>CM077825.1:35225846-35933410 GCA_039720395.1 Liquidambar formosana
AATTAATCACCCCATGTATTCTATAGGGCAATTATTAAGCTCAAACCATTCATATTCATGCTCAAATCATCATTAGAAGACCTAAATCAAATCTGGACAGAATACTAAATATGCATATAACGACCTAAAACTCATGCAAATAATCCCGAAACATCGAGAAATCACCAATTAATCACCCTATGTATTCTATAGGACAATTATTAAGCTCAAATCATTCATATTCATGCTCAAATCATCATTAGAAAACCTAAATCAAATCTGGACAGAATACTAAATATGCATATAATGACCTTACACTCATGCAAATCATCCCGAAACATCGAGAAATCACCAATTAACCACCCTATGTATTCTATAGGACAATTATTAAGCTCAAATCATTCATATTCATGCTCAAATCATCATTAGAAGACCTAAATCAAATCTGGACAGAATACTAAATATGCATATAATGACCTTAGACTCATGCAAATAACAAAAATCAAAAGAAAAACTCAATCCTATATGCTCCTATATGCTCCTATATGCTCTAAACACCCTAACATGCACAAAAACTATCAAAAACATGCTAAATAGGTATTACCATGATGAAAATATCATATGACAATCCTAAACATGAAAAGAAAATCTAACATGATGCCTTAGGTAAGTACTTTATGTAAGAATGTGAAATAATCATCCTTACGACGAGCCTTCTTAAGTAAAACTATCCGGAGATAATTTTACGTAGAAATCACTCCATATGAATGGTTTCTTCACATATCCTACGTAAAATATATACCTAAGAATGCAAAGAAACTCACAGCACACTTAAACACACTCTAGAAAGCATCCATGCACAGCCTCACCCTCTAAGGACGATAATTATCCTCGAAAAGGATAATCATCCATACACCTATGAAGACGGGGCTTACACAGCAAGTGTCCTATACAAAAGATGCTTAAAATCATGCATAATTGAACCATGAAAAAAAAACGGCCTAAACACATCAATTGATTTTTCATGCAAAACGTACCTCTATCCTTAAGGGAGAAACTATCCTAACAGCAAACAATTCGCAATCCTAATCCACTAACATGCATTCTCATCATCTTTGAATCATATACACTCTAAAATATAGAGCATATATGATTCCTAAATCAATTCTAAGCCATAACTATGCAGAGAATGGAGTAGAAGAAGAAGGAATTATAAAAAGATGCAAGAGGAACTTACAATGAAGCAAGGGTCTTCGCTGCGTTCTTCCTTCTCTTTGGCTTGGTTCTGTTAGGATTATGCCCTAGAGCCAATCATGGAGATGATTGTTTAGGGATTAGGAACAATCATTTGATTTCATTTATGTATGTCACATTTATTATTGATTTAATAAAAGGGCTTATTCTATTATGTTTATATGCATCATTTATATTTACATAATATGTCCATGGAGTTAGAGTTGAGAATATGGAATTACGAAGAGTTGTAATTTTGAGACTATAGATATATCTCTATACTAAACTCCTAAAGCATTCCTAGTTGAAGGTTCACTATGATGGACAATAATGAACCATAGGACTAGCACTTGTTAGGTTGACTCTATAGGAGGATAGCTAGTCTCAAGCTATTTGTGTGGAGACACTACAACCAACAAGTGGGTACCTATTACGAGAACAGGTACACTGAATGTGACCAAAGATATGAGATAAACTGAATGGAGTTTTATCCTGCCTGTCAATCAGTTTCTCATTGTTATAGTGGTACAAGTAATCCTTAGACCTGAGACACCATAGATGCCTTATGCATGTAGCTTTAGAAGTTTGATAACACTAAGTGCAGATCCTATTCAGGGGTCTGCAAAGGTGTTCATTGGCCCTACTGCTATGTGTGTGAAGGCATGTGAGTGATCAACAAGGGATCCATCACTCTCAGGAAAAGAGAGAGAATGTCTCATATAGCATTCATAATATAACTCATTAAATCCATGGCCATGGTAGGATGAATATGAAAAGAGTTTCATGAGTTCATCAATGAGTTGATATCTATGAATGAGTATAAAGTAATTGAACTAGGGACTTGACAGACTTCCATGTCCTATTAGTTCAATTGGAGACATTGTGTTGAAGGAAGGATGCAATTGTAACCTATAAACTATAACAGAAGGGTTCTTTGTAAATGACTATTCACCTCATTAAGGACCACACCATGAGCCATATGCTAGGTGTTACTCATGGTTAGTAGAAGCCCTAATTGATATAAGTGAGTTATAATCAATTAGGGAATTGGAAGGAGTTCCAATTAGACCCTAAATGGAAAGAGTTCCATTGTGCACACCTTGTGCTATTCCTACTACTTAATGATGTGAACCCAATGGGTCACACACTGATCATGCAAGAAGGGCTTTAAAGTCTATGAGAGAAAGGGTTTTAGTGAATAAAGAATAGTTCTTTATGGGCCTATTTGTATTTGATACAAATAATAGGGGTTAATGTGCAATTAAGAGTAATTACACATAACCCTATTAGGGTTTCTTCCCCATGGCCAGCCCCCTTTAGTGGGCTGCCTATATAAGTCACACTTATGTGTGACATGGCATAAGAGGCTTGCACAATAAACCCTAGCCGTCCAGCCCCTTGGAGGCTCTCTCTCTCTCTCTCTTCTCCACCTCTAGCAACAACAAGGAAGAAGAAAGAAAGGACTTGAAGCTCTAGCTAGGTGTGGATACCGTTGGAGGCAGCACACTTGGGCTGCTCATTCACCGCTGTCCGGAATCAAAGCTTGGAGCAAAAAGGAGAAGACAAAAATTCTGTAAGTGTTCTAACCCTCTTTGTAGTTAGGGTTTGATTTTGTGTTATGCATAGTTAGATTCATGGGATTGGGAATCGTAGGAAAATTTTTTTTTATATTCCGCCTTTGTATTTTTCCCTCTTGTTCGATTCCCAACAGGTTCCCTTCTAGTTCTCCTTTGAAATTGCAGTAGAAAGCCTCCTCTAAGTGATATGGGTATTTGCAAATTTGTGGTCCCTCTCTCTTATGAATATGAAGTGTCCAATAAGCCAAAAGTCCTTTATGCTGATGAATGAGCCTCTATTTATAACCAACCAACCATATGAACCAATGGTTGGGATTAATTCACCATAAAATCAATCTAGGGCTGTAATTAAATCCCATGAATGTTAAACAACTCAAAACTCCCTTCCAATAGGCTTAGAAGTCCTTTAGAAGGCAGAAAATCGGAGTGGTAGAGTCCCATTTCGTCAAAAACTCAAAAAGAGAAAAATCAGGACGAAGGGCTCGGGTGACCGGTTGGGTGAACCGGTTGGACCGGTTGGGTGAACCGGTCACCCGAGAGTGAACTCAGGTTCCTCGGTTTTGAGGATTCCTGACTCGGTTGGACTCTTAACTTCAAACGGACACAAATTCTTCATTTTAACTCCGATTTGAGTGATTCAAAAGCCCAAATTTCAAGGATTCAGTGTAGAATAAGCCTAGAATATTCTTGAACCAAGAATCCCTAACCACGGTCAAGTGGCTGGGGTTTCATGAGGCGATTACCCGAAAAACGGCCAATTAAGCATAGGGTAATGTGGTGAACCAATCCCAAACCTATCAATAAATTAAATTAGCACTTCAATTAGACTCATTTCATCATTCTAAGGCCAATGGAACTCTCCGGAACAAATTGGAAGTCAATTGGAAAATATACGAAGTAAAAGACGAAATTGCCCTTTAAGTCGCAAAAGTTCTAATTAGCTATCCAAACCTATCTGGAATTGAACCAAATTTGACACACATATCTAAATGATCCTAGAAACTAAATGCAAGTGATGGGACTCAACAAAGAGACAAAATATGCATGCAATGATGACCTATCCTCCTAAGGCTTAAAAGGGCAAAATTGTCCTTTAAGGCTTAGGGACTCCTACATGCTTCTAAACCTAACCAAATGATATCATGATCTCATGGGGGTGAAAATGGGGTGTCTACAGATGCCCTTCATTGGTGGAGTTTGCTTCGCAAGCAACACCAATGTTAGAAAAGACAGCCCATTTTCATAAGAAAAGGGCGATGAACCAAGGTTTGAACTTCAACAGTGACTACTGAGGATGTTCATGACTGCTATAATGCACACTTGTACAAAATAGGGGGGGTTGTGTGTGACTCGAAAGTCATTTAAACACACGGTACTTCATATGCCTATTCTTTCTAATAGGAACACATATGCTTCCATAATGTACGCTCATTCTTTCTAATGAGGACACGCACAAGATAGGGGGCCTGTGTGACCACAAGGATCATTTAAACACACTATACTCTCATATGCCTATTCTTTCTAATAGGAACACATATGCTTCCATAATGTACGCTCATTCTTTATAATGAGGACACGCACAAGATAGGGGGGTTTGTGTGACCACAAGGATCATTTAAACACACTGTACTCTCATATGCCTATTCTTTCTAATAGGAACACATATGCTTCCATAATGTACGCTCATTCTTTCTAATGAGGACACGCACAAGATAGGGGGCGTGTGTGACCACAAGGATCACTTAAACACACTATACTCTCATATGCCTATTCTTTCTAATAGGAACACATATGCTTCCATAATGTACGCTCATTCTTTCTAATGAGGACACGCACAAGATAGGGGGTTTGTGTGACCACAAGGATCACTTAAACACACTATATTCTCATATGCCTATTCTTTCTAATAGGAACACATATGCTTCCATAATGTACGCTCATTCTTTCTAATGAGGACACGCACAAGATAGGGGGCGTGTGTGACCACAAGGATCATTTAAACACACTGTACTCTCATATGCCTATTCTTTCTAATAGGAACACATATGCTTCCATAATGTACGCTCATTCTTTCTAATGAGGACACGCACAAGATAGGGGGCGTGTGTGACCACAAGGATCACTTAAACACACTATACTCTCATATGCCTATTCTTTCTAATAGGAACACATATGCTTCCATAATGTACGCTCATTCTTTCTAATGAGGACACGCACAAGATAGGGGGTTTGTGTGACCACAAGGATCACTTAAACACACTATACTCTCATATGCCTATTCTTTCTAATAGGAACACATATGCTTCCATAATGTACACTCATTCTTTCTAATGAGGACACGCACAAGATAGGGGGTTTGTGTGACCACAAGGATCACTTAAACACACTATACTCTCATATGCCTATTCTATCTAATAGGAACACATATGCTTCCATAATGTACGCTCATTCTTTCTAATGAGGACACGCACAAGATAGGGGGTTTGTGTGTGACTATAAGAGTCATTTAAACACACTATACTTTCTAAACAAAATCATGAGACTTTAATTTTAACAACTTTGTTAAAATCAAGTGAGGGCAATCCATTCATTGTGCTATAATTTCCTCAAGAAATAAATAGCAATGCAAAGCAATCCATGTATGTGACTCAAAGAGTCATTTAAACATACTATCACAAACACTTCTATCCAAACAATCATAGGCTTTATTTTAACAATCTTTGTTAAAATTAAGCGGAGCAAATATTCCAAATGTACTATAATTTCCTCAAGAAATTAATAGCAATGCAAATCATCCATGTATGTGACTCAAAGAGTCATTTAAACATACTTTCCAAAACCAATTCCAATCAAGCATTCATAGGCTTTATTTTAACAATCTTTGTTAAAATTAAGCAAGGCACACACTCTAATGATGCTATAATCTCCTCAAGAAATTAATAGCAATGTCAATTCATGACAAAGAATCAAGAAATAACAATTTCATGATCCTTACAAAGCATCCCAAGCATTCAAATCAACTCATCATCCGATCAACAAAGCTTCATTTTAACCCGAGGATTAAAAATAAGCATGAACACTTAATTAATCCCAACGTGCTATAATTTCCTCAAGAAATAAATAGCAATAGCAATTCAATCACAAGAAATCAAGGAATATAAAACTCCATGGTTCCAAACAAATATCATAAGCATCATCCTTCCATCATCCAAAGATAAAGCCCTTGAACAAAGCAATTGTCGAAGCGGGCTTGCAAATATCACCATGAGTGCACTAATAATTCAATTAGTGACTAATCACTATTCATTTCATTCATTTCAAATCATTCACATCAGGTTCTAGGCCTTTCAAGGGAGAATTCATCAAAAAATCAAGCGAAAAGGGGCCCGGTTAAGCGAAATTGTGCAAAAATTGCACAAAACGAACAATGGGCTTGGGGGACCGGTTGGACCAGTTGGGGCCAACCGGTCACCCGAGAGTGCATTTTTCTGCTGCAAATTTTTGATGTTTTGGCTATAAAGCCTTGCATCTTCCCTCATTTGTTCATCCTTCCAACTTGGTTTTTGAGAGCTTCTCTCTCTAGAAACCCAAAACCCAACATTCCCAACTTCAAAATACCAAAACTTTGGCATTAAACTTGAATCATTGTGGTGATTAAACACCAACAACATCACTTTCAAGGAATCAAAACAACCTTTGATTCATCAAATCAACCTTCCCAACTTACTTTTTCAAATCAAACCCATTTTTTTTTTCAAGAACACCCAACATGAGTTCTTCATCAAATAAATATTCCGATGCAAAATATCCACATCATTTCCTCAAGAAAACATACAAAGCACCTCATTATGAAGATCAACCGGATAGCTTGCTCTTGGAACCCAACAATCATCTCTCCTACATCCATTCCATGAATGAGGTAAGATAATTCCCAACTCCTTCAAGTTCATTCTTATTCTTTCATTTCATTGTTTCTTTTTAAACATTTGCTATTCTTATGAATGGAATGCATTGAGTTCTTGCTATTTTGACAACTTTTGGGAGTTTTCCATATACAAAGACCTCATTTTCCAACATAGGCATAACTATGCCCACCAAGTGTTTGATAAAATTCCCAAGAGAATAAAATCTTTCTTTTTGCTTTCAAATAGTCAAGATAATCAAAAGTGAACTCAAGAGCATTCTCTAGAATGCTAACCCATGAATTTTGAAGTTCTTTTCTTTACAAAAAACCTTGTAGGCATAACTATGCCCACTAAGTGTTTGATAAAATTCCCAAGAGAATAAAACCATTCTTTTTGCTTTCAAATACCAAAAGTTCTTGAACAAACTATCAAAGATATTTTCCAAGGAGTTTACCCATGAGTTTAAAAAACATTTTTCTTTACAAGAATCATGTGGGCATAACTATGCCTACCAAATGTTTGATAAAATTCTCAAGAGAATAAAATCATTCTTTTTCTTTTCAAATGCTCCAAGTTCTTAAACAAAACATCAAAGGTATTCTCCAAGGAGTTTACCCATGAGTTTAAAAAACATTTTTCTTTTCAAAAAACATGTGGGCATAGTTATACACCTCAAGTGTTTGATAAAATTCTCAAGAGAATAAAATCATTCTTTTTCTTTTCAAATGCTTTAACCAACCCAAGGAAAACTCATGGGTATTCTTTTTGAATGCTATCCTTTGATTTTTGAAACACTTTCCTTTGCAAAAAACTTTCTTTTCTTATGTGCAAGCCTTTGAAAATCTTGAAAAGCCATGAATTTAAACATTCTTGAGTTATTCATTAAGCATAGCAAATACTCAAAATAACCATTTCCATGATTTCCTCTATTCTTTGTAGCCAAATTTCGAAGATAGAACAAGGCACGCTCTTGGAGGAGTGATTGAGTGGTGGCGCAAGATGGCCATACGGTAGCCCGAAACCCAAAAGATCATAGTTAATGCGGGTTTTGGAGATTTCCTGAATGCTTTATGGGTGGAGCAGAGGGATAGACAAGCTTTGCTGGCCCTCACTGAGTTATGGTGGGACACCACCAACACATTTCATTTCAGCTTTGGGGAAATGACTCTTACCCCAACAGACTTTACTGTTATCACCGGACTTCGCCTAGGTGGGCGGAGACTATCTTACTATGACAATGCTCACGGGGATCCCCATTATCTCCTAGAACAACTCGGGACCATAGTTCCTGTTCAAAGGGGTGGAGTACGCCGAACTTGGCTAAAGATTCATTTTGGCGATCAAAGAGAAGAGGATGACGCCGATCCATCTTGTCTTGCCCGAGCATTTATGCTATATATGTTGTCTAGCATATTCTTTGCTAGCTCTGGTGATATTGCTCCTTTAGGACATCTTGCTTGCATGGAGGATGTTTGGGGGATGGGCGATTACAACTGGGGTAACGCCACTCTTGCTGTACTGTATAGATCCATGAGCGACAGATCGCGTGGAGTGAGCACAAACCACTGTGGGATGTCCTTTATCTGGGAGGTAAATCAACCCACAAATTTTCTTTCTAACAATTTTCTTTTGCAATGAGTACACATTATCACTTTCTCTTGAAATTCATTTTCTTTTTGAAAACAGATTTGGTACTACGAGTACTTGGGTTTTGAGCGTCCTCCCCTCATTGACAATGATCCCTCATGGCCTGTGATGTCCAATTATCACATCGACAACAGGTGTGATTCAGTGGACAATAAGCACGACTATGCCCATGCTAGGGCATTCCTAGCTTGCATTACTGCGGACAAAGTAATCTCTAAAGCTTTTATCTTTTGAATTCCATCTTCTTTCAATTCTTTTCTCTTAACACCAACTCATGAATTAGGTGGACTGGGATCCATGGGCACAATGGAAATATGTCCTTGAGGAGCAATGCCATAGGTGTGTAGACATGACAGAGAAGCGGATCCTTCTAGAAGGCCCTATGGGCCACTACTGGTACCTTGGGGAGCGAGTTTGGCGCCAAGTAAAAGGCAACATCAATGCAGCTGTAGTTCCTATGGCGCCACCTGAGAGTATGAGACACGCCAACTCCTTGCAGGGGCGGGAATTGATCAAAGCTATACGAGGCAAAGATGCGATTGATTTCATAGTTCCGAATGGGAACTACGAGGGTTTCTGTGGGAGGTATCTGATGCCTCCTAGGGTTGTAGGAGTTCCACTCGTAGGGGTAAGTACATACTCAACCCATACATGCTTTATAAGTATTTCCTAGCTGACTATGTGTAACTCTTTTCAGGGACGGCGAGCTCGTGGTCACCATTCTACAGTGGGTTCGACCTCAGGCGTGTCAGGGGTGCACAGGGATAGTGATGATGAGGGTATGGATAGGGACGCACTGCCCCCTTTGCCACAGCCTAGGTGGTCCATTGATCTGTGCCAAAGAGGTGACATCGTGCCCATGACTATAGCACCTCCCGTGATGGATGAGGTTCCTCAGATAGATCCTAGATATGAGACTGTAAGTTTCAAGGTTGACTTGATTCTCTTAATCCCCAACTATTTATTAGACACTTCTTACTCAATTTCTCTTTTCACAGACACCCGCTGGGTATTCACAAGAATGGATCAATCTCACTGCCGGCTTGAGGAGGGACATGATGAGGATGAGCCTAAGCCTATCAAGGCAGGAGGCGCATAGAGCGGGCGAACACTCGCACCCAGTAAGAATAGCTCAAATCAAAAACTTTTGAAAATCTTTGGTTTTCTCTTTTAAAAAGTGGTACTCACATCATCTATTTTCTTGGAAACTTGCAGATTGATTACTTCCCTCAGTACAACCCAGCCGCGGCTCCACCACCTCCTCCATCATCAGACGAAGCAGGGCCAAGCAAGAGAAGGAAACCACGAAGGAAGCGTTGAAGACACTTATTTTAAGTTTAGGAAACTCAATTTAAGCATCTAGAAACCCTTAACTTGTGAAATCCTTGTACTAAGCCTATGTGGGCATTTATGTTATCTTTCAAGTTCTTTCTTTTAAAACCAAGTTCATGTATTCCCCACCTTTGAATTATGATATCTATCTCTTGTTGGTTGAATTTCATGACTCTTGACTCAAACATGAGTCAATTTGGGCTTAAAATGGTCAAAATTGGCCTTCCGGAGCATACGGGGCTCAAAAATGGTCAAAACAGGGAATCCCGAAAAACGGCCTGGGGTGACCGGTTGGGCCCAACCGGTTGGACCGGTTGGTGAACCGGTTGGACCGGTTGGCCTCAACCGGTCTCCCAAGCACTTTTGCTGTTTACGCGTTTTGCGACTTTTTTGACGCTTTTTCGACTTCCAATCCTTCTAGGACTCAAATTTGAGCCTAAAGGCCTATAAAAACACCCCCCCACATGTTCATAAACCATTATTATTCATTCAACATCAATTCATGGAGACTTTTGATAGCTTTTTGACACTTTGCTTCAGCAACATGAGTAAGGAAGACAAAAGGGTTTTCAAGAGTTATGGCTTGGACGCGCTCTATTCCCTCGCCAAAGTCAAGGTGAATTGGACTATGCTCTATGCTTCTACATACTTTTGGGATCCCGAGCTTTATGTTTTCCGTTTCCATCGCAATGAAATTTGCCCCACCCATGAGGAATTTTGCGCGCTGTTCGGAGTGCAACCGTCAGGGCCCTTCATCCTTCCATACCCTCGACAAGGTTATGTTTCTTCTTTTGCTTCTCTTCTGGAAATCTCTACCCACGATGCTATGGCCTTTATAAAAGACAACATGGTAGATTTGAACAAGCTAGCAACATCTTTCCTGCCCCTTGGGAGGTCATGTGGGCTGCCTTTGTCTCGACCGCGTCAGCACGCCTTAGCTTTCTGCTTGATTGGGAGGTTTCTCATCACCAACGGTATGTTGTTTGTTCCAATTGAAATTTGTGAGCTTGTAACTCCTCTTTCTAAGTCCCGAAACATAATTCCAATGGTTCTAGCGGAAACTCTCAATGGGCTAGACAAGGTACAGGATCGGTTTGAGGCGAACTTTGAGGGCAGCCCCCTCCTTCTTCATATGTGGTTGCTAGAGAGGTTAAACCTCCTATTATCTCCTCGTGTTGCAAATTATGGGCCTCAGCACTTCCGTCTGCGTGTTCCTGAATTCCCGCCAGATGCTTCTCCTAACGAATGGCTTGGCATGCTATACCACACCTCGTGGCGATCTATCTGTTGGCACGTGCCTCACTGGAAGTGTGACGAAAAGGTGCTCCAGCGAACTGTGGGCTGTACACTTATCAAGTTGATGGGCTTGAAAGCGACTTCTTTTTACTGGCCATCTCGAATCCTTCGGCAATTTGGTGCAGTTCAAACAATTCCAAACAACCAAGCGAGTACCATTCAGACAAATTCAAGGCAAGTTCACCCCGTTCAACCTGTTTCCCAATCTCTGGTCAAATGGATGGAGGATAGATGGAATAGTTGGAACTCCGCTACCTTAGTACCAAACACTGGTGGACCTTATGAGCTTAGCAAAGAATACAAGAAGTGGTTATCTGAAGACATTGGCCACAAAGAAACAACAATGAGGGCTCAAGTAGCTGAGTTGATTGGGATTCCTTCACTGGGGATTACAAAGAGGTCAAGGGAGGATGACACCAAAGCGAACAAGACTACTGGAACAAAGAAGACTTCTCAGAGAGCAAGGAATTAGCAACCTTTTTGAATTTTAAGCATGTTAAGCACAATAATAGTCCTTCGAGACTTGCAATTATTACAAATAAAACTATTATCAATTTCTCTAGTTTTGAATGAATTGCCATCAAACAATTAACTTTGATTTATAAATTGCTTTATACATTGTCATGCCCCTTTTTTCTTTTCTTTTTTTTCTTTCAATTGGACCGCACCCAAGGTAACTTTATGGGCTGCCTACGTATCTCCATCATGTTTGTAAACATTTTCTTCTTTTCTTTTCTTTTCTTTCCTTTTTTTTTTTTTTTTTTTTTTTTTTTTTTTTTTTGAATGATGGAGAATCAGGCCCTCATAGTTCATGCTTTTCTTTTGCTTAGGTCGCCTTTACAGGTTTTCAACCTAACAAACTTTACACATGGTATCTCTTGAGTTGATCTAAATTGGTTGGTTGAGAGAACTCTATTCCATCCAAATCCATCAATCGAACTGCTTCTCCTGGTAATATCTCCTTTATAATGTAGGGACCACCTGTAGACACCCCATTTTGTACCGGTTGTCATCTTAAGTCCCGTGGCCCCGATGATGAGTTTAGTGTGATTATTTACGGATTATTCTTGAAGAATTAGTTGGAATCACAGCATGAGATTTTTGGTTAAAATGAAAGGAAAATTATTTTATTAAATTAGCCATTTTTATCATGCCACTAACACGTGTATGTATGTGATGAGTGTGTGTACGCACATACGATACATGTGCATGCGTGTTAGCGGTCAGTCTCCCAATTTTTACAAAAGACAATTTCCCTTTCCTATTCAGATTAGAAGTCTTTTATCATTATAAAATACCTTTTGATTATTCTCCAAAGAAACCTAGTCTAGGAAGGAAAGGGAAACTCCAGATTTCAGTTATAAATACTCTTTTAATGCCTTAGATATAGGGGGAGGGGAATAGGGTTTAGAAGAGAGTGAAATTCGTCATAATTCAGCAGCAGATTTTCTGAAAACCAGCAGTCGTATTTTAATCATAACTTTTTCATCCGAAGTCGGAATTTGATGAAATTGGTCTTGTTAGAAAGATAATTCAATTCTCTACAACTTTGTATTTCACGAGTTTTGTCCAATTCCAACGTTTTCATATCCAAAAACTCGATTGAAGTTTCTGCTGTTGCAAAGTGACGAGAATCACTTCTCTTTTCTCTAATTCTCTTCTGTCTTTCTATTTCTTTTAAAAGTTGAGTGAG
Organism: Liquidambar formosana; assembly: GCA_039720395.1. Lineage (NCBI taxonomy): Eukaryota > Viridiplantae > Streptophyta > Magnoliopsida > Saxifragales > Altingiaceae > Liquidambar > Liquidambar formosana. Next base: position 35,238,509 of record CM077825.1, read on the forward strand.
TTTTGATCTCTTTGCTGTGATAACACTTTGACGAAGAGGAGGATTCGTGTTGGCTTGATTCAATCCAAAGACCTGAGGGGCCACGAACAAGCATAAAGTCGGTAAATTTAGTTTAACTTAGCTTTTGATTCTAGTTCTTCTTTTATTTTATTTTATTTTATTTTACTTTATTTCTGTCTAAAGCATGATTAGCATGATTTAGGTTTAGTTCTCATATTTGTATTTATTTATGTATATTTAATTTTATTAAGGATGCATGATGTAGATTGATATGTAAGTTCTGCGATTCTATGTAAAATGCCTATTAGGTGCGTACGCACCTATCAGTGATGCGTACGCACCTTACCTCGGCAGATAGTTTCTCTCTTTATTGTATTTATTATGATAGTTGATTAATTTGCATGGTCATTTCTTTATGTTTGTTTTATATCTCTTATCTCCATCATATCATCATGATTTGCGTGCTGTTGTGGTTGAATGAGTAGGGTTGATTCTAGTTAAATATTTAGATTAATTAAAGCCATTAATCATGTGTGGGGGCCGGTTTCGACCGGGCGTGGCTGGGTGCCTAACACCTTCCCAGCTGCGTACCCTAGCTCCGAACCTGAATCTCTGGTTATGACGAGCTAGACCCTGCTAGGGTTCACTCGTTCCCATTATTGGGTGGCGACTCCTCTCCGTGTTAGTCCTTTGAGGCTAATGCGTATTCTCGAGCTATGTGGTTTAGGGCGTGGCGCTCACAGTGGCGACTCCACTGGGGATAGAGAGCTAGATTCCGTATAGTGATTTATGGCTTTACTTAATTTAAATTGTTTAATTGGAAAAGACCAAAATTGCACACACGCGCACTACCACCCATTACCCTCGATGACAGTCTGATGAAAGGTATCGGGTCCCATTCGGGCCTATGGTTACTGGAAGTTGGCATCATCAACCCACAGCCTATGCCACTAGCCTGTAATAAGCTTGTGAGTACGCTAACGGGCCACTCTTTGAGTGCCCTAGCTTGGGTGACCCTTGAAGGAGAAGTACCCCATTAACCAACACCACTAGTTACCCCACCAACCTTTGCATAGCCCTGTTTGAATGTGTGTCACTTTGCATGTCATGTTGCATTTGCATATTAGGCCCATGATGTTTGGACTTAGGGGCAAGGCCCATCATTGTCTATTCTCTTTTTCAAGTCTAGGCCCAATTGAGAGGTGAGGTGTGTGATTTTGTAATTGGGTCCAAGCCCCAAAAAAAAAAAAAATTCAAAAATCAAAAATCAAAAATCAAAAATCAAAAAATCAAAAAAAAATCAAAAAAATCAAAAAGAAAATATGGGCTTGGATCCAAATGAGAGTGGAAGAATGTGTGAATTTTGTAATGGGCCTAGATGCGAAAAATGAATAAACTTTGGTTGGTTGAACCCAGTGTGGTAGCCTTGGTTTCATGTGTTCTTAATCTGATCCTATGTTGGGCTTTCTTTTAGGGTTTTAGGTCCATTACCATTTCTCTTTTTTTTTCCTAGGGGCATCTCATTCATTAGAGTCTTTCAGTTTAGGGGTATGAGGGTTAGTGGAGTCTTCTTTCTTTGTGTGTGGTCTTGTTGTTAGTCCATCTTAGGTGCATTAGGCCCATTCATTTTTGGGTTTACATCTTTTCTTTTTAGTGTTACATGTTGTCACCATGTCTCTTGTCTAGGTTTTTAGTTGTCATTTTAGGAGTCTATGTCCATTTTCATTTTTTCCTTTTAGATCTTTGAGTCTTGGTCTAAGTGTGTCTAGGTTCCTTTTTTGGTTCAATTCTCTAGTCTTTGATGGGCTTTATTCTAGAGGCATGTTTGGATGAATTGATGTGAAATCATTATGGATAATCATAGTAAATGGCTTTTATAAAGGAATATTCTTTGCAGGGATAATCAATCATTGCTTCTAAAGAGAATCCTACACAACCAACTTGGGTCCGTAATCCGTCTGGGAGGTTAGAAAAAGTAGAAGTTACCCAAACTGTTCCAATGGCTGCTGAACAAGATTTGGTGAAGAGGATGGAAGAGATGATATCAAAAATGATGGAAAGAGCAATGATGCCTGTTTTGGAAAGACTCCAAAAGATTGAAGTCAGCTAGGGAAAGAAAACGGCTAAAGAAGAAGCCGAGACTAAGGTTGAAGATGAAGAACTTATTTTTGATGAAGATGAATACCTTAAGAAGAAGGAGGCTGATGCAAAAGAATTTAAGAAGAAGGAAGCCGAAACCAATAAAGCTAAAGGGAAGGATTGTTTGGAGATAATAATTTCGACATAGTTGTTTCCTAATTATCAATGAATGGTTTTCATTAATTTATTGCTTGCTTTCTCAAGGGTTTGATATAGTTTGCTTTTCTAGCACATGAGTTAACATACTTGCCTTTTTAATGCTTGAACTGCGAACAATGGAAATCAAAATGAAGAGAGGCCATCATTTCTGCTATCCTTCGAAAGAAAAGAAAAATCCCTTGCTAGCCATGTTGAGCCTGAATATTTTCCTTCTTGATACCCTTGTCAAGGATTACCCTTTACACTAGGGGCAAATTTTAAAGAGATGTTTGTTTGAAAGCAAGGAGTGCGTGTAGATGAAGAAAAAATTGGAAAAGAAAAAAAAAGACAGAAAAATAAGAGATGAAAAAGAAAAAAAAAACAGAAAAAAGAAAAAGGAAAAAGAAAAAAGAAAAAAGAAAAAAAAGGAAAGATGCCAAAGTGAGATAGCAAATGAAGTGCAAAGTTGGAAAGCGAAATGAGCAGTGATGAAGTGATCCTTGACAGATAGGAACCCTTTTGAAATTAACTTGAGCCTTTAATATCCGTTCTTTCTTGAGCCTAGAACCCTGAGCCTGCATTACAGTCCAAATAAAAGTCCTCTCTGATTGATTGAAGTTGTTCAAGTATATATCGATGAACTACGTAAGACTTGATCCCTTTTTGGGTACGTAGGCAACCTTTAGAGGTGCAGCCACATCATTGTTCATGCAAGGGGCATGTGCAAAAGACTCATGTGTTAAAAATTTGAACCATTGATAATTCAAACAGAAAGATTAGCACTTTATTAATGTTTACCATGTTATGAAGAAGGTTTCAAGCAATTCAATGCCGCTAAGAAGTATGATAGTGAAAATAATCTTTTGGAGATGCTGATGGGTTGATCACTGATTGATGACTATCAGACTGGTCTGAATTGAATGAAAAATAAAAACGAGAAAATGCCTGCTAGGTTGAAAACCCGAAAGGGCGGCCTAGGCAAAAGTTAGGGCTTGAAAAAAGAAAAAAAAGAAGAAATTAAAAATGAAAGTGAAAAGAGAATGATAAAAATAGAAGGAAGAACTTTGAGCAAGAGGCAAGGTGAACCTTGTAAAGGATGTGTTCTAAAGTAAAAGAACATTTCAGAGATTATCCGTTGTGATTTCATGAATCAATATCCTCCTTGTTGTGTCTTGAGAGTCTTCTGCTCTTGTGCCTATTCTGTGAGTCATGCTTTTGTTGTCCATCCCTTAGACTAGGGTCTGTTTTTGTTGTTATTCCTTGAAGTAAGGTCTGCATCCATATGCATTTGAGTGCTTTGATGTTTTCATGTGCATTCCCTATGAAAGGGATGAGGTATTTCTCATGATATATTCTCTATTAATTACTTGGCTAGTCTGCCGCATTCATGGTCGTTGGGTTTGAATTCTAGATAGAATTCTTACTCGCCTTGTGAGGCACCTTATTATTGTTTTTGGGTTTGAACTCTAGATAGAGTTCCTGCCTGTCCAGATGGACACTTTTGGGTTTGAATTCTAGATAGAATTCTTACTTGCCTTGCGAGGCATCTTATTACTGTTTTTAGGTTTGAACTCTAGATAGAGTTCCTACTTGTCCAGATGGACACCTTTGGGTTTGAATTTTAGATAGAATTCTTACTCACCTTGCGAGGCACCTTATTGCTGTTTTTAGGTTTGAACTCTAGATAGAGTTCCTGCCTGTCCAGATGGACACCTTTGGGTTTGATTTCTAGATAGAATTCTTACTCGCCTTTAGGGGCACTTTATCACTATTTTTATGATTGATCCACAGGGAAAGGGATCTTTTATGTTTGTGATCCACAGGGAAAGGGATCTTCTATGTTTGTGACCCATAGGAAAAGGGGTTTTCTCTGATTACTTGTGATCCACAGGAAAAAGGATCTTCTACGATTGTTTGTAATCCACAGGGAAAGGGATTATACCTTTATCCATAAGGAAATGGATAAAGTTTCTATCATTAGTGTTTTCTTATTCATTCCCCGGGAAAGGGATGAAGCTTCTTGTTTATTCCCCAGGAAAGGAATAAAATTTTCATATTGATCTTTTTCAGTTGGTAGTTTTGAGAAATTACCTACTGAGTGCCCCCATCGTTTTGCATGAACTACGCTAGGTCTGATCTCTGAGGAGTACGTAGGTAGTTAGCTGAGGCTGGCATGACCTTATTGCATGTGTGTGTGTGTGGACTTTAAGTTGCCAACTGGTAAATGGTTTGTCTTTTCAGGCTTTTGACTTTCGTATTGCAATGCAAAACTCAGCCAAAAGAGGGGCAACTGTAGACACCCCATTTTGTACCGGTTGTCATCTTAAGTCTCGTGGCCCCGATGATGAGTTTAGTGTGATTATTTACGGATTATTCTTGAAGAATTAGTTGGAATCACAGCATGAGATTTTTGGTTAAAATGAAAGGAAAATTATTTTATTAAATTAGCCATTTTTATCATGCCACTAACACGTGTACGTATGTGATGAGTGTGTGTACGCACATACGATACATGTGCATGCGTGTTAGCGGTCAGTCTCCCAATTTTTACAAAAGACAATTTCCCTTTCCTATTCAGATTAGAAGTCTTTTATCATTATAAAATACCTTTTGATTATTCTCCAAAGAAACCTAGTCTAGGAAGGAAAGGGAAACTCCAGCTTTCAGTTATAAATACTCTTTTAATGCCTTAGATATAGGGGGAGGGGAATAGGGTTTAGAAGAGAGTGAAATTCGTCATAATTCAGCAGCAGATTTTCTGAAAACCAGCAGTCGTATTTTAATCATAACTTTTTCATCCGAAGTCGGAATTTGATGAAATTGGTCTTGTTAGAAAGATAATTCAATTCTCTACAACTTTGTATTTCAAGAGTTTTGTCCAATTCCAACGTTTTCATATCCAAAAACTCGATTGAAGTTTCTGCTGTTGCAAAGTGACGAGAATCACTTCTCTTTTCTCTAATTCTCTTTTGTCTTTCTATTTCTTTTAAAAGTTGAGTGAGTTTTGATCTCTTTGCTGTGATAACACTTTGACGAAGAGGAGGATTCGTGTTGGCTTGATTCAATCCAAAGACCTGAGGGGCCACGAACAAGCATAAAGTCGGTAAATTTAGTTTAACTTAGCTTTTGATTCTAGTTCTTCTTTTATTTTATTTTATTTTATTTTATTTTATTTCTGTCTAAAGCATGATTAGCATGATTTAGGTTTAGTTCTCATATTTGTATTTATTTCTGTATATTTAATTTTATTAAGGATGCATGATGTAGATTGATATGTGAGTTCTGCGATTCTATGTAAAATGCCTATTAGGTGCGTACGCACCTATCAGTGATGCGTACGCACCTTACCTCGGCAGATAGTTTCTCTCTTTATTGTATTTATTATGATAGTTGATTAATTTGCATGGTCATTTCTTTATGTTTGTTTTATATCTCTTATCTCCATCATATCATCATGATTTGCGTGCTGCTGTGGTTGAATGAGTAGGGTTGATTCTAGTTAAATATTTAGATTAATTAAAGCCATTAATCATGTGTGGGGGCCGGTTTCGACCGGGCGTGGCTAGGTGCCTAACACCTTCCCAGCTGCGTACCCTAGCTTCGAACCCGAATCTCTGGTTATGACGAGCTAGACCCTGCTAGGGTTCACTCGTTCCCATTATTGGGTGGCGACTCCTCTCCGTGTTAGTCCTTTGAGGCTAATGCGTATTCTCGAGCTATGTGGTTTAGGGCGTGGCGCTCACACCACCCCAATTAGGCCTGAACTTGCCCCTTGGATCAAAGATAGGCGCACGGATTTCTTTTAGCACTATGTCTCCATCTTTTAAGCCACGATCCTTAACGCGCTTGTTGAAAGCTCTAGCTATTCTGCGCTGATAACCTTGGACATGGTACAAAGCATTTAAACGCCTTTCATCAAGCAGAACTAGCTCATCATATCTGTTTCTTACCCACTCTACTTCTGACAATTGATCTTCCGCCGTTACTCTGAGAGAAGGAATTTCCAATTCGATTGGGAGTACCGCTTCCATGCCATAGACCAACGAGTACGGTGTAGCGCCTGTAGAAGATCTTATTGAAGTGCGATAACCCCATAAGACGAGTGGCAACCTTTCTGACCAGTCATTGTACTTCTTAGCCGACTTCTGTAGCATGTTCTTTACATTCTTGTTAGCTGCTTCGACTGCTCCATTTGTCTGTGGCTTGTAAGGGGAAGACTTGTGAACTCGAATGCTGTACTTCTGTAAGATTTCTTCTACCTCGCCTCGGAAGTGTTGTCCATTATCTGATATGATCTCATGCGGGACCCCATATCGACAGATAATGTGGGTCTTAATGAAATGGGCCACTTGCTTTGACCCCAAGGTTTTGTAGGACTTTGCCTCTACCCACTTAGTGAAGTAGTCTATTGCCACCAAGATAAACTCATGACCTTCCTTTGACTTAGGATGGATCTTTCCAATGATATCTATTCCCCAGGTTAAAAAGGGCCAAGGGGATGACATAGTATTCAAAGGCGTTGATGGAAGGTGCTGAACATTGGCAAAGATTTGACAGTTATGGCACTTCTTGACATGCAAATGACAATCTCTTTCCATGGTGGTCCAATAGTAACCGAGACGAGCAATCTTCTTAGCTAGCATATACCCATTCATGTGAGGTGCCCCTGCTCCTTCATGTATCTCTTCAATTATTCTTTGAGCTTCTTCTTCCGTCACACAGAGCAAGTGGATGCCGTCATAGGATCGTCTGTATAGCTTTCCTCCGCACATGATGTAGTGGGTAGCCAATCTTCTCAGCGTATGCCTGTCAACCTTCGAGGCTCCTTCAGGATATTCCCTTTTCTCTACGAATCTCTGGATGTCATAGAACCACGGACGCCCATCTGTCACTTGACTATTCTGAACACTGCAACAGTATACTGGTTCTTTTCTTCTTTCAATCACGAGTGGACGAACATTTCCGCCTTCTGGGATTTCCACCATGGACGCGAGTGTAGCGAGAGCGTCAGCGAAGCGATTCTTTACCCTTGACAAGTAGTGGAACTCTATTTTGTCAAATTCTTTGGTAAGTGCTTCTAGATAAGCATGATAGGGTAACAACTTCTCGTCTCGAGTCTTCCATTCTCCCTTGATTTGGCAGATAATCAAGGCTGAGTCTCCGTACACTTCTAATTCCTCAACTCCCAACTCTAAGGCTGCTTCCAACCCTAGAATGCAAGCTTCATATTCGGTGATGTTGTTTATGGCCTCGAACCCTAACTTCATTGCCAGGGGGGTGTGAGCGTCATCAGGAGAAATCAACAAGACTCCAATGCCGAAACCCCTTTTATTTGCAGCATCGTCGAAGTAGACTTTCCATGGCTTCTTCTCTATCTCCAATATGTCCTCGTCAGGGAACCCTTGTTCAATGCCATCTCCTTCTGAAACTGGATTTTCTGCTAAGTGTTCTAAAATGATTCTCCCTTTTATCGAGCTTTGTACCACATATTTGATGTCGAATTCAGATAACAACATTAACCACCGTGTAGTACGATAGGTCAACATTGGCTTTTCAAGTAAATATTTGAGTGGATCCATGCGACTAACGAGGAACACCTGGAAAGATAGCATGTAATGGCGGAGTTTTTGAGAGGCCCACACCAATGCCACGCAAGTCTTTTCCACAGCGTTGTAGTTCACCTCATAGTCTGTCATTTTCTTACTCAGATAGTAGATGGCATTCTCTTTCCTCGACTCTTCCAAGTATTGTGCAAGCATTGCCCCCATAGCAGTTTCTGTGACGGTTAAGTACAGCAACAACGGCTCTCCTTCTCTAGGTGGAACCAGTATCGGTGGATTGCTTAAGTAGCGTTTAATGGCTTCAAAAGCATTCTGGCATTCTTCGTTCCATTCCTTCGGTTCTCCTTTCTTTAGTAGCTTGAAAACAGGCTCACAAATGGTAGTGAGTTGAGCTATGAACCGGCTTATGTACTGCAATCTTCCTAGGAAACCTCGGATTTCCTTCTCATTCTTGGGCGGCGGCATCTCCAGAATGGCCTTGATCTTGCTTGGATCCACTTCAATTCCCCTCTGTGTTATCATGAAACCCAGCAGCTTTCCCGCAGTGACTCCAAAAGCACATTTCTGAGGGTTGAGGCGAAGTTTGTACTTTATGATTCGATCGAAGAACTTTCTAAGCACAACCACATGTCCTTCCCTATCTTTTGACTTGACAATCATGTCGTCGACGTAAACCTCGACCTCTTTGTGTATCATGTCATGCAACAAGGTGGTAGCAGCTCTCTGATAAGTCGCCCCTGCATTCTTTAACCCGAACGACATTACTTTGTAACAATAGGTCCCCCACTGAGTGATGAAGGATGTTTTCTCCATATCTTCTGGTGCCATCTTGATCTGATTGTAACCTGAGAAACCATCCATGAAAGAAAGAAGAGCGTGCCCTGCGGTACTATCAACTAACACGTCAATGTGTGGTAGTGGAAAGTCATCCTTAGGGCATGCCTTATTCAAATCACGAAAGTCTACACACATACGCACTCTGCCATCTTTCTTTGGAACTGGTACTATATTTGCAAGCCATTCAGGGTACTCCACAACCTTAAGGAACTTAGCTTCTATCTGCTTGATCACCTCTTCTTTTATCTTCAACGCCCACTCAGGCTTCATTCTTCTCAACTTCTGCTTAACAGGTTTCATGTCAGGATTGGTCGGAATGTGATGCTGCACTATGTCTATGTCTACTCCGGGCATATCTTCATAAGACCAGGCGAACGCTTCAAGATTCTCTCTCAACAACTCAACCAATTGTTCTTTTTCAGAAGGGGAAAGTGTTGTACCAATTTTAATTATTTTTGGCGATTCATTCGTCCCTAGATTGATTGATTCTAATTCTTCTGTAATTGGTTGTGCTATCCCTTTATTCCTTTGCTCAACGAGCTCGGGAGGGATATCAGGGTCTCTAGGGTCTATTTCAGCTCGGGAGGGATATCAGGGTCTCTAGGGTCTATTTCCATGCCACACACATTAAGAGACAAAAAGGCGCGAAGACAATGAATATAATCTCTGCGAGAAAACAAAGAAAGAAAGTACTAATTACTACTTGAAGACTCTGAAATAGCAACACTTACGACAACTCTAAACCACTTAGAAAAGAAATACTTAAAACAAAAACAAATTGTTTGCTGACTCAAGACTCAAAAGAAATCCTACATATCCTCTACTGGCTTAGACTCTTCTTTCTTTGGAACAAGAACAGGGGATCCTTCGGTGTACCAATTCTGAAGTGGCTCGCTGACTGTCTGGAATGCTGGAACTGGATCCTCTTCACAATCTTCAATGGCTAGCACACATTCTGAAAACAATCGGCCCATAACCTCGGAATCCATGCTGTCTGCCCAATCCTCTTCTTCTCTGTCGCTATCTATTGCAGAACCCTCAACCATGGTTGCTGTGATCGGATACCACTCGGTCTCAAAGAAAATTTCAAACCCAGGGACTCTTGCTCTGATGGACTCCACATAAGTAGGCTCTGGAAAACCACAATATGGGAAATCTTCCCCCTCTTTCATAAAGCACCCATTCAAGGTTGGCTTGTAAGGCTTAAGCGGATGAATAACAGTGTGCCTGCGAGCTTTAGCAATTTCTTTCTCTTTTCTCAATCGCGCTTGGTCCTTGTAATCCGCTTGTGTTGGCTTATATCCCAAGCCAAAGGTATGCAAGGCTGATTGGTGCTTAATTGGCTTTGGGATTCCTCGGTGTCTTGGTCCCATTCCCATGCCAGGAAAGAAACCCATGATCTTCATAATTTCAGCAACACGCAAGTTCCCATGTGGTGAAAAGTCTAACGGGATAAGTTCTCTACCTGCAGGTGCTGAGTTGATAACTTGCACGTATTCAAACCCTGACAGCGGCATATCTGAAGGATCGTGCTTGATCTCACAAATGGGGATTCTTGACATTTGACTGGCAGCGAGTTCATAGTCTCCTTGTAGGGTCACAATAGATCCTTTGTAGGGGAACTTAACTTTTTGGTGCAAGGATGATGGGATGGCCCCATTTGGATGGATCCATGGTCGACCTAGCAAGAGATTGAAACAGGCAGGAACATCGAGAACTTGGAATTCAACCTCGAACTCTGTCGGTCCTATGATTAATGGTAAGGTCACCATACCAATCACCTCCCTTCTTGTGTTGTCATATGCTCTTACTGATTGCCCAGATGGCACAAAATCTGTAGGTCCCAACCCAAGAGATGTAGCAGTACGAAGTGGACACACATTCAAAGCAGAACCATTATCAATAAGGACGGTGGGAACCCGTTTCCCTAGGGTATCAACAGTTATGTTCAAGGCTTGCATATGATCTTTCCTCCCTTTTGGCAAGTCAGCTTCCGTGAAGATTATGGTAGCTGCTTTCTCGACAGGGGTTATAAGACTCACTAACCCCTCTGGTGAAGTATTGATGGGCACTTGGACATGGTTCAAGAGCTTAAGCATAGTCTGACGGTGCTTGAGAGAAGCCATAAGCAATCCCCATATGGTAATGTTGGCTTGAGTCTTCTTCAATTGCTTTAGGACTTCATCCTCTTCATCGTAGATTTCAGGTCTTTGCCCCTTCTCTAGTGCTTCCACTGGATTTTCATTCTCAAGATAGGATGGTTTAAAGTGACGACCGCCCCTAGTCAAGTGATCAACTTCTTCGGAGTCTGCCCACAGATCATTTACTTCTTCGCTACAGGTTTCGCCCATGATGTCTCCCCATTCAAGCATATCTACCTCTTGTATTAGAGACTTTTCTATCGACTATTCTTCTTTCAAGGATTTTCCCCATCCGGTTGCATGGACTGGGGATTTCTCTGTTGGTTGCTCATCTTCCCATGGATTTCCCCATCCGGTTGTACGAACAGGAATGGTTATTGGAGGTGGTGCAGTATAGAGAACATAGACATCAAACTTCCCAGATGGTTCCCCCAATAAACCTACTTCAGGATCTCCGGCCTCATACCTTTCCTTCAATTGTCGTTGAAATGACTTTCGAGGCTTACTCAGCTTCTTCGACACTTCCTTCTCAACAACCTTTTCCTTCCCCATAGGCTTCTTCTCGGGATTTGCCCATTCTAGCATATTGATCTCTTGCATGTTTTCTTCATGTAGGGTGGGCAACAATGTAGGCACTTCGCATGGACTTGGCTGCGGAACTATCAAAACTCTCTCATCAATCAAGTTTTGGACCACTTTCTTTAGCAAGGTGCAGTCCTCGGTATCATGGCCAGATTTTCTATGGTATAGGCAAAATGATGGGTCAGGGACAAGCGAAAGCTGAGGTGGAAGGGGAGTGATAAGGCCTCTTTTCTTGCAATGGCGAAATACATTGGTGAGACTCATAGGCAAAGTGGTGTAATGGCGAATGGGTCGAGGTGAGCGAGGTGAATCTTCTATTGCATTGACATTAGAAGTAGAGGATGGATTGTGGGATGGCAAAGGATTTTGAGTGACATTGGGATGGTTAGGAAGAGTAGGTGGGCCTATGATCTTTTTGTCAATGAGGTCTTGTATTTCATGTCTGAGACGGACACAACGGTCTGTTCTATGGCCTTTGGATTGGTGGAAATGGTAGTACTCATTTTCGTTGTACCACCTAGGCAATGGATTTAGTGGAGGTATTGGGTCTAGAGGTTTGAGGATGCCCCTTGCTTTTAATCTTTCATAAACTTTGTCCAGTGGTGAATACAAGTCAGAGAACTGACGAGGAGTAAAATTGTTGCCAATGTTCCATGGCTGTTGTGGAGCGATTGCATTCACTTCAGCGGGTGCCTTTCCATTGTTCCCTATCCGTCGAAACCTTGAAGGATCTTCAACTTTAAGAATGCCATCCGTTATGGCGTCTTCCACTTGTGTCCCAGAGCTAATCAGAGCTTTGAAAGTGGGGAAGTGATGAGCGAACAAGTGCTTGTGATATATAGGCAATAGGTTCTTGACCACCATTCGTATCTGCTCTTCTTCATTAGGCCTATCGAACATCGTAGAAGCTTTCTTCCTCCACCTAGTGATGTGGGAAGAGAAAGATTCATTTGCCGCCTGTTTAGTAGTCTCCAAGTCTCTCCTTGTCACATCAACTTCCGTGTTGTACTTGTAGTGATCGGTGAATTCTCTGCACACGTCTTCCCATGTTCTAGTCTTCGACTCATCCAAACTCAGAAACCAATGCAGCGAAGAAGTGCTAAGTGATTCATGGAATAATTGGGCCATTAATTCCTCGGAAGCACCACGAGGTTGCATTGCTCGGACATACATTTTCAAGTGAGTCTTAGGGCAACCCATTCCATCAAACTTCTGTAACTCCGGCATCTTAAATGAAGTAGGCAATCTCGCTTGAGGGAAGAGAGAAAGAGTGTGGATATCCACAAAATCATTAGCACGGCGAATACCTTTTAAAGTCTTCTCCAAAGCCAACATCCTTGCAGCCATCATCTTTTGGTCATCACTCATAGGAGGATTTTCAGTGGTGGAGGTGAAAGTGGATGATTGGGTGTAAATGGGGATGTTTTGTAGTGGAGGTTGAGTATATGGAGGTGGTGGATTTTGAGGTGATGATTGAGTATGTGGAGGTGGTGGATTTTGGGCTTGGCCTCCAGCTTGGGCAGATGGATTGGATTGATTATGGACAATGGGGACTTGAGTGTCGGGTATAGCATGATTGTAGGAACATTGTGGATAAGGACAGGGGTTCGGTCGTTGATCTCTTGTGCCATTCTTATCGCGGTTTCAGACTTCACTGATACCTCTTCCAACTTCCCAAGTATGTCATTCAATAGCCTCTCAATCCTCCGTGGATCTGCAGGAGTCCCAGAAACAGATGTCCCCTCAGGTGTAGTCGGATTATTCAATGCAAAAGTATCATCCATGGCGAGGTCTTGTTCAGTACTTCCTCTGATCAAACGGCCTGAAGAGTCACGAGTCCAAGCCAGCACTCTATTACATCCAAATGACCCATACTTAGTTACAAAGTGACACAAAGCGCCTTTAGTCTCCACAATTGATTTAAACGGGCCGGTAATGGTCCAATAACATTCCTTTAGTTAGGCCTCTCATCCATATGAGCCCAATGGGCTTTAGGGAAGAAGGTCATACTAAAGGGATGAAGGTCGATTGATTTTAAAGTCATGTTACCCCTCAAAATTAACCCCCCACATAGCATTCATTTATATCTCCAACCGCATTCAAGAACAAGAAACCGGATCACTGTATCGAGGGCTTTGTATCATCTTCTCAAAGAACCATGACACGAATTGCATTGCCATTCATTCCATTCACATTCATTCCCACAACACACATTCATGCCACACATACATTCATTCCATACACACATACATTCAAACACACATCCACTCTGTACCTGCATTCATTCCACAAGCATGGTGACTTTAAACTAGGCGGGTCCTTGTGTCCTAGACAGTCCACTATATGCACTAAAAAGGGTAGGATAGTGTCCCCTACTTCCTTGAATCAACCATATACCTATCACGTGTGGCATGAGGGATGCCGCGTGAGTCAAGTGGTACGTGTTGATCCATTTAATATACCCAAGGGTAAAACCCAAGGATACGTGGCAAGAGGAGTTGATAGCTTCGCAAACATGACACCAGAGAAAGAGGGGAACCGGGGTCAAGGCTAGGCCAATCAGAAAAGGCAAGGATACATCGACCTATCATTCAAATGCAATTGCGCACACAATGCAATAAAGTAAACACACATTCAAGCGTATGCAAGTGATTGATTTTAATTTAAGCAATTAAATTAGCCCATACAAATTCCTTGAGTCTAGTCCACTAATCCCCAGTGGAGTCGCCAGACTGTGAACCACGGGTTTCGATCCGGGAGAGAGGAAGGAAGAACCCTTCTTTTAAAAAGACTTGTAGAAATTTAAATTAATAAAAATCTGGTTTTTAAAAGGTTCACAAAAACATATCAAACAAGGAGTCGCCACCTCATTTTTAGGAAAAGAGGAAAACCATAAAAGCAGTTTTTAAAGAAAACCTTTGAAAAACAAACTACATGACTCCGATCAAGGAAAAGCCGGTCTATCAAAACAAAAGAGGATTCGGAGACTAAGTTACGATGTGGGAAGGTTCTAGGAAACATCCTATAGGCACCCACATCGCCCCAAAATGGGTCTCTGAATTTATATGGGCTATTTCAATCACTTCCTAATTAGTCACCATGCATATGCAAAGAATCATCCATAAAATAATCCACATTCATCCATGAACATCCATAAATAATAAGCATCCATAAAGCATGTAAACATCCATGAACAAGTATGAGAGATATGGAAAGCAGTAGAGAGATAGAGAGAATGAACAAACAAATCCATCCTATCCACTAGCAAATATGTGATGGATAAATGAGCAAGCAAACAAATCCATCCTATCCACTAACAAATATGTGATGGATAAATGATCAAGCATGGGTCCATCCTATCCACTAGCATATATGTGATGGACAAATGGGCAGAAAGAGAGAAGAAAGAAAGAAAAAGAAAACCTAGGATACTTAGTATCCTGGGGCGGACTTGAACATCAAATGAGCGCCTACGTACCTTACATACAAAGAAGTAAGGATCAAAGTCCACGTAGTTCGATTGAGAAGGGGTTACTCCCTTTACAATGAACTATAAACCCTAAGTTTCCATTAAAAGAAAAGAAGAGTTTTAAAAGAAGAATAGTTTCCAAAAAAAAGGAATTTGAGAAAAGATAGAAGTTGAAAAGAGATAGAACTCTTATCCAAAAAGAAGTTTGAGAAAAATAGAATTCTAAAAGAGATAGAACTCTAATTAAAACAGAAGTTTAAGAAAAGTAGAATTCTAAAAGAGATAGAACTCTAATTCAAAAAGGATTTTGAGAGAAGTAGAATTCTAAAAGAGATAGAACTCTAATTAAAACAGAATTTTAAGAGAAATAGAATTCTAAAAGAGATAGAACTCTAATTAAAACAGAATTTTAGAAAACATGGAAACTCAAGAATTATAGTCCAAAGTAAAGAGAATAACCCAAGAGAGGGAGAAGAGAACAATTCATACACAACTTACCATGAACCACTTACCATATGCAAATTATCCCGAAACATCGAGAAAACACCAATTAATCACCCCATGTATTCTATAGGGCAATTATTAAGCTCAAACCATTCATATTCATGCTCAAATCATCATTAGAAGACCTAAATCAAATCTAGACAGAATACTAAATATGCATATAACAACCTAAAACTCATGCAAATAATCCCGAAACATCGAGAAATCACCAATTAATCACCCTATGTATTCTATAGGACAATTATTAAGCTCAAATCATTCATATTCATGCTCAAATCATCATTAGAAGACCTAAATCAAATCTGGACAGAATACTAAATATGCATATAATGACCCTAGACTCATGCAAATAACAAAAAAAAAAAAAAAAAAACTCAATCCTATATGCTCCTATATGCTCTAAACACCCTAACATGCACAAAAACTATCAAAAACATGCTAAATAGGCATTACCATGATGAAAATATCATATGACAATTCTAAACATGAAAAGAAAATCTAACATGATGCCTTAGGTAAGTACTTTATGTAAGAATGTGAAATAATCATCCTTACGGCGAGCCTTCTTAAGTAAAACTATCCGGAGATAATTTTACGTAGAAATCACTCCATATGAATGGTTTCTTCACATATCCTACGTAAAATATATACCTAAGAATGCAAAGAAACTCACAGCACACTTAAACACACTCTAGAAAGCATCCATGCACAGCCTCACCCTCTAAGGACGATAATTATCCTCGAAAAGGATAATCATCCATACACCTATGAAGACGGGGCTTACACAGCAAGTGTCCTATACAAAAGATGCTTAAAATCATGCATATAATTGAACCATGAAAAGAAAACGGCCTAAACACATCAATTGATTTTTCATGCAAAACGTACCTCTATCCTTAAGGGAGAAACTATCCTAACAGCAAACAATTCGCAATCCTAATCCACTAACATGCATTCTCATCATCTTTGAATCATATACACTCTAAAATATAGAGTATATATGATTCCTAAATCAATTCTAAGCCATAATTATGCAGAGAATGGAGTAGAAGAAGAAGGAATTATAAAAAAAAATGCAAGGGAGACTTATAATGAAGCAAGGGTCTTCGCTGCGTTCTTCCTTCTCTTTGGCTTGGTTCCCTTCTAGTTCTCCTTTGAAATTGCAGTAGAAAGCCTCCTCTAAGTGATATGGGTGTGTGCAAATTCGTGGTCCCTCTCTCTCTTATGAATATGAAGTGTCAAATAAGCCAAAAAGTCCTTTATGCTGATGAATGAGCCTCTATTTATAACCAACCAACCATATGAACCAATGGTTGGGATTAATTCACCATAAAATCAATCTAGGGCTGTAATTAAATCCCATGAATGTTAAACAACTCAAAACTCCCTTCCAATAGGCTTAGAAGTCCTTTAGAAGGCAGAAAATCGGAGTGGTAGAGTCCCATTTCGTCAAAAACTCAAAAAGAGAAAAATCAGGACGAAGGGCTCGAGTGACCGGTTGGGTGAACCGGTTGGACCGGTTGGACCGGTTGGGTGAACCGGTCACCCGAGAGTGAACTCAAGTTTCCTCGGTTTTGAGGATTCCTAACTCGGTTTGGACTCTTAACTTCAAACGGACACAAATTCTTCATTTTAACTCCGATTTGAGTGATTCAAAAGCCCAAATTTCAAGGATTCAGTGTAGAATAAGCCTAGAATATTCTTGAACCAAGAATCCCTAACCACGGTCAAGTGGCTGGGTTTTCATGAGGCGATTACCCGAAAAACGGCCAATTAAGCATAGGGTAATGTGGTGAACCAATCCCAAACCTATCAATAAATTAAATTGGCACTTCAATTAGACTCATTTCATCATTCTAAGGCCAATGGAACTCTCCGGAACAAATTTGGAAGTCAATTGGAAAATATACGAAGTAAAAGACGAAATTGCCCTTTAAGTCGCAAAAGTTCTAATTAGCTATCCAAACCTATCTGGAATTGAACCAAATTTGACACACATATCTAAAATGATCCTAGAAACTAAATGCAAGTGATGGGACTCAACAAAGAGACAAAAATATGCATGCAATGATGACCTATCCTCCTAAGGCTTAAAAGGGCAAAATTGTCCTTTAAGGCTTAGGGACTCCTACATGCTTCTAAACCTAACCAAATGATATCATGATCTCATGGGGGTGAAAATGGGGTGTCTACATATATACTTATTACGACGTGCAGGTTGTACGTCGTGAATGCATCTATTACGACGTGCCTTGCATGTCGTTAATGTATCTATTACGACATACAACTTGCATGTCGTGAATGTGTACACTTATTACGACGTGCAATGTACGTCGTGAATGTATCTATTACGACGTGCAAGGCATGTCGTTAATGTATCTATTACAACATACAACTTGCATGTCGTGAATGTGTACACTTATTACGACGTGCAATGTACGTCGTGAATGTATCTATTACGACGTGCAAGGCACGTCATTAATGTATCTATTACGATGCACAATGAACGTCGTTAAAAAGTCTCTACTTTCCATGGCATGGCCCTACACGACATGCGGATGTGCGTCGTGAAAACTCATTCATGACGTGTTTCGCACGTCGTGAAAAGTGGTTTTTCTTGTAGTGCCCCCAAATCTTAATTCAACAACTTCAAAGTACAATTATCAAGAACATTTCTAATGATTTGATTAACTTATGAAACTTGAAGCACCTTTAAACTTTACTCAAATTAAAAAATTACAAGGTTTGAAAATGGTATTTAAGATAGGGATCGGAGCACTGAATAGAGAGAGATTACATCAATAAAAATCATTATGAAAAAAGAGAGACAGGCAGAGAGTGAGATTTGTTTTTTTCTCTTTTTGACCGGCACGTGAGAGTTGGTTTTGGTGAAAGGGGTAAATAGCAAAGTGATTAGCCTGTAATTCAAGTATCCAATTGGATTTTGGCATGTGGCAACCTTATCAACTTGGATGGGTCTATTTCTACTCTATTTTATAGTAAATCTATACTTACCTTTATGAGTAAAAGTAAAAATAAGTGTGTAAAAATAAGCATGAGGGCTCAACTTCCTTTGAAACTAGTTTCCAAATCCATGCAATGCACAGATTTATATATATTAGTTGGTGTACGTGTGCATTACACGTGAATGTTTCGAGTTTTAAATAAATTTTGGTTTAATAGAAATGAATTATAACTACCATTATGATTTCTTTATAGGATTCAATTTCTAAAAAAATTGAAGCCTTAAATAAAGTATATTTAAAATGGTTGTGTATTCTACTTGGCAAAGTAATACATTCAAAAGGTTATATATTCAAATACAATCTCACAATCTTCTTATATAAGAGCCCAAGTTCTAACCTCTTTGTTAGGCATAAAAAACATGTCTTGTAGTTGAAAAACCTAGCAAATATGTGTTTTGTATACACTCTTCTTAAATTTAGCCTTGATGGGTCAAAATTACAAAAAAGTACAAAATTTTGGATTTTTGTTTGTTTGTTTGTTTTCTTCAATCTTCCTACAGATTCATAAATAATACAGAAAATTGATTCTAATCAATGTCTATTATTTTATTTTTTTCAATACTTGATGTATAGATGTTCTTTCGTTGATGTTTTCATTATAATTTGCCCAGCATCTCTAAATTGTTTATGTGAGGCAAAAATTGATCTTATTTGATCCCATCCAAAAAGTGAAAATAACATGCATATTAACGAAGACCTATATATAAGTGAATATAACAAAATATATTAGAGATTCCGTGTAATAAACATTAACAATAACATCAAAATACATGTAAGCTAGAATACAAAACTAATGATATTAAAAGAAGGTGGAGAAAATTAAAGCCTAAAATATTTATGACAAAGCATTCCTATAATATTTTTTTTTTTTTCCCAAACCAACAATATATACAATAGCCATATGATTCTCTAAAAAAAAAATCTATTGATTCTCTAAAAAATCAACAACGCAAAGAATTGTACAATAGTCATATGAACTAAATTTATATATGAAAATTAAATCACATTATTATATTCAGGTTTACAGAAATATATATAAAACAACCCAGCTGTGATTTAAAGTAGGATCAACAATTTTGAATTATCTTTCAATGGCTTTCTACTTAGCTAAGACGCAAAAATATATGAATGAAGGAAAGAGTAGAAGATAATGAAAAATTACATTAGCTATGAATTGATGGAATAACGGAAATCCTATTTAGGTTATTCTCCTTTTAGTGATCTTTGACTAAATCAGAAGGCACCAAAGCATTAGATATTAATTTTTTTTTTAAAAAAAAATTGAAACTGAAAGGGGGTTAGTAAGGGATTGAAGGCTTACATTATGTGATTTATTTACTTTTCTGTTGAAAGTTTAACCTATTATTGGTTAATAATAAAAATCTTTTTATATTATTCAAAGCTAGCAAATAGATAAACAGTACACATATATTTTCTTCAAATCAAATATGTCATACCTAGCTTTATGATAAAAAATTAAAAAATTAAAAAAAAAAAAACCTTGAATTTAAGCAAACTCAAAAGCTATCAACCAAAGCCCTAAAACATGATCAACATGCACTTACAATAGATTTTTCAAGAATATGAAAAGGCATTAGACAACTGGGGCAATATCCTCTAACCATGACAACATATTTCAACACAGTGTGTTCATAAAATCACTATAAACAAAATCTAAAATCTAAAATATAAAATAAGTGTAAAATATAAAAAAATATAAAAAAAATTTATTACACTTACGAAGGGATTTTTAATCTACGAAAATTAGAACAACATCAGAGAGAGATTGAGCAAAAAACAAAATTGATAACTCTTACAAAGGGATTTTTAAATCTACAAGAGAAAATCAGAAAGAGATTGAGCATATAAAAAAGAAAAATAATAATAATAAAAAAGAATAGAAAAGCAAGAAAATTGATACCTTTTTTCATGGATTTTTTAATCAACCAGAGAGAAGAAAGATTGATACTCCATTCGACCATTCATAGGGCAAAGAAAGAAAGAAACGGATAGCATCAGAGAGAGAGATTGCGCAAAAAAAAAAATGATAAGAAAATTGATTACAACTATCAATTAATTTTTTGTTATATTTTAGATTAACAATAACTTATGTCTTCTAATTAAATTATGTAATTAATGAAAAATAATATAAAATATATTTAACAGTAGATAATAGAAAAATCATCTCGTCATCATGAGAGAGAGAGAGAAAGAGAGAACCTTCCTTGACAAATCCGAGGTCTTCTGTTCAAGTTTCATGCATGGACCACATGCCCTCAGCAATAAATCGAAAGTTGAATGGTAAAAAATGTAAGGAAATATAAAACAATGAATCAATGGTAACACAATTGAAGATAAACATATTTTTTTATCATAAGAGAAACTCATGCGTGGACAATAGGATAAATACATGCTTGTGAGGACATCTCTCTCTTAGTTAACTCCATATTTGGTGATTTCTCTACCAACATATTTTGTTTTTCCTACATCCTTTTATCTTGATTTAAACCCAACGTACTCCTATATTAAAAGATCACAACAACAATTAAAAAAAAAAATTAAAATATGTCTGATAATAATAAATTGCGATAGTGGACTATTACTTGTGAGTCCTAATGGAGCCAATCTGATAGAGAGTACTTGCAAGAAAATATTATACAACAATCTATGGGTATCATCTCTAAGATTAGACCCCACATCTCTGGTGCCGATGTCAAGGGCCTCGCCTGTATCATACTTGAATTAACGTTAATACACTAACCAAAGCAAGGTTGGAAAAGCAAAGGTATTGATATTCATTTAGAAACCAAACAATCCAATAGCTATGAAAAATCTTACAAGATTCCTATAGAGGAAAAAAAAAAAAAAAACCTATGAAGGATCCAAATTCCGCAATTTTCTCATAGCCAAATATTTAGTAAGGAAAACAGAATTATAATCTGAAACTTAATGGACAAAACAAGTGTTTGAGAAAGACTAACCTTTAAAGATCAAGGTTTTGGTTTCAGATTGATAGAATCAACAGTAGATACCTCCAATGCTGATCTTATTCTTCTACTATTAGAGACTAACCTAACCTTCTTATTCTTCTGTTAATGGCTACCAAAAAAAAAATTGGAAAACGTATTGGATACCTAGAAGGACGATGGGAGTACGTATTAGAAACCAGAAAGGACAGCAAGAGAGTTTTAGATGTTATAGTAAGGGTATATATAATAAGAAAGAAAGTATGAGTAGATGAAGTGGGAAATACTTATCATTTATTAGGGTTGAGGGTACGTAGTGTTGCCATTATGGTATTCTTTTAAGGGTAATATAGAAATTCAAAAGTTTTTCCAACATTCAGCCTTTTATAGGTAGTATAGATATAGATATACATAGTTTTAATCAAGTGAGCACGTATTCGATCAAATACGTGCTCACTTGATCAACCATAAAAGGTTTTGCAATTGGGAAATGAGAAATTGCTTAACCAGTGCTTCCATCCCAGGATTTATTGGAGAATTGACAAGACTAGAAACTTTGTAAATTGATTTGGATGGGCATCCTTGTATAGTACCAATTTAAGGTGAGACTTTTGAATCAATTGATTGAACATGCATGTATTGACGGGCAAGTGATTAAACCTAACCTTTTTCCATTATAGTGTCATCATCTGAAGTTATTAATGAGTAATAATAACAATTTATGTGGGTCTCATGGTGGGTTTGAGGGTGTGTGAAATTCCTCATGTTTAGATTTTTTTTTTTTCCCCTTCTTGTTGTCTGATGTTTCAAATATGGTTCGCTAGCTAGACCCAGTGATATTTGTGTGTACTTGGGCTTTGGCCCACAAATTAACCCAAAAATAAAAATAGAAAACAATAATAATAACAAATTAACAGTATGTGAAGAGAGCCTATGACAAAAAAGAAGAGAGGTCTTGAAGATAAATGGATTGGGGCTGCAAGTAAATTAAAAGGCCAGGGTCACATGCATGCTTCTGGGTCATCTATTCAGTTTGGAAATAAAAAGTCTCATACAGGGGATGGTTATTGTCATCCCTCAATTTTATTTGCACCCTCAATCCTAAGTACTTTCTTTTATTGTCATCTCTCATAGAAGGTTTCATGAAAATTGATCATTTTATCCACTAGAAAATATTATTCTGAATAATTTTGTAAATTTTTTTATTATTTATTTATACAAAGTTTGTCATTTTGTCATTTAAATGGATTCTTTTTTTAGTCATTTTTTATTAAACATTCTGTAAAAATAACGAAACAAAAACTATAAATGATAAAAAAATCCACTCAAAAGGACATTTTGAAAAAATCTTCTTTTACCAAGTTATTCAAAATAATGTTTTCTAGTAAATTATGTGGCTAACTTTCATTAAAACCTTTTATATTTTTTTTATAAAATCTTGAAAAATTTAAAATAAGTAGGAATGCAAATAAAGCTAGTTAAGAGATGGCAATAACTGGTCCGCCTCACAAATCACAAAATGAAAAGGCCCCATACGAGGAAGTGATAACGCAGTGTCAGCAAGATAATATTAC
Source organism: Liquidambar formosana (assembly GCA_039720395.1). NCBI lineage: Eukaryota > Viridiplantae > Streptophyta > Magnoliopsida > Saxifragales > Altingiaceae > Liquidambar > Liquidambar formosana. The sequence continues at coordinate 35,261,446 of CM077825.1, forward strand.
TACTTTGATGGTTGCTGGGATGGGTATGGAGCCTGTAGATAATGGGATCAGATGGCTAGTAAGGAGTCACTTGGGCCTATTCTAGGGCCTAAGGAGATATTTGGGCTTCAAGAGGAGGGTAGCCTGTTAGCTAGCTAATGTGTCTAAAGTTTGTGAAAATGGTCCAGATGAAGTGGACCATATGGTCAACATGCCATTATCCTGGGTTCACATTTTTATTGTTGGGGTTTTAGACGAGGGGTCAGGCAGCATCCTTGAATTTAAATGGAAAGAGAGAAAAAAAAATAGGAAGATTGAGAATGTGGTACTTGATATTGTAATATTTTTGCTGGTACTTTATATCGGCTAGCAATATTTTGAATAGGTCTTAATACTGTCTAAGAGTTCATTTTTTTCGTCAACACTCCAAAATCATATTGTGTACCGAAACCGAAGAACAAAATTTTAATTTACTTCAAATTTAACTTTCTAAATATTTTCTCTAGGGATTTGTTTGGAAACTTCAAAAAGTGGATTAGATTGGATCTATTTTATAACTGTTATTTGATTTTTAAATAAACCAAATCACAATTGATTTGAAAAAAAAAAAAAAACCTGTGTTTATGCTTTATTTTCAGAACAAAGATGAACTGATTAGTAGGAAGAAGAGATTCACTAAACAATATGGAATCAAACTGGTCAGACTTATCCTCACTTGGATGGATTTTCAGGTTTGCCAAATAACCTCTAATTAAAATCAAATAGGGGTTATTCCGTACTATGTTACATTGAATAACCTAAAGTGACATTTATTAGAATGTCTTCAACGAGAATAAGTCTGTTGAATGACGATAAGTAAAACTTGTGTAGGCCAGGTGTCTTTAATCTAATCAACCTATGGTTAGCTTTTCCCCGGTACTTATTGGGTGAATATTGCTATTAGGTGGCTGTTTGGTGCTTTTGTTTGGGTCAATTTTCAGCATTAGAGAATTTTATTATGTGTTTCTTGGAGTTGTTTTAAGGGTAAATTGTAGAAGATCCCCATTATGTATGGGGATATGGCACATAACCCCCGAAAGTTTAAAACGTTGCAATGTCCCCGCTAACACAAATTGGTCATTTGATAAAATAGACGGTATTAAAGGATGAGTGAAAAGTCGGTTTTGCCCTTACCCTCCCATGGCCAACGATCACCTCTTTCCTCTGGTCACCCACTCCCTCATTGCTTCTTTTGAGACCATCTCCCCTCCTCCAATCTCCTCTAATCCCTCTTCCCTCTCTATTACACAATTTCCGCTGAACCCCTTTCTTTTCCTGATAAATTCATAACTCATCTTCACAATAAAAAATTTCAGAAAAAAAAATTCCTTGACTCCATTTTTTACCTTCAATCTCAATAATCCCAACACAAAAAGAATGAAAAATAAAATCCATTAAAAGGCACGAAGTAGCAGCCATGGCTACCATGCTCAGAAACGGATTTGAACTCCACTTGTGTATAATAATAATAATAGTAATAAACCCAAATCTAGTGTCGATTTCATGATCGTTGATACCCGTTGAGTTCATGGTTTTGCCTTAGAGAAGAACAATGGTCATTGGCGATTCTAGATTCATGGAAAATCAAGCTTCAGATCCACCATAAAAGGAAAAAAAAAACACTAAAAGAGAGGAGGAAGAAGAAGTAACGGTTGCTATTTACCCTAGTTTTTATGCAGAGGTGTTCTTTGTAGCTATTGGGCTTATTTAGGGTGGCTTGTTTTTGTGTTTAGTGGAGATGTAACGGTTCTCTATCTCATATGTGGACGATGATCAGGTGACAAGGCGCAAAAATAACTTATATTAACACTCGTATTGAGGGTTGTATCTCGTACATTAATGGGTTATGAGGTTTATGGGACCAAAGATAAGGTACAACCCCAAATACACGGTACATATATAACTTATATCAACATGTGCTGATCTGAAGACTATTTTATATGTTATTAATAAAATAATTTTTATCTTTTCTGGTAAAAGATAAAATAAACTAATAAAATTTGCATTAGTTAACAAAAGTGGTATACTTAATTAAGCATCAAGAATTAAAGAGATATATTAAACAAAGAAGTTGCAACACAATTGCTTCTTAACAAAGCTTAAATTAAAACAATCACAACACATCTTCTCATCCTTAATTCACACGCATGCGTGCATGCAGGGAGAGAGAGAGAGACCAACCAAAACAATCATCGCCCATCATCAAATTCGAAGTTGGCTTGTTTGCTTATGCTATCAAATCCTACTATGTTAATACTAGTAGTACCACCATAAGTGTCTGATACTTCACCAAGCAAAGATTTAGTCTCTTCTGCATTTATATCACCTTCCAAGAGTTGATGCTTCTCCATCACTCTCAATCCTTCTAATTCCATTACTACTTCCTTCATGGTAGGCCTTTCTTCCCCTTCCACTCTTAAGCAGTTCTTCGCTAACATAGCAACTTCCTTCAGCTGCTCAACATTTCCGTCATTTAGTACTTGTATGTCAAGAATTTCGAATAAGCGATCCTCTTTCACCGAAGTAACAAAATACATAGCTAAATTTCTCTCTTCTTCAGGCCTCTCAAAAGAAAGTGCCATCTTTCCAGTTAATAACTCCACAAGGACAACCCCAAAGCTATAAACATCACTCTTTTCGGTTAACTGGCTTGTATAAAAGTATTCAGGGTCTAAGTATCCAAGTGTCCCTTGCACCAGTGTAGTTACTTGAGCCTTATCTAGAGGAATCAACCTTGAAGTTCCAAAATCGGAAACTTTTGCAGTGTAATTATCATCCAAAAGTATATTAGTTGTCTTAACATCCCTATGAATGATTGGAGGAGAAGCAGCAGAGTGCAAATACGAAAGGGCTCTAGCGGTTTCTGTTGCTATCCTTAATCGATTTTCCCATGATAGTGAAGATGCATCACCTACCTTGTGTATATGGTCGAAGAGAGTGCCATTGGTCACAAATTCATATACTAATAGGGGAACTTCAGTCTCTAAACAACATCCCAACAATTTTACCACATTCCTATATATGGTTGACTTGTGAGAGGACAATCACTTCATTAATAAATTGATGAACTTGGCTCTGATCTACTATTTTGGACTTTTTAATGGCAACTATTTTATTGTCTGATAAAATACCTTTGTAAACTGTTCCTTGGCCTCCTTGTCCTAGGACTCTACTTACAGCGTAGTTGTTTGTGGCCTTTTTGAGATCTTTTGCCGTAAATATTTTAGCAGTTTCAATAGACCTTTCATAGTTGGAAAGTTGTTGTTGTAACATAAGACCACCATTTTGCTGAAAGAATTTTTCTTTGAGTTTGTTGAGCTTTCTTTGTCCCAATCCCCAGTATAACAATGAACTGGCCAGCAGTAGAACTAGGAGGCTTAGGCTTATACCTACATAGAAAAATGAAAATAAAGGATTGAGACACCACCATCGAGCTATTAAAAAAATTCATAGAAGGTGTTCAGTCTCGTGTGTGTATAGGTTGCCCAAGAATATAATAATAAACAAAGAGTTTAAATAACTTATTTGTTCATAAAATTTTTAATAGATCAAACTAAATTTCTCTAAGATATAAAATATCAAAGATACAAAATATAAGCTAATAATATATTAATTAATTAATTTTTTTTTTCCTGGTTGCTATCTTTTTTAGAATTAATGTTACTGGATACAAGAAATGCATGCTTTTTTATGGGTTTTTTTGGTTTTTTTTTTTTTTTTTTTTTTTTCATTTAAAACATTATCTTTTATACATTATTTTTATACTAGAAAAAGTCTAATACTACATTCCCTATATTCCAAATTATTTGTAGATGCATATATGTAATACCTTAATACTACATTCCCCCTTTTTTTAAAAATAAAATAAAATAAAAATACAACATAGGGTGTCTAGGCCTACTTTTGTTGGGGTTTGGGCTCATAAAAGTCTCTGGGGTGTACTAGATCTCACAAAATCCCCATTCATCCGACAGTGAAGGTGTCAAGATTCAATCTTACGACCTTTCGTTCATGAGCTATGTCCCTGACTATTTGAGGTTATACAAAAATTGTGAAAGCGGTTTCCTAAAACAATTAGGTTATACAAGAATTGTAAAAGTTTAATTTCCTAAAAAATTTATAATGGAATTTTTCAGCAAATTAAATTTGTAGTTCTATCAAAATTTTGACTTCATTTTTTTTTTTTTGGGTACAAATCAAAATTCTAACTTCGTTAATTAATTGTAGAGCCCTCTCTATTTTTATTTTTATTTTCATCTTTTTTAAGAAAACATACTTTAATAAGTTAAAAATAGCAATCCTTTTTAACTTTCCAAGTTGGACACCCCCTTACAGCCTTACAGGCCGGTTTACTCATCCCTCCAGTATTTTAGGTTTCCATACAAAAACAATCACTTTGGTAAACTTGAATTGGAGTTTAAATATTTGTAATCATTTTCAATTCAACCATTTTTCCTTCTCGTTCACTCAAAGCCAGCAAATAATTGTTAACAATTTCATATTTAGAATAAGAAAAACTTGACGATATAATTTAAAACTTGAAAAACTTGACGTCTCCAACATTACTCAAAATTTAGGCTTTCGAAATTAGCTTTATGTTTTGGAATCCCAAGAGAAATTTTCTGACTCCGCACAATTAGGTGCATCTGAATGCAATTTTTGAAGGATCGGCTTCAATTGATCGATCCAATGATAACCATTGTTTGAGGAAAAAACTAATTATTTCGAGAAGGCAACAAAATCACTAGCTTTAATATAGCACTCTTTCTTCTTCTTCTTATTTATTTAATTTTTTTTTTTTGGGGGAGGGGGGGAGGAGGATGGATATCTAGACCTTTGACATAACTATCCCCTACGTCCTAAACACAAGTAAGAATGCCAATTAAAAGGAGGGACAAATGAAGTTTTTAATCAAAATGTTTTTTATTTTTATTTTAATCATCAAATTTTAAGCACAATTCTAATATAGATGGTATCTAACAATTAAAAATTCAGTTCAATGAAACTACTTACTCAGGGCGACGTTAACCAATGGATAGTGATGGTTGGGGATGGAAATGAGAGTGCAGCCTGTTCCATCTTTTTTCCCGTCACCTTCGTACCCCTTCAGACAAGCGCACGTAAAACTGCCAGGTAAATTTACGCATGTACTATTGCAAGGGCTTAAAATCTTGCATTCGTCTATATCTGAAAAATGTGTAGACCATTACAAATAAGAAACGAAAACTGCTAATATACTAATATATCAAAAATTGCACTCTTCTATAAAAAATTTCCTGTAATTTCATTGAAAAAATTGCACTCGTCTATATAAAGTTTTTTGGGGGAATTACAGATAGGTTCAGCTGCAGACAAAGAATTACAGTTTAATTATAGTTAGTAGTCATTCTTAGTTAAGTTAGTAGTTATTTACTAGTAAGTTAGTAATTATTTCTATTGAACTGTAATTATTTGCCTGTAGCCGAACCTATATATAATTCCCCCAAAAAATTTCATGCTTGGAGGTTGTTCCCCATGCATGTGTGGATTATACGGTACAATTAAACCCCAATTTTTTTATACAATCTCCAATCTTATTGATGCAAACCAAATCAGCACATGTTGACCTAAAAATTGCTAATATCATAATATAGATTCCAGAGCTTGACTAGGGATAGTTTACCTATATTCAAAAAGGTCGGCCTTATCCTACTATAGGAGTTAGCTTGGAGAATTGGAGTGCCTTTAATTATTAAGGAGAACAACACGTAGAGATTATCTCAACACAGCTATAAAAGAGATCATACAAGTTGTCTACTAAATTAATAATCCCTCTGTTTCATATTAATTGTCTTTCTTTCTATTTTGGGTTGAAAAAAAGTCAATGACTTCATTTTAATCACTTTCCAAAAGTACTCATATTCATGGTACTAATAATTACTTAATATGTTCAAAACAAACTTAATTAATGATTGTGTTATACTTGAGGGCAAAATTGAAATGTTAAAATATAAAAGTGTATGTGAAAGCATTTAAGAAGGGTTCCTAAAAAAAATGTATTTTTTCAGACAGAGCAATCAATTTGAAACGGATGAAGTAGAACTGATCTAGACTAGAGGAAAGAAAGGGCCATGCCATGTCAATCGTGATGTTCTGTAAATAATTTTTTTGTAGCTGCCTATAGCATTACCCTATGAATATTTTATATAGTAGCAACGCAAGTCAACAATGGTAAATATGATAATAGCTACCTTCGCAACCACTGGGGAGGTAAGGATTCCCTTGGAATCCCTTCGAGCAATTGCACCGATACCCAGGACCGTTCTCCGGCTCGTAACAGTCGCTGTTCTGCATGCATGCATAACTCGTCTGATTCATCTTGCCTTCATCGCATGTTTGATTCCCGATTGTCCAATCCAAAACCACCGGAAACTCTGATACATTCTGTAAATTGCCAAGGTCTATAGAGGAGAAGTTATACGCACCATTCTCAACAACAAAAGCATAGCTGCAAGGATTGAATCTCAACACACCGCTGTGGTTTTTAAAACTAGAAACACTAACATCAATACCCCTTACTCCTCTAGGAATGGAGGTCTGGCAACAACCAATCCCAGAGCAAGACCCATTGATTACATTATCAATTCTGTCACAAAGTGACAAACATCCGGTCGTGTAATTTTGGCCAAGGCTCCCTTCAATGAAAGCTAAGGTATCACAGCCAACAGCGGTGAACAAGTTTTGGGTATTCGAAACGGGGAATTTGGACAAGGTGAGCCAGGGCTGGTTATTCGATTCGCGAGGGTAGTAACAATCGTAGGCCACCCACTGCAAGATGCGCAATTGACCCTCGAGGGATAGGTCGAGGACTTCGATTGAGCTTCCGGTTAAGAATGCTTTGGGAGGGTGGAAAGTGGTGTTACATGTGATGAGGAAGTCTTCAGCTATGTAACAGCCTATGAGTGTACCAAAGGGGTATGGGATGGTGATGTTGCCACAGCTGTTTTGGCAGCCGGGTTTGGCTTGAGCGGCTACTGGCGGTGCTGTTGCTGACAATATGAATCCAAGCAACGTGAGTGGAATAAGAATTATTCCATGCGAGGCCATAATTTTTTTTTTTTTTTTTTTTGGGCCTTTAGCTTTTCAGATGGATTTCAGTGTAGTGAAGTTTCAAGATTTGTAAGTTGCTTTATACATAGGACTCTCCAATGGGAAGAGATCCTCCTTAATATATATTAGGAAGTATTGGACGAAGTCTTCATACCCCATCCAAATCAAGTTTTAGTCATGAAAGATAGAGATCGTTTCCAGTATTAATTTAAAAATTCTAACCCAGGGGATCATTTACTAGTCAACTACTCCATGGGGACATTTTAGATATCTACGATAAAATTTCATAATTTATTCGACATTTATCTATGAATTTGGTCGCAATAAGAAATTCATGGCATGGGGTCATTTTATCTACAATAAAATTTCATTTAAACGGAGAAAAATAAAATGAATATTACAATTAATTTTCATCATATTTTTTACTACCCAGACCAAAAAAAAAAAAAAAAAATACAAAACAAAATTTACATTATTTTTCTTTGAATTCTTTTTTTCTTTTCCTTTTTGCTAGGTCATTATTTGTATGGTCTTTGTAGATCAATGGCCAGTAACAACTAAATTAAACCAGTTGCATTGAATGATAACAGCCATTTCTTGGTGATCAAAGGCAATGAGAAAACCCTAAGGATAGCTTTAGATGAGGTCTTGAGTTCGACTCTTACTATATATCCCTATGGGAACACTCAAACAAGGTTTCTATATATGGTTCTCATGGGCGTTGATCTAACCTAAACTGTGTGGGTTGTAGAGTCTTACACCAGGGTATGTGGGGTTTGCCCGAAGGGTTTCTTTGTCATAAAAAAAAAGGTAGCTGGTGAGAAGTTTGAAAATGTCCCAAAACAAAATGTAGTTGGTATTTGATAACTAAAAGAAGAAATGTTAATGCAAGTAGTATTTAATTGATAACCGAAGGAAGAATAATGAAACTTCTAGAAGCTAGGAAGGAATTAAAATTTGGCTAGTTAAAAATGCGTCTGATTTGTTTTGATTTAATTAACCTCTGTTTTTTTTCCCCCTTCATTTTGATCGTAATTAACCACTGTGGCAATGTAGCCCTTCTTGCTAGCTTGTCCCATATCAGTAGTTTAGGAGTATTCAAAAATTAATTTTTTTGGGTCAAACGATAGAAAGAAGTCTTCATTTATTAGAGGTTCCCTTGCAGCTCTGAAAGTTCGAGTATTGCTTTTGAACTAACACAATGGGTTTAGGGATTTCACCCAAAAAAAAAAAAAAAACCTTTTTCCTCCTACTTCAATTCCACGGGGGATGTCTTGAACTTTTCAAACAATAAAATTATTACAATGTATTATTAATTTAAATAAAAATAAATTACACTCATGGATAATTTCTACCCAATTAACAACTGCAATTACTTTTTAATTAAGCACCATAAGCTAAGTCGCCGTGATTGTGATTTAACAACTAATTTCATAAATGGACTGGAGTTGACAAAAGAGATTTTTTCATTCCCTGGAGGCATGCAATGTGACGATCAAATTGATGAACACGAAGACGAAAGACCCAGTCTTGGAAGCAACCTAGCTATGGCCTTAAAAAATATGTTGTAGAATGTAAATTAATGTACTTCATTTATTTTTTTATTTTTTTTCCTTTTGTCAATCACATCACAAGATTTTCATCCATCTGTGTTGTAGAATGCAAATATGTTGTAGAATATAATGTATTTCTTTAGCAAGTTAAATAAATTTCAAAGATAATACTTCTTATCAAGTAAACATATTTTCCAGAGAGCAATTACGAGGCGCTTTCATGGGTGTCTTGATGAGTTTTCCTAATGGATAGAGGATCATATAAAAGGTCTTGCAGATAAAATTTTATTATAAAATGACAAGGTTTTAAATCTCATATGCGTATCAAAATTTGATGTTGTCTTTTATATATCTATACTATTATATAAAAGAGAGTATGCCCCTAACCATCAAAAAAATAAATAGGTATTTTTCTAAGTCAACGCCACAGGGTCATTTTATGATGTGCCATAACATTTCATTTAATTTGCATTGTCGGGTCTCATTAGATCGATGGTAACAATCAAATCAGTTGAATGGAATGATTCCAGCCGATTCCTTTTGATCATAGCTTGTGAGAACTTTGAAGATGTCCCAAAACATATAGCTAGTGCAAGCAAATTAAATCAGTCAATTCTTATCTGAGCAACGGAGCATTGAGCAACTTTCCGACACAATCAATACTTGATTTAATAAATTGGACCCAACATAGCTGATTTAATGAGTCACCAAGACCAAGACTTCTTTTTTTTTTTTTTTTTTTTTTTTTTTTATAATTTGCATTCCTTTTTCTTTTTTAAAAAATATCTAGAACTTTGATACACATGATAATGAGGGTACTTTAGGATGCCAACATAGTTAAGATGCTAGATTTCTCTTTGATGCTTAAACTCTTTTATTTAAAATAATAAATAAATGGGACCCATAAGATGATAGACCGCAATCCAAAAATTGATGGTGAGATGGGAACGATTGACCCCATCTTGGGGGAGTCAGTATTCATAAAATTTTATGGAACACCCAAATAAACATACAGGGACTGGGACTGATATGCAAATCCATGATTTTTTTGCAATTCCCTAACTGAGGTTTAAATTAACACTGATTGAAATACAAGGGATGAAAAGGCTTCCTTTTAAGTGCCCCATTTGTGTTCATGAAAGAGTCATACAAAATAAAATAAAAGGGGTGAAAAGGCTTCTTATTTTTAAATATTTTCTTTCAGATGTCTTAAAAATTAGATTGCATTTCAAATTCTAATTGATTGACATAAATGTTCCCTCGTTAAAGTCACAAGATACCATAAAATCGCTCGCAATTACAAGACTAAATAATTTATGAAACAAGACTCATATATATTCGAAATCGTCATTTAGTGTCATACAATAGTGGATGTACATCGAATGACGACCCTTGGGTGTAGTCTGAATATGAACTTGTTGAAGCTAAAGGACCATCTGAGAGCCCCATTATTTCAAAACTGCATTCACCTTCCTGGAAATTTGGTTGAGTAGTCATAGGCATATGAGACATTTTGATGGCTTCTAATTTCATTGTTACCTCTTTCATGGTAGGCCTTTTCTTTCCATTCAATTCCAAGCATTGTTTTGCAAGGTTCGCAACTGCCATGATCTCCTCTTTTCCACCTTCCTCAATAACTCGAGCATCAAGAATATCAAATAGACGGCTCTCCTCCAATGACAAAAGAACATTTATTACTAGGCTTCTCACTTGTGATCTTCTTGAAGCAATAGGCTTTTGTCCTGTTAAAAGCTCAACAACAATAACCCTGAAGCTATACACATCACTCTTTTCAGTTAGCTGGTTAGATTGGAAATACTCAAGATCCATGTAACCAAAGGTGCCTTGCGCAAGTGTAGTTACGTGAGTTTGGTCAATAGAAACAGATCTTGATGTACCAAAATCTGAGACTTTTGCTCTATATTTATCATCTAAAAGGATATTTATAGACTTTATGTCTCTATGATAAATGGGAATGACAGACGTTGAATGTAAGTAGGCAAGTACTCCTGCAACTTCTGTTGCAATTTGTAAGCGCAACTCCCATGAAAATGGAAACTCTTTATCGTGATTATGGATAAGTTGGAAAAGGGTTCCATTAAGAATGAACTCATAAACTAGTAGAGGAACTTCTGTCTCCAAACAACACCCTAATAGCTTAACTACATTCCTATGATTGATTTGTGAAAGAATGACAACCTCATTGATGAATTGCTCTAACTGGCTTTCATCAACAATCTTTGACTTTTTAATTGCAACGATGCTTCCATCACTTACCATTCCTTTATAAACTGTTCCCTGGCCTCCTTGCCCTAGAATTTGATTCTCGTTAAAATTATCGGTTGCTTTCTCCAACTCCTTGGAAGTGAAAATTTTAGTTTTTTCAACTGCACTTTCGCCGGACAAAATTCGTTGTTGCAACAACATGCCTCCATTTTTTTTAAAGAACTTTTCTTTTTTGCTTTGTGTCCTTCATTTTCCTTATTACTTTATACAACCAGAAACCACCAAGGAATAGAAGTAGAAAGGAAAATCCTCCACCTATGCTGGCAGCTAGAAAATTCAAAAACAATGGAAGAGTCACCTTATTGTCTAAAATGTGTGACGAAATAAGGTTGAAAACTCATGCTATGCAGATCACAAAATAAAGTATAAAATTATTGAAAGTTAAATTAATGAGCAGATGTTAACACAAGCTTAGAGAAGGGGAGTGTCATGTGCTTATTCTCTTGCCCTGTTGGTGTTGTGGACTCCAACCTAGCGGAATTGCTTGCAATTAAAAAGGCTTTGATAATTTTTTGCTCCTCTGATTGGGAGGGGATAGAGAACCTATCATTGAGTCTCGATCATTTAGCTGTTTGGCCTCATGGATTAATGGGGTTTCTAAGAGTCTGGAAATATAACTTCATTCTTAATGAAAGTTTTACATTGATCGTGCATTTACAGAGAGTCGTTGTCCTGCCACATACTCAGGGAAGTCAACAGCATGGCTGATAGTTTAGCCAATGATGGGGTTAACAGGATGGTTTCTTTTGTTGCTTGGTTGTAAAAGGTTTGGGCGTTAGTTTTTGTTCTTGCACTCATTTTTCTGGGATTTTTTTTCCCTTTTTTGGGTTCAGCCTAATAGCTATTCCAGATTTCTGATACGGCCTCCAAATTTCTAGATTCAATCCAGGTTTTATTGGTTAATTATTATCCTTTGTTTTTTCTATGACTTCTCTGTTCTTAGAGTATGGCTGTTCGGCTAAAAGTTGGAGTTAGCAGTAGAGTCTATGGCGGATGGCTCTATTCGTTCTTTGGTAGTCTACTTCAAAGTGTATCTCGCAATAGTCCTGCCTATGGTGGTTTGTTGTTTTCTTATGGAGGTCGCAAATGAACATTTTTCTGTTGTAATCACGTGTAAATCTCATAATTGGCTGCCATGAAGAATTATGTAGAAATTCGTGCGTTGATGGGTGTTTGCTCTGTTTTGGTCCAAGATGCTGGTCCTATATTGCTGGGATTCTCTAGCTTGTCTCTCAGATAAGTTTTTCCTCAATATGGCTTTTTCTTTGTTCGAAATATGTAGTCAGATTGGTGTAGCTTTATTTTTTGGGGGCTGAGGTTATATTTGTTTAGTTTTGCTTGCCCTGTTTTGTGGGGGTTAACATCTACAGTTTTTTTTTTTTTTTTTTTGTTCCTTTATGTGGGTGTGTTGTGTTGCGGTTAACATCTGCTGTGAGGTTTTTAGTTGGAGACTTCAAGCTCTGGTGTCTAGTTTTGGTGTTTGTATTCAGTGCTGTTGGAGCTGTGCACAATCGCACAACTGGTGTCAGCTATGCATAATTGCACGGTTGGCAACACACCACTTGTGCGATATGCATAGAACATTGCTATTGTTAACACCAAATCCAAGTTCTTAGTGTTAATTCTCTACTTCTTCTTGTAAAAAATAAAATAAATAAATCTGATAGTAATTATTAATAAAGTCAAAATCCTTACCCAGGGCAGTGTTAACCAAGGTAAATTCGTTGGGGATGCGAAGCCTGTTCCATCTTTTCTCCCATCACCTTGGTATCCCTTGGGACAAGAACAGTTGAAACTCCCTGGAAAATTATGGCATGTCCCATTGCAAGGGCTTAAAGTCTTGCACTCATCTATATCTGAAATATGTGCAAACTATCACAAATAAGGACCCATTCTTAGCTGACCTACTATGCATATCCAATTTACCCCTAATTACGCTACAATGGCTATTTAATTAATGTGTCTCAAATAGTTATGCACAAATTACCTAATGGAAATGCAACTTATTATATACAGCTTAACATGTGCCTTAAGCACCTGTTAAGTAAACCTTATATCGGGCCTCATTTGATTGCCCGGAATTTGGGGAAATCGATCAAAATAGACTAGAATGCTCGATCTCCTCTCTCTTATCACAGTGGCTTATAATTGAAAACACTCATAATTGAAAATACATTTTATTCCATTCCGATTCCCCTTATTCCGGCCAAACCCCTTATTCCGGCCAAACCAATGAGCCCTTTATAGTACTAATAGTTTACCTTGACAGCCATTGGGAAGGTAAGGATTTCCTTGGTAACCCTCCAAGCAATTGCACCGATACCCTGGACCGTTGTCAGGTTCGTAACAGTCGCTGTTCTCCTTGCATGCATAACTTGTTTGATTCATCTTCGCTGTACCGCATGTTTCATTCCCGATCGTCCAATCGAGAACCACCGGAAGTGCTTTTTTCTTCCGAAAATCGACAAGATCCAGGGAGGAAAAGTTGTACCCGCCGTCCTCGACAACAAACGCATAGCTGCAAGGATTGAAATCAATGACACTGCTGTGGTTGTTGTAACTATTAACAGTGGTCATGTAATCCCTCACTCCACCAGGAATGGAGGTCTGGCAACAGCCGAGGCCGGAGCATGACCCATTCATCACAGTATCAATTTTGTCACATAGTGAGAGGCAACCCGTCCCATAAGTACGTGTTCGTCCCTGGTTCAGTCGAATGATGGCAAAGGTATCGCAACCGACGGCCGTGAACTTGTTTCGGGTAATTGAAATGGGGAATTTGAGCAAACGGGACCCAACCCGGCGTGTGGTTCGCTCACCATTGTAGTAACAATCGTAGGCCACCGGCAGCGAGATGCGCAAGTGACCCTGGAGTGATATGTTGTGGACTTGGATTTTATCATACTGATCTAATAATGCTCTGGGAGGATTGAAAGTGGTGTCACACGTGATGAGGAAGTTTTTAGATATGTAACAGCCATCAGTTGTACCGAAGGGGTATGGGATGCTGACGCTGCCACAGCTGTTTTGGCAGCTTGTTTTGGCTTGAGCTGCTTCTGGCGTTGTTGCTGTTGCTGCCAAGATCAAACAAATTAGCAATGTGAGTTGCATAAGGAGTCCATGCGAGTCCATGACCCTTTCTCTTTAGCTCTTCTAGATTTCGGTGTAGTGAACATCCCTGTAATGTGGGTCGTTTTATGTAGGGGTGTTCATGGTTTTGATTAAAACCGAAAACCAAATCGAACCAAACAAAATCAGTTTGGTTTTTTTGTCATTAGGTTTGGTTTTGGTTCCAATTTTAGAAAACCGAATTAAATTGGTTTGGTTTTGGTTTTCATGTTTAAAAAACCAAACCAAACCGAAAAATCGAAAAAATATTATATATATATATATATATATAATTTTATATATTGCATATTAAACTTAGTTTGTAAATTTTCTATTATAATGAGAAAAGAATAGGTAATAGATTTAAAATAAACTTAGTTTGTAAATTTTCTATTTTAATAAGGATAAAATAGGTAATAGATTCAAAATAGTAGACACTATTGGAAAAAAGACGTTTGGAATGGGTTTGTTTTTGTACATTCTTATTGGTTTTCCTTTGTTAGATTGGCATGTATTAAACTAGCTATTAATGTTGTGTGAGATATTGACACGTATTATATTGGAGATTTGAACTTGGATTTACATAAGTCAATACTTTTCTATTTTGATATAATGTTTAATGCTTTTTTAGTTGCTAATGTAATGATTTTATTAAAAATATTTTTATTTAGAGTTTGGCTTGTCATTTTTTCCATTTTTAATTATTTGTTGCTGTTTGATAGGATAAAGCCAAAACCGAATCGAACCAAACTGAAATTTTATGGTTTGATTTGGTTTGATTTTTTTAGAGTATGGTTTGGTTTTGGTTTGGGAAAAAAAAAACTAAAATATAACAATTTGGTTTGAAATCTACCTTAAAATTGAATCAAACCGAAACACGGAAACCCTAGTTTTGTATGAGTTCTGCTACTTTTCCAAATGGGTAGGGATGCTCTGTACCACTAAAATGTATTGACAAAGTCTAAAAGTAATGTTTTCCTCTTTTTTCTTCTCTCTCCTAAAATCGCAGACGATGACTTACAAAGTCAAGTCATTTTATCTCTTATAAAGTTTGTTGGCTAAAGTTTAGAGAATATCCTCTTTCATTTTCCTCTGTCTCTATCTTGGGCTGCTTTGCATTATCTCCAGTGACTTGCATTATATTTTTTACCCTAAAAAAAGAAAGAAGAAGAGAACTTTCATTATTTTGCCTTGGATCCTTTTTTCCCCTTACCCATGCCACTTTTGTTTAAAGAATCATATAAAGGTCCACAAAGAAAATTGATTTCATCATAAAATGACATATTGTTTAATCATGTGTGGATCAAAGCTCAATGGTCTTTGTTTATACCGAAGTGTTTGACAAAAGTTTTCTGAAAGAACTTTCATTTTAAGGTAATTTTTACAAAATATTTACTAGTAGCATAGATTTATTGTGATAAATATAATTACATGACACATTTTAAAGTATTTATAATGATGGCCTTTTTTTTTTCTACGTTGATTTTCAACCAATTTTCAGGGATGACAGCAAGTCTCCATGGATTGTGACTGAACAACCAATTTTCATCAATGGGCTGAGCTTGACAATGGGGTGCGGGGACCAGATAAGGCGACAAAGGCTCAATCTTGAAAGCAACCTTACGGATGCACCCAAAAAAATAAAATAAAATAAGAAAAACTTGTATTCTCTCTGCCCATTTTATTTGCTCACTTTAATTAACCACATACATTAAAACAATATATTGCCATGTCACCTATTTAATTAGAACTTTCCAAATTTGTCCTCCCATAAAAAATATCTATTTGTAAGGATAAAAGTAAAACGGTATTTTAGGAAAATAACAAATCTTTTTCATTTGAATTTTAAAAGTGGTCAAATATTTTGGAATATCCAAAAAAAATAAAAAAAGATAAGCAAATAAAATGGGACATAGCAAGTATTTAACAATGATACAAATACGGTTTCATGAGAGTAGCAAAATGAGATTATTAGAATACTTTCGATTTCATAATCCCATTTTGTTTCACTCTAATTGAATCATGATACCATGTGATTATATACAATTTACACGAAAGACTTCCTCAACCTCAAGGCCTAAAAAAAAAAAAATTACAAATGTATTTAGAATATAAATATTTTCTTCTTCTTTCTCTTTTCCGCTAGCATCCAATTCTTAGCCAATAAAAAATAAAAAATAAAAAAGGAGAATCCAACTGTCATCGTACAATGTCAGTTTTTCGCTATAAATATATTTGACTAAATGTATTTAGCAAGTTAAATAAAATTACTCCGTAATAGTTATATTTTTTAGGAGAGAGTAGGGCCGTATGAGTTATGAGTGTATTTATGAGTTTGCCTAATCATTTTATATAGGATCATATGAAGGTCTTATGACAAAAATTTCATTATAAAATGACAGTGTTTATCACATTCACACATTAAAGTTCAATATTATTGAACTACTACTTAAATCCAAAAGTTTAAATTATTAGTAAATAAATCAACAATGTAATGCAAACTATCAAAAATTCTTTCCACAAAAAGTGTTTTACCATATTCTTTTATTAATTTTGATTAATTGTTGCGTGTTAATTTATTGTAGGCCAACGCTGATGGCACTCCAAGCATTCTCTTTTGTATATTATGTATTATGGCTAAAATGCCCCTATTATTCTCCCCCACTCTCCCTCTTCTTTATTTCTTCCGGCCCCAACGTCCGATCCCATCCCATCACCTCCCCCTTCTCTGTTCTTTGTGTACCATTTCCTGCAAATCCATCACAACCACACAACTTCTCGTTCTTTCTACCACGTGAAGTAAACAAATAGTCCCTCCGTCCTACAAAAATAAGTCAGGTTTAACAAATCACAGAATTTAAGAAAGGATCATCATTACATTAACTTATATTAATTAAACTTCATCTTTTCAAAAATACCAATAACTTTTTTGTATTAGGTTTTGTATTAAAAGTTATTATTGAAATAACAAAAGATATTGTAGGAAACTTATAAAAATAATGATTTAACTTTTCAAAATGGACAAACATTTTGAGACATGAAAAGTTACAAATATGACTTATCTTAATAGGACGGAAGGAGTAATATGCTATCACCCAACAAATTTCTCCTATTTTCAAAACTGATGAATCATCATCATCATCTCGCCAAACCACAACCCGTAACTCACAACCCACAATCCACAACCTCCTTCATGTCCCACGGCAGCACCTTCTTTCCCACTTAATCAGCCATCACCTGCCATTTTTATCACTTACCTCTACTATCTCCTCAGTCAAGTCCTAATAGATCTATATTCATCATATACACCTCCACTCACATCCCTTTCAACTCCAACTGCTAATTTCAATTAACAAAGCTGAAAACTTGTAATAAAATTTGATGATGCTATGACTTGATAGGTTGCGTAGAGGGTGCTATTACTTGATATCAAGACTCTCAAAAGATGATCTTATGTCTCAACCAACCCAATGCTAAATATGATGATGTGGCATGTTTTAAGGTGCCTACATATGTAATAAGGGCTAGGCTATTGCTACCACATAAAATACTCTAAGCCCCCCACTTAATTTATATTTTTTTTAAGTTTTATGAAAAATATAAAAAAAAAATTACGAAAACTAATCACGTAGGACGACTTTGTAGAAGAATTTGTTTCCAAAATTTGTCATTAAAGTACACTTTTTGGCCAATTTTCATTTAAAATGAAATAAAGATTGTAAATAGCCAAAAAGTCTACTTAAATGATAGATTTTAAAAAAACTAGAGTACTTTATGTGATAGCAATAGCCTATTATAGTTGACTGATTTATTTTTAAATTTTCCCTACGTTTGAGGTTTTTCAAAGGGTGCCAAACTGGCAGTATTTTTTATCAAATATCAAGACTTACAAGAAATGATTTTCAAAGTCTCAGCCGGCTAGATTGAATTGAATTATTGAAAGATATTGGCTGGCAGTTTTTTTCTACGTTGATTTTTAAAATTTATGTAGAAGGTCAGTTAGCTTATAAAGGATTAAAGGGAGTCTTAAGGAAAAATGGGCAGGGTTTAAATTCAATGAATTGGACAAGACTAACCACAAACCATGTGAACAAAATTTCTACTTTATAAGTTAGGCCAAAATCCCATTAGTAGGTTGCAGGAGGTCCCAGCAGGCTTACATGGTCACCTTCCCTAGTCATTACCGCAATTTACAAGAAATTCATTGAATTGCCACATGCTCTTTTTTCTATATAATAAGCCAGAAAAACATATTCACAAGAACAACCAAGATACTCCATCCGTCTCGCTTTGTTTGATAACAATTTTTAATTTGGGAAGTTCTAAAATGTTTGCTAGTCAAATTAATAAATAAAAAAAAAAATACTTTTCCAATGTGTCCTTATTTCCTATATAAATTACAATTGCTCTAATCATATATAACACAATATAAAGTGAGAGGTAAAATTGAAAAGTTAAAATTAATGAATCATATAACAATGCATTATATAAATTATATCTTAATATGCGTGCTTAGTCAAAATGATTCAGAAAATTTGAAAGGGAGGGAGTATATAATAGATACTCGGTCCTGTAGCCCTCCGGCCAAACAAAAATTTTACATACCTCACAGCGTGCTTCCAATGACGACGACGACCAATTTAAAATTTAAAAATTCAAAAAAAAAATAAAAAATAAAAAATCATCGAATTGCCGCATGTCCAAGACCCATCTGAGAAAGTATGGACCGTCTTACGCACATGCCCATGGAAATACAAAAGGCCCGAATCTTTTAAAACGTATATATGAAACCATTCGCTTTGGATCACTCGAATCAGAGCCTTGGACACCTCTATAACAAGGATCTGACCTCATGGGTCCAAAATTTTCAGTATACAATGCTTGCTTTGAAAGCTTCAGGGTTTGTTTGAGAATTTTAAAATCTGGATACAAGAAGATCTTACTTATTATTTTGTTTTTAAATAAATCAACTTATAGTTGGTTTGGAAGAAAATAAAAATAAAAATAAAAAATTTGTGTTTATGTTTTGTTTTCAACAGAAAATTGAGCAAATAAGTAAAATAAAATAAGCTTATCAAATAATGTGAAATCAAAACTGATCATACTTATTTCAATTGAAACAACCCTCCCGATTCCCCAATTTGAATAGTCAAAAGATTTACCCGAAGCCCTAAACTATGATGTCGTTAGTGAATGTACTCACACCCTTAAATGTCAGTTTATTTCTTGCGATCCAAATTGCCCACGAATTGGCAGCAATCATTTGAAAAAAAGAAAGTGTAATCCGAGATATAGCCACAAGTCCAATACCAAAAAAAAAAGAGGTGTGGAATAGGCTCTCCCTAATGGAAAGAAAGGAAAATGAATCATTATATTGTTTGATCATATTTCCCTCAAAAAGAAAAAGGAAAGAAATGTGGATAAATAAAATAATTTTTTATAAAAAAAAAAAGAAAAAAAAAAAAGGAAGGGAATGAAAGAAAATGATATTTTTGTCACATCAAGTAACACTAATCTTTTTTGTCAACATTTTTTTCAATTAACGGTAGGGGCATCCTAAGTCTTACTTCCACCAAGGTTTCGATCCAAATTAATCTCCTAACGATCCATGTGAGACACTTCTTTCCCACACAGGCAACGATAACTACAATAAGTTATAAAAATGTCATCTAAGGAGCATCCGTTCGACCAACTCTGCAAGCACTCATCTTTCCTTCTACTTTTTCTTACTTTTGGAAGGAAAGATTTTGTTGGGCTGAAGGAAAGTTCTTCCCTCTACTTTTCCTTCCTAACCAAACAAAGGAAAAACTCTCCTTCCTTTTATTTTTTTCTCCTTCCTTTCTTCTTTTTTACTTTTTCTCTTTACCAAAGCAAGCACTATGAAACTACAGGGAACGAAGTTTCTTGTAAATTACAATGAAGACTAAAGGAAGATGACTTGGCACGTTAAGCTGCAATTCCAATCGGTCGGGTTGCAGCAAGTTCGCTGCCGGCTACAAAAGTCATCTTCCTTTAGTCGATCTCTAGGATAATTTACAAGAAACTTCATTGCTAATAGTTTTATTTTTACAAATTAAGAGATTGTAAATCGCCTAAAACTCCATTTAAATAATAGATTTTGGAAGAAAAATTTTTTTTGGAAAGTTGTCCAAAATGATGTTTTATAGTAAACAACATAACCAGTTTTCATAAAAAATCATCTATACTTTTCATAAAACCTTAGAAATTTAAAATAAGAAGGGGTGCAAAAAAAAAAATTTTTTTGAGGGGTGACAATAACCACTCCTAATGTTTATCCTCCACTAAACAACATGCTGAACACTATTCAATTACATAAAAATTAGCGACATTTTGACTGTATATGAATTAAAACACTGATCAGCTTCCCTCTACTTCGAATTTTCGATCATTGGTGGCCAGTTAGGCAAGAACTATATATATTCCTCCTAAAATACTGTGACTTCAAACTCGCTTTTTCACCTTCTTCTTTCTGGCTGTCCCTGTGCATGGGAGAGAGAGGTCAGTCATCAACATTTAAAAATAAATAAATAAATAAATAAGGGTTTCCAGGGGCAACATTGTTATAGTTACTCTTCAACCGTATCAATCTTCCAATGGACCCCAAAATATACAGTGAGCCATTCCACTACACTGGAGATCGATTGTGATTTTCCTCCCCCGGGAGGAATATGCGATTGATCAAATCAAACTCATATTTCGAATGTCGTGTTTCTGAGAATCATTGCCAACAATTTTTTTATTTTTTTATTTTTTTGATATCAAGAAGTCCTGACACAACTGGGCACATGCAATTTTCTTATCTCATATGTACCAATCAATTATAGGATATAAGTTTATGGGATGATCCTGAGGGAGAACAATGAGAGTTGAACCTAAAACCTGTTGATTGACAGGAAACCAGAACTGCTCAGTCCACGACTCAAGTTTGCCAACATTTTTTTATATGATGTGGAGAGTGCAAGACCTTGCAACGTAACGTATTTTGGACTAGACCCGCCCCCTGTGCTTTAAGAATAATTTTCATTCTTGGCTTTTTGATTAACAGATGAGAAATGCTTGAAATGAGTTATGGACATTTTTTAAATATACAAACTCGCGCCATTTATATATATTGACCTCTTCAATCCTTTTTTTTTTTTTTTTTTTTTTTTTTTGTGTGTGTGTGTGTGTGTGTGGATATCAAGAGGTTCTCTTTCCTCCTTTGTTTTTTTTTTTTTCGCGCCATCACTGTGTAGGATATCACAATAGGACATTTTTTTATACATTATTTAACAATAAGATAACAATATTATATGCTTAATTAGGTAGCAGGAATGAATGATATTACATAAAGAAATTACAAGGCAATTGATTCTTAACAAAGCTTAAATTAAAACGAGAGAGAGATATGCACCACACCCAAAGTAATCATCGCCCATCATCAAATGCAAATTTGGCTTGCATGCTTATGCTATCAAACCCTGACATGCTACTAGTAGCACCACCATAAGGGTTTGATAGTTCACCAAGTAACAACTCCGTCTCTTCTGAATTTTTCTCAGCTTCTAAACGTTGATGCTTCTCCATCGCTCTTAATCCCTCTAATTCCATTGCTACTTCCATCATAGTAGGTCTTTCCTCCCCTCTTAATCTTAAGCACTTCTTTGCTAACAGAGCTACTTGCTTAAGCTGCTCAACATTTCCTTCATTTCGTACTTGATTGTCAAGAACTTCAAGGAAGTGATTATCCTTCATCGAAGAAATGAAATACATAGCAAAATTTCTCTCTTTTTCAGGCCTCTCAAAAGAAAGTGCTGTCTTTCCAGTTAGTAACTCCACAAGGACAACCCCAAAACTATAAACATCACTCTTTTCAGTCAATTGGCTTGTGTGGAAGTATTCAGGATCCAAGTATCCAAGTGTCCCTTGCACCAATGTGTTTAATTGAGATTTATCTATAGGAACTAGCTTCGACGCTCCAAAATCAGATACTTTTGATGTGTAATTATCATCCAAAAGTATGTTAGCGGTCTTAACATCTCTATGAATTATTGGAGTAGAAGCTGTAGAGTGCAAATACGAAAGGGTTCCCGCAGTTTCTGCCGCTATCCTTAACCGAGTTTCCCATGAAAGTGAAGATGCATAGCCTACATTGTGAATATGATCGAAGAGGGTGCCTTTGGTCACAAATTCATAGACTAATAAGGGAACTTGAGTCTCTAAACAACATCCCAACAGTTTAACCACATTCCTATGGTTGACTTGGGAGAGAACAATCACTTCATTAATGAATTGTTGAACTTGGCTCTTATCTACTAAGTTGGATTTTTTAATGGCAACTATCTTTTTGTCTGGCAATATTCCTTTGTAAACTGTCCCTTGGCCTCCTTGGCCTAGGATTCTACTTTCATGGTAGTTGTTTGTAGCCTTCTTGAGGTCTTCTGCGGTAAATATTTTAACAGTTTCAATAGATCCTCCATGGTTGGATAGTTGCTGTTGTAACATAAGACCGCCATTTTGCTGAAAGAATTTTTCTTTGAGTTTGCTGAGCTTTCTTTGCCTGTATCCGCAATATAACCATGAACTGCACACTAGTAGAACAACAAGGCTTGCAATAATACCTACATAGAGAAAGAGAAAAAAGGGTTTTGAGACATCACCACTGCCCACAGAGATTGTAAAAAAGTTTTGAAATTGGTTTTGCATTGAACTTTTGTCGAAGTGAAAATATTTTATAGTAAGTGAGAAAATTAGGTATTAATTTTAAGTTTCTATGTGAATCTAGTTCACCCAAACAAGAGATTTGGTGGAACTATAATATGTTGATTAGTACGCAAAACAAAAAGGCCTATGTTACGTTAATGCGGATTCAATATGTTGACATGCCCATCCCTAATATTCAATTTAATATTTCTTAGTTTTTTTCTAAGTTATGATCAAAAAAAAAAAAAAAAAAAAAAAAGGAATAAATAAATAAATAAAGGAAAGAAAGAAAGAATTCAAAATTTAGTATCTAAAAGATCCAATCTCAGACTTACGGACGATGAGGATGTTGCATGGGTCATGGCATGCAGCACATATGAGGTCACCTGGCCAATTAGCAGCGCTGAAATCGAAATTACCTTCTCAAATTTTAAGCTTTTTTTTTACCATGGTAACTAATGTGACACATAGACATATGGTCCAATCTATCGTGGGATGGCGCCGTACTAAAATTGATGAGATTATATTAATTATTTTTTAATTTTTTTAATTAATAATTAAGGGTTTTTTAGATTTTATTCTCACGAAGATTTCTAATCCTCTAACGGTTCATATGAAACATTCCATACCCACACAGATAACGATAACTCAAAGGAAGTTTTTATTTTATATCTTTTCACGTAAATGGTAGATTTATGTAACAAACTAGACCTTTCAATTAATATATTAAGGATGTCCTATTATATTTGTGGGGTGTTCATATGATATATTGGTCTGGTTCCAAGTGGTACGTGGTTGCCCCATGCATGTATTCGACAAATATGGTCATATAGAGAAGTCGGATCGTCCAGCAGGTTCGGATTCTGGGTGGAGCTACTGTTCTTTGTTGTCAAGGTCTATGTTGTAAGGAAGGGTTGTTCTGGGGTTTCTAGGGGCTTGTTTGATTTTTGCTTGTTTCTCTTTCTGGCCTAGCTCCCATTTGTTAGTCTATCACTCTTTCTTAGTCTGGGCAGTGATTTAATTGGATGTGCTATTGATTTATTCTGGCTGGTGTTTTAGTTTTAGTGTCCAATAGGTAGGTTGTTTTAGTGGTGGGGCTGGTGTTTTCTTAGTAGGTGTTTGCCTGTTAGGTAATTAATTATTTTTATTTCCTATTAATATATTAATTAATCAATGTTACCTACCAAAAAAACATACAAATATATATTGAGGATATCCTAAGTAATTAATTACGAAGGAAGCTTTTTGAATTTATAAATCTTTTTAGCTAAAAAACAAACTATATATATATATATTTTACTCGATCAAACACATAGTTTATTATCCATTCAAATAAAAGTAAATATATTTAAATTTTCAAATCAATGGTCTTTGTCAAGTTAAAAATATATCTATTACTATGCATGGTAGATCTATTTCAATGGTATTGATAATTAAATGTCCCACTGCACCATTTACATCAAAAATGAAGTCGCCCCCATGAATCCAATTAAAATTACCACAAAACATATTTACACAGAGAAATTAATGAGTAGAAATTAAATACGGAGTATAAGTTAAATGAGCAGATGTAAACACGAGCTAAAATGCTAAATGGAATTTTTACCGGCCAGTATACTTACCCAGAGCAATCTTGATAATCCTGGAAAACTGATTGTTGATGTGAGTGCAGCCTGTAACGCCTGTTCCATTTCTTTTCCCATCGCCTACGTACCCCTTCTGACACTTACACTCAAAACTGCCAAGTGAATTATGGCATGTACCAATGCAAGGGTTTAGAGTCTCGCACTCATCAATATCTGAAAAATGCGTAGCCCATCACAAGTAAGAATGACCCAATGTGACTTAGCTGCGCTTACTATGCATGTACAATTTAATTATCTCTATTTAATTATGCTATAATGGCTAATTTAAGGGTCCCTCTCATAAGCAGACCATATTGAAAAATGCTGGTGTTCCCATTAAAAAAAAAAAAAATACCCATCCTTTTGTTTTCATCTGTCGTGATAGTTGGCATAAGATGCATATATGTACGACATACGTTGACGTGAAATGTTACAGTATTTTGTATTTTATTAAAATCTTGATTCTTGATTCCTTTGTTTTTTTAAAAAACAAAATTAAATTAAATTCTCATGTTTTGAGAGAAAAAAAATGAAAAAATTGGTCAATCTTGCCACATAGATGGAGAAAAACTTGTATGTAATAGTAACACCGTATTATCCCTATCACAAGCCAATTATAATAAAGACAAATAAAAAAGTCAATTATAATACATTCATTTTTTATTGATATCAATTATATGTGACTACTTATCTATATTGTTATTGGCTTGTGGTATAGAGTGGCATCACAGCCACACAAGCTTTTTCCGGACAGATGGGAATATACCGCGATGGGTAGTACTGTAACACTACTTGGATTATATTTATGTACGTATTAGGAAGAGAAAAAAAAAATGGACTTTATTGATTGGTAACGCAAGTCAACAATGGTTATATGATAGTAGTTACCTGTGCAACCATCAGGGAGGTAAGGATTCCCTTCGTAACCTTCAGGGCATTTGCACCGATACCCAGGACCATTCTCTGGCTCGTAGCACACGCTCATGTTATACTTGCATGCGTAACTTGATGGATTCAGCTTGGCATCATCACATGTTTCACTCCCGATCGTCCAATCGAGAACCACCGGAAATTCTGTTCTCTTCTGTAAATCGGCAAGATCTAAAGTGGAGAAGCTGTAATTACCTTCCTCGGCAACAAAAGCATAGCTGCAAGGATTGAAATTCATTACGCTGCTGTGGTAGTCATAACTGCTAACGCTTATATTGTAATCCCTTACTCCTTTAGGAAGAGGCACCTGGCAACAGCCGACGCCAGAGCAAGTCCCGTTTCTCATATTATCCATATTGTTACATACTGACAGGCACCCCGTCGTGTAATTTCCTCCCCGTACCCCTCTAATGACAGCCGAGGTATCGCAACCGACAGCCGTGAACTTGTTTTTGGTGTCGGAAATGGGGAATTTGGGCAACCTGAGCCAGTAACGGAGTGGATCGCGTTCGATTTCAGTACCATTGTAGGAATAACAATCGAAGGACACCGGCAGCATGATGCGCAACTCACCTTCAAGTGATATGTCGAGGACTTGGATATTACCATTCTGTAAGAATGCTCTGGGAGAGTCGAAACCGGTAGTGTTGCAAGTGATTTGGAAGTTTCGAGTTATGTAACAGTCATCAGGCCCATCGATTTTACCAAAGGGATATGGGATGTTGACGCTGCCACAGCTGGTTTGGCAGCCAGGTTTGGATTGAGCTGCTTCTGGCGGCGTTGTTGTTGCTGCCAATTTCAACCCAATTAGCAACGCGAGTTGCATAAGAATTAATCCATGAGACTCCATGAAATTTCTATAGCTTTTCAGATAGATTTCGGTGAACTTCCAACAATTGTGAGCCGTTTTATATAGGACTCTGCAGTGGGCAGGGATTCAGGGTCTCAAAAAGGTAGTATTAGACAAAGTCTACCTGTCCAAGATGATGGGTTCTACGTAAGCCCCCCTAGTCATGAATTAATATTCCCAAGTACTAAAAAATCCCAACCCCGAACTATGAAAAATTAAATAAATAAAATGAAATAAAAAGAGAAATAAGCATTTACTAAGTCAACTCCCTGTAATATATCTTAGCAAATATTAACTTCCATAATATTTTGGAGTCACAAAACAAAAAACAAAAAAACAAAAAAACAGAACAAAACACTTTCATTAGTTAAAAATGATTGAAATAGAAATCCTAAAGTAATTTTTTTTTTTTCACTAAGGAGGTATTCATACCTTAGGGCCATCCAATTTTTGACAAGTAAAGGCATAATATTATCCGTACTAGTTAATGCTAAAAATAAACCTAATTTATTGATTGACTCTAAAAAAAAAGTGAGAAATCAAATTTATGCCTTTTACCCAAGTACACAATTGTTAGTTTTAAAATTTTTCATAAAAATAAATAAATAAATACTTTTCCTCGATGTTCATTTCATCAGCGAGGAATTTTCTTTTTGAAAACATTTCAACAGAAACACCTTTTTTCTCCGCATTGAATTTTCTTCCAGTTGGTTACTTTCATTGAACTTTCTTTTTGTAATGTTACTTTCATTGAATAGTCGACTAGGCTAGCCGCCTAGATGGACAGTTTAGCCTATAAAGGGCGTCTACCACGCGTGAAAAAATTATTTGGGTTTAAAATCAATGGACTCTGCTGCTACTGCCCGTGTGAACAAAATTTCTACGCCTTTCCATTGTCACAAGTGAAGCCAAAAAACAATAATGGGTCTGCGCGGGCCCGCTACAAAGTCATCTTCCTTTGTCTTTAGTTAGTTTACACGAAATTTCATTGCCACATACACATGGAGCCTTTTTATTTTTATTTTTATTTTTTAAAATTATTTTTTCCCCTTATGGAGCTCTTTGTTTGGTAAGCGTGAGGATGGAAGACGAGAAAATGAATGATTATATCATTTTACTAAATTACCCGTACAAAGAAAAGAAAAATTAAAAGGAAAATTAAAGAAAATGGCATTTTTGTCACAGCATCATGGATGTTAGGAACCTTGAAGTAAGACGGGGGCAATTGCCTGACCTGAAATTTTTTTTCCTTTTATTTTTGTGCTTTTAGACTTTTTGAAATTCTAGATTTACTCCTAAATTTTTTTTAACCCCTTTATTTTTCTTTCCCAACTCTCTCATTTTTTCCCCCTCCCTATTAAAGCCCCAATGTATCCTACCCAATCTCTAATTTTTTTTGAAATATGGTTTATCAAATATAAATGGATTATGAATTTTTTTTCAAATTTTTCTACCTCAAAATATTAAGATAAAATAAAATTTTGCACAAAAGAATCTTCAATTTTTTGAATTAGGATAAAGTATTAACAACAAATTAAATTTTAGCTACCTTGAACTAAATTTTTGGCTTCATCCCTTCATATCGTGTAACAGTCACCCTTTCGTTCCACATTTTGAGCAAAGATTTTAGTGGGTTAGAAAGAAAGTTCATTCCGGTCTCCACACTTCTCTTTCCTCTACTTTTCCTTCATAACCAAACAAGGGATTCAAGTTTCCTTCCTTTGCTTTCCTCTATTCAACTTTTCATCTTTACCAAACAAGATATTAAATAAGGCAATTTTTGTTGACCCGTTCTAATTCTTGTTTCTCTTATATTTAGTAGGCATCTGGCTTACCGTTTAAGAGGCCTCAAAATGCCTTTTTAAAAGGGTAAAAGTCATTTTCATTATTTTACAAGTATTTGGTGAGCCACTCAAACTATCTTTTAACAAAAGTCAATAAGTGAAGGTAACTTTTTAAAATCGCATTTGCAAAAATGCAAAAAAGTGTAATTGATAAAACTAAATTTTTTTAATATTTATCCATTTTTTACATAAAAGACTTTTAAAATATATGTTCACCAAACATTCATTTTCTTCCGAATGCATTTCTAAAAATTGATGTTTTAAAAACGTATTTTTCCAAATTAAAAAACCTTTTTATTTTGAATTGGTCCACGCTAAAAGTTGCATTATTTATTATGAATTGGTTTAAAATCAAAAGTTCATTGATATAGAACAACAAGATACAGCCCAATCCAAACTAATCAAAGAAAACAAAGAACAACAGCAATCAAAAAGAGAATTCTAACAGTACTAGGAAGGAAAACACCAACACTAGCAAAAATTCGAAATAAACAACTCCAAATCTGCATTTATACTAAAACTGTTCATTTCTTTTGCAAGTTGGATACCCACAGCTTAATTCGACCTTAATTATTGCCTCGCATATGGACATAGACACATCTTATTAACTCATCTCTAGAGCAATAATCATTTTATTATACTCCTTTTTTTTTCTTTCGTCAGCAAAAGGTGTGAAATATTATTAACAAAAAGAACTAGGCATTACATCAACCCCAAAACAAAAAATCTCTATCTCTAACAACATGATTAATTTCTCATTAGGATTTTCCCCTTCCCCTTCTTACCCTCACCAAAAATAATAAAATAAAATAAAACAAAAGGATTAATTTCTCATTAGCAAAAAGCTACATTTTATTGACAATAATCTATTTCAAAAGGAAAAATTTGCAGGAGGCTATTTCTGTCACTTAATCCACTTCAATAAAGCCAATATGGCCAATGTAATTTTTAATATATATATATTGATCTTTATCCATATATATTCCGTGCACTGGTATATTACATCATTTGTGTTTGTTAGTGTTTGCACTTCGCTCGGCATATAAAATAATTTCAAAAAATTAATAAGAGTAACAGCGTATTTGTCCAAGTAAGGTAAAGCATATTTGTCTGTTTCGGCGTAATGTGCTAGCTTTACGCTGTACGTTCCCCGCTAACAGCACACACGTGATAGGTAAACAAAAATTATCTCTTTGTTTCCCACGAGTGAAGTTTTTGTTTCCTTTGGAGGTGTAAGGTCCCACATCGACTAATTAAGGTTTGTCTTAAGAGTTTATAAGGTTCTATATCCCATTCAAGAGTTAGGCCTTTTTGAAGGTTGAGTATGAGTTGATTTTATAGGCTCTTGGACTATCCTTTAGTCTATGTGTTACATATGTAGGCTTCCACATTTGTGTGTTTCCTACGTGTGTTTAGCCAAAAAGGAAGTTCGTCCCCAACAGGTAAAAAAACCAGTGACAATCGCCTTGTGCTCTCTTCACTCTACATTTATATAATTTTTAATTAATTTAATTAATGAATCAATTCAAAACGCTCCAATTCAAAATTTTCCACTGTAAGTTCAACTTCTCTCTCTCTCTCTCTCTCTCTCTCTCTATATATATATATATATATATATATAGTCTTTTCATTATCAGGTGATGTAATTTTGTATCAAGTACACTCCAAATCTCTTATGTGCAACTCATATTTGACCAAACCAATCGTTGGAATAAATTTAATTCATATATAGGTCGTGTATGCCAAAAATCAAGTTGATCTAAGATTAAGAGCTGTTTCATTCGAAATATCCATAAATGAGCGATTGTCATTGATTAAAAAATGTATGTTTTAGATTAAATAGCAATCAATCTCAAATCAACTTGATTTTTTGCATGGAATGCCTACATGCCAAAAATCACTAGGTAGATTTTTGAAGTATACCTGATATTAGCCAATATAAGGTGCACTTAATAATAAAAGGACTATATATAAATATATATGTATATACACAGTTTTTCTTTTCGTTTCCCCAAAAAATTCTCTTTCACTCTTTTTATATGCATAATTGTCTGCAAATGGAAGGGGATGATGGTGTAAAAGAGGAAGATTTTCGAAGTGGAAAATCTGAGTGAAATAGTTGAATTTAACTAGAGTGATTGGGGTTTTTAAATAATGAAGACTCTAAGAGTCAAAATTTCAGTTTTTTTTCTTTGCTGGCCTTGTTTCTTGGAGACCATGCAAACTGAGGGTTAGGTTTCTTCCATCTGGTATAGGATCATTGCATTTTTACTGTAATTTAATAGCATATCACATGAGGAAGTGATAACACAGACTCAAAAGATTATATTTCTCCTGGCCGGGCTGGTGTGCAGCCTACGGAATATGGATGATGGGCATCAGATATTCAGATGGCTTGTACTGAGGCACTTGGGCCTATTGTGGAGGATAAGGAGATATTTGGGCCTTCAAGTGGAGGGTAGCCTGTTAGCTAATTCATGCAAAGTAAAAATGGTTCAAATGAAGTTGACCATGTTAGCTAATTCCTTGGCTCACATTTCTATTCTTGGGTCAGTGCAGATGGGGTACATGGTCTTCATAGATGCCGATAGGCCGTGGGTGGTGAAGGGTTTAAAACAAATATATGACCATACTTTTCTAACAATTATTAGGAAGTAAAATTAAGGCGCCTTAGTGTGGTTATAGAAGTGGAAAGATGAAGACTTATGGACCCATAAATGCCTTCGGAGAAAAGTGGCTTTGGAACCTGTGGTGTTTTGAAAAGGTTCTAAGTTGAAGGAAAAGGAGGTTTTAGTTGGGGTAGTGTTGCTCCTTGTTGCTTTTGGCAGTTGTTCTTGGTTCTCTATATTAGCTCTTCGTTGGGTGTACGTTTTCCTAGTTTTTGATCGATGAAGCTAGTTCTTCCTTTGTATGAAAAAAAAAAAAAAAAAAAAAAAAAAAAAAAAGGTAGTGAAGATTTTATTAGTTTTTAGTTTTTAGTTTTTAGTTTTTACTCATTCTTCTAATTTAATAAATGACTATGACGAAGGGAAATCACTGAGTGTCAAGACGTGCTTGGCCCGGCCTTCAACCGTACCGTAACTAACTCACATGCATGCGCTGTCTATGCATAAGCAAAAGGACTAATGAGCTAGAGATATTAAACCAAAAAATTACAAGACAATTGCTTCACAAAAAAGCTTAAGTTAAACAAACTATAAAAAAGTAAAAAAAAATTAAAAAATTAAAAAAAAAAAAAAAAGGAAATCGGAAGGCAGCATCACATAAAGATGCATCCTTGAGAGAGAGAGGGCCACACACCACACACCCAAAACATTCATCGCCCATCATCAAATGCCAATGTCGCTTGCTTGCTTATGCTATCAAACCCTACCATATTACCACTAGTAGCACCACTGTTAGTGTGAGATGCTTCACCAAGCAACAACTCAGTCTCTTCTGAATTTATTTCACCTCCAAACTGTCGATGCAGAAGCATCACTCTCAATCCCTCTAATTCCATCGCTACTTCCTTCATAGTAGGCCTTTCCTCCCTTTTTACTCTTAAGCAACTCATCGCTAACTTAGCAACTTCCTTAAGCTGCTCCACATTTCCCTCATTCAGAACTCGATTGTCAATAACGTCAAACAAGCGATCCTCTTTCACTGAAGAAATGAAATACATAGCTATATTTCTCTCTTCTTCGGGCCTCTTAAAAGAAAGTGCCATCTTTCCTGTTAGTAACTCCACAAGGACTACCCCAAAGCTATAAACATCACTATTTTCAGTCAATTGGCTAGTATGAAAGTATTCAGGATCCAAATATCCAAATGTCCCTTGCACCAGTGTGGTTAATTGAACCTTATCTAAGGGAACCAACCTCGATGATCCAAAATCAGATACTTTTGCAGTGTAATTATCATCCAAGAGTATGTTAGCAGTCTTGACATCTCTATGAATGATTGGAGGAGAAGCAGCAGAGTGCAAATACGAAAGAGTTCCAGCCGTTTCTGTAGCTATCCTTAATCTAGTTTCCCATGAAATCGAAGATGCATGGCCTACATTGTGTATATGGTCAAAAAGGGTACCATTGGTCACGAATTCATATACTAATAACGGAACTTCAGTCTCTAGACAACAGCCCAACAATTTTACCACGTTCCTATAATTGATTTGGGAGAGAACAATCACTTCATTAATAAATTGTTGAACTTGACTCTGATCTAGTATTTTGGACTTCTTAATGGCAACTATTTTGTTATCCGATAATATTCCTTTATAAACTGTTCCTTGACCACCTTGTCCAATGACTCTACTTTCATGGTAATTGTTTGTGGCCTTTTTGAGGTCTTCTGCAGTAAATATTTTAATAGTTTCAACAAATCCTTCATGGTTGGAAAGTTGTCGTTGTAACATAAGGCCGCCATTTTGCAGAAAGAATTTTTCTTTGAGTTTGTTGAGCTTTCTTTGCCAAAGTCGCCAATATAAGAATGAACTCCCTAGTAGTAAAACTAAGAGGCTTATGCTAACACCTACATAGAAAAATGAAAAATAAAAAGGGTTAAGACATCTCCACTGAGCTAGTAAAAAGGTTTCAAAATTGGTTTTTCTTACAAATCTTGTCAAAGTAGAAACATTAATTTTATATTTAAGCAAGAAAATTAATTAGGTATTGTGTGAGGTGTTATATTTAAGTTTCAGAACATAATGATAAACAATGAGCAATAATAACTTATTTTTTCATAAAATTTCAAAAAGAAAATTTATGTAATACATATAAGGTCAAACTAAACTTCTCTGATTAAAATGTCAAATTGATATATAAAAGTTACACACGTGAGGAATACCTCCATACTCAATGAATTAGAAAGAACAATTAATTAGGATTGTGATTCAAGTAGTCTTGATTTAATATATACTATGTGTACTCTAGGATGACTAGATATTCAATCTTTTTACATCGTCAACTAGATTATTAGCTCATTTAAAGAATAATTTGATTAAGTGATGCTAACATATCTTTTTTTTTAAAAATTCATAAAACTGTCTAAAATTTAAGCAGAAAAAAAAATAAGAAAAAAAAAAAGAGGAAAAACTACTAAAAACTTGGAACAAGTATTTAAAATTTATAAATTTATAAATATTTCATTAATTTGAATTTGCAGAAATAAATATTTAAATTCCATTAAACATAATTCGAAAGGAACCCCTTTATAATGAAATTTATCACTAAATACTAAGTGGCCTCCGATATTTAAAATCTATTATAAAAATTGTGAATCCTTTAGCTACATTAAATTTAAACACAATTTCATTTCTTTTGTTTTTTAGAACGACAAGTCAACAACCCTTAATTAATAATCAAACTGCATTCAACTTGCATATCTAATTCAATTTTAAAGAAAAAGCAAAAGCAAAAGTTCTTGCAATAAATAAAATCATACCACGAAAATATGTCGGCCAAAGTATCATTTTTTTATTTAAATTTTCTCTACGAATAAATGTAACAATGCTAAGAAAAATGTAATGAATCTACATAAAAGAGTATGTATCACTTTTTATATTTTATCATTGGAAAGTGTCCGACGGCAATGCATGTGTACCATAGTTAGTATATATTCCCTCCATTCCTAATTGATTCTCTCTTTTGAAAAAAAACACCTTTTTTTGGGAAATCATATTAAATGATTTCACATCAACAAATATGTTTTAACATTCCAATTTTACCCTTAAGTGTACAAAACATTGTAAGAAAAGAGAATACCCTTTCAAAGATATTTTAGGAAGTCAAATAAGAAAAATCATTGACTTTTTGAATATGACAATAATTTTGAAATATCCCCCCCCCCCCAAAAAAAAAAAAAGAGTAGTTCACTTAAATAGGAATGGAGGGAGTAGAAAAGACCATCTACAGACATGATGGGCCTCATAGTTTCTAAGTCATGACAACGAATTTGATTTCTTTTTTTTGTTCTTTCAGCCCAACTAATCCTGCTCCCCACGCGGGGCCATCGCCCCATGAGGTCATTTAACACCCTAGTTGGTGGCTAGCTAAGAGAGATTAGGTGGTTTCAAACCTAGGATATCTGAGTTTACAGCTCACCCCTTTGCTACCAAACCAACCCACGATGAATTTGATTTGACTTGCATAATTTTAAAGCCTTTGGCCAAAGTCCTTATAGTCTTATAGGACCTCTTTTTTTCTTTTTTTTGTATGGGGTGCGCCAACCCGTGACCTCATAAAAATGTAAAGAAATGTTATGTATGTTATGTACAGCATCTTATGTGTATTACCAAAATACAACATCTTATGTAGTATTATGTGTATGGACCAAAATTCCCTCAATTTTATTTTACATATCTCTAGGTTTTTTTTTTTTTTTTTTTGCTGATGTACATGGGCTTGGTGCTACACAAGGTGTTGTATGAAAGATGTTTCGTATAGCACTACCCTAAAATATAACATGCATTTGAATGCGACTTTCAAATGATTGACTTCGATCTAATGCGACTACAGTTTTAAGAGTAAATTATTTAGAGAATTTAGCAAGTAATAGAACAATCCAACGTTTTCGATCTTGTGGCAACAAGCCGAGTATCTAAACCTTCGCATGCACCATTAGTGTCGTAAACACAAGTAAGGCCACCCCCACTCCCCTTCAATAAATGCTTAGGATAAATCTTGCCCAAGATGGAATATATGGGAAAGTCGAATGTAAAACCTTCCTTCAGGGGAAGAACCACAAATTCAACCTACTATATATAGCTTCAACAATCACCATCACTGCCCATCTAAGCACGTCTTTTAATTTTTGGTAAAAAAAAAAAATCAAAAAACGAGCATAATAAATGGGTCCCCCTCCCCCACCAACCCGTATTCCACCTCCTCTCTTTCCAGAAAAGTTGAAGAGCGGACGTTAAGACGAGCTAGATGCCATCTATTAATTAGAAATTCAATGAAATTAAAATACTTACCCAAGGCAACGTTAACCAAGGCAAAGTGATTGTTGGGGATGGAAATAAGAGTGCAGCCTGATCCATCTTTTCTCCCGTCGCCATCGTACCCCTCCGGACAAGCACACTTAAAAGTGCCAGGCAAATTTATGCATGTGCCATTGCAAGGGCTTAAAATCTTGCACTCATCAATATCTGAAAAACGCACACACCATCACAGATAAGAACTATCCATTGTCAATTGATTTAGTATGTCTTTTCTTTTTTTCTTTCAATGATTAGGATATCCCTAGCTTTGCTCTCGCGGGGCTTTGAGGGTGTTCTGTAGAGATCATCGTCTCTATTCTTCACAGTTTCTATGTGTGCGACATCTCACATGAGATGCCAAACCTTACTCGTATATACTGAGATTTGAGTCTAAACTAATCCCTTAACAATACATGTGAGATGCACTCATACCCTTACAAGTAAGTAAACAATGACCTCTACAAACACTTCTATTTAGGACCTAACCAGTTAACCAATTCAATTGACTTACTACCTTACAATGGTAATATAAAAGGCTATTAACTGGTCACGCAAGTGAACAATGGTAATATGATAAAAGTTACCTTTGCAGCCATCGTTGAGGTAAGGATTCCCTTGATAACCCACAGAGCAATTGCATCCATATCCAGGACCATTGTCTGGGTCATAGCAGGAGCTATTCCCCTTGCACATGTAGCTCGTTTGATTCGTCTTGGCCTCACGGCATGTTTGATTCCCAATCGTCCAATCCAGAACAGCCGGAAATTGTGTGACATTCCGTAAATTGGCAAGATCTAAAGAGGAGAAGTTGTAATAACCTTCCTCCACAACAAACGCATAGCTGCAAGGATTGAAACCCAATACACTGCTGTGGTTGTTATAACTACCAACACTGATATCAAAACCCCTTACTCCTCTAGGAATCGAGGTCTGGCAACAGCCGATACCCGAGCAAGACCCGTTGCTCACGCTATCCATGTTGTCACAAAGCGACAAACAACCCGTCTCGTAGTTCTTTCCCAAGCTCCCTTGGATGACAGCGTTGGTGTCGCAGCCAACGGCCGTGAACGTGTTTTAGGTATTGGAAATGGGGAATTTGGACAAGGTGAGGGAGGAGGAACTGTAGGTTCGATAAGTAAGGTTGTAACAATCATAGACCACCCAGAGAAAGATGCGTAACTGACCTTGGAGTGATATGTCGATGCCTTCTATGTTGCTTTTGGTTAAGAAGGCTTTGGGAGGGTTGAAAGTGGTGTTACATGTGATAAGGAAGTCTTCAGCTATGTAACAGCCATCGGATGTACCATAGGGGTATGGGATAGTGATGTTGCCACAGCTGGTTTGGCAGCCTGCTTGGGGTGGAGCTGATACTGGTGGTGGTGTTGTTGCTGCCAATATCAACCCAAGCATTAGCATTACCATTACCATTACCATTACCATTGCCTTTTTTTTCTTTAGCATATGGGATGGATTTCTGGGCAGTGAACCTTCAACATGTGTAAGTCGTTTTATACATGGGACCCTCCAATGGGCGGAAGTCCTCTGTAGTATTAAAAAGGTATTGGAAATAGTCGTGAAAGGTATAGTACTAAATTAAAAAATACCAAACCCGAACTATCAAAGAGGGGGAAAAAATGGAAAAATAAAAAAATAAAAGAAAATAATAGGCCAGCATTTACTAGGTCAATTCCAGGGGTCAGTTTATCACTTTATCTAGATGAAATTTTACTTGTCTATTTGTTTCAGCGTAAGGTGTTTTATAGTGTAAAAGATTTTTCATGTAATTCAATTATAAGTTAATTTTGGATTTCTAAATACTTTTCTATTGTTTTGCTTGCCTTCTGAAATAGGACAGAGTTTTACCTCTTTATAAGGTTATAGTCGGCTACTTGTAATTACTTGTAGATCATATTCTTTTACACTCTGTTGTAAAATGATATATGGAAAATAAATAAATAAATATGGCATATCATTTTTCATTCTTTTATTCCACGTGTAAAATTAATGAGGATAATACTTGACTCCTCACATTAGAAGAACAGTTGCTCCTCCACACCGATGTGGCATAATATAGAACCGCCACATTTCCCAAGTTTTAAAGAAATATCATGCCGCTAGTGACCATTATAATGCTACTCTTAATATTTTTTTATTCAGACCAAAATACCCCTCCACTCCCATTTACATTCTCAATTCAAACGTTTCTTTTCTCTGCTTCTCTCTCTTCTCCGATGTAGTTCGCCGACGGGTGCTGGGACTTCCATTTTCGACAAGACTCAACCCCATTCTCTTTCATCATTATCGATCGATTTATCGCCAATGATGCCACAAGTTTCCAACACTACCTCATTCCCCACGTGTCTGTGTGCCTCCATCCGGCAAACTCGATCCCATGCCACCACTGCATCATTATCACTGGCTACAGGATTTATTTTGCATATATGCAGCTCCACCATTTCCGGCCAAATTTTTTTTCCTTCATTTCCCATTTTCACACCAAATTTTTTAGGAATTTGCCAATACTTTAAACCATTGGATTTATTTTGCATCTTTTTAGTTTGTAGCAATGAAGATTTACAAGTATTGATAGGTGTCAGCTATGATTTGGAGTATTTGGGTTTCCGCTTGAGATGCTTATGATGTAGGGAGTTCAGTAGTTCACTGGTATGCTCTATGAGGACGAAGGAGAGAAGTTCATTCATATGGTATTTTGGTCATAATGGAAAGAAAGAAAGAGGGCATTACAATAATCAGATGGGTGGCATACTTTCTTTATAGTTGTGGGACATGTGGTGGTCATACAATATGCCACATCGGTGTAGAGGAGCAATTGCTCCTCCACTGTGAGGAGCCAAGTATTGTCCAATGAAGAGATTATATCTTTTTCATTTTCCAAGTTTGAGCAAACATTGTAAATTACTATTTTTACACATAATTGATTTTCCTTATCTTATTTTACGTTGAAAAAAAGAAAAAAAATACCCAACTGTAATTGGGTTTATTCAAAAACAAATACTCCGTAACACTAAGGCTATGTTTGTTTGGTTGGAATGGAATGGATGGAATGAAATCCCATTCCAATTCATTCCAAACAACATGTGTGGACGAGGTAATTAAATGAGAATGGAATCAAACAGTAGTAATGAATTCTAATGATATTCATTTCTTAATGTTTATTTCAATTTTATTCTATTCCAAACTATTTTGAGCATGGAATCAGGTTCCATTTACACCCATTTCATTCCAATAAAAAAAACATGGCCTAAGGAGTAAATCAAGCCTGATTAAGTTTTTAAAATTTCTAAACAATCCCTTGACATTAATTAGGATAGTCCTTGACTGAGTTGACACCACCAACTTGCTTTAACATTTTTAGAACATGCTGATACAATTAAGTGGCCAAATTTGATTTTGAGACACATCAATAGAAAAAAAAAAATTGAAAAAAACTGTGTGGAACTTTGAGAATAGCACAAATGACAAAGGATCATGTTTCATGAACGGTAGGTCTCAATTTTTAATTTGAATTTTTACTCTCTCATTATTGAAGTGTGATCATGGTGGTATGTGCATCACGGGAGAACTAGCCTAAACACAAATACCAATAAAAATTGGCATGATCGAGATACCCCTCATTTGAAGAAAAAAAAAAAAACCCCCGAAGCAAAGGTCGAGTGAAAATCATTTGATTTGAACTCATTAAATTCCATTACAACTTCAGAACCAGCGTGTCCTCTTTTTCATTCTCCTTCAATTCACTTCGATTCCACTTATATTTTCTTCTTAAAACTTCTTGAAAAGAACCTCCATTTTTTTTTTCCCCTACTTCATTTTCCCGTGAAATTTTCTTCTTAGAACTTTTCAAAACAGAACGCAATGTATTATTAACTTGAATAAAAATAAAAATAATGACTTCTTCAGTACTCCGTATAATATACATTCTTGGACAAATTAAATAAAATTACAAAGATAATGACTTCTTTAGTAAAATAGATAGCATAATTCACAGTCATGGACAACTTGTACTCAATGACTGCGATAACCTTCGAACTTCAAAGCAGGCTAAGTCAGCAGATCGTGATTGAACCGTTTTCAAGAATTAATGGACTGTGACTGGAGTTGACAAAGGGCTGTTTCCACACCCTCATGGCAAGTTGAGGATCAAATTGATAGAATCATCCATCAAGTTGAGGACATATCAAATTGGTGGAACCATATATTAAGGACCTGACTAATGTAAATACCTTTGCGTATAGTTACTTACTTTGTGTGTATATATATATATATAAATTTTGGTCATTTTCAAAAGAAAATAAAAAACGACCTAGTCTTGGGAGCACTATGGATACTTGGCTCCTCACAATGGAGGAGCAACTCTTCCTCCCTGCCATGCAGGGGCGGAGCCAGGGGGGGCCTTGGGGGGCACGTGCCCCCCCTGGCTGAACCATTTTTTTTTTTGGGGGAGAGATATTACCATTTCATGACTATTTCGCAACATAATGCCAAAAAGAGGAAGATAGTAGTCATTTTAAATTATATTTACAGTCAATTTGTAATAAGTTGACAAAACAAATCCTTTTTTTGGTATTAAATTGACAAATGATAGCTAAAATGTAATTTTTTAAAAAAAAATTGCTTTCTAGGACTTTTAGTTCCCAGTTCCCACTTTATAGAATCATAGCACAGTGCCCCCTTGGAGATAAATCCTGGCTCCGCCCCTGCTGCCATATACTCATATTATGCCACGTGTCAAAATTAATTTTAAAGAATATGGACACAAGGATACAAACGCGTGGACACGTAAGTACAAATATATGGACACATATTCATATTCATTTAGACACATAAATATATATATATATATATATATGGACACATAGACACATGTCTATAATAACATAACATAAGGATATATGTACATAATTAATTATCATTTGTTTTGTTAGACACATAGCATAATATGAGTGGGAGAAAAGAGGAGTTGCTTTTCCATTGTGAGGAGTCAAGTATTATCCCTAAAAGAAATATATAAATATTTTTAGAAAATGAACATACTTCTTTTTTTTTCTATATATTTTCACTTTGTGAATCACATACAAGAATTGAATCCATGCAATTATAGTGTGTGTGTATATACATCCAACCATATATGCCTATCTGAGTGTCCAATTTGAAATTAAACAATTCAAATGAATTTTACATAGTATTAAAGGTATAAATCCATCACTTTGATTGACAATTTTATGAAAGTGATGATCATCATCACAAAAAGGAAAAAAAAAAAAAAAGGTAAAATTCAAAATAGCGCCTTTCATGAATTTCTAAGAATTAATCTTATAACATTAATTATAGTAACGATTCCAACTTTTAAAAATATTTTAATTCAAAGTTGTTTGTGTTAATTTCTAGAGAGAGAATGCAAAAGACTGATGCCTATCTTAGAGGATGTTGATCTTATCTCTAAGGGTTCAGTGAAGCCTAAGTATAGAAATGGTCATTTCCTGCAAATCTCACACCAGTATAGCACTTGTCAAAGAGCTTCTAACAGTCAAGTTAGTAAGAGAAATAGAAAAGAAGTGTTTTGTTTTTTTTTCCTCTAGGATATACTAGTTAGTCCCACATTTTGCCCTATAAATCTTGCCTTACTATGTGGATTTAGTTTTGTTTCAATTTTTAAGATTTAACAATATCAATCCAATTCTCTCAATTTACTTACCAAAAAAAAAAAAAATCCAATTCTCTCAATAGGGCAAGATTTAGAGGACTAGCATTTCCCTTTTTTCTTTTTTTCTTTTTTTCACCCTTTTTCTTTTTGTGAATAGCATATGTTACCTCAAATCAAAATCTGAGGATCCATATTCAATATTTTCGCGCACAACATGTAATCTGTTTTAAACGCTCTCTAAGAGCAGTTATTCGACTACCTGAGTTTCACCAACTCCGCTAACCGTACACACGTGGCAGGTAAACAGAGAGTAACCGTCTCTCCGTTACCCACGAGTGAAGCTTTTTGTCTCATTGGCCGTGGATATGAAGTTCGTCCCCAACGGGTAAGAAACCAGTAACAGCCGTTTCGCGCTCTCTCCACTGTCCATTAATATAATTTTTAATTAATTTAATTAATCAATCAATTCAATACGCTCCAATTCAAAATTTCCCTCTGTAAAAACTTTACCTTTTTCTTTTTCTTCTTCATCTTTCAATCCCCCCCTCTCTCTCTCTCTCTCTCTATATATATATATATATAGATACATATACATATATATATATATATATACATACTGTTTTTCTTTTCGTTTCCACGAAAAATTTCTCTTTGTCTCTCTCTATATGTATAATTGTCTGCAAATGGAAGGGGGTGATAGTGAGAAGAGGACGAATTTCGAAGTGGAAAAGCTTCGACTGATCGATATCTCGTCGGAGGATGATTTTCTTATTGCTTCTCCCTCTGATGATGCTTTTGAAGGATTTCGACTTTCAGGTTTTTCTTCTCTCTTATACGATTGAATTTGGCGCTTTAATTTGATTCGTTGCCTCTGTTTGGTTGCCGAGAAAAAACTGAAGGAAAAGAGAAGAAAATAGACTTTTGTTCTAGAAACGATAAAACTTGCCTAAATTGGGTGAAATAGTTTAATTTGACTTGATTCATTGC
Source organism: Liquidambar formosana (assembly GCA_039720395.1). Taxonomy (NCBI): domain Eukaryota; kingdom Viridiplantae; phylum Streptophyta; class Magnoliopsida; order Saxifragales; family Altingiaceae; genus Liquidambar; species Liquidambar formosana. The sequence goes on from CM077825.1 coordinate 35,303,065, forward strand.
GGTATTTAAATAATGAAGGATCTAAGAGTCGAAATTTAGTTTCTTTTTTCTTTTCTGGCCTTGTTTCTTGGCGACCAAACAGTGGGTTATGGTTCTTTTTTCTGGTCGTTGAATCATGGTATTTTAATTGTAATTTATTAGCAGACCCTGCTAATTGTAAATGCTATTGTACTCCCTGTTTGTGTTCTGAAATGGGGTTTTGTCCTTATGTTAAAGTAACTACATGATTCAGTTCTTGGTTTTGTTGAAAGATTATTCCTAGTAGTTGCAGGAATAGTAATTCACGGATTTCTTTATGTAATGTGGTAATGATTATTGCTCTGAATTATGATTTCTACACAAGAAATAGCCTAGAGTAAATACTGGAACAGCCAACTTTTGTGAATATATAAACCTAATGGAATAAATTTCTGAAATCAAAGCCAAATTTTTTCCACCCCAATTTTACCCAATTTCTATTTAAGGTGCCTGTTTGTTGGGGTAAATAATGAGATGGGCCATTTGCTAAACAATGGAGTGGACAATAATCTACTGAAGGAATGTTATTCCAAATTTCCAATGGGAATTCAGATGCATAATGTGTTTGATAGAATTTTTGTTAGAACCTAATTGGTGCATGAATTTTTTCAGAACCTCGCGTATGCTTTTTTGTATTCTTCATATTTATTGTACCTTCTATAGTTTCATAATGAAAAACTCTACATATTAGTTGTTTTCCTCATAGGCTGATTTTCTTATGTTGATGTGTACATGTTGAGTTGTATTTGTGTGCCACGTCTGTGTTTCTGTCCATGCAATGTAGGCGTTAGAATTGGGTTCAACAGCCTAGTTTCAGGCATTTATTGAACTTTAGAATGTGGTAGTTATTTTTGCAATTTACACTTTTTTTTCTGCATGACTCTTTGTCCTTATATTGGTTTCTAAATTAACTTTTTTCTTGTTCTCTTTGACAGTTGTTTTTGAGAACAGAAGAGAGCATGATGGTTTTGAGCTGTCTGACACTGGGAACCCTCTGGAGGTGGAGAACGCGGCTGATATACCCTGGCAAAGCAAACAGGGATTTTTACCATTTAATTCCTTGGAACCAGATAGACCAAGTAGAATCGAAAAGTGTAATTTGCGCAAAAGTCTAGCTTGGGATAGTGCCTTTTTCACTAGTGCAGGTGTTGTTTTGTGCTTTTAATACCCCTATATTAAGTTTCTTCTATCTTTATCAACTAATTGCATATATCTTGTAATTAGAAATTGATAGCCCTGAATTTATTTTTTATATGCTCAGGAGTTCTAGATCCTGAGGAGTTGTTTATGATAAATAAAGGATTCAAGAAGGCTGAAACACATCTACATCCTTGGATTGAAGAAGATGTTTGGAGATCTGCCGAGTCAAACTCTACAGTAGGTACTGATGGTTTCTCTTTGGAAAGCCTTGAGACTGATCTGTTTGAAGATATAAGAGCGTCCATCCAGAAATCGAGAAAAGCTTCCTATGTGGCTAGCTCAGGATGTGTTTCAGGAAAAGGAGGGCATATGCAAAATATCCACTGTAAGTTCACCGCTATTTTAAGTATGTGCCCCTTGAGTGTATAAGAGACAATTGTGCCAACCTATTTGTACATAACTTATGTTATGACCACAAGCGAGGCTCCACCAAGGAGTTTTTATAGGAAAAAGTAAGTCCCTCTAGAATAATTGAAGCAGGAAATCTTAAAATTCCTTTGAATGGTTGGGCTCATTTTTGTGCATCCTGGACGTTAAATGGCATGTTAGTCTCAGTGAGGCAGAATTTACAAATTTAGATAATATTGACCAGTGGTAACTAAATATTGTATTGTTGAATATATTTGTTTTTTTTTTTTTTTACAAAAAAATAAATAAATAAATCTTTACTTTCATGCGCCTCTGTTCTTCCATTTTTGGGAAACCTATGCTTAATATGCTGCTCCTCCTTTTCAGCCTTAAAGAAATCAGACATCAACTTTAAAACTTTGGTAAGATCTTGTCTGGCAGTTATATTGTAACTCTTTTTATGTTTTCTGTAATATGAAATTCTCTTACTTTGAAAATTCCAGATGAAGTCCATGCCAGCTCCGAGAAGGCAAAGCATTAACACGAAAGGATCAGAGAGAAATACTAAGGAAATTTCTGTTCATTTACGAGCTGTACAGGCATGTATTAAACCAAGTAGAATGAAAAGATGGTTTTATTTATACTACTGCATTCACTACTCACCTATGTATCATCCGGTCTGTTCAGATTGAAATGGGATATAGGAGGCTGTTAACAATGGGTTTTTAGCTGCAGCAAGGCATCAAAGAGTGTGCTGCAGCTGCTGCCTCCTATAACAGTCCTGCTTGATGCATAGGTAGGTACAGGGTGGTCGTTGGAAATAGAAACAAAATTGGTTGTTTATGAGTCTTAACTGACATTATTCTAATGCTGGTTAAATAAAGTGTGCCGCTGGAAGTGGAGAACCTACTCCATTTTCTTTCAAGCCACCCAAGATATCAGGTCGGGCTAAGTCCATTTCAACAGCACCAGCCAAAAGGGCTTCGTCAGGTGCAAATCATGCCAAAATGGAACAAAAGACTGCAACAGCTGCATCTGGTAAAGAAGAATTTCAATGAATGTAGATTTTGTATCACATCCACTGAGAGTTTCACACATTGTCTGTTAACTGGAATTTGTTTGAAACTAAATGTGACTGTTACAGGGCTACATTTGATGGGGTCCAAGAAACCTTGTTTGGGAAATTCATGCAGTGTTATCCCTAGCTCTAAATCCCCCAACTCATCTTACTCTAGTTCTCCCACTGCCACCAGCAAAACGGTTTCTTGCTTTTCATATAACAGCTCTGGTAGTGCTTCTTCTGATACCACGAGTAAATCTCCCTTGAACTCTTTGAGAAGAAAAATTGACTCTGGAAATCCTCATCTGGCAGCCTCTGGTTCAAACTTTAAAACTCCTCTTAGATTCTCAGTGAGAAATAAAAATGATTTGGGAAGTTCTAGTCTCTCTTTTTACACTCCCAAGCCACCTTCTTGCAAATCACCTGCTAGCTCCATGGATGGATGGTCCTTGGCATCATCATCAGCTTCTTCTAACATCAGCCAAAGATCTAATAACTTGAAGACAAGTTTGGATACAACTTGCAGAGGGGTTTTGTTTGACAGTCGTGCCACCCAAGCGTCAGGCCATGCACATGATCAGTCCTCTGTTGAACGAGAAAGTAAGGGAACAAGATTACCAAACCAATGTGTCAAGACAGCTTCAATGGGCACCAGTCCTGTTTCTGCAGGTCTTTCAAGAAATTTCAAACCTTCAGGTCTTCGAGTGCCATCGCCAAAAATTGGGTTTTTTGATGTGGTCATTACTTCTCTTTAGTTCTTTTTTTTTTTTTTTTAGTAGATCTATGGTTTTGTGAGGAGTAAATTTTGTTTTGAGTTTCACATTGGATCTGGATTTTTTTTTTAATTATTATTTTCAGGAAAAATCCATGGTGCCAATGCTAAGTGGAGCTATGCAGTTTCATTCTGGAGGGGAAAGCACTCCGACAAAAATTGGAACTGGAATCAGTCATCTCAATGCGGCTGCAAATAGAACAAGGCATGGTAAGCTTCAATCAGCTAGAACTACTCCGAATATGAAGTTTGCTTCTCATCAAATTGGAGTCTCATTTCCCAATTCAGGAAGAAAATTAGAAAATACTTCCCTAAAAGTGCCTGACATGTCAGTAGCCATGACAAGTTGCCTCACTGCAGGTTTAAAGGCTCAGAAAAATATATCTGCTGAAATGAGCAGAGAGGATTGCTTGAAACATGGGCAAGTGGGAGCTGGGAGGCATGATGCTTCACAACTTGGCCTGGGATTTAGTTCAAAGGCAGAAGACAAGGGGACTCGGGGAGTTTTGAAGAATGTAAAGGGCACAAAGAGCAAGGGACAAGTTCGCCTTAGGGCCAACAAGAGTAGAAGCAACAAAGATAGATCTGATCACTCTCCTGAAAATATAAACCAATCTAAGAGGGGGCATGAGGAGGTGGATAGGCTCTGTCTTGAAAATAAACTCCATTTACGTCACATGAATGAAAAGGAAAATTTATTTGATTTTCAGGATCAAGTTGATGGTTTGAGCAGACATGTTGGATCCATTGATATCAGTGGGGACATGATGATAGAGCTTAAAGGGAAGAAGGGTCCCTCACATACCCATCCCAGGGGTGATAATTTTGAAAATTATGGTGCATCAATACTTTTGCCCAACAATGAGCACCTTCGTGGACCAAAGGAGGATTCTTGGCGAATCTTGACAAAGTGTAGTCCACTTTCTCTTCCCCCTACTGAAGAGATTATACCCAACACAAGGACTCCTTTGGCTGTCAAAGATTCTATCTATAATAGAAGTGGGTTGTTTGGGTATCCAGCAGAATTGACAATAGAAAATGTGGCACAGAAGGCACCAAACTTTCCATTTCCCAAAGGCATTGAGAAAGAGAATAATTGAGACTTTGCAGCTCAACATTTAGTGCAATAGTATTTCTAAAAAGGTATGTTTGTTTGCACCAAAATTTGAAAGATATATGAAGCGTCTAACAATAGAAAAGTATGCTTCCAAAATATAAAAGCGTTTTCTTTGATGTATTTATCTGTAATGCTTTGACTTTCAACTAAGCTTGTTATTCTTTGTTGTGCTGCAGGCAGTTTAGGATTGTACATCATAGCACTTGTTGAGGAAAATCAACTTGTTTGAATCCAATAAAATACACACTATTTTATTCAGGACTTTTGAACTGAAGTGGAGAGATTAGATGCTAATCTTGTTGGCAATCCTCTCATATGGAAGCTCAAGAGAGTCTGATGTCTCAGTTTCATGTGTAATTAATTGTGCACAATGAGCAAAGATTACTACCAAAAAAAAAAATGACATCATGGATAATTCTTTTGAATGTTTTTCCTGCTATCAAAAACTTTATAATGACAAGAGCTCAGGTAGGCCAAGGGCATCCCAGTTTAATCAAGTTGCCAAAGATGATGCCAATGGAGGGGCTATCTAGGATTTGCCATGCTTTATTATATTCTCTTCTAGCCAGTTATTCACAGGAAGAGCTACTCATTGCAGTTGCATGAGCCAAACTCACACTGTTCCCGAGGCAGTAAATTCAATTCCTCCAGCTTCTGCTTAGCTGAGTTGAACATGGCACTCCTCTTACTGTATTTATCATTCTTAACAACAAAGTGTGGCCATCGACATGTAATTCTTTTGTGGCCTCAAATGGGGTGATTAGGACAGGATCAGATGTGTTCTTGATATTTCTCTTTTACCACATGGAGTTTTAGAGTAACAATGTCAAATGTGGAAGGTGCCATGCACTTTCTTTCAGCGTTGAAGCCAAGGTAGTACCCATTCTGTACAACAGGTCGTTAGCCAAAAACCAAAGGTGGACTGATGGGTTGATGATAGCTGTGCACTGCGATGTAAACATATTAACAAAATCCAAATTGCTTTGATTGGATTTGAGGGATGAAACTATATTTAAAAAGCTAATATTGAAGACAGTGCCTGTAATGGATTTTCTTCTCTACAAATTCAAACATAGAAATACAATTGAATTAGTCCCACAATGAGAATTGAACCCAACCCTGTGGTACTATGGGAGAGTTCTTGAAAGACCGAAGAACTCTCCCATTGTGAAGTGAAGATTGAAAACCCAGTAAGTAGCTCAAATGGTCAAGGATCACGGCTCATCCACTAGAGGTCTCAAGAACGAGTCTTGGCACCCTGACTACTGAATGAATGGAATCTGAGTGATCTCCTCCATCCTTAGGGATTAGTCTGGCTCAAACCTCAATGGAAGTCTTCGTTCCATTTATACTCAGCTTACACGCTACTGCTACATCTCTGACCTTTTGCCACTGCAATTGCTATTGGCAAACTAACCACATTTCCTTCTTCCGCGGCTGATCTTACGCCCCCCATTTCTAGATGTCCCTGCTGGCTGTAAAAAATAGGGAAGAATGTGCAGCAATAGAAATTAATATTTGGGTACTTGAAAGTGCAAATCTCCCTCAAAATCTGAGTTCTCATATTGAAAGAAACAACGATCCCTGGCAATCGCAGATACATGGTCTGTGAATCTTCAAAGTAAGCGCAAGGAGATATGAAGTACGGCTTCCATTCTGAAAAGCAGTTGTTGCTCTGACCCAGACGGACAAAGATCTCTGGACTCTGTGACATCAAGGTCTGGTGCCTAATGGTGTATGCTAACTGCCATTTGAATTTATCACGGTCATACGTGTAGTTGTAGGAATAGCGATCATGATCTTGATCCATGAGGAGAACCCATGAATGAATTCCTTCAAAATCACTGTAACAGTAATGCACACGGCCTCCAGATTCCCACAAGCACTGCCCAAAAGTCATTGAGTGCCAGGACCATTTCCCAGAAGAGTTTGGCAGCTCAATGAGCTTGCAGTGGCCATTGTCGATGCAATAGATGAGCAAGTATCCACCCAGTTCCCAGTGAATGGCACCGTTTGAGAAGAGAGGGGGTGTGCTGAGCTTGGGAAGCTCAGGTGGTAGACGAACCATGGGGCATTGTCGACTCCATTTGCCTGTTTCAGACGAGAAGATCTCCATCGCTACAAGACCGCCATCACCACCACCACCAGCAGAAGACTCTGCCATACTTGCTTCCTCTCCTTCCATGTTGAAAACCAGTACTACTTGGTAGTGGTGACCATCAAAAGCCAAACCAGATCTAATAATCCGCCGTGTAATCTGAGGTTGGGAAACCGGTACACACTGCTGGTAAGACAGATTGAAGACATGGTATTGGAGCAGATTCTCGCTAATGCAGGACAACAGCAGCAAGCAACCACAGGAAGCACATATATGCACATTTGTTTCAGTACTGAAGCAGAGGGATTGGTTCACAGTAGCAGCTCCTTCATCCTTCACATCAAGGGAAATGCACTGGACTGCGCCATCGCCAAAAAGATAATGGCATAGAAGACCAGCAGTATGATTTTCTTTTTCACCACTCCACCTCTCCATTTTGTTTGGTGAGACAGATTTTCACACCACCCTTTATCGTCTTAGTCACAACAAATATAGGACCTTTTTTAACACTTCTTTTCCTTTGGAAATTGCGAATTATAGAAGTCCAGACTAGCCATTTGTTGTATTAATTGAAGAATCCGTAGAAATATTTGTATGATTATTTGAGACGGTTATTCCCAGGAAACCATGTAACCTACAAAATTCAAGCACGTAGATGGCCTGTGGCTTATGACAGAGAAATGGTCGAAGATAAACGAGAGGATAAATCCAGTGAACCTGTTTTTTTGGGGAATGGACTATGGCTAAATGGTTTCTACATCTAGACAGAATATCAACAATTCTTAGGTAAGAAACATGATATTGGTGCTCTGTAAACTAATCGACGGTCCAAATATTTTTGACTCATTTCTAGAGCAATAATTGATCGATTTTAAATTCATATGAAAGGGACATTATTTTGGATTCTCCCAATAATGTGGTACCCTTGGCATTTCTTCAAGCCACAAGTCCCTGCTATACAAGTCCCAAACAATAAGCATGTTCGCTATTTTTTTTCACAAGGCCCTGTTATGGGTGTAACTACAGGCACTACTCCTCGCTTCATAGTCCGTATACAGACCAACAATTGGAAGTTTTTGTTGGGAAATTTATTTAAATTCTACACTAATAGAAACAATTATACAAATATAAAATACACAATATTATAAACGATTACACTATTAAATAAAATATCAAATTTACAATGTGATAAAACAAGATATACATCCATCAAAATTAACAAGTAAAGTAAAAGGAGTGAAGTATAGAAAACATAGCCTGAGGAAATCAGTGAGGCACGTATTCGCTGTCCTAAAGTCACATACGCCTCCCCACGTGCAGGTATTGGTGGTCGTATACAGCTCCAAGATACAACCTAGTTCCTCTCAGGTAGTCTAATCCATAGTGCACGTCTACAGCAGACAGGTGCCAAGAACGCGTCTAAATTGCCCAAAGAAAATAGATAAAATAAATAGAAGAGAGTGTGAGAGTTAAAAAGAAGAAAGAAAGACAGAGAGGGAGAAGATAAGAATGTTCAGAGAGTCACAACATGACTGCAACGTTTGGTTTTATAGGCCCCAGGTATACCTACACCAAACGTTCAGTCAAAGGAATAATTTAATGTATTAACTCTTGTGGTTAATACATTAACATAAAACGGTAAGAACCATTATCACATAAATGGTAACCACCAAAAAAGTAAATAGAATCTCTTAAAAATTGAAATAAATAAATAAATAAATCTCCAAAAATAAAGTTTTGTAACTTCCTTGAAATAAAACTCTTAAATTTCCAACAGTCCCCCACAAGTTTCAAAACTTTAAAAACACAAAATATATTTATAATAAATAAATAAAATTCTTAGGGCAATTATATACTATGCAATAGGCGTAAGAGTCTTCCGGACTTGAGCCTACACTTAGTGTTAACAGTCTCTTTCTGAAGGAATCATAGTGAACTAGGTCTTGAACTAGACCCCTTTGACCAGAATTCAACTATCACACACACAGTATTGACACGTATACTTGGCGCGGGTTAGCACTATTAAAGGCCATGTGCTCGATCTTGATTCTCATGAGAGTTTCTAGAGAACAGCCCTATTCTCATAGTCGCGGCCTCACGACAACTCTCACTTAGGTGAGTCCTCCAAGGGTACATGTGACAAATACCTCGCGGAATAATGTCCGCCTCGGGCTCATTCACGGTAAAACACTTCCTTAACGTCACATGTCATCAGCACTATGTCATAGGAATGGGGTAGGATAATTTTTATGCACGTGTCTGCTCATAAAGAGTGCTGAAATCTGAGTCACGCAGTACGGATTGTTCTTATCACATTGAACCTTTTCCTTAGGATCTCCAATCATAAAGGTTGGGTTACCTCCCTAGGTGACTCCCTGTGGGCTTAACCCCATTCCCCTCGACAAATCTAGGACTACATTTCCTAGATATCATTTTATGCACCACGTTATGCATTTCACAATTATATTGGCATCATCGTTTTGCCTCCTGCATCACAAATGACTTCAAAAACACTTTAGTCAACTTTAAACAAAATAGATATGCCAATATGGTGAACCCCCACAATAATGAATATTTTGACTTTTTATACAAGTTCACAAATAACAAAATTGAGAGCCGATATGATTTTTTACAATCATCTCATGAATAATGTATGTTTTTATCTCAAAACAAATTATAATCACGATAGCATAATAAATTATATGACTTGCATTAAATAAAATATGCATATGGTAAATATCATACAATTTTCCATGAGAACTATCCATAATTACAACTTACATAATGTAGTATAAATCATAAGATAACATACGTACCCAATAGATAATATCTTGCTCCATATAAAATGACTAATTTATTTCTATGTCAATAAATACTCTTATATGATGTTTAATAATTAAAGTGACATAAATCACAATAGGAATAATCTGTATCACCAATTGTGGCCCTTATACTAAAATAATTTTATAATATCAGAAATAATTTTTATTCAAAAAAAATTTGAAACCCCACATTCAAATCATATTATTTTGTTTTATACAATTTGTTAACACATAGTCATATTTCCATATAAAACATGTGATCGCAATCAAAGAGCATTATCTTATTTTAAAGAAAAATTCATTATATATATATATCAATGACAACTAAATTAATAAGTCTCAAGTCAGACAAAGGCAAACTACAAAATAATTGATTTGAAACAACATGTTCCAATCTATTATCTTTATATTACGCCTGACTCAATGTGAAAAATTTTATAATTTCTACACACAAATATGATTCATTATAACGACAAATTATCATGAAAAACACCAAACATGTAAAGTGACACTCAAATTTAATATATACTAATATCATACAGTTATGATACAAATATTTCAAAGATTGTCCACAATAATTATGTAATATAATCATATACAATTTATTTCAGGAGTGTAAAGGATAACTAAAACTTACAATTATCCCAAAGATTAAACTAAAGCTCAAAGAAACTAACTTCACAAACAAATAACCCCCACATTTAAAAAAAAACACGGGCCTCCAAAACCAAATCAAAATATATAAAATTAAATGAGTTTGATTTAATTTTGATATAATTCAAAAGACTTAGTAACCTACCATTATTTTATTATTTTATTTCATTTCCTTGTATTAAGTCATTAAATAATTTTGAACTCATATCATTAGCTTCATACTAGGGCAAGAAAATGAACTCACTTAGCATTCGATATAATTGGTCTATCGAAATTAGGAGATGACAAATAAGAACATGCAACACTATAAGCAGCACTCATAAGGATTTTCAAATTGTTAATGAAACAACAAACACTAATCCTACATTCAAACCGTAGTTTATAATAATCATGTCATAAAAAATAATCTTTAAAGTAATTATATTTCATACAATACATAGACCTCAGTTTAATAGATTATAAGTGATTAAATACCTGTCAAGATTTTTAAAAAAAACAATATTTAGAAAAGGAATAGCATTTCCTTTGGACCATCACTTGACTAACATGCAATTCAACAAAGCATATAATATATATATTTTATTTTCACATTTCCATAAGGAAAGGACTACACAAAAATATCAGTCATATAAAATTAACTGGAGATAATAATTAAGAAAATTAATATAATTATAATTATTTAAATAATTATTATCATCATTATCCGAGGTATACGATAGTATGTAACTTACACTGTGACATAACTCTTGATTACAACTTCTAAGAAAAATAACAGACACCAAGAGCCTATTACTATTAACCATCAAACAACATTTAGTTAGTAACCGTGACTTATAGTCACCTCGTACAACCATCTTTTGAATTCCTTAGACGGAATTGACGAAAGCATAATACAATCCATGTTCATATATCAACAAACAAAATTGGTAAGCAAAACGTAATATAGGCCAAGCAATTTCAAAGAATTGACCTTGAAATGTATTCTTTAAATCAGCAACCAATATAACGGTACTATTCACAACATCAATTTTTTATTTTATTTAAAACATTTAATTCATTAAGTGTTGATAGAAATTGCCATACGAGATGTCAAGACACATGCACAAAGTGAAAAATAAATTAATATTAACTAAGAATTACACAAGTATGGTACACAACCAAAGTAAAATATTGAATCTGAAAAATTTATACAAACATCTTTTGCCAAATTTCGAATATCATTAAGTATATACTAGGTCTAGAAACTTCATTTTGTTTCTCTTCGTCAAATATCCTCTTAAAACTATTGGAATTTGAAAGTTAACAGCCCCACTCAATCAAATGGTTCATATCTACATAGAAGTTCATAAGTGAAAAGACATCCATAAACAAATGATATTGACATTCAACAATTCTTCTAAAACAAAATTTACTAAATCCAAGTCTATACCAATTACCAAGGAAATCACTAGAGCAATGCTTCATTTTAAAAGTAAAACAAAGGATGCAAGGCTATGATTATGAAAACACTATATATAGTGTAACAATTAGATACTTTCATTTATATTACTTTGTCTAATCAATGAGTTTTCTATAACATGGAAATGAGAAAGAAGGTACGAATGTGTGAGTTTTCCTAATGAAATTGTAAAGTCATCCAATTTAATTTCTCAATGTTATCCTTTCAAGTAAGAATAAAAGAAGTAGGCACTTGCAAACAAATTCTTGAGATTTAAAATAACCAAATATAGAGCGCTTACAAAAAAGTGTCACGTTGGCAACCTAAGGCCAAATTATGTTATGCATCAAAGGTAAAAATAATGAATATACAATTCAAGCTTGACAAGAAACTCTATACAAAGATATGAACACGTGCACTTAGCCACTACTATTTCTAACGGCTGTAAAAACGTGTATCTTTACCACTATGTAACAGATGCAATTAATTAATATTATATATATATATATATATATATATATATATATATATATATATATATTATTAAAATACCAAAACACCAACACAAAGTAACAGAGATATTCAAGTGACATGATTACAAGGCTAACTTGCCACATGTCAATGGCCTCCTTTGGGTTTTATCCTCCAAAGAATAAGTTATATTTTCTTTTACAGTGAACTATCGTGATGACAATATAAAATTATAAATGCAACGAAAACTTAACAGAACACCGCTTCTCTTCACAATATTAAAAATCAATATAAAATCAACAAGTTTAAGTGTTGGTAGAAAAAAAAAAGAGGCACAACGAAACAATACAGATCATTACGAACACAATATATCATGGTTTTCAACAAAATACTAATCTATAATTTTTCACAACTTTATGCGACTTTAGATTGTTGGGAAATTTATTTAAATTCTATACTAATAGAAACAATTATACAAATATAAAATACAAAATATTATAAACGATTACACTATTAAATAAAATATCAAATTTACAATATGATAAAACAAGATATACATCCATCAAAATTAACAAGTAAAGTAAAAGGAGTGAAGTATAGAAAACATAGCCTGAGGGAATCAGTGAGGCACGTATTTACTGTCCTAAAGTCACATACGCCTCCCCACGTGCAGGTATTGGTGGTCGTATACGGCTCCAAGATACAACCCAGTTCCTCTCAGGCGGTTTAATCCATAGTGCACGTTTACAGCAGACAGGTGCCAAGAACGCGTCTAAATTGCCCAAAGAAAATAGATAAAATAAAATAGAAGAGAGTGTGAGAGTTAAAGAAGAAGAAAGAAAGACAAAGAGGGAGAAGATAAGAATGTTCAGAGAGTCACAACATGACTGCAACGTTTGGTTTTATAGGCCCCAGGTATACCTACACCAAACGTTCAGTCAAAGGAATAATTTAATGTATTAACTCTTGTGGTTAATACATTAACATAAAACGGTAAGAACCATTATCACATAAATGGTAACTACCAAAAGAGTAAATAGAATCTCTTAAAAACTGAAATAAATAAATAAATAAATCTCCAAAAATAAAGTTTTGTAACTTCCTTGAAATGAAACTCTTAAATTTCCAACCGTTTTCATTTGTCGATCCAAATCTTACAAATCCTACCCACATATCCTGGAGTACCATTCCCTAAATTTGTCATCAAGCCCACATATCGGGCCCACTTCCATCGGGCCCACTTCCAAAAGTTGGAAATTGCTTCCCCTCAAGTGCCTGACAGGTCAGGGGCCATGAAAAGTTGCCTTGTCATAGCTTTAAAGGCTCACAAAGATATATCCCCTGAAATGAGATTTGAAGATTGCTTGAAGCACAGGGAATGGGAGCTGGGAAGTATCACAACTTGGCCTGGGATTTAATTAAAAGGCAGTGGACAAAAGGACTCAGAATTTGAAGGATATATATAAAGGGCACAATGAGCATGGGGCAAGTCCGCCTCAGGGCAAACAAGAGTAGAATCAACAAAGATGGGTCTGATCATGCTCGTGAAAATGTAGGACGATCTAAGAAATAGCATGAAGAGGGGGGTAGGCACTGCCTTGAAGTTTAACATATCTGATTTTTGAGGATCAAGTTGATGGTTTAAGCAGACTTATTGGATATACTGATATCGATGGGGACATGGTGATAGAGCTTAAAGGGAAGAAAGGTTCCTCACATACCCAGACCAGCGGCAATAATTTTGAAAATTATGGTGCATCAGTACTTTCATCCTTCGGTGAGCACCTTCATGGACCAAAGGAGGATTCTTAGAGAATTTTGTGAAAGCTTAGTCCACTCTCTTTTCCTCCCACTGTAGAAATTATACCCCCAAACTTTGGCTATCAGAGATTCTATCTTCAATAGAATTGGGTCGTTTGAGTTGCCATCAGAATCAACAATAGCATATGTGGTAGAGAAGGCATCAAACTTTCATTCCCCAAGGGCACGGAGAAAGGGAATAGCTGAGCCTTTGCAACTCAACAGTAGTACAAAAGGATTACTTCAGAGCCTCAAAGGTATCAGCACTCTCAGGCTGTACTAGATGATGTTTACTAGCACCAAGATTTCAAAAATACATGAAGCATCTAACAACAGAAAAGTATGCTTTAGAACTATATGAAGCATTTTTTGATGTATCTATTCCGTATTGTTTTGACTTCCTATTTAGTCATTCTGCCTATGTGATGATGCGGGGAGTCACAGCCTTACAGGATTGTATATCACAGTGCCTTGTTGAGGAAAAGCAGCTTGCAGTGATCGTATGAATACTCCTAAACTGTCTTATTCCGGAGTTTTGAGATGAAACTGGGGGTTAAGTAGGCCTGGCAATTCCAGCCCAAACCCATGAACCCGCCCAAACCCACCCGCGATAAATGGGTTTGGGTTTATAAAATTTTTTAGTGGGTTGTTAATGGGTTACCCAAAACCAACCCAAATATAAATGGGTTGGTTATGGGTTTAATGACCAGACCCGTTGGGTTCAGACATAACAAACATAACCTAGGCCATTTGCATTCTCTGCCTCCAAACTCCAGCCGTCCAGCGTTCCATCATCGGCGGCGAGAGCTCGTTTCATCAGCAGCGAGAGCTCGGTTCATCAGTGGTGAGAGCTCGACTCCATGGCCTCGACTGTAGTCTTTTGCTCTTCTGCTTGTTTCTCTTCTTGTTGGGGTTTTGCTCTTCTACTCTTATCACTGTGTGAAAAAGAAACGATTCTGCAATTACTGGTAAAATCACCAATTTTTTTTTCAATTTTTGTCTTGTAAATCTAGGGTTTGTAATTTTAGGGTTTTTCTATGTGGGTGTATCGGTTTAATTTCTCTTTGGGTGTCTGGATTTCTCTTTATCTATGAATGGGGGTTTTCTTCCCTTTCTGGGTTTTTCTATGTGCTAGTTGACAAGGTCGAGAAGGTTGTGGTATCTGATCGTGTTGTGGATTCTCCCTGCTGTTTGGTTACCGGGGAGTATGGCTGGATGGCCAACGTGGAGAGGATCATGAAGGCACAAGCAATGAGGGATTCTAGCATGTCAGGGTACATGTCTAGTAAGAAGACGATGGAGATTAATCTAGAAAATCCCATCATGGAGGAGCTCAGAAAGAGGGTTGATGAAGACAAGAACGACAAGTCATGAAAGATTTGGTTCTCTTGCTGTTTGAGACTGCTCTGCTTACCTCTGGTTGCAGCTTGGATGATTGGCAACCGAATCCATAGGATGCTGAAGTTGGGGTTGAGCATTGATGAAGAAGCTACTGATGTTGACACTGATATGCCTCACCTGGAAGATGCAGAGGCTGATGCAGATTCAGAGGGTAGCAAGATGGAGGAGATCAACTAAGTTCTAATTCTTAAAATCTAGATCTTTTATTGCTTTTGTGGAAAAAAAAAAAAAAAATCACCTAGGGCAGAAAAACGGGTCGGGTTTAGATATGGGTTGGGTCATAATTGGGTCGGTTGTCTATTTATTTCACTGTTAGTGTACGTGTTTTGTAACTTGTAAGCTGATGGAATAGCTTGGTGGAGAAAATTTTTAGGATATTGGGGAGAGAGAGAGAGAGAGGAAGGGAAAAAAAAAAAAAAATCAATCTAGGGAACAAAACGGGTCGGGTCAGAAAATGGGTCGGGTTTAGATATGGGTTAGGTCATAATTGGGTCAGTTGTCTATTTATTTCACTGTCAGTGTACATGTTTTGTAACTTTTAAGCTGATGGAATGGCTCGGTGGAGAGGATTTTTAGGATATTGGGGAGAGAGAGAGAGGAAGAGAAAAAAAAATCAATCTAGGGCACAAAACGGGTCGGGTCAGAAAATGGGCTGGGTTTAGATCTGGGCTGGGTCATAATTGGGTTGGTTGTCTATTTATTTCACTGTTGGTGTACATGTTTTGTAACTTGTAAGCTGATGGAATGGCTCAATGGAGAGAATTTTTAGGATATTGGAGAGAGAGAGAGAGAGAGGAAAAAAAAAAAAAAAAAAAGCTAGGGCACAAAACGGGTTGGGTCAGAAAATGGGTCGGGTCAGAAAATGGGTCGGGTTTAGATCTGGGTTGGGTCATAATTGGGTCGGTTGCGGGTTGGTTTTGAGTATGCACAGTAATTGGGTTGGGCATAACCCAACCCATTAATAACACAAATTACATGACCCATTAATGACCCAACCCAACCCATTTATACCCAACCCAAACCCACCCAACCCGCCCATATTGCCAGGCCTAGGGTTAAGACACTAATCGTGTTGGCAATCCTCTAATACGGAAGCTCAACAGAGTTCAATGTCTCAGCTTCATGTGTATATGCGCACAATAAGCATAGGTTACCATCTTAGCAAAAAAAATATATATATAAATAAATAAAATGCATAAGTTACCACAAAAGACTTTTCAAACTGTGTTAGATGAGGAATTTGGAAGGAAAAAAAAAACTGAGGAATATTTTTGTCTATATTTTTCATGCATTTTTTAGTCATTTTCATATAATTTAGCTAGTGCGCGCATGGGCTATGTTTTGAGTATTTTTGGGCAGAGCCTCACGAAAGGTTCCTTAGAGGATTGTTGTATCTTGTGGGTAGAGTGTACACCATTCAATCTAGTATAGTAGAGGACGTTTCTTCTTTGAGGAGAGCATCTTTTAGTGCGCCTCATTCCATGAAACAAGATATTAATTTCTAAAGTTTATATTCTGAATATACTATTGTCTTTGATTTTTGTTATTTTATTATTGCCATGTTAACTAAATAAATGGAAATTCCTGACATTATTTCCAAAATATATCACCTAATTGGATGCAAAAAGACTAGCAGAAGTTTATTATTAAAATTATATGGACTAGGTTGTCATAAATTTTGTTAGTTTTTAGTTTTTATGCGTTCTAATAATGTAGAAATGACAAGGAGGAAGGTGTTGTGTTACTACAAGAAATCACTGAAAGTGCCAAGACATAGCTTGACCATTCAAACCACAACTAATTTATCCTTGCCATCTGTATATAAACTCAAGGACTAACAAAAATTTGCATTAACTACCAATAAGATGACAATATGAAGTACTTAGAGCATCTCCAGTGGTGTGAATTATATTACTTATGTTATTGTTATTTTAGCACATGCTACAGTGTCAAATACTATAATTTGGTACAATGTGCTCTGATAGTGCAAATGACATAATAAGTAATTTTTTGGTACAACCCCCATCTCCTTCCTTTTTTTTAACCAACTTTGTGTTATTTTAGCTCAAGACTGTGCTATATATATATATATATATATATCACAAGGGTGAACTATTGCTATTTTTTAACACACCATTGGAGCACTAATAAGGTTTACTATTACTAAAATATAGCAATAGCACACCTTTTAGCACATCATTGGAGATGCTCTTAAGCAGCATGAACAAAAGATATTAAACTAGAAAATTAAGAGGGAGGCTATTGCCACCACAAAAATTCCTAAGCACCCCCCCCCCCCCCCCCCCCCACTAACTTTAAAATTTTTAAGGTTTTATGAAAATATAAAAGATTTTCATGAAAAATGGCCACTTTTTTTTTTTTCTTTTTTTCTTTTTTTTGGTCTTTGACCCAGTGTATCCCCAAAGCTGGCAACCAAGAAATTAATCACTATCGCAACGGGTGGGCAACGGTAAATCGCTCGCCCAAGGATCTTTTTCAAAGTACTGGAACTCGAATTCGAAATCTTTCACCTCCACTCGAGACAGCCATTTTAGGGCCAAGTGCCCAACCACTAAACCAACCCACTAGGTTATAAATAATAAAAAAAAAAATTTTAAAAAAAAAGGCCACTTTAACCACTAGAAAACATCATTTTGAACAACTTTGTAGAAAAAAGTTTTTTCCAAAATCTATCATTTAAATAGAATTTTTGGCCATATATTTATAGACTTCGTTTCATTTTTATAAAAAATTTCATGAAAAAGTCAAAAAATCAACTTAAATGATAGATTCTGAAAAAAGATTTTTCTACAAAGTTGTTCAAAATAATGTTTTTTAATTGACAACGTGTCTGATTTTTGTGAAAACTTTTAATATTCTTCATAGAACTTCGAAAAGTTTAAAATACATGAGGGGAGGAGTGTACGAATTTTTGTGATGGCAGTAGCCCAAAAATTAATTACAATAAGAACACTTCTTAACAAATTTTAAATTGAAACAAATCACAGTGCTCCAGCTCATTAAGATGCATCCTTCACACAAGCAAACCCAACCACACATACACATATAGGGGCCACAACACTCCCAAAACAATCATCGCCCAAGCGACAACGTCTCAGCCTCTTATGAGTTTATCTCACCTTCTAAGCATTGATGCGCCTCTTCTGAATTTATCTCACCTTCTAAACATTGATGCTTCTCCATCACTCTCAATCCCTCTAATTTGATTGCTACTTCCTTCATAGTAGGTCTTTCCTCCCCTTTTACTCTTAAGCAGCTCCTTGCTAACATAGCAACTTCCTCAAGCTGCCCAACATTTCCCTCATTCAGCACTTGATTGTCAAGAACTTCAAACAAGCGATTTTCTCTCATGAAAGAAATGAAATACATGGCTAAATTTCTCTGCTCTTCAGGCCTCTCAAAAGATAGTGCTATCTTCCCAGTTAACAACTCCACAAGGACAACCCCAAAGCTATAAACATCACTTTTTTCAGTTAATTGGCTTGTACGAAAGTATTCAGGGTCCAAATATCCAAATGTCCCTTGCACTAATGTGGTTAATTGAGCCTTATCTAGAGGGATCAACCTGGAAGATCCAAAATCAGATACTTTTGCAGTGTAATTATCATCTAAGAGTATGTTAGTAGTCTTAACATCTCTATGAATGATTGGAGTAGAAGCAGCAGAATGCAAATATGAAAGAGTTCCTGCAGTTTCTGTTGCTATCCTTAATCGAGTTTTCCATGAAAGTGAAGATGCCTTGTCTACATTGTGTATATGGTCAAAGAGGGTGCCATTAGTCACAAATTCGTACACCAATAAAGGAACTTGAATCTCTAAACAACATCCCAACAACTTTACCACATTCCTATGATTGATTTGAGAGAGAACAATCAATTCATTAATAAATTGCTGAACTTGGCCATGATTTGCTATTTTGGACTTCTTAATGGCCACTATTTTCTTGTCCAGTAATATTCCTTTATAAACTGTTCCTTGGCCTCCTTGTCCTAGGACTCTACTTTCATGGTAGTTATTTGTGGCCTTCTTAAGGTCTTCTGCAGTAAATATTTTAATTGAAACAGATCCTTTATGTTTAGAAAGTTGTCGTTGTAACATAAGACCACCATTTTGCTGAAAGAATTTTTCTTTGAGTTGGTTGAGCTTACTTTGCTTGAGTACCCAATATAACCATGAACTCCCAAGTAAAAGAACTAAGATGCTTATGCTAATACCTACACACACAAACAGAAAACGAAAAGGAAAAGAAAAAATAACAGTTAATTCAAAATTTTGGGTGAAAAAAATTAGCATTAATTGTTTCTTCTTTTGAATTTCTTTTTTAATTGAAAATTTTGGAATGAGCAGGTGTTAACATGAGCTAGATGGCATCTAATAATGAGGAATTGAATTAAAAATACTTACCCAGAGCAATGTTAACAAAGGGAAATTGATGACTGGGGATGGAAATGGGTTTGCAACCTGTTCCATCTTTTCTCCCATCCCCTTCATACCCCTTACGACAAGAACAATTAAAACTGCCAGGTGAATTATGGCATATTTCATTACAAGGGCTTAAAGTCTCACACTCATTTATATCTGGAAAAATGCGCAGCCCATCAGAAATAAGAACAATCTAGCTAGTTTCAGAAAATAATAATAATAATACTCCCTCCGTCCTATAAAAATATATACAAATCCATCAACTAAAATGAAAAAATTTAAGAAAATGATGTTTATCATCACAAATAGTGGCATTTCATGAATTTATAAATATTGATCATATGAAATACACTTTATAACCCTTAGTACGCACGTAAATTAAATTGTGGCATTTCATGTTGATTAAACAATTGATCATATAAAATAGTGGTATTTCATTAATTATAGTGATGACTCCGGCCAACTTTATTAAACTCTCAAAATTATAACAAAATATAATTTAACTATTTAATTTCCATTTGGTCACCCAAAATGGCCCTTAGCATGAGCATGTAAAATTTTCCCCTAATTATGCTGCAATAGCTAATTAATGTGTCTCATTTAGTAGATCAAACATGACTTCAAAAGGTTATCGATTGGTAATCTGACACTCTCTTCCTCCCACTTTGTTCGATCACATTTTCATTTCGGAATGTCCCAAAATGTTTGTTCACGGTCAAAAATCAAAGCAAATTATTATGTTACTCTCCCAAAATACCCTCTACTATATTTAAAATTCGGTAACACTATTGGACACCCCTAAACAAACATACCCCATGATTTTTCATGAAAATAGAGATGGATTAGTGGAACCCAATAATACTAGCTTGTACCAATATGTTTTCATAACACATCACGAGAGACTATTGAAAGGGTCTAATTGCATTTTCTTTGAAATTACAGTTATTATATCAACCATCATATCAAGTAACATTCTTTCATTAAAATGTTTACATAACAGATAATCATTAATTGTCATTGTTTTTTATTTGTCATGACTTTGAAAATTGTAGACAATAATTTTCTTTCTACACCTATGTAATATTTTTATACGATCATGATTCAACTGATACACTGCCCTAGTAAGGCATTAAATGCATATCTTAATAGGTGTGTTTGGTGAAAGTGCTCCAAAAAACAAATAAATAAATAACTCGTACATACCTTGGCAACCACTGGGGAGATAAGGATTCCCTTGGAAACCCTTGGAGCAATCGCACCAATACCCAGGAACATTATCTGCGTCGTAGCAGTCGCTGTTGTCCTTGCATGCGTAAGTCGTTTGATTCTTCTTGGCTTCATGGCATGTTTCACCCCCGATCGCCCAATCGAGAACCACCGGAAATTTTGATATGTTCCGTAAACCGTCAAGATCCACGGAGGAAAAGTTGTAGGCACCGTCCTCCACGAGAAACGCATAGCTACAAGGATTGAAATCCATGATATTGCTGGGGTCGACGAAACCGGTTACGTTAATCTTGATATCATATACTCCTCTAGGAATGGAGGTTTGGCAACAGCCAATGCCGGAGCAAGACCCATTGATCACATCCTCAATTTTGCTACACAGTGACATGCACCCTGTCACGTAGTTTCGTCCCTCTTTCCCTTCAACCATAGCAATGGTGTCGCAACCCACGGCGGTGAACTTGTTTTGGGTATTGGAAATAAAATATGGGGCCGTCTCGTAATAGAGCACGGTCATCACTCTGTTGTGACAATTTAAGATCCTATCCAGCAAGATGCGCAACTGACCCTGCAGCGATACGCCGATGACTTGGACGTTGCTTCCCTCTAAGAATGCTGTGGGAGGGTTGGAAGTGAGGTTACAAGTGATGAGGAAGTTCGAAGCCATGGAACAGTCTTCGGTTGTACCAAAGGGATATGGGATGGAAATGTTGCCACAGCTGCTTTGGCAGCGAGGTTTGGCTAGAGGTGCCACTGCCGTTGCCATTGCTACTGCCAATGTCAACCCCATTAGCAACGTGAGTTGCATCACAATTCCATGCGAGTCCATTACCTTTTTTTTCTGATGAATTTGGGTGTGCAGTGAATTTCCAACGTTTGTAAAGTCGGTTTATAAATTGGACTCTCCAATCGGCAGCCAAAGGTTCTCTCCAGCGTAAAATTGGACAAATTCTAACCCGTACTGCCAAACGATTGGTTGCCAGGTCATTGCTTCTATCGTCCGTCTACTAAATATAAAAATAAAAATAAAAAGGAATAAACCATAGAATTCCAACCCCAAACAATCACCCCCAAAAAAATAATATAATAAATATTACTCTAATAAAAACAACGTTCCTTTTGGGAGGTACCTCTCCTTCGGGCATCCTTGTACATGCCACATTTTTATTAATTATTTTATTTTATTTATTAATTGTTTTATTGATGTTTTATATGTTTGCTTTCTGGGTGCTTTTTATTGGTTTTAGTAGTTTTGTTTTGGGTGTTTTCTTTTGTATGTTTGTGTTGGGTTTGAGGGGTGCCTCCTTAGCAGGGGTGTCTTTGTTTTTGTTTTTGGTGTATTCTGGGGGTTTTTCTTTTCTTGGCAATATTGTTTCCATCTTAATATAATTAATTTTTGTGAATCAAAAAAAAAAAAATGTTTTATCTTTTTTCACGTAATCTCTTAAAGAGAAAATGGTTACATTGTTCTATAAAATATAAAAAATATAAATTTTTTTAAAAAAAATCAAGAAAGAAAGATTACTTATATCTAAAACGTTGCTAGAAATCAAGCGTGCAATATGAAGAAAGCTTCAGTACCTTCTTTTGCTTCCGGTAATGGGTAAACCCAAAACAACTAGTTAGAGTAATTATTATATGAAAAATAGTAAATATCTAAAATATTACCCAATAAGTTAATTACTTTATATATTTGAAAAATTCATTGATTATATGTATTTGAAATAAATGAAGTGAGCATTATAGTATCTACATCTAGCTAGTTTCAGAAAATAATAATAATAATCATAATACTCCCTTCGTCCCATAAACATATATACAAATCCATCAACTAAAATGAAAAAATTTAAGAAAATGATGTTTATCATCACAAATAGTGGCATTTCATGAATTTCTAAATATTGATCATATGAAATACACTTTCTAACCCTTAGTACGCACGTAAATTAAATTATGGCATTTCATGTTGATTAAACAATTGATCATATAAAGTAGTGGTATTTCATTAATTATAGTGATGACTCCAACTTTATTAAACTCTCAAAATTATAACAAAATATAATTTAACTATTTAATTTCCATTTGGTCACCAAAAATGGCCCTTAGCATGAGCATGTAAAATTTACCCCTAATTATGCTGCAATAGCTAATTAATGTGTCTCATTTAGTAGATCAAACATGACTTCAAAAGGTTATTGATTGGTAATCTGACATTCCCTTTCTCCCACTTTGTTTGATCACATTTTCATTTTGGAATGTCCCAAAATGTTTGTTCACGGTAAAAAATCAAAGCAAATTATTATGTTACTCTCCCTAAATACCCTATATTATATTTAAAATTCGGTAAAGCTATTGGACCCCCTTAACAAACGTGCCTCATGATATGTCATGAAAACATAAATGGATTAGTGGAGCCCAATAATACTAGCTTGTATCAATCTGTTTTCATAACACATCATGAGGGAATATTGAAGACGTCTAATTGCAATTTCTTTGAAATTACAGTTATTATATCAACTATCATATCAAGGTTTGTAAAGTCGGTTTATAAATAGGACTCTCCAATCGGCCGCACTGGCGGAGCCAGAGGGGGGCCTTTGGGGGCACGTGCCGCCATAGGCTCAACCAAGTGTTTTTTTTTTTTTTTTTTTTTTGGGAGAGATATTACCATTTGGTGACTATTTCTCAACATAATGCCAAAACGAGGAAGATAATAGTCATTTTAAAGCATTTTTGCAGTCAATTTTAAAGCATATTTACAGTCAATTTGTAATAAGAAGACAAAAATATCCTTTTTTTTGTATTAAATTAGAAAATGATTACTAAAAAGTAACACTTTCAAAAAATGTTTTCTAAAACTTTTAGTTTCCAATTCTCACTTCACAGAATCATAACACAGTACCCCCATTAGAGATAAATCCTGACTCCGCCCTGATCGGCCGCCAAAGGTCTTTTCCAACGTAAAATTGGCCAATTCTACCCCGTACCGCCAAACGATGGGTTGGTCATGAAGAAGGTCATACTTCTATGATATATCGTCCGTCTACTGTACAAATAACATCAAAAAAATAATGAACCATAGAAAACAAAAAATTAATAAAAATTAACAATAAAACAAACGTTCTTTTCGGAACGTACCTCTCCTTCAGGCACCTCATATATGCTACCTTTTTATTAATTATTTTATTTTATTTTATTTATATGTAAACTACAAAGAACATGTCAAATCTTTTGTCACGTAATCTTTTAAAAAATAAAATGGTTACACTGCCCCCGACAGGTTTCTTTAAAAACAATTATTCCCTTTGCAAGAAACAACCCGAGCTTTCTTTAAAAAATTTGAAAAAAATTAAATTTAAAAAAAATAAATAAATAAAGAAGGATTACGTATATCTAAAACATTGTTAGAAATCAACCGTGCAATGAAAAGAAAGCTTCATTACCATTTTTTTTTTTTTAGACTAAGGGAATTCCGACTACGTGAATTTTTCCCTCAGTCTCCCAAAAAAAAAGGAAAAAAAAAAATTGCCTCCGGTAACCCCAAAACAACTTGTTAGAGTAATTTTTATATAAAAAATAGCAAATATCTAAAATATTACCCAATAAGTTAATTACTTTATATATCTGAAAATTTAATCGATTATATGTATCTGAAATAAATCAAGTGAGCATTATAGTATCTACATCTTTTTCCTTTTTTTTTGGGGCAAGTGTATCATACCCACCAAAGAAAAAAAAAAAAAGTGCGCGTCATACAAAGATGAGGAAGGAACGAATTGACACAACATAAAATTTTAGTGAATTATTTGTTCATAGCTAGTTCAGAAGCTATAAATTTTCTTGTAAAATTGGCTACAAAAGCTGCTGCATATTAAAAATAATAAATTAGTAAATTATCTGTTCATAGTCTAGAAGCTTTAAATTTTCTTATAAAATTAGCTGCATCTTTATAAGTTTATAACTAAACATGATTGTTAATAAAGAAGTCCGGTAATCTTGTACATTCCTTGATTCCAAAATGGAGGCACCCCCCTTATAAACGTCTCACAAGCCACAAACAATATTTGGTACTTCTTAAACTACAGAAAAATGAGTAGGCAGATAGCAAAAATATCCCACATCAATGATTCCCATCAGGTCAGGTGTAATAGGAAAACCAAATCCAGGAAATGGCCCTGGAAAACTGGCTCATTCTTTTGCAGCACAAAGACAATGGAATAACACAGCACAGCACATTCACAACAGAGATAAAAACGCTTTGTTAACATTTTGAACATGCTACTTAACCAAAATTTCATTTCATTTTTTTGAGAGAAACAGAGCCAGAATTTAATCAACTGAAATAATGATGCAAACTTGTCCACAAAATCCTTTTCACTAAAACTGCAATAACTATCATCAAAATAGTAAAGCAAGTGAAGGGGAGGGGAAGAGCTCTCCAAGTAAACCTAAGACCTTGGCTTCTCCTTTTTCTCTTTGAAAAGAGCCAAAAGGGACACACCAGAAACCTTGACAACCTTGAATCTGACTCCAGGAATATCTCCCACAGCATGCCCCTTCCGTCCAAATCCAGCAATCAACACTTCATCCTATAGAAACCACGTGAAGCATTAGTTAAGTTGAGCATACATACAATGGAAAAAAAGAAATCAATGACATGCAAACTAAATCCTAACAAGCTAGCACAGGCCTTTTTATTTTTTATTTTTTCTATTTTAATCGTAAATATGGTCTCACGTACCCTAATTATGTTCTTAAAACCTTGACTGGCTTGATACTAAAATTCTGTTTTAAGTGGTCAAGGTAATATTAGTAGCCGACTTCCACTGGGTCCATAAAAAAAAACCACTAACACAAAGTTGCCTCACCAAATAATGTTTTGAATTATGTATGTATGAGTGTGTGTGTGCGTGGGTGTAGAGAGAGAAGAGAGAAGAGAGAGACCCACAATTTGTTTATTACAACTATCTTGGTGATTATTGGTGGTAAACTCGAAAATGAACAATATACTTGTGATTATTTGTACTTGGTAATTATGCAGTTTTGAACTTAAACTTAAATGAGTATTGGTGTTTTCATGGCCAAAAGTGTATTAACAGCCAAAAATTCTGCATTTTTTTGAATCTGTCCCCTTCTATTTCTAGGAGACTTACATTTTCTTCAATGTAGTTCAGACAACCATCATTGGGTACGAATGCAGCAATCTTCTTTCCATTTTTGATCAGCTGAACACGAGCACATTTTCTGATAGCAGAGTTTGGCTGCTTAGCCTCAATCCCACTGCATTAACCAATCAAACATGTCTTAGGTCCCAAATCCAAACAGATGACATTACTAGGGACTCTATTTCTTGCAACAAGAAAGAAAATATCCTGTCTTACATCTTTTCTAGAACAATGCCTTTTGCATGGGATGACCCGGCAAATGGCTTTTTCCATTCATTTCCAAGGTGGGACTTCTTGTAAGCCTTGTCCGCCCACCTTTGCCTTCTGCGGTGGGACTTCAGCTTACGACCAGCTCCCATTCCCCGAGTCTTCCTGCATAGCACTCACATTTATTAGGTCAAAATCCATTTGAACATCACAGAATAGAAGACATCAGCAAATGCAAATCCATAATTTTTTTTTTTTTTTCTGAAGAAGTAAATGCAAATCCATAATTCAAACCTGTATAAGAATTAACATTTGACAAACGAAAATATAGTACAAGTTTAGGATAATGTGAATGAATCAGTTGTAATCCCAACAATCTCTTCCAACTCCCTCCCTCCCTCCCTCTTGGATACACACAAGCTGCCCTAAGTATTGGAATGTTCAACCTCAAAATTGTTGAACTTGGGTATGCTCCAGAAGATCTTGACCTTGACTAGAGGTCCACTACCCTGTTTAAGCTTGTTTCATCTATATTTGGCCCAGCTTTAGCTTATTCATTAGTTTTTTCATAATCATACATTCATATCCATGTCAAAATCCAGCACTCAAATCTTTAGCAAATGTAAATTAGTGTATATGCTCCAAATTAAGGTTTTTAAAGGCATCAGGGTCAATATAATCAGGATTTGCACTTGGCTCCCCTAAGAAACCCACTAAGGTTGATTGCAATCTTGAGTGAAAAATGCAAAACTCCAACACACACACCCCCCCCCCCCCAAAAAAAAAAATATATAAATAAATAAACTTGGATGCAGTAGGAGAGGACTTTTTTCTGTAAAATAATTTATGAAAAATAGCTCCGCAATTTGCTTTCACCTAAATCAATACATATACATTTCATGCCAAAAAAAATGTTTTCAGCTCTTCACCAAACACATGAAAATGCTAAACAATGTCACAGAAAAAACAACTTATGGCGAAACAAACAGAGCCCACACTGAAAAATAATAAAAATAAAAATCTTATTAAATGGGATCCGACAGAACAGGTAACACCCAGTTGTTATGATACAGTTATTAGCCTCATTGAGGTCAGTTCTTGCATTTTTATTTTCTTCTTTTGAAAACCCAGAAACGACGTAAATCAAAATATCCCAAATCTTTATTTTCTTCAATTTTCCAAGTTTTCTTAGCAACCAAACGGAAAGCTAGCTCAGATGATTATGCCCTCACATTTTGAATCCAATAGTTCAAGTAAAAAACAGATCTCAATGAATGAAACCTCAAACACAGATCAACAAGAATATTAACACCGAAATTACTAATTAAAAAAAAAAAAATTAAACCACAAAAACAACAACAGCAATACAGAGAAACAAAGATATAGCAGAGAGAATATAAATAAATAAAAAAACAGCGTGAAATTAATGGAAAATCAGAGGATCTTACCCCATGGTTACTGGAAGAAGAGGTTCGCTAACTGTAACAGAGAGAGAGAGAGAGAGAGAGAGCCGCCTGATGAAACCCTAACACTATATATGTAGTGCTTGTTTTTCTGTTTGTCAGTACATAATAGGGATAATTAATTTTTCCTCCCCTAAATTTTTTGAAACTTACATAAGTCACCCCCTAGATGTTGCATTTGCCTCCTCAAACGTTTTGACAACTAGATAGCTCTCCCCCAAAAGTTTAAAAATTACACTAACTTGTAATTTTCTGTTTTTGGACACCATCATAAATCCAATCATTTTCCTAAAAGGTGGACTTGTTGCAACTTGCTTGGTGACCTTAATCTTACTATTGGTTCATCAACGAGCTATATTTAATTCTAACCATTCAAACAAATGAATGGTGAAATTGAGAATGATTAATCATAAGTTAGTGCATATTTATTGATTTGTGCACTATGATAATATGATTGAAACGACCCTTACACCCTAAATTGGTTGGGATTGTGTTTTCTCCATGTGAAAATTTTGATAATTTATGATACCAAATTCAAAAATGCTCTTCAATCAAAAATTAAAACTCTCTCTTTCTCAAAATAAACCAAAGTCATTAGAAAACGCTTCTATAGCAGTAATTACGTGACATACAAGTATGTGACTGAAGTAGAAAATATGAGACTTGCTTAGCAAACACATGTTTACATGTTAAGTGCTTATGTTTTTATCCGTTTTTTCTATTGGATACACTCCTATTTTTAAAGTTAAAAGCAAAAAGAGTTCAAAAAATTTGACAGATCAATGATGGATGAAAATCGGTGAAAAAAAATCCAACATCCTCAGTATTTTCCTTTAGGCTCTATTTGGTTCGTGAATTTTATCGAGGAAAAAAAATAAAATATAAGGAATTATACTTTTCTTTATTTGGTTGCAATGGAAAATTGGAAAAAAAATAAGAATTAAAATAATTTTGGCTTGATATGATTTTATCTTTTCCTTTCATTTTCTTTCCTCCTCAATTTTTTTCCTTTCCTTTTTTTTTTCCCTTGGTAGAATCCATAAACCAAATAGAGGGTTAAAAAAAAAAAAAAAAAAAAAAAAAAAAAAAATGACAAACTCTCATGCTAACCATATTCTGTGTCTTAGTGCGTGTATGTTTATTTGAATTAAAATATATTTGTCTTTCTCAACTAATTTTTAAAGACACTTGAAAATCATCACACTTTGCATATATTGATTAATATTTGAAAAGAACTTGATTAATATTTGAAACTCGACCGTTGATTGGTCCTATAAAAAGAATCACAACTCAAAAACTTTATACTTTTTGAAACACTGCGTTGAGTTTTTATCTATAACTTTATTTTAAAAATAACTTAAACAATTACCTCATAAGAATCTGAATACAAATCCATTACCCACTATGCACATTTCTCTCTAATATGATGGGTATATTTAAGATGTTGTGCGAGCACTTCTAGTTATCTTTAACATCGGCTTCAAGTTGATTTAAAGTTGTAGAGTTTTGGGGAAAAAAATATCTAAATCCATTTAAAGAAACACAAAAATGTGCATCAAAAGCTAGGCCCTTTCGAAAAGATTGGCCTCAAAAATTTATTAGGTTTCACTTCTCCTTAATCAACTATATGGGATCGTTTAGATGTTTTGGTTTTGTCCATGCTTTTATGGACTTCTTTATTGTGTGTTGGATGCGTGTTGTTTATGTATGCTTAACTGGAAAAAAAAAAAAAAAAGCACAAAAATCATTTTAGAAGTGGGAGAAGCAATGGATAGGCATCGAAAAAGGAAAAGAAAGTGACAACTTCTCAACCAATGCACAACATTTTCCTTCCATTTCCCCTTTTATTGACCTTTTTCCTTGATATCCAAACAAAGGCACAAGATCTGAGGAATTGTTCCACATGTTGGTATTGTGGTGGGAAAGTAGAGCGATGGGAGTAGCATTACCAACATACTCCAAGCTCAAAAATAAATATTGGGTAAAAGGATGACACAATATTATTAAATTAACATCTATTGCATCGCCTCTATTCAATCTCATCACCACCTCCATTTAGTCATGTTGATGTATAAAAAAATTAAAAAAAACAAACGAACCCTTAAATATATTCCAAATCAAATTTCAGAGACAACAATCATTTATTTTATTTTTTATTTTGGTAAAATGACCACAATCTAATTGGCTAGGAAAGCCAAAAAAAAAAAAAAAAAAAGCCATATGTTGCTACACTTTAAACTTTCAATTAATGCATCACTAACTCATCTATCATCCAACTAACAGATATATTGCGTATATAATTCCCGGAATATATCCCAATACTGTCAGCAACAGATCTATCCAGAACTCTACCTGCACTTTCAATTAATTAAAAACCAAACAAAACAGAAACCCATATTAAAAATAAATAAATAAAAAAGAAGTACAAAAAAAAAAAAAAAAAAAATTTAAATGGTATAGGTCTAAAGAATTACTGCACAGCCATAACGAAGGAAGACCCCAACTGGTGGTAGGAGAATTGCCAGTAATACTTCTAGAAAGGTCTCTGAACCCATGATGATGTTTTGCTGCCAAATTTGGAGGAAGGTGATGAAGTTATGGAGGGTGAAATGGATTTGGATTGTGCATATGGAGAGGAGGAGAAAAGACGTTATGGTTGTGGACAGATGTCAGCCACTGAGGTGCCCAAGGCCACGTGGGTAAGTGTCTGACACGTGGGGGAACTTTGGAAGTGAGAGCACGGGTAGCCTTTGACTCGCATGAAAGACTATTTTCAGTTCAGTTCCTGCCCTGAAGATCTATCACGAGTCACGACCGGAGATTGCGATGCCATAGATAGGACCTGTGAATTGCCTACAGTATTGTCCAGTGACCAATTGCCTCATGCTAATAGATTTAGGGTCTTTTAATTTATTTATTTATTTTTTGGGTAAATAATTTAGGAAGTGTAACATTTTACTAATTAAAACTTGCGGGATCAAGATGATACCAGCACCGGCCTCCACTCCGAAGGTAGAGATGACCACACTTTGTTTTTTTTTTTTTTAATGAAAGGTGGAGATGACTTTTTGGTTCACTCCCCATTTTGGTCTAAGACTTGGTTCACTTCAACCCATGACACCAGCCAACTTAAACGATGGTTTGGTTCCATGTAGGCATATTTGACCCAATCATGCATCTTTCCATACTTAGTTTCAAATGGATTTAGGCTCTTTTACAACCTAGTCTCCAAATGGATTGAGGGTCTATTTTAAAACCTCTTTCTTTTTTTGCCAAATCTATTTTAGAAGCACTTGGTATGGAAAGAAGCCGCGCATCCAGCCATTCATTTTCCGGTGGGAAAGAAGATATTGTTCAGATCACAATCTTCATCACCTAAAAATTTGTTCAGACTACCCAAAAACTTTTGACTACAGACAATTTTGAAACACATCAAATACGCATCAAATGAAATTTTAAAGATTCAAAAGCTTCATATACTAATTTCCTACTGGCTTTTTATTTGGGTTCCCTTTTTTTTTCTTTTTTCTTTTTTTTTGGGTATAAACATTTTTGGGTTCATTCATACGCTGAATTTCTTGCTTACACAGCTGCTTGTGATTGGGCTCTCCAAAAGTAATGGTAACAATGTAACTTTTCAAATACGCTGTTATTCTTTCCCCACCCCCAACAAACAAAACCAAACCAACACAAACCAACCCCTCCCCCACCCTTTTTTTTTTTTTTTTTTTTTTTCTATCCTTGAGTTTTTTATGTGGGCAAAAAGGGGAAAAAAAGATATTTCCATTCTCTCTTCATGCCAAGGTGACTTGTGTGATTAAGCTTTCCTTAAATTTTGTTTAAGAACATTATTTTTAAGAATCAACAGACTTCATGGAACTCAACCTAATTTCTTCCCATCTTGTTAATACCAACATTATAACCGGAAATCAAAGAAGCTGAATGATATTGGTCTTGTCAATAAAGCAAAAAAACCGTGCTCACTTTCCCCAAAATGTAATAGCTCAAAACAGGCCTTTTCTTCATATGTAATCTCTTCTAAAGTTCATGCATATTCCTGTTGTCTTCCCAAATGAAATTTCTAGTTTTAATTCAATTGGAATTTTCACAACTACGACAGATGATCAAATGCTCTCTTGATCCCCATCGCACCTTCATAAATTTATCGATATTGTATTCTAAGCTTATTCCCCAGATCGAGCTCCTCGCAACAAAAAACAAAAACCTTTGCCCGCTCTTAAAACATAATGGTTACAACTTCGTATCACATGATATGCATGAATTAATGCTGATAAAAAGCCCCAAAAGAATAGGATCCCATAGAAGACCCCACAACTCATTTGAACCAGGTAATTCAAACTATGAGAACCAAGAAACCTTGTAGGGGTGGCCCCGAGGGGTTTAGCAAGAGTCAAACTCACGCAAGACATTGTTTTTAACTTTATTGCACATAGGACTATAAATCAGGATGAGTGCATGCTATAGTCAGCAACAGGTCACAAAATAAAATATGATGACAATGTAAATCAAAATGAAACACTGTGAGGCCAATATAAGTAGGAAGGTAGCTGATGTACAAGTAAAATCTGAAATACAATATAAGTAGGAAGATAACTAATTTTCAAGAGAAACTTAAATTACCTATGAATTTTGCAAAGTTTGCCAACTAAATGGGGTCGGCTACTCGGCTACATAAATCCTTTTACACCATCTAGTTCTATCAAGGGCATATCTACCATTAAATCCTTAGCACTATAAATAAAACAAATGACAATATTAAATTTTGTAATAAGTTTATACCCATTTGAATTTCAAATACATCTATACTACCTATAAAAAGATAAATGTGAGAAAAACTTTTGATTGACTAATATAACCTTATTTTAATTTTTAAATACACAACTACCATTTTGCATATATAGGAAATATAGCAATATAAAACACATACCTTAATAAGAATTCTAAGGAAACTATAATTCGTGTAATAATTAAATAAAACCAAACCCATATAAAAATTCTAAAGAAATGGAAACTATAATTTGTATATCTATACTACCTATAAAAGTTTGTATCTTAAAAAAATGACAATATTACCATTATTCATTAATTAAAATATCTAGATTATTCCTAATTCTTTGCTATACATGTTTATAAAAAAAATTTTGGAAAACACGTTAGCATATATTTAGACACCTAATAATAATATACAACCAATCAACCATACGTCCCCCTTCTCCCTTCTAGCCGTATGCTTCTCCTCTTTTCTCTTTTTATACATTTAGTTTTAATTTACATTCTCCACATATTATCCAGTAGATCTCACAAATAATCAACGATGGTGATTCTTGGCATATCCCTCCCTTCTCTTCTTTGTAGGCAGCATTTAAAACTATGAGCAAGTTTTGAGAACTAGATTTATTTTTTGTGGCCGTCTTTTATAGTATTTATTATTTATTATATAGGGGTTTTTCTTTTCTGTTTCTTGACTTTGTATTGGGTGGGCTTAAATATAGATAGTTAGCATTCAAAATTTTAAAATTAAATACCAGCGTGTTTAGTTTAATAATGCTTATTGAGTAATCGTCAACCGATGCATCAGCTTCATATTAATTCTTTTATCTCTTATAAATTGAGTATTTAATCTTTCTCTTTTTTTCTCTTTACAGACTCAAAAACCCGTCATAAAAAGATACCAATTTTTTTCCTTTTCTAGATTCTTTGTTTTGATATGCTCAATATGTCTGTAATATAATCTTAAAGATTAAAACTCCCTTCGTAAAAGATTAATTTACTTTATTTTTTGTACGTTACAATTTTTATATTTTATATAATATTTTAGGTATTTTTTTTAGTGATTTGTTGAACAAAATATGTTTGTAAGAAATTGTCATTGTCATGGTTATAAGTTATTGTTCCCTATAAATTTCACTATTTTTTTTATATATCATTTATAGGATCAATTATAGTCAGTAACTTTGTTTCTTGAAATCTGTTATAGCAGACCAGTTGTATAGTGGTTTTTTATCTTCTAGATCAGTGAATTCTAAGTGCATCTTGATTTTTATTATTCTCTTAATTCAGTGATCATGGGCGTGCTTAAAATTGGATGATCAAAGGTGCATACAAATTTTAATTTGGTGGCCGGTTATTTATTTATTTATTATTTTCTCCATATTCTTAGAAAACTTCATTGTCTTAACAAAGGTTCTTCAAGTCTTTGTGTTATATCTTATAATATATATAGGCACATATAACGTTATGCAAGTTTATGAATCTTCTTATAGTTGTATAGCCGTCTTTCAAACCTCTTCTTTTTTCTTTTCTTTTTTCTCTGCTTAAGTTCATCCGGATGTTAGTTTCAATATTGCATCTCGATCTTATTGAAATGAGAAATAAGCAAAATTAAAATAAATATTATTCTACCCAAACAGGAAAAGAAAAAAAAATTTGTTACATAAGAGAAAAAAATCACAATTTACAAATTTGAGTTATAGTGGGAGAAGGATAAAAGGCAATGCGTGGAAACTAAAATTTGAGAGAATTCTATCTAGAAGAAAAAATTGTTACATGATTATAAAAAATTTGGTAGTTATATGAATTAGAGTTGTACTAGGAGATGAACAATGAGTGAGTATAGAAATTTAAATTTGATTTAAAAATTATTTTTTACAATGCAAATATCGTCACGTGCAACACACGTGCGCATCAACTAGTTTCTTTAAATTTATGGGGCGTGTCCAAGACCATGGGAAAAAATCCAAAACTTTTCATTTATTGTTTTATGTGACTTTTCAAAATAAATTTTAAATCACAACAAGAGAAAATATAGAATAATATGAAGAAAGGAAGGAGAAAATTATGGGAATGAAAGCAAATTCACACCACATATCTAAATACCTTGGTTTTGTGATTTGCAAGCAATGAGGAACAACCCAACACAGAGAATTGCACGCCTTCATCCTATAGCTGATCTCATTCTCACTCTGGCCTCAGACTAATTTTGACTAGGCTGTGGATAAAACCTGCCTCCCACACCCTAGGTATTGAACATATTAACCAGTTTGGGAAGCACATACACAAGATGGGATTGGAAACGGAACCAGGAAATGTGCCTTCAAAATTATGGGACAAATTAGGTAATTAGTTGGGAAATGACTTTCCAGTGACAATCAAATGTCATGTCATATGAATAGGAAGGGTTCAAACAGACATTTAAAACAATCCTCAATGTGGCAATTCACTATGATGAAAATGTTGGTTAAAAAACTGTCTTAATGATAGGAAGTGGTAAGAAACATAAAATAAAGATAAAAAGGTCAAAATTGTACATCTCTATTTGAAAAGAAGGCTTCCTAATATTACATAAAAGGTTTCCATAAGATTCAAAAGAAGTAAACATGGGGGAGTCAGATTCACTCCAAGGAAGAGACTTATTATTAGTAACAAAGGTCATGAGAATTTCAAAGTGACCTGAAGTGATGAAGATTCATCTCCCCAGCAGAAGAAAAGGCTGTCGAAAATTCACTACATGAGCTCAATGTATACAGGGATGACAACTGGAAAAAAAAAAAAAAAAAAAAAAAAAAAAAAAACAAGATGCATTGTATCTGATCCTAGACGGCTCGGATTAGGGCTTAGTAGAGTTTCTTTTTCTTTTTTGAGAACAGGATTAGTAGAGTTCAGTGCCTATAAAATCTGAAAAAAAATGCAATGAATTCCTCTCTGGCAATTAATAGATCCTCCGGGTTTGAGATATTTACATCCATAGCCTCTACAAATATAATCTTGAAACTCAAGATACCTCTATGCTTAGAGATATTATGTGAATGTGAATTTTTGTCGAGCTTTTTCGGTCCCAAAGGGTACATATTGCCATGTTTAAATAGAATTTTCTATTTCAATTCTAGGGATTTCCTTTTGGAATGGCATTGGTGGTGAGCCTAAATATCATCTTGTAGATTGGTCCTCGGTTTACCTTCCCAAATGAAAGGTGGATTGGGTATTAGATCTTTTAACCGAATCTTGGGAAATGGATTTGGAGGATCGATGAGCAAGGCTCTTGGAGGGATGTAGTAACTTGGAAATATGGGGTCACTTTGGAGGGATGATGGCCTAGAGAAGTAAGGTGAACTCATGATTTGGGTCTTTGGAAAGCAATTATGCAAGGACTCAATGAGCTTATCAAAGAGATTTATTTTAAAGTTAAGTTGGTGATGGGAGTAGAGTGCGATTTTGGCTTGACTCTTGGTGCAATGATTGTTCTTTAAAGACCACTTTTCCTTCTTTGTTCAACATTGCTCAAAACAAAGAAGCTATGGTGGAGGATTATCTTGTTGGTGATAATGGGATTGTCAATTGGAATATTTCTTTCGCTCAAAACTTCAATGATTGGGAGTTAGAGAATGTATTGGACTTCTTCCAAAAGATTTATGATAGCAAGATTTGCTTGGGAGAGAATGATGCCATGGTGTGGCGCAAGGATGCTAAAGGGTCATTCTTGGTTAAATCTTACTACAATATTCTGACCCGCAATGATTCCTCCTCTCTTCCAAAAAAGTTGATTTGGATGCCTCGGTTCCATCCAAGGTGGCCTTCTTTACTTGGTTGGCGTGTAGAGGTAGATGCTTGACTATTGACCAATTGATGAGAAAAGGTTGGGACATGGTTAGGGATGTAAACGGGATAGGTTTTTCGGGCCTTGCCCCATCCCGCTTCTAGTGGGAAGGGTTTAGGATATTATTTAATGGGGTAGGGGCAAGTTTGGGATTTTTTTAAGAACCCTTTAAGGTTTGGGGCGGGGTTGGGATTTTCATTAAAAACCCGTCCCGAACCCCCCCCCCCCCCCCAAATTATCTACTCTCTTTTACTATTATACCTCTCTTAATACATAATAATACACTTATGCCATTTAATACATAAAGACCTCTAATTTGTTAGATTGCATTTTGCCTGTGTTAGGATCATGTTTCTTTTTTTTGTCTCTTTGTTCTATTCCGTTTTCTTGGGAGTGGTGACACTTTTATTAAAAGAAATTATTATTACGTAACTCTTTTTAGTTGTTATGTTATGTTTTATTAATATTTCATATAGGAAAATTGAAAATAGTTTGATGAATTTAACGAATGAATTTTAAAAATTTCTTATAATAAATACGGTAAAATAAAACAATTATTTTTTTTTAAAACAAATTTATGCTATAGAACATAATCATTTTTTGTTTCATCCCTTCCCATCCTATCTTGTCCCACAAAGTATAAATGGGATGCGGTGGGAATGGGATTTTCAAATTTTAATGGGATAGGAATGAGAACTGGATGTTAAATTCAAAGTGGGTTTGGGACAGGAAAAATTGCAATGGATTGAGGTTGGGAGAGGGCTCCCCGTACCAAACCTGCCCCGTTGACATCCCTGGACATGGTCAATAGATGCATTCTTTGTAAACAAGTGGAGAAAACAGTGGAGCACCTTTTTATTCATTGTCATGTGGCTTGGAACGTATGGTCACTTATTTTTAATTTGTTTGGGGTTCATTGGGTTTTATTTTTAATTTGTTTGGGGTTCATTGGGTTTTGCCTTCTTTTCCCCGCAACCTTCTTTTGGGATGGAGGACTAAGATGGTAAACAAGAATTCTAAGGCAGTGTGGAATATGGTTCCTCACACCATTTTTTGGTGCATTTGGAAGGAAAGAAATCAAAGGATGTTTGAAGGAAATGAAGCTTCTTTGATAGATTTAAAATCCACCTTTGTGAAAACCTTTTTTTGGTGGTCCCATAGTCATACTAATGTTCACAAACCCTCTTTTGTTTCCTTTTTAGACTCTCTCAAGATGTAGACATGGTTTCTTTGTTTTTTCTTCTTTTCCTTTTTTTGTTCTTCTCTTTTTCTTTGGCTAGTGCTTGTATATATCTTATGTACTTGGGCTACGCCCTTTTCTTCAATACAACAATTAATTCATCATATATATATTACTTCTGCAATTTTAGGTTTTTTATTGTATTTTCCCTTCACACTATTAGGATTATTGACCGAATGAGATTCTGACATTCACCCTTATCCAGTTCCATGAGTATTTCAACTAACTATATTTTACTTTAGCATTTGAAAACCGTTTCCTTTTTATCATATGTGAAACACCATTTAACTATGTGGGCTTTAACAAATCTAATATATTTACTTTTCTGATTTCTCTTCATGGGATTTCATGAAATTTATAGCACTCAAAATGAGCAAATGTATGAAACCAAACGATGGAATTGGTGTGAAAGGATGGTTTTCTACAGCCTACATACTTGTATTTGTGACCTGAAGGAGAAGAAGACATATCACATTGAAAAAGTAGGAACAAAGAAAAATACTTAAACGTAACCTTCATATTTTACTATTTCTTAAGTTGGAATATAAAAAAATAAAAATAAAAAAACTCAGCCGCATGGTTCCTCCACCATGGTTCAACACAGAGATTGATATATTACTTGACCCGTAGAACAATGAAGCATAAATAATGAAAAAGCAAGATGATCCCATAATTGAATCAAGAACCATGCCATCATCAAGGATAGTAACTAAGAAGGGTCAGCTAATATTGCTGTACATTGCACTAAGCAAAGCATGCAAGATTTCAAGACAGTAATACAAAAAGGAAGAACCCCGAGCAAAAGAAATAATGGATAACCAGATGAATAAACCGTCTGGTTACCTTCTTCAGCAGCGCAATCAGTTAAGCATGTGTCATACCTTCACTATCAGCATTCCCTCTGCTACTATTCTTCGCCATCTGCTCTCGCCTATAATATAAATTAATAATTGGATAAACAAATATCAGAAAACACGCAATGAAGTGAAAACTAGAAGAGAAAAATAAAGAAATCAAAGTCTGTCAAGTGCATGACAACAATGGCCTACAAAAGACATAGCAATATTTAAAGTTTGTTTGCCCAACATTCTCCATGCCCTGTGTTATAATAAAATCTAGAAAAAAAATGTCAATCTGGCCAAGTGCCTGTGCCTCAGCTCATGAAATTGTGGATCAAATCTTTGTCAATGTAGGAAAACATAGCACAATGCCGCAGTGAAACCGCAGTGGCTTAAACATTAAGCAAAATTCAGAAGTGATGCTGAGAGGCAGAACAAATGCTTGATAGTTCCCAAACAAACCCCCCCCCCCCCCCCCCCAAAAAAAAAAAAACCCAAAACCCCTTTTCATAGCATTTAAAAGGTGTAATAATACCCACCATCATTTCAACCATTTTGGAATCAGTAACGCAAATCGTCATCCTCTGTTCATGTCTATCACAAGCCATGCCTTCGATCAAAGGCATGAGGTATAGGTCTATCCAGCCCCCTTTTCAGACTCTCTCGAATCTCCACTATCTAAGAACTACTCGTATCGGCTAACATCCGACATTAAAAGAAAAAAAAAAGGACCAAATAAAATGTGCAGTCACACTGAAATAAAAATATTAGTCCAGATGCAAATAATTACCTGAAGCTTCCAAACCAGATATATTCCCAAAGTGGAGACATCAAGTTGCATCTTCCTGGTCTTGTGTTTTTGCATCTTCCTGGTCTTGTGTTATTGCATCTTCCTGGTCTTGTGTAATTGCACCTTCCATGTCTTGTGCTATTGCACCTTCCAGTTCTTGTGCTATTGCACCTTCCATGTCTTGTGCTATTGCACCTTCCATGTCTAGTCCTATTGCACCTTCCATGTCTTGTGTTATTGCACCTTCCATGTCTTGTGCTATTGCACATTCCATGTCTTGTCCTATTGCACCTTCCATGTCTAGTCCTATTGCACCTTCCATGTCCTGTGTTATTGCACCAACCATGTCTTGTGCTATTGCACCTTCCATGTCTTGTGCTATTGCACTTTCCATGTCTCGTCCTATCGCACCTTCCATGTCTCGTGCCATTGCATCTTCCATGTCTCGTGTCATTGCACCTTCCATGTCTCGCGTCATTGCATCTTCCATGTCTCGCGTCATTGCATCTTCCATGTCTCGGGCCATTGCATCTTCCATGTCTCGGGCCATTGCATCTTCCATGTCTCGTGTTATTGCATCTTCTTGGTCTCGAGTCATTGCAATTGGCGAAGCTTTAAATGGTACCGAGGGAGAATAGCTGAGCTGGTAATTTACAAGCGTTGGTCCAAAAATATTGAACTTTGCAGCACTACTGAAAGCAACTTCTGCATCAGAACACCTCTTAAAGACCACTCTGGCACGGCTGGTCTCCCTATCAACTTCTGTTTCAGATTCCTTCAGCGGCCCAAAGCGCTTAAACATTTTATTCAGGCTTGTTTCTGACGGAACAGAATGCACCTCAGGAAAGTTCAGTATAAGTTCTGTCGGTGACAAATCTTGTTTCCTCTCATCCACATAGCTCGCTGATTTCTCTCCAGCAATTTCATGATTGCCATAATAAGATTTCTTCCTAGAGTATGACCTGGGACTCACTTGACCTTCCAGTCCAAGAGTGACAAGCTGATCTCTTTTGTTCCTATGCAATTGTTGCTCTTCAGAACCATTTTGGATAATCCTGTCTGTCCAATAAGAGTCTTTCATATCCTCAAATTCGAATGTTTCAGGAGACCCAATGACAAAACGAGATGCCTTTTTCTTTCTACCACCTCCTACTTTGTCCATTGATGAATTATCCCTCCTAGAACACTGGCTAGGAATTACTGAATTCCTGAAATCAGAGAAGAAACTAATAATGATATTCAAAAAACTATATCCTTTCATGGGATCTCGTGCTGCTAAATTAAGTTGCGATAGCATCTCATCCAGAGATGAGAATTCTGTTGGAATGATCATCTTTCCACTTTGGGAGTCCTCAGGAGTCGGGGAGGAAACATCAAAAGCAGACCCAGCAGATTTGTCAGTTCCACTACACTTCAAGATTGAAGAAGACCCAGTCAGTTGGCTTGCAACTCTACGGATGCATTCACCAATTTTAAAGGATTGCCTGGGACTTGGAGATGTGGTAGAAACATTTGCCGAGAAAATAGTTTTTCTCCTATCTTGCACCACTGAGTCATCATCAAAGGAATCACCAGACTTGCGTTTCTTTCCAGAAGATGATGAAACCAACTTACTGTTAGTTTTGCCATCTGACCCGTTTTCATCATCTGGTGTATCCCCACTCATTAATTCTGACAGGCTTCTTTCTTTTTTCCTAGGATACGCACTATCCTTCAAATTGTGTTTGCGTTTATGGGAAGAGTTGTTTTGGTTCTTCAATTTCCCCTTGATAGATAAAAGATGCTTACCATGCTCAAAAATAGGAGTCCTGTATTCAATCACTTCACTCAAGTGCTTTTTGTCCTCAGAGAGTGAAGTCTCAGCATCATTTTCCAACAACCCTCCACAAAACTGGAATTCAGGTAGACAACAACCACCCTTTTGACGATAGAAAGCCAATAATTGAGCCTTAGCTATCACAAGGTCCAGTCGATCAGCCCCACCAGTTGGTAACTGAGCTAATGCTTTTATATACTCGATAAATTTATCAGGTTCAAAAGAATTAGCACTTGCAGATTCATCTACACCATCTCTTCTACTTGATTCTTGCCGGATTCCAGTGTTTTCAACAATCTGGAACTTGATCTTGTCATAGGTATCTTTTGGTATGCAAGAACAAGCCAGCCCCAACTCTACCCGTCTCGAAACCTCTTCCAAAGCACAATTGACAGCATTAATGATGGCTTCCGAATTGTTCTGCTTCTCTATCATGGAAAAATGTGTCCGAAAGGGCTTTAACAGAGATGCTTCATTCCAGGCAAATGTTCGATCTCCAAAATATGCTACCAAAAAGCAGTCCTTTTTTTGATATTTCATTGCCTTCTCAGATGAATCTGAGGGATCAAAAATCTGCCCAGGCCACCACGGATGGCTCCTCACCTTACCCCAGACTAGATCAGACACAGAAAGCTCACCTTCATTTTCTGGTGGTAGCTGATAAGTAGCTTGATGCACTCTTACTGAGCTTCCAGATTTCAGAATAGCCCGTTTTACAGCTCTCTCCTCGGTGGTTTTTGACTTTTCATTATCAGTAACCTGTTCTTCAGCTTCAATTTCCTGCCCTCCATGTAAACCGAACTGTTCAGCATCAGTAACTTGTTCTTCAGCTTCTATTTCGAGCCCCCCATGCAAACCAATCTGTTCAGCATCAGTAATTTGCTCTTTGACCGCTATCTCTTGCCCTTCATTTGAAATAAGCTGAGTATGATCCGAAGCTGCCCTCTCCTCCATACACTCTGACACTGGAAAACCTGCTTTTCCTCCAGTTCCTCGAACCCCACCTCCATCATGGTGAGAGTCATCTGATAAAGAAATACTTTGCTCGCAAACCTCACCTTGTGAATTTCCATCTTTACTTGGACAGGTTTCCAAACTAACAACAAGGCTGCCCACAATGGACACATTGTCCCTAAATTGGGAAACCTTTTGTTTGGGAAAATCAGTGTCCATTGCATGTTTCTTATCCACCTTGCACGATTCATCTTTTTCTCCTACAGCCTGATTCTCCACTTCATCAGAAATTACTGAATTAGATACACAAGTGCCCATGGTTTGATCTCCATCTGGTAGAGAATCATGATTGCCAATCACTTGAACCTTAGGATCTTGAATTGCACTAACACAAGTTCCCTGCTTAGATATCGCCTCAACAGTAAGCGAACTCATGCTCTGATCTCCATCTGCCTCGATAGTAAATATTTCAGTTGTCTGGACAACTGTCTGTGATTTCTCATCCTGCATAGACGTATTCTCTTTTAGAGTATTTCCTGAAACAGACTCAGTAAGATCCCCAATTGGATAAGACTCAACACCTGACAAAGGATCCACAAGAACACTACCGTCTTTCTTTGCACTCCCACCCACTGTCTCAACCTTCAACTCCTGATCGAGATTCCCATCTAAAACCTCTGCACTGTCCATCGCAGCAACTTCCCCCCCAACAACAACCTGAAATCCTTCAAACAAGGGTTCCAGATTTGTCTTCACATTTCCATCTATTTCTGTGCAGCCACCCTCCATGTCAATATTTAAGTTTTGATTGTTTGAGGAGGATGAATCACCATTCATGACAGTCTCATTGCCCATTTCGGCAACTTCGCCAACTACAATATCTCCAATGTGATCATCGGCAGATTTAGAGTCTGCAATTACAACATATTCTGAACAAGATAAAATACCATCTGAAGCATCAGTCTTTGGAACCTCATTCTTGGGATTTGAGACCTCCTTTGTGTACACTGCCAGAACATCACCCCCAACAGCAACTTGGGTTTGTTCAACAGGAAATTTCATATCAGCACATACAACAGATTTTTCAGTGGTCCCACCACCTATGTCAACTTTCAACTCCTGAACTTTTACTGCACGACATAAATTCTCATCCACAGCATCACTGCAAGGCATTTCAACTTCATCCAACGAATCCTTGACATCCATTGCTGCAACTTCCCCTCCATTAGCAACTCGGGCTTGTTCATCTGACACTTCTGAATCTGCAAGTACAATACCAACAGTTACAGCCCCTTCGCGTGTAGTTTCAATCATCAAGTTCTGATCATTTTCTGAACAAGATGAAGTCCCACCCAAAGAATCCGCATTTCGAACTTCAACTTGGGGATTTGAAACCTCCTTGTTGTGTATTTCTGCAACTCCACTGCCAATAACTTGGGTCGGTTCACCAGAAGATTCCAGATCTGCACATACTGGAACACCATTTTCATCACTCCTACCCACTGTCGCAACCTTCAAGTCTCGATCTCTTGCAGAACAACTTAAGTTCTTATCCAAAGCACCTCTCTCCAGCATGTCAACATCACAATTTAACACCTCATTTTTTGTCTCTAAAGCTTCCCCTCCGTCAGCAACTGGGGTTTGCCCATCTAAGGATTCCAAAACTACATCTACAATCCCATCTTTTGCTGAGCTTCCACATGCTGTCTCAACCTTCAACTTCTGATTATTTTCTGAGTAAGATACTATCTCATCCAAAGCATCAGTCTTAAGAACTTCAGCATCTTGAATCAAGACCCTGTCATTAATCACTACAGCATCACCTCCATCAACTTGGACTTGTTCAACTGAGGAAACTGCTTCAAGTTTTGACTGTCGCTCCTTCTCTGAATAACATATATTCCGGTCCAAAGCAGCAAGCTCCAGAACTTCAATTTTGGAATTCAAATCCTCCCCATTGTCCTTTGCAGCAATTTCCCCTCTGTCAGTGACTTGGTTATCACTTCCTGTACTCTCACACCCCAACTCAACATTTAGGTTCTGATCATTTTCAACACTCTTGGGGGCTTCAAAAATGGGACCATGCAAAACCTTGTCGCTCACAGCCGCAGCTTTACCTCCAACAACTACTTGAGTTGGCTCACAGGAGGATATTGAATCTGCACATACACCATCATGATTCTCACCTAACCTTCCCACTGTCTCAACCTTCAACTGCTGCAAAATACCACCATTCTTCTCTGCCCCTTGACAAACTGTCTCGAGTGATAAAATTTGATCTTTTTTTGAACAAGATGTAATCCCCTCCAAAGCACCATCAACAGGGACTTCATTTTTTTCATTTAAACCCTCCTCATTGAACATAACTGCAGCTTTCTCTGCAACAACTTGGGTTTTTTTACTCAAGGCTTC
This sequence comes from Liquidambar formosana, assembly GCA_039720395.1. Taxonomy (NCBI): domain Eukaryota; kingdom Viridiplantae; phylum Streptophyta; class Magnoliopsida; order Saxifragales; family Altingiaceae; genus Liquidambar; species Liquidambar formosana. Next base: position 35,347,434 of record CM077825.1, read on the forward strand.
CACAATTGCTGTAGAACACACAACTGCAGTTTCAATTCCAGGATTCCATACTCCGCCATCCAAAATACCAACTTTTTGTGCTGTCAGATCATCACGTACACCACCCCCACCATCAACAGAGCCCATACCCCTCTCCATGCCCTCCTTGACCAATTGTCCCTCCACACCCTCCTCATTGACCATCTCCACAACTTCCTCCACAACAATAACTTGGGTTTCTCCACCCATGGATTCTGCAACCACCAAAGGACCCCCAACCCCACTTTCAATTTCAGGATTCCGAGCTTCATTATCCAAAACCCCTACTTCCCGTGGAGCCCCATCATCATTGAAATCGCCCCCACCATCAACCACTTCCCTACTTCTCTCTGCACCCTCCTCCACCAATTGTCCCTTCAAAACCTCATCATTCACCACTGCTACACCTTCCTCCACCACGACTCCAGTTCGTTCACCTGACAATTCCACAGTTCCCGAAGACCCTTCAACCCTGGTTTCACTACCGGGATTGCATGCATCCGCACCATCCCGTGACGGTAAGGCACCAACTCCACCCCCTCCTCCATCATCAAATTTCACTTCTCTCTTCAAACCCACCTCAACCGATCCACCACAACCCTCTTCCCCATTCGATTTCCCCTCATCCTCATGACTACAAACACCATCAACAAAAACATCAGAACCCAACACCTCCACCATTATATCCTCTCCATTACAAGCCCCAACTTCCTCCACTACCCCCTCAGATAAAGACTCACCCTCTTCAACCTTACCCTGAATACCCACCTTCTCAATTAGGGTTTCACCAGCTACATCTACACTCTCACTCACTTTAGCTTCTGAATCATTACCCACAGAAACATCCACATGCTCCTTCATAACCACAGTATCTGAGTTCATATACGGTTCATCAGAAACAACCAAAAATACACATACACATACACATACATATCTCTCTCTCTCTCTCTCTCTCTCTATATATATATATATATATAATTTAAGATACGATAAACCCTAACTGTATAAAAGAAAAAACCTAAGTATGCAATCAATCAGGAAAAAGGTTAAATCAAATTACGCAAGTGCAAAAGAAACCCTAGATATTGAGTTTTAGAGAGAGGGAGAGAGAGAGTGAGTGAAAGATTCAAGCTTTACGTACCTGGTTAGATCTTCTGAGACGGAAGCTGAGGGGGATTTGGGGTTTTAGATAGAGAAAGAGGAGAGAGAGAGAAAAAAAAATGTGCAGTGACGGAAGGTAGGTGTCCTTTAAAAGAGAGAGATGAAAAGTAAGCAAAAGTCCGAATATAATGCGTTCTTGTCGTTTTCACTTTTCAGTGATTGGTCAGCACTTGGAGGGAAATGTTATGCAGTTTCGGGAAATGAATATGACAGCCAATAGAATTATCCCATGTTTCAGTGTGACGAAGGGCTGAGATAATTTGGTTTCTTTTTCCGTGACTTGGCATTTTTTGATTGGCCTTTTGGGAGTCTTCTTGAAATAGAGGTGTCATCGGTTATAATCTTTTTATTTTGGTGAATTTTCATGAACACCCCAGTGGGTCTATGAATCTTGACAAAAGATCATTAAACTTGCCATTGATAAATTAAAAAAAAAAGGGTTTTTAATTATAATAATAATTTTTAAAAATTTTTTAATTTAAAAAATGTTAAAAAGGATGAGCAATTGAGCTCTGATTCAAATTGAAGTTCAAATGGCAAGAACGCAGGAGACAAGGTCTTTAAATATAAAAAAATAAAAAAAAGACAAAATGAATACCCTCAAGGAGAATAAGTGGGGTGTTCGTGGGGGAAATCGACGTGGAGTCAACGGGGCCCACATGGGTCGTAGTCCATGGAGGTTGGCCATGCGAAGTGGCTAGATAGTTGTTGGAATCATAGTGGGCCACCCTAAGGGGGTCGTCGACATAGGACCCCTTGGAAGGGATTGTTGGTGGATCGACATGGAGGAAAGCTGATAATAGTAGGAAGTTCCTCGGAGAGGAACTTCGTCTTTAACTGTGTAAAGTGAGGGGATGGTTGGAGCGACCAAGTCGGAGGAGAGAGAGAAGCAGCCTGATAGCAGTGTGAGGGAAATGAGAGGGCAGTGAGGTCTGCGACCTCGAGGCGTAATTGCAGCCGGAGGGTTCTAGTCCAATAGAACCTTGGAGATATATTTGGAGGAAAGGTAAGGAAGTGGGGTCGACCCGCCTTCCTTCCTTGGTGGTGATCCGATCCCGTTGTGGGGTTTTGGATGTCATGGTGGTATGTTGGATGGTATTGATGATGGTGGTGATGTTGGATAAGTGATAGTGGTTAAGGTGGAGTGTTGGAATGTTGGTATGTTAGAAGGTTGAGGCAGAAGGCCTTAGTGGTGGGTCGCCGAGTTGGTGTGTTGGCTCACCAGGTTTCACTTGGTTTCGTCCCCTTCTCCTCCCTTGATCCCCCTTCCTTCTCTTGGTCTCCCCCGAGAATGGGGGCAAAGATGGCCTTTTATAGTGGTGGAGTCTAGGATAACCTAGCAGGGTGAGTAGGGTAGGTGGGTAGGTAGGGTAATGGGGGCAGTAGGCCTAGGCTCACAATAGGCCTGTTGCGGTGATGCCGTGTGCATGGTCGCCCATACCGTGTCAGGCCAGGCGACCATGCCGTGTCAGGCGGTGATGTGACCGGTCGCGTTCCCTCAACTGCCATCAGACTGACTAAGGCAGGTTCGCTGATTCCCAATACCATGGGAGCGACCCGTACCTTAGAGAACCTTCTCTCTAGCCACCAAACCAAGATCCTCCAACCATCCCAATGAGAACCTAGGTCAAGGTCGACGACCTTGCCCAAACACCAAGCTCAAGATTGAGCTCCCCAGGTACTGCCCGACCTGGGCAGGCATGGCGCCAGGGTGTAGTGCCACTATGGCACTCCAAGTGGACCGTGTCAGGCCGACAACTTGGCTCCCGCTGCGCGATGCAGCAGGCATCCGACCCGAAGGGGGCACGAGGACCCACCCCGAGATAACTCGGGCAACTCGACAAAGGAGGCATCCATCCGGAGATGGGCAGCCTCGATGAGCTATGACGTACTCACCGAGGGTACTTAAGCCAAAGAAGGCACTAAGCAAGAGCTATGCCGAAGGCCACTGGCGACTTATGATTGGCGAGCTATACCATAGGCTAATAGCGACTTAAGATGGCGAGTTAAGCATCCTTCCGGAGAAGGGCATCTCTGACAAGGGAGGTAACCATTCGGAGATGGGTGAGATATGCCATAGGCTGATAGCGACTTAAGATGGCGATATCGGAGTCGACCTTGGTACCATCGCGAGGCGAGGTAAAGGCAATAAACAATATCGGTGACCTCGTAGGGCGAGATCGGCGACCTTCTGAGAGGTATGTGAGATATGGTGCCTTAGAATATTAGGAACGAGGCCACGTCACTAAAGTAGTGGGCATGTGTCAAGTGCGGCATCAGGCCATATGGCGACCTTCCATTGGATTGGATTGGAAGGTCACGTGGCAGCTTATCATCGATCTGACGTGGTTGATGCGATCTATGTATAAACATTAGCCCCCATGCTTACATGTGGGTCGCGAACGGGAGTCACGTGTAAGCATGTGACGTGGATGTTTGACTTGATTCCTGTTGAGATGTTGCCATGTCGCTGCAGATGTGGTTTGAGTCGACCATCTTCCTTGTAGAGTTGTTGGTTTGTGGTATCGACATTAATTGTGCTGTTGAGGCAAGGCGACCTCTAGGGCAATATGATGGGTCGCATCATGTGAAGTGTTGAGGCGATGTAGGGTCGGGTATACAGTATGACACTTCTAGAGATGGCTTGAGCATTTCCCCGGAGGAAGACATTGTCGAGGGTATCTAGGCCGAGAGCATTAGGTAGATTGATTGAGAATCATCTCGATCAATTATGGCCTCTTTTGGCATAGAAGTTCCCGTCCTATCTCTTCAGAAGATTGAAGAAAATGATATGGCCAATGTCGCCAAAATGTTCGTTGGAAGCGATGCTGCCAGCATTGGGAAAGGTGACGCAGCCAATGTTGGAAAGAGCGACACGACGTGGCCAATGTTGGAAAAGGCGATGCGGCCAATGTTGGAAAGGGCGACGCGACGTGGCCAATGTTGGAAAAGAAGACACGACGCGGTCAATGTTGGAAAAGGCGATGCGGTTGATGTTGGAAAAGGCAACACGACGTAGCCAATGTTGGAAGAGGCAACCCAGCCAATGTTAGAAGAGGTGACCCAGCTACTGTTGGAAAAAGCAATGCGGCCAATGTTGGAAAGAACAACACGACATGGCTAATGTTGGAAAAGGCGACGCGACCAATGTCAGAAAGCGGCCAAGGTCGACGCGACCCAACCAATGTTTGGAAAAGGCGATGTAGTCACTGTTGGAAAAAGCGATGCGGCTAATGTTGGAAAGAACACGACGTAGCCAATGTTGGAAAAGGCGACGCGGCCAAGGTCGACGCGACCTAGCCAATATTGGAAAAGGCGGTGTAGTCACTGTTGGAAAAGGCGATGCAGCCAATGTTGGAAAGAACACGACACATGGCCACTGTTGGAAGAGGCCCAGCCAAGGTCGACGCGACCAATGTCGAAAGCAGCCAAGGTCGACGCTACCCAACCAATGTTAGAGGGGGCGACGCACCCATTGTCGATAAGGGCGATACAGCTATTGCCTCAAGAATAGCGAAAGATGATGGTTGGGTGTTTCATTCTATACTTACGGGAGTTGTGTGGTGATTTACTTCAATGATCACCTTAGATAAACCGATGGTAGAGTCATTCAGACTAAGCAGCAATTTGGAGACGTGCATACCCAGCAGCCATAGGCGTGCTAGCAACCATCCGGAGTTGGGCCTATTAAGCGACCATCTGGATTCGGGCGAGTTTGAACAGCCATCCAAGGACGGGCATGCTAGGTGACCTTCCAAAGCTGGGCGCACCAAGCAACCATTCAGAGTTGGGCAAACTAAGAAGCCATCCGGAGATGGGCATGCTAAGTGGCCGTCTGAAATCAGGTGTGCTAGGCAGCCATTTGGAGTTGGACGAGCCAAGAAGCCATTCGAGGATGGGCATGTTAAACTGCCAACCAGAGTTGGGTATGCTAAGCAGCCATCCGAAATAGGTGAGCTTAGCAGCCATCGGGCGAGCTGAGCATACTTCCAAAGAAATAGCATCTCCGACAAGGGAGGCTTCCACCCTGAGTGGTATTCTCATTAAAGATGGGAAAGTTGTTGGTTTTGGTAGCCCCGGAGGGTCGAAGTAGAGCCCATCCTGAGTGGCATTCTCATTAAAGATGGGATACTTGGAGAAGTTCTGCACCCTTGCCACCTCATCATAAAAGTTGTTCATGGATCTTATGGATCGGGTCGTAAGGTGGAAGCCGACTGAGGATGAGTTAGCAGGAAACGAGGGCGACCTTGTAGCTATAGTCGTGAGAGATTGAGCTGCTGAGGCATTGACAAAGTGGTCTGTCTTGTTATGTGGCCACAAGAGGTCGTTGTTTTGTCGACCTAGTAGTGAACGTAATCCACATTGCTCTTGGAAGGCTGGCGCAGATTGCCATGTCAGCGATGTGTAAGTACCCTGGATGGTACATCCTGTTAGGTAGCCCCAGAAGGCATAGATGGCGCAAATCGCCATATCAACAATGTACAAGTACCTCGGAAGGTATGTTATATCGGATAGCCTCGTAAGGAATGGATGCTGTAGATGATTGTATCAACGATAAATAAGTACCCGGAGGGTATACCATGATAAGTAGCCCCAGAAGGCATCAGTGTAATAGATCACCATATCGAAGACGAATATGGAGGGCGAGTCACCAAGGTGACTTACTTCTAGTTGAACTCAGAATGGATGGAACCCTTAGCGAGTTCTCTTGCAAGGACCTCCAAGATCTGGCTGTCATGGAGGGCAGTCAACGTTGCACCATAAATGGGAGGAACATCCGTAAACCATTGTTGTTGAGACTGTTGGTTCTGAGAAGATCGTTGTTGAGGTTAGGACTCGTTGGTTTTCTTCAGAAGGCTGTTAAAACTCTAGTTGCGATGTTGGACTCGGCAAGGTCCCGAGTGTTAGGTAGCCATATCGCATGTACCACCTCCCCAGCGGAGTCGCCAAAATGTTCGTGGGGGAAATCGACGTGGAGTCAACGGGGCCCACATGGGTCGTAGTCCATGGAGGTTGGCCATGCGAAGTGGCTAGATAGTTGTTGGAATCATAGTGGGCCACCCTAAGGGGGTCGTCGACATAGGACCCCTTGGAAGGGATTGTTGGTGGATCGACATGGAGGAAAGCTGATAATAGTAGGAAGTTCCTCGGAGAGGAACTTCGTCTTTAACTGTGTAAAGTGAGGGGATGGTTGGAGCGACCAAGTCGGAGGAGAGAGAGAAGCAGCCTGATAGCAGTGTGAGGGAAATGAGAGGGCAGTGAGGTCTGCGACCTCGAGGCGTAATTGCAGCCGGAGGGTTCTAGTCCAATAGAACCTTGGAGATATATTTGGAGGAAAGGTAAGGAAGTGGGGTCGACCCGCCTTCCTTCCTTGGTGGTGATCCGATCCCGTTGTGGGGTTTTGGATGTCATGGTGGTATGTTGGATGGTATTGATGATGGTGGTGATGTTGGATAAGTGATAGTGGTTAAGGTGGAGTGTTGGAATGTTGGTATGTTAGAAGGTTGAGGCAGAAGGCCTTAGTGGTGGGTCGCCGAGTTGGTGTGTTGGCTCACCAGGTTTCACTTGGTTTCGTCCCCTTCTCCTCCCTTGATCCCCCTTCCTTCTCTTGGTCTCCCCCGAGAATGGGGGCAAAGATGGCCTTTTATAGTGGTGGAGTCTAGGATAACCTAGCAGGGTGAGTAGGGTAGGTGGGTAGGTAGGGTAATGGGGGCAGTAGGCCTAGGCTCACAATAGGCCTGTTGCGGTGATGCCGTGTGCATGGTCGCCCATACCGTGTCAGGCCAGGCGACCATGCCGTGTCAGGCGGTGATGTGACCGGTCGCGTTCCCTCAACTGCCATCAGACTGACTAAGGCAGGTTCGCTGATTCCCAATACCATGGGAGCGACCCGTACCTTAGAGAACCTTCTCTCTAGCCACCAAACCAAGATCCTCCAACCATCCCAATGAGAACCTAGGTCAAGGTCGACGACCTTGCCCAAACACCAAGCTCAAGATTGAGCTCCCCAGGTACTGCCCGACCTGGGCAGGCATGGCGCCAGGGTGTAGTGCCACTATGGCACTCCAAGTGGACCGTGTCAGGCCGACAACTTGGCTCCCGCTGCGCGATGCAGCAGGCATCCGACCCGAAGGGGGCACGAGGACCCACCCCGAGATAACTCGGGCAACTCGACAAAGGAGGCATCCATCCGGAGATGGGCAGCCTCGATGAGCTATGACGTACTCACCGAGGGTACTTAAGCCAAAGAAGGCACTAAGCAAGAGCTATGCCGAAGGCCACTGGCGACTTATGATTGGCGAGCTATACCATAGGCTAATAGCGACTTAAGATGGCGAGTTAAGCATCCTTCCGGAGAAGGGCATCTCTGACAAGGGAGGTAACCATTCGGAGATGGGTGAGATATGCCATAGGCTGATAGCGACTTAAGATGGCGATATCGGAGTCGACCTTGGTACCATCGCGAGGCGAGGTAAAGGCAATAAACAATATCGGTGACCTCGTAGGGCGAGATCGGCGACCTTCTGAGAGGTATGTGAGATATGGTGCCTTAGAATATTAGGAACGAGGCCACGTCACTAAAGTAGTGGGCATGTGTCAAGTGCGGCATCAGGCCATATGGCGACCTTCCATTGGATTGGATTGGAAGGTCACGTGGCAGCTTATCATCGATCTGACGTGGTTGATGCGATCTATGTATAAACATGGGGATTATTTGACATTAATAGCTGCATGGCTTATGGGCTATGGCTAATAACTTTGTTTTTATTTTTGGTATTAGGTAAGAACATCAAAAAGTGAGCTGACCACAAATAGTCCCTTCTTTTATTGGTTGGGAGAGCCCAATAGGCTAATCAATTTGGATATGCCAACTTTTATTTTTCTTCATTTCTGATTGCAAAGAGTTTTTAAATAGAGACTAGATTTGCTGCCTCACTAACATTTTTCATGAAAACAATTGATATATCAAATGAGGATGGTTATTATAACCCTTTAATTTTATTTGTATACCTCAATAATTTTAATTTCTCAAGGTTTTTTACTTTTTACGGAATATCTCGTACGATCACAGTCGTCCATAAGCTACACCCGCGCACACGTGTCATCCATAGAAGATCATCATTGAATAAGATAGTTTGAGATATTCCATACTTAAATAGCCTTAAAAAACATCACTTTGAATAACTTTATTGAATAAAATTTTTAAAAATTTTTTAATTTAAGTGAATTTTTTTACTAAAATTGAAACAAAGATGGTAAATGACTAGAAAATCCACCTAAATGATATATTTTGAAAAAATTTATTCTGTAAAATTGTTTAAAATGATGTTTTCTATTGAATTACATGAGTTGGGCCTCCCTATATTTGGGTTGAATGTTCTTACCAAGCCACCTAAATAGGCATGGGGTCTACTTTTGATTGATTTGATGGGTGTCCCTCCTTAAGGGTTGGGATTTTTTTTTTTTAGACAAAATCAATAGAATTTATTCCTACTTATGACCTCCTATTATTAATAAATGAGTATCAATATTTCATACCTATATATTTCTTCGTAATCTTGAACTTGATATTGCTCTTTGAACAAATAAGGAAAATGTCATGAGGCTATTATGTTATTGGTTCTCTAAAGCCTAGTTAAAAAGAAAACATCTTACTAAAAGCATGCTACTTGTCACGTAGGATACCCGTTAGTAATATATAAAGTCTATGATGTGGATAACTAAAATAAAATTCTTGATATTAAAAAATAGAGAAAGAAGGAACACTATACGCTTGAGGCAACTCTAAGGGCATTAGTTATTTCTTAGCTACTTTAGATAGCAAAATGACACTTAATAATTTTTTTTTTAAAAAAGAAAAGAAAAAAAAAGAAGCTAACTATTCAAGATTTCAATAAAATAGTCCAAGCGTACGAGCAATTTTATAACTACTTAATATTTTTTATGGAGTATTTGGAAAATGATAGCATGACAGATTCTCATTGTCAAATCATAGCCATAAAAAATAATAAAACCATGTATTTTTTTTATAAAGAATGTCAAAACTCATGCGTGGTCATGATTTGATCAATAATGCGACTCTAGCCTTTAAATCGAAAGCTGAAGTCGAATACTTCCCATGAAGGTTGTTAAATTTTTCACACGCACTAAAGCTTAGGGAGCATCATCACGCAAATGGTATTGAAAACGAAATTTGGGAACACTGCGTTGAAGTGAGATGGAGTTTGCCATGCCCACAAACCTACAAAATCTATTGCCTTTTTCTAGCTAAATTGGAAGAGATCTCATCATTCCATCTGAGAAAATACGCTTTTCACGCCTGCATTATCGAAACTCCACTAAAAAAAAACAAAAGGATAGAATCGGTGGAATTAATTTTAGAAATTGAATTGCATTACAAATTATAATTTTTCAAATTTTCAATTATTGTGCATTGATCCAAATGGGGAAGTGGTGGCCCATGTCCATCTATTTGACTTAAGGGAATGGCTATTGCAACCCCCCATTCTTATCACCCCACCCCCCATCCTTTAGGTTTTTAAGATTTTACACAAAATATAAAATGTTTTTATGAAAACTGGCCATGATGTTCACTAGAAAATATCATTTTGAACAACTTTGTAGTAAATTTTTTTTCCTAAATCTATCGTTTAAACATACTTTTTAGCCATTTATAACATTTATTTCATTTTTTTGCCAAAAAGTATACCTAAACGATAAATTTTAGAAAAACTTTTTTCCGCAAAGTTGTTTAAAATGATGTTTTCTAGTGGATCATGTGACCGGTTTTTGCAAAAACCTTTTATATTTTCCATGAAATCTTAAAAACTAAAAAAAAAAGGGTGGGGTTATAAGATTGGGGAGTTGCAATAGCCGTTTCCAGCATTGTGTTGATCCAGATTAGGTCAAGCCCATTGCTCCAGCCCAAGCTCAACAGGACTCATGTTTCAAAATTCAAACCCAAACCTTCACAAGTAGCTTTGTAAAATTCAGTCTCATATCATATCTTAAAATATCTTACTTCCTTAGGTTCCATATTGAATTAGGGTGCTACTTCAGTCTTCATTTTTATGCAGCCCACATGGTGACCACAAAGCAATAGTGTTCACTCTTTAACATTTTAATTTTTTCACGCAATTCTTAAGCTGTCAAATCCCAAAAGATCCAATGGCCTCCGGGAAAAAAAAAAAAAAAAAACACCAAAGACATAAATGATTAATATATACTCTGTATTACATTGATATTAGATATTGCGTGATTTGACAGTTTGGGAATACTATAAGACTTGTGTACAACCCATGATCTTAACTTTTTCTAATCTATACTACTTATAAAAGGGTGAATGTCAGAAAAACTTTTGATTGACCTTTATACTCTCATTTTTAAACTTAATTACTTTTTTAACCTTATCCTTAATAAAATTCATAAAGATAAAAGTCCTATTATTTAGCTATTTTCTTATTAAATTCTACGGAGTAATTAGGTTTTTAAACTGTTAATGGTCCTTTATCTTTTTCTTCTACTCCAACTCTCTTCCTTTTTTCATTCCTATACATTTTTTTCCCAATTTTTACATTCCAAGTTTTGATTAGCTTTTTAATATATTGTTTATAAACTCTAATGATCATGAACTAGTTGTTAAAATTATAATATATCATTAATATTTAAATAAACCACTACGAAAAAAAAAACAAATAATATTTTATAAAAAATCACATACCATAATCTTATATTCCTTATGAGTTTACATTTGTCACAATTACACAAAATACGTAAATAGTTGTTGATATTATTTTTAAACTATTCTCCTTTAATTTTACAAGGTGTACATTTGTCATAGTAAATCGTAGTTACTCTGACGGTTGGCATGGCTAAGGAAAAGATAAATGAGACACAATAGTAGGTAGAGTTCAGATTTTGGATAGTAAAAGAAAAAGTGAGAAGGGGAGAAGATAAATGAGAGAGATAGAGAGTATAAAAGGAAATAATATCATGTGGAGCAAAACAATAAAAAATATAAAAAAATAAGTATTAATTTAAAAATACTATTTTTCATTACCCGTTTAATATAACTTTTTATTTTAATTAATATTAATCTCTATCAATTTCTAATTGTTGCAATGTTTTCCAAAATTTTACTTGTTTATGGATTATTTATTTTTCTCTTTTATTTATTTATTTATTTTGTGCGTGATTTTTTCTTGAGAAATTGTATTTTCTTAAATTATTTTACATTCTATGAAATAAGCTGCAAAAATTATTATCATTTATGAAAACAACTACAAATCAAGATGGTCCACGTGCAAGGCACGTGCACATCAGCTAGTAATAGTAAAAGAATGGTTTAGACATGTTTCAACCACTTTCATGTGAGAGGTGCCATATATTTCAATTAAATATTAAAGGCTTAAGTAATTAATTCATTGACATAGGACCTTTTTTTTGTTTCTGCTAAGAGAACCAGGCTCAACCTTGAGTACTAGCTGGCCCATACAAAATGATTAAAGAGTATTGGTGAAAAACAGCAAAAACCTAACTTTCAACTTAATAGAGGGCAACTAATCAATATTAATGGCAGCCACATTCTTGAGGAGAATCACCTATCAAAGCACCTCCATTGTGTGCTGTAGAAAATCAAAAGCAATAAAAATCTACCCTGTTGATTTAAAGGATCAGAATCAAGCAGCACAATTAATTATTATATACCCCGTATGAATTTTTACACCATTTTTAAACCATCAAATCCATAAGATCCACCTCCTTTTTTGGTTTTTTTCTTTCCCAAATAAGCCAGACATGACCAATCCCTACCCATTACTCGGGCAAATTAGCTTGTGTCAAAAATTGTGTATAAAATTTGTATCCCTTAATCTTAAGTCACATGCAAGGAGTGGGTGCACCCGTTAGTATTAATGATTGCGTCTATGCATAACAAGCTAGAATTCGTTTGGACAACATTAATTCAACGCACTTAATTGCATAACTGCCCTTTTTTCATTTTTCTGTTTTCATCTTCTCACATGTGAGGCAATTATTAATCCCATTAAGTAGAGGGTATTTAATTACCCTGGCCATCGCTAAACCAGCTTTTCTTTCATCTTCCCACATGTGAAGCAATTATTTCATTAATTAAGGGTATTTGATTACCTTCCAGTTTCCCACGAGTGTGTTACTCCCCTGCTTCTTGCTGCGGACCCAGTGATATATATATATATATATAGAGAGAGAGAGAGAGAGAGAGAGAATTATTTGAAGGCATAGGCTTTATGCAGAGTAGAGTTCAATTAAGCCATCAAAAACATTCCATGAGATATGGGCTCACATACATGACTTCTGTTACATTTTTCATTTTTTTACTCAAATGGTTTGCAGGTAGCTCCATCTTACAAGCAGGTTAGAGAGAGAATGAATGAATCATATCAAACACCTAAGAATAAGAATTAAAAATGAAAAAAATAAAATAAAATAAAAAAAGGGGAAAGAAGAGCCACCCCAGATCAGATAATAATGTTGTTCTGAGCAGCCACCGCCTTCCTTTAGTTATTTCCCACCAATTGCTCTTAATTAACCACCCTTTTTAAAGCCTTCACCTGCGCCCATTGCACCTATTCCACAGCCAAGCAAACTGTATGTGAAATATCAGTTTACATTTATACATAAGAGAACTTTTATATACCAATACTAATTTAAATAAACAAATATATAAATAAAAATAAAACTACTCCCATGCACACACAAAGGGCCAAGTCCATGACCCCCACCATGGGTTGTCAAGCACTATGTGGTCTACATATGCTGATTGAGAAGTGCTATGGTCAATCGCGATAATTTATGCATGCATTATGCGCATATATAAATTCCACACCATGTCATGTGCAAACCAATCAAACTGTAAGAGTTGTTAAACCGTTGACCATAGCATCTTTTATGCTAGTTTTTCTCTCAAGCACCTTTACTACTAACCAAAGAGCATTCAGGCACCAATAATTATAATGCCCACATTCAAATTATGCTTCATTTAGGTCAAATGGAAAAGCATGTAAACGTCACACTCAAACAAAGTTTGAATCTTTATAGAGATACCTATCTTCATCTTTCTTCCATCATCTTATAATTATACTAACCATTTCTAATCTGACCACGGCTAACACTCTATGAGGAAAATCTTAAAGGAGATAAAATTCAAAACCTAACCTACATTTTATGAGCCATGGTCTTAGCCATCTCGTCTACCCTATATGAAATTTGAACCCTTCTTTGAACCAAACCCATATATGAAATTTGAAAAAACAAAAATAAAAACAAAATATGGAATTCTTGCATCTGAAGGGCATTTTAGTATTTTGGCGCACGTGAGATTGTAACCTTTTAAGACAGAGTCCCGGTTGGCAGTGGGCCCAACCAAATCACATTCTCACGTTCATTCGCGTTGCTTTTCAGACATTTTGACTAGAATCTTTGTAACATGTTACCATGTGAATCGAGTATACAACTAATAATTTGTATGTACCTGCATTCGGAGCCATTGATGTGGGCTTGGAGATGATAGTTGGAACTGAGGCCATTGGGCCAGCTGTCGTTGGTGGGAAGATGTGAGCAGGTAGGCCCATTGTCTGTGATTGATGGAGATGGTAAAGAGGGTACATCGGCATCAATCCGTTCGCACCCACCATATGTTGCCCCGGATATACCTGAGAGTAATGCCCATTCATGTAGGACCCGCCTGTGTAGCTTAGCTTCTTTGCACCCTCACAACACAAATGTAATTCTTAGCATTACCCAAAATATTTTTAGGAAAACGATCCTACAATTTCCAAATCTTTTTTTTTCTCAAAATTTCTCCGAATCTCTCCTTAGATGTGTATGTAAGTTCTATCTCATGTGAGAAATTTGAGAAAATTTAATTTTTTTTCTTGGAAATTAGAGCATTTTTGCTACATTTTTCTATAAATAAAATAAAATAAAATAAAAAAAGAACCATAGTTTTGTTGATTAACCATTCCTTTCTAAACTCATTTATCTTAATTCAGATCTACTTACATGATTGTAACTAATATCAGTGGCAATGTAAGTTGGAGATGGAGAGTACCTGAAAAAAATAAATAAATAAAAATAAAAATTATAATAGTGAAAGTGAACCATATTTAAAGCAGTCTCGATCAAGTTACGTGTTGATATAAATTATATTAACATCATGCATTGATAGTTGTATCCCGTACATTTCCCCAATATATTGGGTAACCCACTAATACATGTGCTCACCTGATCATCCCCTTATTTAAAATATATAATATAACAAGAAATCAAGAAAAAAAAAATGTCAAATACCCATAGAAAGGAACGGCCTGGTGGTGCTGATGATGATACGGCGAAGCAGCCGGTGTCCCCGCCGGGTAGTACCACTGTACGGGCCCTGCCGGTGCCGGTGTTGTGGATCTCGTTCCACCGTTAGATCCTACACGATTGACATCATAAACTGTTGATTAATACCACAACCTTACACCTCCATGATGTTCTTATTTACAAAAATACCACCAACATTAGTTTCGTAATTCACAATTACACATACCTTGCTGAGGTGGCGTTGTCGATGCCGTCCTGGGGCGTCGTGCTCCGAGAGAAGCCAGATTGCAGTTGGCCCGGCGCCCGTTGATGACCGGCGTGGCGTCCTCGCACGCCTTCTTCGCCGCCTCAGGCTCCTTAAACGTCACCTACAAAACCCAAAACGGCAGAACCCACCAGCGCACATTAGCAAAAACACCACCACCAACAAAGAAACTACACCCTATGACGCGGATCCATGGCATGCAAATATGCAATACTTACGAAACCGTAGCCCTTGGATCTACCGGTGACCTTATCGGAGATGATGACGGCCTCCAAGATCTCGCCGTACTTCTCGAAATGCTCTCTCATGGCTTCCTTCGGAGTCTCCCATGCTAGCCCTCCGACGAACACTTTGGTCAACGTGGTATCGCCGAACTGCCCGACATTGTTGCTCATCGTCATGTCCAATGTCTTTAGAAAACACCCAGTACGTGGTATTTGCTGTTAGTTTTGCTACCAGAATGAGGTGTGTTGAGGAATAGGAAGAAGGCTAGAGTGAGGAGAGAGAAAGAGATTGGGAGGGATTTTGTGGGGAGAGAGGGAGAGGGGTATTATAAAGAGGGAAGGGGATGGTACAGGTTGGGGTGGGGAAATAAAATATGGGAGAAAAAACAGAGGGACAGAGAGGCGGACAGATAGACTGACTTTGGCTTAGGCCATCAACGTGACCACCCTTTTCATCTTCTTCCTTTCTTCGAGCATTTTG
Organism: Liquidambar formosana; assembly: GCA_039720395.1. NCBI lineage: Eukaryota > Viridiplantae > Streptophyta > Magnoliopsida > Saxifragales > Altingiaceae > Liquidambar > Liquidambar formosana. The sequence continues at coordinate 35,362,927 of CM077825.1, forward strand.
TCTCTCTGAGTTTTGGGCTTTTATGTGTGGGTACTTTGCGTTTTTGCTAACTGGAACTGATTACTCCACGTGCTTAAACCCACGCGCCGATCCGTTTAAGAATTTGAACCATTGTGACAAATTCGGGATTGGGAATTATAAGTTGTACCGTTATGGTTATTTGTTATTCGTATAGTTCATCATAGAGCTATGCAAGGTGAGATATCTTTGATCGATGATCATGATCGTTTATAAATGATATGTGTGCATGTGTGTAACTCATAAACGACTATAATTGTATAAGATATCTCGCATATGATAGAAGATATAGTTTACAATATAAGAGTTATTAAAAAAAAATGAAGAAAATTTTAAAAAATTATGAAAAATTTATGAGTAAAAAATGTAATACAATTTAAATTAATAAACAATATGTATTGTTATGTGTCAGTTAATCCTTAATATGAACTTGATTAGTAATTGATCTTAAGATAAGTTACGTGAGAAATCAAATCCAAAACCTTCTACTTCTTAAGATATAAGTATCAAGAACCACTAGTCTAGCTACTTCTTGAATTGGTTGTTGTTTTATAACTATTTACAATAATCTATGAGTTTCAAAAATAATTCAAGAATTGTTCATAATATTCAAGTTATTTGAGAATAATTTGACAAATATTGAAATATATGGGATAAATAAAAGTTTCATTTGGTTAATGAAAAATCCAAAATAAATTTAAGAAATTTGGAAATAATTCAGCATGTTGACACGTGCAATGGAAGCGCGTGGCATTGTTCATCAATTGTTTGTGTATAGTTTTCCGCCGTTTACGGTGGGGCACAGATATGGGCGCTCTACTCCTTCCTCCTTATCGGCAGAAAGACTCTAGCACCCTTTCTTGAAGGAATGCAAAACACTAGGATAACCGGATAAGGATGGATGACCTTTGCCTAATAACGTGACCCTTTTTGTCATTTAAGAAGATGAGTGCTCCAATTATAAAAAAATAAAATAAAATATGGAGTGGACTAATCATTTAGTTAATTAAGCGCTTACTGTCAGTTTGGCAAGTATGTTACATTGCAACTGCAAGCTAAGGTTGTACCCACTCTAGTTTAAGATATTTTAAGCCAAAGATTAGTGAAGATATCCAAGACTTTGGATTCAACGTTCCATTCCCTCTTGGTATTAGTCATTACTCAATTTAACATTAGTTTTAACCGATATAGAGTGAGATGATCATTATATTTACGTTTAGCGACTAATTGGAAGATGATGTCTTATTAGGCCGAACGTCTAAAGACACCTATGGGTCCCCAAAAAGGAAAAAGAAAAAGAGTAAAATGTGGAATGGGCTTTTATCTCGGCCTTCAATCTACAAACACACAATTTTAGTTCTTATATTAATATCATGGTTGGAATAGAAACAATTACTCTTATAATGTATTTTACAAGATACAAATTCATCGCATTAAATGAGACTTTTTTTTTAAAAAAAAAAAAATAAAAATTTAGTGTCATCAGCACAATTGATGTAATAAGATTAATTTTGAAAAATTCAAGAAATCCCATTATTTTAACTGTTAACTTTAATTGGCGATGGTGATTATCATTCTCTTGAATATTTTCATTCAAGGTGATCGATTTATTCTTTCAATACTATGTAAAAAACCCAAGTCCTAGTGAGAATTAACTTGCAATATACTTATATTTGGAGGGAGGGTCCCGGTGAGAATTAACTTGCAATATACCCATAATTGGAAAAAGGGGGGGGGGGGGAGGGGGACAGAATACGACAATTTTTTTTTTAAAATTTTAATTTAAACACCCAAACTCACCCAATGCAAACACTACCCAAGGAATAATAACAATCACAATACTTGCTAAGGAAAAAAAAAAAAAAAAAAAAAAAAAAACAGGAAAGGAGGAGGAGAAGGAGGAGAGAGAGAGATTAACATGGTTGGAATGCAATGATAGTGAGGTGAAACATCTATTTAGTGGACCGTCCTGATTGATGACTAGTACATGCAGCCAAATGATTTTAGAGGCATCTTTTATCCCCATAAAAAGATTATGTTACATTTTAAAGTTTTTTAACAGTTTATATAATTCAATCAATTTCCCCACCAACCGAAGTGAAAGATTGTTGGTTTATCACTTTTATGAAGGGAGAGGAAAACCTATTTTTTTCAACAAAAAATTGCTTCATCACCAACTTTATTTCAAATCCATATGGAAACAGAGACACAGATGGCCCTGAAATTGACGAAAATCTTGGAGCCACTCACGGCTCAACCATAGGCATTTTCAACGACACCCCACTTGCATAGACGAGGCATAGGCAGAATCAGAATCTGATTTATATTTTATTCTTAAGCTAAGTGACCATTTCAATGGTGACGCTGATTAGGCACTTCATCCACCACCGCCACGTGTAAGAAACCCAGAGCCCCATTCAAAACCAAGGTACATGCGACAGATGAGTCCACCTCACTATCTGTGTATTACACTAACGCACGGCCATGCCAACTAACTGCCCAGCAACAAGACACCATATTCCTAACGCGTTTATTCTCAAAATCAATCCGGAGGAGAAAAAAAAACCAATGAGACCGAAGCCAATTTGGTCCAATGAGCACTTCGCGTTAATGCTCAAAGTCAATTTCAGACTATTTCGTTAACGGCAGTGTGAGATGTTTTATATCCACATGCATGAACAATCTTTGTTAAAAGTTGTGATATTAACCTCCTGAGAGCTATATCTATGGTCTGACTGTTCGACCAACTTTATAGGAACAGTTATAATATATTAGTTGAATAAAGAAGGTTACGCATTGGGCAAAGTTACTGGACCATTTGACAATTCCTTCGATGATTTATTAGGAGCAAGGGTTCGGTGCTAAGGTGATCACTACAGTAGATGAGGTGGTGGATGACTCATATTAAAATTTGAAAAAATTGTTGTTGAAATTATCAAAATAACTTTAATAACTAAATTTTTAAACTTTTAATTCAACCCTTCCACTACTCCATCCAACGGTGATGATCACCTTAATACGATACTGAATTTTAAGAACTCAAAACCGAATCTTTAACCATTTCATTAAAACGTGTTAATGGCATTCTATTCCGATGGCATCTCTCCTTCGGAGGGAATGCCTTTTGGATTCCAACCACTTATCTTCCCTGTTAAATTTAACCCTTTCTTGCTTTCTCTTTTATTATTTCTTTTCTTTTTTTTTTATTTTTTCTCTCATTTTGTTGATTTTATCTTGTTTAAAAAAAAATAAAAAGAGAGAAGAAGAATGGGGAACATGGATCCACGTGCTTCAAATGGCGCGTAACGAATCTGAAGAAAACAGAAATAAATTCAGAAGGGACAGCTAAACGCCGTACAAATAATAATAAGAGGTCCTACGGTAAACAAATTTTAACGTACGCGACGTGCAGTCCCATGCGAGGGGGCAGTCGGTGTATACGACAAGGACGGTCGTCTAAGACGACATGGTCTCAGGCGCACCATTGCTTCTTTGCCGCCAGTGGTCCCGTCTTCCATCCTCCCGCGGAAATCAATCTCCCCATCCCACACATTCATTGGTAATGGCCATAACTCATAAACCCACAATGGTATCAACCATCAAGTAAGTAAGGTTTTTTTTTTTTTTTTTTTTTTTTTTTTTTTGGACATTTAGGATTGGTGAATAAATGACATTATGACTTATGTTTTAAGAAATGAAAAATCTTGAATTCGAATTTTTTGACCTATCGAGACTTGCTAACAATTAAATTTATCTTAAGCGTTAACAAGTTATTGGGAAAAATGTAATCACTTTATTTGTGTTTTTGGAAATTAGTTGAGTCAAAAGTTTGAATACTCTTATCGGAAAAGGAATAAAAAAAAATATCAGTGGTGGAAAGTTTAAACAATTTTTAAATTTTGAGTAGCATATTGATTGAGTCATTAGTACTACTATATTATTATTTGTTATCAATAGGAACATTCAAACATTTGACCAGAATAAAACTTGATCATGAGTAGGTTATTATTCACTTTGCATCAACGAATATCTAAAGATTATCATTGATTTGATTAGTCTAAGATTTTTTGGCTCTTGATCTGTAAGTTGTCCATCTCTCAAGGTTTATAAATAACGTACTTAATTGAGTGGTGTTATATGTAACTTGATCACCATTCACATGATAAATTTTGATTATCACTTATTATTGATTTCTAATTTTCCTATAAAATATATAAGCTTATATATCTTGCTAAATTAAAGGATAAATATTATTAAACGGACCGTTTTAGTGTCAGTTTCTCTCAATAAGGAGTATGGAATATGAACAGAATTGACAAGGCATGAGATACAAAAATACACACATACATATATACGGAGCATATATAAAAGAAAATATGTGAATCCCACCTCTTATGAGAAAAATCAATCATTTCGAATTTTCGATAATCCACCAATCACTTTCCTGTTTAAAAAATAAATAATGACATGGCATTTTCATACTAAAATTAACTAAAACTTATCTAGTTTAAAATTGAACCCCAGAGTTTGAACGAAGTATTTGACATTCGAATTCCATTTGTAGTATCTTTTTTATTATTCAATGTATATATGTGTATATTAAAAATCTTTAATTCCTAAAGCTGTGGTGTGGTGTGGTGTGGTATGATTTTATTGGTGGTTACAGGCTTTAGGATTTGGGAAGGGTCATTTTGAATTGGTTCCTATGCCGTATTTGAAAAGGGTCAAAGCCATAAATCTGATCTGCATCAGCATCAGCACCAGCATCAATGCAACTCACCACAACTTGATCACGTGGACCTACCTTTTTGCCAGTATGGCAGGGTTCAGCTGGTAGGCCCCACTTTGTATGGGCACAGGTGCACAAGGAAGAAAAATGTAGGAGTACGAATTACGGAATTGAGGTGGCTTGATAAGTTATAAACAATGTCGGGTACTCGTGTCGTTTTGATTCCAACTTTTAGTATTAAATTTTTGTGTATTTTATAATATATTTTTATTAAATTTAATACGTAAACCAATATAAAATGTTAATATATATATACACACATAGGGTTAATTATATGCAGGATATCTTAAAATATTCTATTCGATCACAGTGGTCAGTGAGTGACACGTATGTATTTACGAATTTACAAATGTGACTCACGAATGATCGTGATCAAACGGAATATCCCACACATGATCAAAACTTTATATATATATATTTATATTTATATTTTTTTTTCCTTGACTAAACGAGAGATATCCCAAATCTGGGATTTGGGTGTAGACTAGTCCTTTATGATACACAGTTCATCTGTAAATCTATACATTCAATAAGTAAAACAGTTTTCATAAAAAAAAATATAAGTAAAAGAGTCCAACTTAAACCTAATACCCCTAATTTATAAACCATAATCTCTTACCATCTGTGACATCTTAATCCTCCAACAGAGTATGTTTTGAAACTAACTTATAATTTAAGGGACTTTCATGTTATCCACTCTATTGAATCTGTTGATAAAGATAACATTTCCAAGCCCACGGTTTTAATTAAGAGGTGTCTTGCACTTTTGCATGATGTTTGATTTGATTAGTAGAATCTAAGGGATGTGATTGAATGCACGTCATTTTATTTTATTGTGAGAGAAAAAGTATTTATATTGGGAATGCTGCCCTACTGTTCTTCCATCCACTGATTTATTCACCAACTACTATGATCTATGGGCGGTTTCAAGAATTATTATTATTATTTCTCTCTTGGTGTAAGTCTAGAAATATGACTATTGATCTCTTCTAGGGTTACATCTAGCACTACTCTTTTAATATTTTGTTAGACATCACAGAATAATTTATTATTATTATTTTTTTAATATAAGAAGGTTTCGAAATGCTTGTATATTTGACTAATCCTTGTAAGCACATATAGTCTCCTTATTTTACATGCATAGAGTAATTATAAGACAAAACTTATATGGGTGGCTTTAAAGGAGAGTGGTGAATATTGAACCCAAAACTTTTTACTAAAGAGGAAATTCTTAAACCACTCTATCCATCCCTCAAAATTTATCCCAAAATAAATTAAAGGACTCATCTATAATAAGGTTGATATATTAAGTGAGAGTGTGAGACACCTATGATGATGGGTCCCCATTTTTCTTATTAATGGAATGATACTGACGTATCATAAAAATTTTATTGCATTTGGCATGTTGTATAGTTGTGAACTCAAAAAGTCTTTGATTTTGAAGCGCTAACATTAAGCATCATGTGATTTTAGCTTAGTTTGTGTTTGTTGATATGATTTAATCCCCTCAAGGGACCACAAATCCTTACCAATAAGTTGAGATTAATTATGAGATGATGATCTCTCTTCACATAAATCATTATTGAAGAAATAGGTCCCAAACTGCATTTTGTCAGACTCTGCAAAAAAGTCAAGAATGACCTAATTATATTTGGCAGCAGATGATATCTTTGGATGTTATACTGTCATTTTGCTATATCTAGAAGATTTTCAGTTCCATGAACAATATGTTAAACACTTTATGCACCTATCTCCCCCTAATTATTATTAATTATTTTTTATCAGGCCCACTCTTATTATTATTATTAATAGTAGTATTTTTTTCCCCCACTGAAGCATAAGTGGTAATTTAAAATAAAAATATATAATAGGTTTTTTTTTTTTTTTTTCAACACTCATTATAGAAAAGATTGTGAATACCGCATCTTAACTTGCGAGGGTGGACAAATGTTATCAAGAATCGTGGGTTTCGAGTTCGAATCGTTCACTTATTATTGGATGCGCGACTTACTGATGATTTGTGTATCACGGGAGATTAAGTCTAGACTCAATGACCTGAAATACCCCTCATTGGGCTTAAAAAAAGATAAATTATATATGGAATACATAGCAGTATTCTACCCTATCCTATTATTATTATTATTAGTAGTTAATTTTTTGAAAGATTTTTAGGGAGAGATCAACTATGGATTTTATCCCAAGTCAATTTTAAGGTGCTGTCCTCACTCAACCAAACATCTGTCGCTGTTCAGTTTGTAGGAGCAAACAGCTTCATGTCGGATTTCAAAAAAGGGCGACCAAAACGCCGGAAATTTAGGCAAACTTTGAATCCATTGTAGTTAGAGTACTTGAGTCTAAGAAATTACTCAAAATTCCAGCTCAAATCAAAAAGATTATCTTTACTTGACTGAATTTTTTTGGACTTCCCACATAGTCCACAAACATGATTTTAGACTAGCATTGATAAGAGAAAATCATATTAAATTCATCTAATTTAGAGTTGTATGACAACATAACTAGCAAGTCGATCTTCAAAAAGTTTAGGTTAAGTGTTCGAAATTTTACAAAAACATTTAATCTTTTTAGAAGCTATTTTAAAAGCTTGAGAAGTAAGATTTGAAGTCTGGTAATTATCTAGTGCTTGTGGGATGAAAGATTTTATGTGTTTGAGGGATTAATTAAGGTGCGAGCTTTAAACACATCCTTAGACACGTTTGTTTTTCATAAAGTATAAAAAAAAAGAGAAAAAAAAAAAAAAGGGTTCATCGAGAGTCTAGTAATTATCTAGTGCAAGTGTGATGGCGGATTTTATGTATGTGAGTCATTAATTAGGGTGTGAAATCTTAGACATGGGCATCCTTGTTTTCCAAAAAAAAATAAAAAAAAAAATAAAGAAAGAGAAGAAAAAGGAAAAAGAGAAAAGGGAAGAAAAGCGCATGTTTGCCACTTGTTTTAGGGCGCGTGACATGAGTGAAAAACGAGGGAATAGAAGAGTATGGCTTGGATGGATCTCTGGAACATAAGGCACGTGAGGATGGCCAGATGTAGTGAATGTGTTTCACTCTGTGTTTTCTGGATTGTAACGTGGCCAGCTGTATACCAAGAGGGGGTATACAGGTAATTTGGTAAAGGGTTGCTTCGACCGAGAAAGAATGAAGAAGAGGGGTGTCTCAGTACGTGTGTGTCTTTCTTTCTTGGAGATGAATGCAGGGCTGTGGAGGGGGTTGGTGGTGGTGTGAGCTGGACCCCCTCAAGCTCGTCGTTGGCAAAAGTGGACTCGCACTTGCCTCTCTATTAAAAAACACTACCCCATAAATGTTCAGGTACTTGAGGTATTGCTTCTGAATTTATTGATTTATACGGCTTCCACCACCTAAATACTATTGTATATGTATAGGGTGGTTGTTAAGTAAGAACGTGTTAATAACTTAATATAAGTAACATTAACATCCGTATTCAAGATTGTATTTCGGATATTGGTGGGTTATGAAGTACATATAAATATATATGGGACTAATACACGGGATGTAAATCTTAATACATGGTACTGATATAATTTATAGAAACATATTTTTATTAGACCGAGATTGTGTATATATATATATATATATATATATAGGACTAATCTTGTGCGGGATATCCCGGAGTATCTCATTAAATCACGGTCATCCGTGAGTGACATACGCTCATTCACACGCGTGCGCGTGTCGTTCACGGACGGCCGTAATTTAACAGGATATTCAGGATACGCTCATTCACGCGCGTGCGCGTGTCATTCACGGATGGCCGTAATTTAACAGGATATTCAGGATATCCCGCATATGATCAAAGCTATATATATATATATATATATATATATATATATATATGAATAAAGGAGTAACTCCAACATTGTGGTAGCAAAGAAAATTTTTAATTTCGCCCAACAAATGAGATACTCCAATGATGTGGCATTTGAGGAAAGCTAAATTTGGCTTAAGATTTAGCTCCAAAGGAAATTTTAAATGGTGGCAATGATCTCCATGTGTATGATTTAGGATGGAGCAATAGCTCTCGCCATTAGAGCCAAAAAATTTTGCTTTGCACCATTGAGATGATTGTAGAGAGCCAAAAATGACTGTCCCATCTAAGTGAACTCCCGTCACTAGTTCTAGGCTTCTAGCCCATTTAGAGAAGTCAAATCTACGTTTTAGCTTACTACAATACCGAAAAGCAAAAATTTCACTAGAGTAGTTCCAAACTTCCAACGGCACAAAAACCATTTTAGCTCTATCCAAATCATGACTACACGTTAATTTGAATCATAAATGTGGAATAATTTGGTTAACACACTAATTTAGATCTAGCCAATATAGGCTCAAGAAATGGCTAGAGTTTAATTATATAGATTCTCTGATAACTAAATATTTTAATTAGAGTACCATATTTTCACCCGAAGCTAAAATTTAGCTTTGACTACCCATTGGAGATCCTTTGTTTTTTGTTTGTTTGTTTGTTTATTTATTTATATTTTTTTACTTTGATTTTTTGGGTTAACTATGTCTTACACACTTTTTTTTGGATCATGCATGCCGATGTGTGATCCTGTAACTTTTTCTCTTTCAGATCTTACCCATAACAAAAATTTTTTTTAAAAAAAAAAAAGAAAAAAGAAAAAAGGGAAAACACTATATTTGACATATAATACCATAACATGCATCACACCATCAATTTTGTCAAGTTAAGACCATCTTAATACTAAAAAATCAATAATAAATATGTTCTTATAGGTTCACATGTGCTAGTTAAGATTGCTGGGAGATTTCGATCAGACATTGCAACAAGAGAATATCAAACTTTGATCGATATGATTGAATAAATTGCACGACATTTAACCATAAAATTTCATATGCAAGATCTTTATAGAATTTTCAATCTTGCCCTAGAATCCATGTTTTGATGTAATGATATTTGCAAAACCTTAATCCATATGTCATGAGAGTTTGCCTATGTGTGTTCATGAATGTGTGTTTGGGAGGCCAGAAAAATGAGGTGAAACAAGGGGTGAGTGGGGTGAGCTGGCGAGCTCGTGCAGGCACGAAATGATGGAAACGTCGTGGAGGGGACAGATTAGAGAAACAGAGGAGGAGAAGAAAAAGGGAGAAATTACAGCAGGTTCATGCGGGTGTGCACCTTTTTGGTTTCAAATTTGGGATTCTTTCGAGATTTGATAAAATGATTCCCCCACCCCACCCATGATCTTTTTATTTTTTTCTTCGTATTATCACTGCTCACGTGCACTCAGCGTTGTCACCTTCAATTTGACAGGTGAATCTCACGTGTTACTAACTACGCAGGCCTTGTGAGTGAGTTGTGAGCATAACAAAAAGCCAATCATTGTAGACCTAGTGTAAATGGTGGCAAAGCATGGGGTGAACTTATTCCATGACACGTGGCTTTTCTTGCTGTAGTCTTGTCAGAGTGGGGGGCACTGGGGATAGAGTCCTTGTGGATCACTTCAGGTGGAACCCTCTCTCAATTTGGCACTTGTGGGAATAATTGAACAGGTGGCATGCTTCTTAAAATGGATTAGGTGAATTATCTAGTGGGCTCCATTAAAATGTGCAATTATACAAGATTTAACAGAGTTGCACGAGTTTTTTTTTTTAAAATTTTAAAATTCTTTTTAATTTTCAAATTTTTTTTTTTGAAAATCAACTCAGTATAACCCCTCCCCCCCCACGGGGTAATTATCAAGAAGAATTAAATTACAAACCCTCCCTGCGTCCCTACCATTATAAATCCCTATATTGCTATGAAAGCCTTGTCACATCGGATATAATTAAATGGGGTGACCCTTTTTTTTTTTGAAAAATAAAAATATATGCTGGAATGGATGGATGGGAAAAGACATTTCTATTTGGGGAGCAAGATTTTTAAGAATAGAATGCTTCGTGCTACTCTCGTACTCCATTTGGACAAAATTGGGAAGGCTGTGCAAGTATCCAATTCTTATTTTGATTCCAGTGTCTGGTTTGGCCTAGTTTGATGCAAGACTAAAATCAAAATCAATACAATTTTAAAAAATATCCGTTTGAGAATAGTTAATCATCCAATTCATGAATCATTCATTATCTTCAGTTTAAAAATAAAAAATAAAATCCAGCTGGTTAGTGAAAATTAGATTGCTGGGGTAGTTGTGGATTGATAGTAATGGAAATGTAACTCTAGTTAGGTAATAGTGGTAGTGTTTGTGTGTGTCATTTTCTGCAATAGAGAAAGGAATGGGATAAAAGGGACTGCTGTAAAAATTCCAACTTAAGAACTTGTGACTGGCACCAGTAGTGGTGTCTGTCTGAGATCCTCCACGTTCATTGAATTAGAGATGTGTAGGAGAGATACACAAGTTGCTCTGATAGACAGTGAGTATCTCGTAAGGGAGCAGCAGTCTCCTTTTATGGCTGGGAGGTTACTTGTATGGCTGCACTTTGTAATGTGTGTCTATCTTAAATCTACCAATTACTTGACATGTTAAACCCTGGTTGATGCTCATTTGAAGGTTGAGGAGTGGGGTTGGCTAGTTAGCGTATAAATGTTTGTGTTGGGGGAGAATTTCTATTTTAACCTTTGGGTGTGCTAGAAAATTTTTATTGTGCGTTTTCTGCCTTTCATAGTGATGATGATGATATGATCAATAAATTGGTTGGTGACTTGGTGGTGGTTGCGTTTAGTGATGGTTATGGGTGTTCTCGGGTGGTGATGTTGATTATGGTGGGTGATGGGTTGTGTTAGTGGTGAAGATGGGAGGCTTGTGGTGATGAGTGGAGGTGATGGTTATTAGTGGGTGGTGGTTGTGATGATGATGGGTGGTGGTGGTGGTGGTGGTGTTGATGACCAATGGGTGGTTGTGGTGGTAGTGATGGATGGGTTATGATTTGGCTGGCTGTTTTGGAGGGGGCGGTGATTGTAGTGGTGAATGGTGATGAGTATTGGATGGTGGTAGTAGTGATAATGGTAATGGCCTAATGGGTAGGTTGGAGAGGAGAGGTAGTGGTAGTGGGGTGACGAGGATTATCTGGCTCAGGTTTTTGTTTATAATAATAATTCATTCCCGGAATTGAAAAAACCAACCCGAACTTGGTTTTCAGATACCCACATTTAGTAGTATCTCGTTCCTACAAAATCTCATTCCCCCATAAAGATTTCAAGTGAAATTACAAACCAAAGGCAGAAATAGGCTGCAATGAAAATGAGATTCTCGTTGCTGTCCGTCCTGCAAACCAAAACACACCTTTATGTTAAACCGGACTGAACCATGGTGCAGCCGACTCAAATCAGACTTGAGGAGCCATGCACTTCACTCACGGTTGTAAGGCAAGGGAAATAGGGTCATTTTAAATGGGATCCAGAAAAGAAGCCCATCTCCTGCAAATGCTTCAATTTATACAGCACTACACAGACTACTGAGTCCCATATAAGCATTTCACATGATCAATTTGATATCAAAAAAGAGAAACAGGCATAAATCCTCCTCCACCATTACATACAAATTTTGCAATTATCATATGCAACATCCTATCTCCGACAGAGTCGCACACAAACATACAAGGAAAGACTATAGTCAGTACACACAATGACCAAACTGCTAATACACAAATTTTCCAAATCACAACAGTTCTTTGTGCAAATAAAATATCGAGTGAAACATATGCACATAAACTCAACTCAGTCGAAATCCAAACTTGAAGAAACAAAAGATAAATTGGTACGACCCTACAGGAAGGAAAGTGTAAGCAGTAAGAAAATTTATGATCCTCTTTTGCCAGAGTACTTTAATTACTGTAGTCGCAAGAGTGTCAGCATAGGTCAGATCTCCATTCAATCAAACCTGAGATAGAGAGAGTTTCTTAATCATTCAAAAAGATAAAAACGATCCTCACATGCTATACACGGCACAAGATGAAAGACAAGGTATGATACAACAAATCAAGCAGAAAAATTTCTTACTAAATCCATAACAAAAGAAATACAATAGCAGGTCCTCATGCCATACACAGCACAATATGATTTTATGAAAAACTAAGGTATGATATGCAAAGCCTTCATAGGTCTCAGTTTTTCTTCAAATGGTCACCCAAATTAGATTAAATACAGAGCCAAATTCAAAAAAATTATGAGCCAAACTCAGATGCTTTGCTGATGAAAGAGCACCAACCCCACCCCAACAAAAAAGAAAAAGAAAAAAAGAATTAACGTTTATTATTATTATTATTATTATTATTTATTTTATCTAGTTAGAAAAAATCCATATAAAAAGATGGCAAGATGCTACTAGCATTATTTGGAATCATGAAATTGATAAAAGAGAAGCTAGAACCCCTACTCAGTGCCTTGCATGGGAGGAGCAATTAGGTGCTGTGTCTGTGCCTGCAAGATTACAAAATGACAAGAAGTGAAGAAACCCATACAGTCAGAACCCAAACCTCTGAAGGAAGAAAAATGGAAAAAAGGAAAAAAGAAGAAGAAGAAACACAATCAAACCAAATTAACAATACAATTTCAACAAACCCAACCTCCCCCGCTCTTTTTTTTTTTTTTTTTTGTAAATTTTAAAAAAGACTATTTTCTGTATTCCTTCTTGTTCAAAGGCACAAATCAATCCTTCTAGAACGGAGTGAATTATGGAAACAAATGCTGTCAACACCAAAACCCATAATAAAAATGGAATAATTCCATTCCTATTTGGTGTCCAATTAATTGGTCCACAGATAGATAAAACTTCGATGAATAGAGCTCACTTCTCAAAAATATGTTACCGCAAAAACAATCAGAAGATCGAAGGCATTAAGGCATACAACTCTTTGAGCAACATATCTACAACTGCCAATTAGCTTTGACTATTGCACTACCATATGAACTCTCAGATGGCATTTTAATTCTGATGGTCAATATGTTACCGCAGAAACAAGGCACATATCTACCAAAGGCACACAACCATCTGATGGTCAATATTGCACTACCAAAGGCACACAACTCTTGCTTTACCAACTGCCAATTAGCTTTGACAATTGCACTACCATCGGAACTCTTAGATGGCATTTTGATTCTGATGGACACAAAAATACATATCTAGTGACAGGTAATTCAGCAACATGCAGCATATTTTTCTTCTAATACTATTGTACACAATTTCAGAAATAAGCACGCTTTTCTGTTATGTGATATGCTTTATATATCAAAAATCATGGTCTCTGGGCATAATAACCTTTTCAAAATCTCAACAGATCCTGAAGACATAAGGGACAAAAAATACAAAAGCGTTTAAACTAATTTAATGAATGACACGATGATCTCTTTTCCATTTTTTAACTGCTGGAAAAGCAGGAAAAGCAGGGAACAATAGTATCAAAGTGGAAATTGGAACATTTCCATAGCTAGACTAATAATGTACATTTTTCAGAGAGTTTATAGCTTTGGGTGTTCGGATGTGTTGTCGTAATTCTTATTTATGACTCACTTGATTTCATTTTGGTTCTTATTTCTAGAACAAGAAGCATGGTTGTGGCAGAGTGGCTGTGGGTGATGGTGATAGTGGTGATAGAGTTGGGGGCATGGATGGCGCCATGGCGGTGTTGTAGTGTTGGGGTAGTGCTATTGGCAAAGTGGTGGTGGTGGTGGTGGCATTATCTGCATAGTGCTATTGAAGGTGATGACAGCTCAGTGGCACTAGTGGGGTGACAACATGTGTGGAAGGGGTCACAGTGGTGGTCATGAGGCAATGCTCAAGGACATGGTAGCATGGAGAACTTTGCAAACAAAATTTCTGGAAGCTTAAAATTTATGTCTCCACAAATTCCTAAAATTTTGGAAATTATTTTCAAAAACCATAAACAAAAAAAAGGGCTAATCAAAAGCATTTTTCAGAAACTTTTCATTTTAGTATTTTAAAAAAAAAAATGGGATGATGACAACCAAACAAAATCTTGAGAGGAGAAGAAAGCGGCCCCAGCTCGATTAATAGGAATGGTTCATGTTAAAACCAAGGTTCTCACTCTGCGCATATCTCGTGTGTCAACTTCAATATTTTCCATATTCAACGCTCTTGTGTAATCTAAGATAAGCTAAACTTCTACATATATCATAGAATAGAAAGATATATGCAACAAATTTAAAATAAATAAATAGAAACCAATACTAAGAGAATGAAAGAAAAAAAGGTGAAGTAATTTCCAGGGAATATTTTCTTGCATCCACACAGTTTTGAATTAAACACTTTTGATGGATCATATTGTCCTTTCAAGTCAAAATGCACAATTTTTCTTGTACCGCCAGAGCTTTGGTTCCTTACTTCACTTTCTTCCCCCCTCTCTTCTCTCTTCTATATTTATTTCTCCCCATGTTTATTTATTTCTTCTAGAATATTTTTATTTCATTTTTCATTTCACTTGATCTAACGGTACATAAGATTGATTTAAGATGAATGATGGATGTTTCAAATAGGCTAGATAGCTTAGGGTGAGAGAAAGAAGGGGATGATGGGTCATGTTTAATGGAGGTCAGTTTTCTTTTTTCTGTTTTTTTTTTCTTTGACAAATTGCTTAAAGCTTTGCATCTACAGAGAACCAGAGAGGCTTGTACCAACCAAATTCACCTCTAATCCTTAGTGGCATTTACAAAGACTCAGGAAATTAATTGAGCCTGAAGAGTGAAGAAGTCTCCTCAAAACTTGTAAGTGGCCTTATCGTAACCTCAGCTACCCATTTTCCCCAATGCCATTATCTCACCCCTCTACAACTTTTTCTTTTTGTTGAATGAAAAGTTTAGGTGAGGGGAGGCTATCCCAGTCCAGGCCAGGGCAAGTTGCAGGCCTCAACGAGGACTTACATTGGACTTAAAGATCGCCCACCAAGGAGGACTGCTAGCAGCAGGAGTCGAACCTAAGCCTTACAAGCGAAGAATTCGATCCTTACCAACTAAACCAACCCCCGTTGGCTCACCCCTCTACAACTTTGTGGGCTTTGGTGGTGAACCAACATACTTCACAAGGGAAACAAATGATATGTTGCTGCTGCTGTTGGTGATGGGGTGGTGATATGAAGTTCTAGCTATAAAAGGTATGTGCTGTTGTTGAAAGTAGAAGTAGGCTTTGGATCTGAGATGGGGTTAGGCGATTGAGCCCTATATAACCCCCGTTGCTTAAGACCGAATAATAGGTCATGGCTCAAGAACCCTTTAAAAAGCATGAGCAACTTTCTAGGTCTGTGCGGAAGACTGAAGGAAAGGAAAAGAATTTGAATGAACAAAAAGAGGTAGAAGGAGGTCAATAATTAAAAAGATGGGGGTTGTAGAAAAACAGGGTATGAAGATAATTAGCAATTTAGAAACCTAGGAAATGTATTCTGACAGATTTTGACTTAAAAGGGGCAATATGGTCCATCAAAAGCATATGGCGTGGAAGCAATGAAGGCTTCTCTGGCAATAATGCCTCGCATAAAGAGGGAGGAGGGGGGGGGGGGGGGGCAACTAATATCATTTCCATGAAAATTGAAACCTTAGTGCTACCATCTAACATTGACAAATGTAAGAAGTTGTCTCGTGGTATATGCTATTTTTATAAAAATTCTTGACTGAGAATTACCCAAAAGCAATAAATTTCATTTTCAAAAATTAATTATTCATGAGGAAGAAAAGATTAAAGAGGATATGGACAATTGAATTAGAATATAGTGTAAAGTAAAAACAAGGTTAAACTGTATTGTGATTAAGGTGAACATATCATATTGAAAGCAAAATTACTTAAAAAAGCTGTAAGACTGCCATGTTATGATATAAATGACAATAAAAAAACAACATGCTCATAAAAATGAATGACAGTAAAGTAAGAAAAATATGGAGATGAATACATTTGTATGATGATATAGATAGCAAGAGCAAATATAGTTGGGTTGGCCATGTTCAAAAATGACAAATGTTTGCACCTGTTAAGAGTGATATGATTTGTGTCGAAGGCATTGCAAGAACAAAGGAGAATCCAAAATGGACATGTTAAGGTAATATTAAAAGACATGTTGACCTACGAATCAAAGTATCAACTGATTTTATCTCAAAATGCAAAGGCCTATCATCAAAATGTATTGGTTTTGAGTTTTGACAGGGTCCATTCTAAATTCACTAGGAATGATAAGCCTCTTTAAACTCTGAATTGAAATCCAAGTATCAAGTGCACTAAGCATCTGCTCAGGATGATGAAATGCCAAAAACGCTATTTGCCTCCAGAGGAAATCTCAAGAGTGGATACTCAAGAATGCTTTGATAACTGGGCAATAGAAATCAGACTACAAAATTGGAGTATCCCAATCCTATAAAAAATCTTGATTGGCAATTTATGCAGAGAGGAGAAGTAGAATGACATACTAATGAGGGTGGATCTGTTAAGGGTAATAATGGGAACTGTTTCCCTAGCACATCAATTCCAAATCAAAATAAAGAGAATTCCATTTATTTTAATTTTGTCATGGACCTATTACTCTTTCCAATTTCTTTGCAATAGATCAATTATCATTATGAAAAGCGGAAGTTCTAATAAGCTCAAGGACCAAAATGAAGACCAGAATCCCAAGTCAAGAGGGTTCTAGACTATTCACTAAGGTGTCTAGGTGAAGTTGACTACTTTATACAATTTAATTTGCAAACCAGAGCACCGTCCCTTGACAATGTTTAGCTAGTTCACAAGAAAACGCATGCTCATGAAAAAGTAAGTTCACAATAACTTTCTCGTAAGGATTAAAGAATTTCCAGTTCTTTTTCTCCAAAGGCAGCAGAATATGTACAAGACATATGCATTTCAACATCCTAAAAAATATAATATAATACCCTAAAATGATCATTTCTAAGGCTAAGTTAGTGGCAGAATTTTCAATTTGTTAAAGACAAAAAACATATGTGAGAGAGAGAGAGAGAGAGAGAGAGAGAGAGAGAGAGAGAGAGAGAGCATTACCTGGGAATTCATATAGTTCATGGCTTGAGTAAATGAACCCTGATGAGTATACTGCCAAATTCATTCACCAGAAATGCAGATGAAGACAACACAGTAAGCTTACAAAGTGAAATTCAAATCACAATAGCTGAATGATGCTAAATTTCAAAGAATCTAAACCCAAATAAATTTTTCTACAGAAGACTCAATGCTATTGCACCTGTGCATTTGAATTAGATTGACCTGCAACTGTATCCTTTCTAGAAGATCCATCTCCACTTCTAGCAGAACCCTTGGTGTCACCCTGTTACATTAAAAAAATTTACCAAGGACACAAATAAAAAACTACGTAGATTGTAGATCACAGTCATATTTACTTAGTAAAACAAATGAACAATCGCTAAACGACACAAAGAAGAGGATTCAATTACCTCCAACTGTGAAACCATGAACATTCCCGTAAAATCAATCGAACAAAGGGGGAAAAGGAAAGGAAAAAAAAAAGCAACTTGTTAGATGAAATTTATAACATTACTGAAAAATTAAAACATCTAATAAGCTTATAATTCGTTTGGTTATTGATAAAATGCAATAAAAAAACCGAAGAAGAAAAGCTAAAATTTTCAAAATCTTAGAACTTTCACTGTTCCACCTACACTAAATGGTACCTAATGCAATAAATTGGCTAAATTGAGTTGGATTTTCTTTTCATTTCGTCAGTTTTCCCGGCAACCAACCAGAGGATAAAATTACAAAAAATCTACCTTTCTCAGATCAAACACTATAAATAAAAACAAACATAAAATGAGCAAATGATCGAAAAGCAAAAATGAAATTACCTCTCTGTACCTATTTAGGTACGCTTTAAGCGGATCAATATACTCTTCAAATCCTAGAGTGGCCATTGCCCATAGTAAATCATCACCGTTGATTGTCTTCCTCTTCTCTTTCTGACACTTATCGCTCGCCCTACACAACAAAACCGCACAGCATTTTCACAAAACGAATTAACGAAACCCTAATTTCCAGAAAATCAATCACCCAAACAAAATATATAAGTATATTCTGAGAATATAAATATCTGTCATACTCGCTAGTAATGAAACTGATGAACTCAGACACGCATTCCTGGACGGTATCCTTCGCATCCTTCGCGATCTTCCCGTTGGCAGGCAACGCTTTCTTCATGATCCGACTGATGTTGGCGATCGGCAAGTACCGGTCCTGCTCGCGAACGTTGGCGCGAGGGCTCTGATCGCCGCCGCTCTCGTGGCTCCCGCCGGCAGGGCTTCCCGGAGCATCGGCCATGGTCGCCGGAATCCTAGATTAAGAAACAGACGATCGGAGAAGAAGCAAGTCATCGTCAGTAGGAAATACGAAAACCCTAACTCTGCCCGGCGGTCGTGTAGAGAGAGAAAAGTTATAGAGAGAAAAAGCAATCATAGAGAGAGAGAAAGCTTACCTGAAGAGAGCAAGAGAGAAAGATTAAGGTGGTTTGTATTTGGCGCGAGACGAAGAGAGAGAGAGGGATTGATGAGAATTGTTTTTTTTTTTTTTTTGAGAGAGAGAGATCGGACGCTGGAGAAGAGGGAGATAGAAGCAGGAGGGAGTGTGATGAGAAATGGAGTTTTTGGCTTTTGTAAATCTGCACCGTTCGTTGTTTGGGTTTTGGCCCTCTCCCTATTTATAATACAGTCCCGCACCACACACACGCTTGCTTGCTGTTCTTCTGACACGTGGGAACTGGCATATGCCCTGTTGTTTCGGCCAAGAGGGAGTAAAGTTGTGTCCAGTGATTTTCATTCTTCAGTAATCAAGCAAATTTAGCCGTGACAACATAGAGGAGGAGTGTGTCTTGCCCAATTTGGTTTGCGGATTTTATTAAGAAAAAAAATATATATATAAAGAATTGTATTTTTTTTTTATTCCATTATAATGAAAAATTGAGAGAAAAAAATAATTTGAATAATTTTGGTTTGATATGATTTAATCTTTTTCTTTTATTTTCTTTCCTCTACATTTTTTTTCCCTTCCATTTTTTTTCTTTGGTAGAATTCACGAACCAAATAGAGGGTAAAAGTTAAAACCCAAAAATCTTAGGCCATGTTTGTTTAACTGGAATGGAATGGATGAAAATAGAATCTAATTCCATACTTAAAGTAGTATGGAATGAAAAATGATTTGAAATGGCTTTATAAATATACAATTTGATTCTATTCCTATTCAAATTACCTTATCCAAACATGCTATTTGGAATAAATTGGAATGAGATTTCATTCCATCCATTCCATTTCAACTAAACAAACATAGCCTTAGGAGGAAAAAAAACTTAAACGAGTAGCAGCCTTATCATTAATGGTGGTGCTCCAATGGCTCTGAGTAATTTCTGAAAGAGTTTGGTAGTTAGTAGACCTTGAGTTTGAAGTTTATGACTTTCGTCGCTTTGGATTATTATTAAGTTACTGGTGCTCGTCTATATACAATTTGTTACAAAATTATCTAGTCTTCATTGGTTCTTTAATGGGGCGCTTACCTCAGATTGATTGATTTATTTACTATAAGCATAGAAGAGATTGAAACCCAAAGGAGTGATAATAATGGATTTTTCAATGAGGAACCTATTGTAAAATGCTTTCAACCATAGGATAATCCCCAACCAATTCAGTTTTAACATGAGGAATTAAATTTTAAATCCCTAATTCCTAGTAGAGTTATCTTCTTCTAATGTCAAAAGATAATTATGGTCCTATCGGATGGGACCATCAAAGGTGGCCAGCTTTAGGTTTAGACTCAGCTAATTTCCAACCCCACCCTCCAGCTCTAAGTCTAAGTTGGTTGAGCTTTAATTTCTCTAATGTCTTACATGTACTATATCACGTACAGTAGATGGTGAAAGTAACTATGGCAATGGGATGGATATAGGATGGAATCCTCCTATCCCCACCCCGATCTTATAAGAAAATCATAAATCCATGCCCTACCCATACCCTACACAAGTAAGATGTTAAAATCTCATTCCCGTTTGCAAATGAGATATGCAAACCAATCCCCATCCCAGTTTCCCACCATATAAACTATTTAATAAATGAATACAACCTATTAAATATAATGAATGCACCTATCTCAATAGCAAAAAAGTTAGCAATGCACCCATGCTTATTATAATCCACAAAATGCCAAGTAACCCATGTGCCCACGTTACTTTATGTTTTATATCCCAATGTCTCGACTTTTTTTTATTAAATATCTTATGGATTTTTTCGTAATTTTGAATTGATAGAAGACTACTTTAATAAAACAATATATAAAAATAATAACTGTGTATATAAAATTAGGCGGGACGGGACGAGATGGGACTATATATTAAACCCAAACCCACCCATAACCAAGTTGAGATTTTTTATAAAATACCAATCCTGCACATATCCTATTTGAAACAATCCCAAACCCATCCCAATAGGACGGGTCGGGCTAGGATATGCTGTTAGGGTGACCCATTGCCATCCTTAGGTGAAACAACCTGTAAAAGGCTAGTACATGGCATGAAATGCACATTCAAAATCGGCAGCATCCACCATTTTAATGTGTGTACGATCTCAACAATACGGCATACCAAAAACCAATTTGTGCGCAAGCATTCTTATTCTATACGATTTTGATGGCAAATTAAGCATCAGGGTAAGGGTAGGGCGGAAATGGGTCGCATCATGGCTTCACGGTGGTTGAGGTACACTTGGTCACCACTTTTGATTGTCTTCCTTGTTTTGAAAAAAAAAAAAAAAAAAAAAAAAAAGAGAAAAGAAAAGAAAGAAAGAAAGAAAGAAAGAAGAGAAAAATTGTGCCCCATTATCTATATAAATTTATAGAGTGCCTCTAATTATGCTTGTTCTTGTGATATATGAAGCCAATCAAATTGGGAATATCTACACTACTATATAAAAATAAATTCTCTTTGTAGTTGATATGTACTTAAATTTACCAAAAACTTTTTTTTTTTTAAACTACCCACTTTTAAGAAGACTAAGGCCCTGTTTGGCTAAGCTTTTAGATGGTCCAAAATCACTTTTGAAACTTAAAATCACTTTTGGTCCTGTTTGGTAGTCTAAATCATAATCACTTTTAAGACAAAAAAGTGATTCAATAATAAGCAGACTGCCCTAAACTTTTAATCAGAAGTTAGTGTCAACTTTTGCGGAGGATTTTAATAACTTTTCATATTTCCAAAACTATCTTTAATGCTTGAGTATGAAAACAATTTTTTTCACGCATATCTTTTAAAAAAATGATAACAGCCCCACCTTAGACCCAAGTTCTCTTTTCTTTTGCTTTTGTTCTCCTCTCTCCTGCCTGCATTAATGTCTTAGTAACTTCAATCAACTTGGACCCATAGGATCCTAACTTAAAACTTCAATTTTTTTTTTTCTCCCTTCATACATTCATTGATTTATACTTGCTAGAATTTTTTCAAGAATTAATTCCGTAAAATTTGGATTTGTAATAATTCTTTTTTTAAAAATATTA
This sequence comes from Liquidambar formosana, assembly GCA_039720395.1. Classification (NCBI taxonomy): domain Eukaryota; kingdom Viridiplantae; phylum Streptophyta; class Magnoliopsida; order Saxifragales; family Altingiaceae; genus Liquidambar; species Liquidambar formosana. The sequence continues at coordinate 35,385,210 of CM077825.1, forward strand.
ATTCATGCTCTCTTTTTTCCTTTGTTTTAAGCAAGGAAAAAATAAAATAAAATAAAAATGTAAGCAAAATCCCTAGTAATACACCTTTGTGGGGTTAATTGAGAGGTCAAGTCTTATGTGTGTTTTCGAAAGGTTATTGTTTTGAAGTCTTGCCACTCTTGTTGTTTGTGTGGTTATGGGACGTTTCACCTAAGCTGTTAGGAGAATAATCTGAACTCAAATTTCGATAAGAGTACGACCTAAGATACCCCCAATCATTAATTATTAAAAAAAAAAAAAAAAAAAATCACTATTAATACCAAATAGAGCCACCACCAAAAAAAAAAAAAAAAAAAAAATTTATTATAAGAGATTGTTTAGTTAATTTAGGGTTATAACAATTACAGCAAATGTTTTTCCCAAACAGACAAAAAATTACTTTAAGCTTTAATTGTACTTTTGAATACAGTTTCCAAACAAAGACCGATTTTCTTCTACTACTCGTAACTTCTGATTCTCTTCTACTTTTGCTTAAAAGCAAAAGCTACATTTTTCCCAAACAGGGCCTTAGAAACAATATAATAACTATAGATTCTCACTCCACTACTCTTTTAAGATCTCTCCTTGATTCTCTCTCTTAGAAACTAATATGATACTTCAAAATTTAAAATTTGACAACCATCCAAACTAATCTTCAATTAAATCCCAAATTAATCTCTCCAGTGCCCGATGGCTATATATTTTAGTCATCTTATCCCCGTTCCCCTTTATTATTATTATTATTATTTTCCACACTAATTAAATTGTATTACAGAAATTCAAAAGGCATATTCACCATGGAAAGCCGAAAATAGGAGGCACATGAAAGGAACCCGCATCACAATTCGTCCCACCACAGAAAACAAGCAGGACACGTTTTATATGTGTTACAAACTCTGATGAGATATACAAACTGGTGACAGCAGGCAAGTCAATTCGTCCTCCAGGATTTTTACTCTGGCTAGGCTTGCAAATATTATAGGAAACGCAAGCCCCCATTCATCTATCAAAGCTTCATACAAGGTTACTTACTGGGTACCCTTCAATGCTTGCTTTATCCATGATCTCCTTCTGCTTAAAACAAAGAATAAATGGTCATTTTGGTTATTTCAACCCTTGTTTGGTGAAAAATTAAAAACTAGGAAAAATGTTATATGGTGCATACAACTATAAAAATAAGATTCATAAAATGGTAAACAGTGCATATAACGATAATGATATGATCATAGTGACAACTATAAAAAAAAGATTCAAAGCTGTGTGCAGTGTTTGGGGGAGTAGGAATAGGGATTCAACATTTGAAATTGAAACGTTCAGATGTTTATGAGAAAGGCCAAGATCATTCCTTCTTCAACAAGCAGAAAATTTGGTTCTGGGGTAGAATGCATGAGAAGGGTTGGAGCACCCGATCAACGATGACATACAGGAAAAAGAATCATTGACTGGCATCAGAAACTTCAGATTTTGCAGAGGATTTGCTGGCTTCTTAATTATACATTCCTCATATGTGCAGCAATTACACATAAAATTAAGTTAGGTGGGTTACTGTCGTGATCATATTTGGTTCTGTGATAGTCTGATAGATGGTGCTAATCAAGAAAAACCTAACCATTTACCTGGATTGCTGTCGTGATCATCCCAGGACACTCCTGATTCATTCAAAAAGAAATAATCATAAAAAAAAATATTTGCAGCAGCTCATAGCCCTATTTTTTTTCTTCCTTTTTTGTTCAGAAGTTCACAAACCTGAAACTGCTTCTCCACCCATGATATCTCCTTCCAAGTTTTTGAATCCAGTGATTCCCACGAACTTGGAGCTTGAATTGTCTCCACATGTTGAAGAAGTCTCAAGCTACCTGCAATATAGCTCTACTTAGGTGGTATTTCCTTAATCAGAAGTAACAAGAGCTTTCTCACGACTTAGCATGGGTGGATGCATTGTATGTCACAATTTCAAGTTCCATGGAAAATCAGCCTTAATCACCAAGCATTTGGAATAATGAACCTTGAACATAACTGTCCCAAGATCCAATAGGTTGATGGCCTGGTATCTAATACATACATACATATATGTGTATAGATAAAATAAAGTAATGTTCAGGGCAGCTACATGGTGCCATATGTCACTGCCTCCATATGTCTTGTAAATTTTAAAAAGCCAAGTCAGCAGGGGCATTCAAAGTTTCAAATCAAACACTGCCATATGGTTTGGCAGTTATAATTTGTCTTTCAAGCCTACATGAAACCCAGTTTATTTTTCCCCCTTCTAGCCTCGATGTGAAATAGTGTGAAATGAGATAATAATGGAGGGGTAATTTGATGTATTCAACAAATGTATAGAAAACAAATATATATATATATATATATATATATATATATATATATGGAGATGATTGAGTGCGGACTGTCCAGACCATCCGGGACAGATCGCATGGCTGGGAGCCGTGTGTGGCTTTCACGCGCACGCGTGTGTTTGCCACACACAGCACGGCTGGGAGACATGTGATCCCGTTTGGACTGTCCAGAACGGTCCGCACTTGATCATTCTTGTATGTGTGTGTGTGTGTCTATATATATATATATATATAAAATTCAGTTTATTGGTTCAATTTGTTTTCAGATTTGTATAATTGAACTTTCTAATAAATTGAATGCTAAGAGAAATATGCATATATAGACATGTAAATATAAATACATAATAGATGCATGCATGTATGTATATGATGAAGAAGAATATACTAAATTCCCTTAGGAATATAAAATTAAATCCAATTCCATGCAACCAAGCAACTGACATTTAAGCTTAAAATTTCCACAAGATGGAATATTACATTATAATCACAATCTATGAAACCAAACACACCCAGAAATGATCAGATGAAATTTAATCTAAAAAATTATTAAAAAAATGGAATTCTAAACTATAAATCACAATCAATGCAACCAAACACACCCATAATTGATCAAATGAACTTTGTTTCTCATCTACTTTAAATGCTCTACGTTAAGGATTTTGATTATTTGTGTTGACTCTTTCATAAGTTGGAAACACAAAATATTTGTGAGGGCTGTTGAATTTTATTGCCATATGAAATCTGTGCAATGGGGTTGTATGGTGGTTTTAGTAGAACACAAATTGATTTGATTACCAGCAACCACGATCAGAAATTTTCACAGTTTGTAGATGATCCTGGGACCTGACCCTCCAATTCAATAGTTTGCACTAATTAGAGTATTAGACAGCTAAATTGTTGAGATGTAAACTTTGTAAAATCATCAATATATAGACAGAAAGATATCTCAAAGGTTTGACGGTAGTTTCAACTAAATGTCAACCCTCACACAAACAATTGAGTTTCAGGTACAAGCCAAGAGACAAAATTTAAAAATCTAGAGAAGTCCTATTGCCAGAGAGTAGTTTTACACTTTGCCACAAGATAAAGGCATTACCTACCACTCTGGAAATAGAAAGAAAGAACCAAAGATATTTACTTGTAATAAATGCCTCTTCCCACATTTCACGCTTTGACCATGATGGTGCAACTTCTCTAAGTGGGATTCCCTTGTTTGAGCATACTCTGCATAGAATGAAAATTGTTATATATACAAAAAGGATGCTTATGCTCCACATTTTTCACTTTTAGGAAAAATAAGAAGTGTCTCTCAATTAGCACAAGATGAGCCTTTCACTCCACGAGAACCTTGCACAAAGGTTTGCACTCAATGAAAATGGTAAGAATGGTAGCAAAAACTACAAGTTAGCCAATAATATGCAAATAGATCCAGACTCATTTAATTGTATATATTATGTTCCCTTACCTTTAGTTTTAAGCTTGATATGCCTTTGCTTTTAAGAAAAAAAAAAAAAAGAAAAGAAAAAAAATTCCAGAAATATTTCAAACCCATTTAACTATATATTTTCCATTTACAGGACTCGGGGAGTTGCTTCAATACCCCACAACAGAGCTAACCTTAAAATATTCTTCTACTAAGAAATACAGAAAGATTAAGTTGAGACTATTATAATGAAAAATATCAAAAGTACACCATCCAATGAAAATGATCTGAAATATTATATTTTACCAAAGTGATAATCTAATAAGAAAAAACAAGGACTTTTAGCATTTGATGAGGAAAGCCCTAAAAATAATCTTATTTGACCACAATCAATTCATGTCAAAGAACAATATTGTAATGCATGCACCAAAAAATCCATGACAAATAACAAACATACACTAAATAACATCAAATCAAAATTATTTGAGAGAAAGAACATCCTTGCACGTCACCAACGGCCACTAAAATCAAATCAAGATTGCACAAGTGTGGCAAGAGAGAGAGAGAGAGAGAGAGGGAGGGAGGGAGGGAGGGAGGGAGAGATTTCTTTTAAGTCGGGGCTTAGTAAGAAACCTTTAAATTTACATTTTAATTGAACCCCTTGTACCAAATGCAAAGTTATTGTTAATATGATATGAATTCAGTTTTATAGTTAATCCTAAATTGGAGTACAACTAATTGTGAACAAATTTCATGGACTTGCACCACAATAGGAAACCAATAAATTTTTGTTGTCATATTGCTATCTAACTTTTACCTCCATATGCAGAGGACAAAATATTGTAAACAACAAAATCAAGAGATCCTCAAGAGGAAAAGACTTACTCAATGACTAGTTGGCGGACAACTCCTGGAAGGACACCATCACTGATAGGAGCTGTTTGTACTTCAAAAGAATACATATTCTTGTAATCATCTAAGTGTTTCTCCTTAGCTTCATTTTTATCCTGACAACAAATTTAATAGAGCATCCTATAATTATAGAATTTTGTCAAAACAAAGGGACACGAATAGACACATTATTATGAAGGGTCTCATAGGTCATGACTTATTCTAAGACCCTACTCATATGGAAGAGCAATAATATAAAAAAGAAGGCCACGCAACATTGCCGATTGAGACTTGGTTTAATTGGCTTTTGTCCCTCGCAAGGTAAAAGTGGAAACTAACACAATCCATATGTGTAGATATGTTATTCGACAAATGGAAGAGTGGAACAGACAAAAAAACTTGCAAAACATGTAAAACTATTAAACACACCATTTTTTTTATGAACATCCCCCTAGTGCAAAGACTTTCTGTTTTCAGTTAGAGTAGTTTCCACCTTTCAATACCCTTAACAAGAGGGATTTCCCTTTTAGCAAAAATGGGAACTGTCTGAATCGGGGACCTTCAAACATGTCAAGGTAAAATAAATTGTGATTGGATATGGATGCATCCAGCTATAAACATTTAAGAAATTCAATAAGGTAATTCATATCAATTACATATTTTTAAACAGAACCATTAAGAAACATAATTGTTTTATTTCATTCTATTCCATTTCAATGAAGGTCACTTGACTCCTTCAATTAAATCAACTACCGATAGATGGTCACTTAGCTTTTTCAAGTAAACAAAAAACCGACTTCCAATTTGTTAGAAAATACCACATCCCACATTGATTAAATATCGAATTAAACATGTCTTCATATACCTATTTGGGCCCTCCACTTACAAACTTAGGATTTTAAGTAGGAAACTTACACAATTAAATCAACTACCAATAGATGGTCACTCAACTCTTTCAAGTAAATGAAAACCCAATATACTGTGCATTACAAGAGTCACTATGTTACACTAACACTTGGAAAACTCTGCCAAGCTAGGTACTCTTTTATTTTTTATTTTTTATTTTCTCTAGGTCTTTTAAACGCATTGGTCTGCTAATTCAACTATGTAAACCTTAAAGAGGCTTACCTTGGCACAATCACCAAATATGTAATTGCTATATACAGAAAAATCTCCAATAATTCAACAACAAAACCAAATTATAAACACAAACAACTTTCATACCAAGTCCAGTGATAGTTGATAAGCAAGTTATAACAGTAGGATTCTCTCATCAACAAAAACTAGGTAGAACCAAACCTCAAACAAGAAATGCCAATTGAACATAATTCTCATAATTAACAAGCCAACAAATAACTTCACTAGAATTCCAACCTTTAACGAACTAGGGGAGAAGGGGACCCAATCTCCTCAATTTACTAGACCTAGTTGATCATTGCAGATTCTTAACTACTAACCTTGCAGCAAACAACAAAAAAATTTGTCACACTTCCTTCGAATATCTGATCACCATCATTCGACAACAAGAGCTCAGTAGCCAAAGGAGGCCTTAACTTCTCCAGAGACTTCCTCTGCCTGTCGAGGAAAACAAATTCCCCTTATTACAGTTCAGAAAACCATCACAACGAGAAAGGATAAAAAGATCCTAATGCCCCATTTGGTTACTAAGAATACAAGGCACAAATTGGAGAGAAAAAAACAAATCACAACTTACACCTTATATTTTCCATAAATTTGTCTTCAAATAATTCAAAAATCTCAATATTATGCTTGACTAGAGGTTTCATCGTTCTTGAGTCCCAAACAATGAAATATGGAGCAATGCTATGTATTCCACCTATATTTTCGATCTTTTTATCTCATCTGACGTGGTATGCTACATCATCAAATCATATGACCTGACAGATGGCATAGAGTTACCAAATCAACAACATGACATCAAAAAAATATTTTTAAGGGGGGTTTGCTGACATGGAAACTCCATGTTAGCTGCCACATCATACGGGATAAGAAAATTCAGGAAAACCGGTGGGAAGAATAGAATTTTCCTTGAAATATATAGTATCCAAAAATTTTAAATTCCTTTTCCCCCCTAACTTTTCTCAGCAACCAAACAGTCCAAAAGGCACACACACTAACCTCACCCAATCTGAATACTTCGCCTCCGCAACATCCCTCCCACGACCCACCATAGCCAAATGCGCGCAATTTTCTCGGATACCAAACATGGAAGGTACATAAATTCCCACATGCACATACACATCAAAAGCCCTAGAAATTCTTTCTTCATCCACACTCTCATTTTCACTCAATTTTCCCAAATTGCCACTAACAAGTGTTGTAATTGCCAATTCCTCACCCCCATTCCTCTCCTTCAATGCTACTGGCAGTACATTATTCATCGAATCGTTAACTAAAGACCGAATCACTGATTCCCAAACCGATGTTTGCGTTGACAGCAACGAAAATGGAACCCTAGATTCATTCGATTTGAATAGTAGTTCGGGTTTCGAATTATATAGAATTTTGATGGAATTGACGAGTCTTTGCACGTGTCTCTCCCAAAACAAGAGGCATGAAGCATTGTTGTGAGTACGAGTGGTCGTGTAAGCACCTAATTTAGTGAAATTCTGATTAGAAAGAAACTCAAACCCTCCGTTTGGTTGTTGAGAAAATGAAAGAAAAGAGAAGAATTTCATTAGAATACAAGGAAGTGAAGTGAAGTGAAGTGAAGTGATTGTGTTAGGTTTAGCAAAATAAAGGTTTTAGTTCTTATTTTCTTTTCCTTTCCTACGTTTTCTCAGCAACCAAACAGAGGATAATTTGTGCGTTTTTGCCTTTTGGATGAGTTTTTCTCGTACCTGGATGGGTTTCGAGAAGGGTTGCTACCGGAGGAGCATCGGCGGCGCGGAGAACGACGCCGTTTGTGAACAGAAACCTGCAAGCCGTCATTTTCCTGTACCGAAGAGAGGCTCAAGCAAAGACACTGATTTGTGATTTAAATCCAAACATAGACGCCTCTGTTAATCAATTCGATGCTAATTAATTGCTTATACATAGAAGAAAGAATTTAACATGTGTCACATCTTGAAAGTAGTTTATATGACCACCAAATTTTTCCAAGGTTATTATCTGTTAATCATATATATATATAGACAATAATTCCATGGAAACTATAGAAATTCTTTTCAGTACCTCGATAATAATTAAATACCGTATATATGCTTTATCGACAAATTGGTTCATTGCCAAAAATGGGTTCATTGCCTTAAATGGGAGCCATCATCAAAAGTGATAGAGAAGATTGAAAACACAGCATCCTTTTGTCATATCCTAAAAGCCGCATCCCACATTGAAAGCTTGTTTTCTTCTTATTTTCCCATTGTACAAGGATGGTTTTGCAAATAAAACATCTAATTAATGTTTATCAGATTTAAATCCTAGTCACTCGATTCACTGTTTTCCCACCAAACCAATAACCCTAAAATAGAAAAATTCTTACATGAGAGTATAATGATGACCACTTAATCCTAATCATTCAATTCATTTGTCATTGCTCTGGATTCCATCAAAAAACCTTGGATGCTATCATTCAATGCAGGCATTCAAACGCATTGCCCAAGATTTAGGGGTTATGTATTATCGGCCTCTTCTTGTCGCGTGACATTTAATACCCAAAGATTGCAATCCAACATCAAATTGACTTCTCTTAAGAGGACAGTTGTGCTAAATATAAATTCAATTGGGTGGTTTAGACCATTTGCTTAAATTCGGAGAAAATTAATTATTTGAACGGTGGAAATACTTTTGGGAATTAATATTTTGGATAACCTTTGTGTTCAAAATTATTAATCTATGTTTTTACTCGTTTAATTATGCATTTTCTCAAATGAGACCGATATATTTTCTTTTTGACTCTTAAAATAAGCAAGCCATGTGTTGCAACGACTAAGCTACTGCTAGCTACTTTACGCCACACTTTATACTATTGGTTGCCTTTTTTGCCGCAATGACTTGTAATACCCAAAGATTGGAAATTTAATTTATAGGATAATTTAGAACATTTGTTGCTTAACTACGTTCGAAGAACATTACTTATTGAATGGTGGAAATACTTTTAGGAATATTTTGGGTTCAACCGTGTTCATGTTCGTTTAATCACGCATTTTCTCAAATGAAACTTACATATTTTCGTTCTAATTCTTAAAATAAGCAAGCCACATGATGTAAATACTAATTTACTCCTCCTTGCTATTTTACTGATTTTGTAAAAATAACACGCTTATTGCAAATTTTTCTTACATATCCTTCCTCACACGAGGCAATTGATCTGTCATAGTAGCCAATTAAAGTGAGTCCACATCATATTTTTTAATGCTGACCTGGCAAAACTTTACTGCACGCCCTTGAGAAACTGAATCTAGTCAACCTCAACAAATATCCTTCAAAAACATATTTGAACAGTTGCATTCGAAAACCCTAATACAGAAAACTCCTCAATATTTTCCCAAATCTGCATTAATGGCGCCTCCTGGAATTGGTGCAATTCATCCCCAACAGTCACCTCCCAAAACCCACAAATGCCACCCAACCATCTCCATAAAATCCAAACGTTTCTTCAACAAAACAAGCACAACCCACCATAGTATCCAACAACAATGGCTTCAGTCACTCAAGAACAATTCAACCTATTTCACTCTATTGATCGCAGGCTCTACGCACGGTTTGTCGTCAATCTCGGTCGAGACCCAGCCGAGTCCATGCAGGTGATGGCACTGTGGCTATGGCTCGAACGAGTGGGTCACGATCAATTTCTGGTGAAAAGAATGCTGTCATTGCCCGATACAATCATCAACGGGCTGGCCGACGAGGCCGTCATGTGCTTGAACTGCGTCGAGCATGACCAATTTCCGTTCTCTTTGGACGGTGTCAGTAATGATATTCCTTTGATTCAAAGCATTATGTTGAAGATCGAGGTCTCGCTTCGCTTCTTTCATATGAACCGCCTGACCGTGATCCGCGAGGTGACGAAGATCGTGAACGATATCTGCGCGAGAGCGTTCAAAGATATATATCAAAAGGTGTTGGAAGACAAGGCCTACAATCTGACCGGCGGTGATGGGTTTGGAAATGTTGAGAAGCGCATGGGAGAAGGGCAGATGATGCAACCCGTGCCAACGCCGACGGCGATGCCGAGGCCAGCGCCGGCTGTTTTTTACGGCGTCCCATTTTATGGTAGTCATCCAGTTGGTTTTTTTCCTCACATGGGGGCTGGTGGGAGTGGTACTGTCAATAATAATGTTCCAGTCCCACAAGTTGTGCCTACTTTTGGCCACATCGAGTACCCTCGCATGTTGATTGAAGCGGGTGTCAATGCTTCTGAGTTTTTGCGTACTTATCCTTATGATCTCGCGAATCAGCGACAGCTTCTGAATGTGGAACTCAGTGAATTGTTGAGCCATATTAACCTCACGGGAACTGAGGAAGAGAAGGAAGTTCCACAGGATGATAGGACTATCTTCTTGACATTCTCCAAAGGGTACCCCATTTCAGAAAATGAAGTTAGAGATTTTTTCACTGGGTATTTCTCTCCATCTCTATATATTTATCAATGTGTACGTGTATATGATTATTGTGTTATTTATTTATTTATATCACAACATAATTTTTGTGTTCGACAAATTGTGATTTACTTGACTAATCTTATAATTTTTTTTTACAAAGAAAATATGGAGACTGCATTGATGCAGTTTACATGCAAGAAGTAGTGCACCCAGAAGAGCAAGTGCTTTTTGCTCGCCTTGTGGTACGTTCGGTTACCACCATCGATGCTGTCCTCAATGGTCAGAACAAAGCGAAGTTCACCATTAATGGGAAGCATGTTTGGGCCCGGAAATATGTGCGTAAACACCCAAAGTCACCTTCACAAACACCATCGGCGTCGCTACCAACTTCGCCTGCATCAGCCGCGACATACCCTTAGTTCGTGTTGGCAGTTTTTCATCATCCTGTTGAGTGGCATCGAAGGGTTAATTTGAGAATTTCATTTTTGTTTTAAGTGTTTTGGGTTGGAAAAGGATATATTCGAGTGTCAACTGTATAATGAATTTGGTATATGTAGTAGTATTGCACCCTAAGTACCATTTTAAATTTACACAGTAAGATTTTGTTGTTGTGATATGTATTTGGAAATCTTCGAAGCATGTTGGCGCCAATTCACCTTTTTGTAGCAGTTAATATATAACTACTAAAAATATTCGTGTTCGCGCCTTTATTGTTATGATATGTATTTGGAAATCTTTGGAGCATGTTGGCGCCAGTTCGTCTTTTTGTAGCAATTAGCTATAGCACATGTGCATTGCACATAAACATTTTAAATGATAATTGGGTTTGGTTTTATTTAATTATTATAAGAATTATAATTTCCTTAGAATTCTTATTAAGGTATGTGTTTTATATCGCTATATTTTCTATATATGAAATTCCTATTTGGGTTTGGTTTTATTTAATTATTATAAGAATTATAGTTTCCTCAAAATTCTTATTAAGGCATGTGTTTGGGTAGTTGTGTATTTAAAAGTTAAAATAAGAGTATATTAGTCAATCAAAAGTTTTTCTCATATTCATATTTTTATATGTAGTATAGATTAATAACTACTAAATATTCGTGTTCGCGCCTTTCAAATCGACTTCAAGGAAAAATGACTTTTCCTCTTCATAAAATACTGTCTATGAAGATCTATATTTGGAAAACTTCCAAGCATGTTGGCGCGATTTCTCTTTTCAATTGCAGCATATCCTTTAGTTTTCTGTTCCTTAATTTTGAATTTGACTTCAAGAACAAACGGCTTCTAATGTTCGTTTGAATGGAAAACAATGTGGGATGCATCTACCAGATGTCAGAAAATGGGGGAAAAAGAGGTTTTCCAGAGAATTAATTTTTATGGTTTGAACCCAAAAAAAGCAGTGATTTTTTTAGGGTAGTCATGTAGTCTTTTGCATCGCAGAATTGAAATGAGGAAAAAAGGAAATAGGGAAAAGATACGAGTAAAGACTAAAGAAAATATGCCCAGGGAACATCCTTTTTTAAGGCCTGTTTAAGAAATTAAATACAAATTAGTTATTTCAAAATTTTGCTTTTTTGGAACCTGGTGAATTGTAAACATGTCAAAATTTTGATAATGTTCTGAAAATTCTGAGTTTAGATCATCCTGACATGACCCAATTCCGAAATCACTCTTTAGAGGTAAGGTTGTATAAATTTTTTCAAGAATTGTATTTACAAATGTTGTAATTTTTAATGTTCATGTTGGTCTACTTTTGCCAGATCCTGTCTTTACTCATGAAATTTAATTACCATATCCTGTTATTACTCATGAAATTTAATTAGAGAGAGTGAGAGAGAGAGATGTACTATAGTTTTTGTCATAAATGAAATATAGTGATCTTCTGCCTCCTCCTTTATGCCCCTTTCATGTCTCCATTTCAGGATTAGGTCATGTGAGCATCATGCAATTGACCTTTGATACCCATGCGACAAATCATCTCGCTTGGTGTCTTATCCAAAAGATCTACTCCTTGAACATAATCTCAATTATCCCATCTGTTGACAAAAAACAAAAAACAAAAACCAAAAAAAAAAAAAAAAAAAAGAAAAGAAAGAAAAAAAGAACGTAATCTCAATTACATAAGTGGTACCAATTCACCTCCTTGAACATAATCCCAAATACATTTGATAATTAAACTCCCAAATTGAGAACCTAAATCATCTTAACATTAGTTTATTAAATTTAAACAAATCCCCATCTTCCAAACCTTATTAACTGGCCTCAAGCAAGGTGGTACCCAAAATTCAGCACCCCTATCACAGCCAGCATCCAGTACACATTATCTAATTTCCCATCATTAATATTATCCGGTAACCATCCGGTGATCCGACGTACCAAATCAGTGACCACAGCACTAAGAGAAAATCCAAATTCCAATCAACAATGAGATCATTGTTGTTGATGTGCTCCTCAGCGACATAAGAAACTCTTGATAATACAATGCCACCTGTCCCGGGAAGTGAAAGCCCAAGCCTATCCCCAAGATGGTTAACGGCACCATGAGCCATCGGGCTGAGATGGGCACAACCGAAGCGGATACGTTGATCCACAAGGTGGTGCTACCGAAGTACCGAACCACATGCAGCCGTACAGTCTCAATTAGGGCGGACCCCACCACGCCAACAATACATATGATCGGAGTGGCCAATTCTGATATGCTGGAGGTCTGTCAAAGACCGACATGTTAGATTTTTCCACGTAGGAATTAGGAAGCGGTCAATGATCAAGATTGAGATGGCGGTGGCTAGGAGGTTGAATACCGAAAGGGACCCAGCTGGGATTTTGCAGTGAGGCCCAAGGTGTCGGTCCGTGCATGGTTAAGGCTTGGAGGATCGTTAGGCTCTTGAAAACACCTATTGGGGTACTTAGAAAAATGCCAGGAGACCGTAGTGGGATGATTTTGATTAGGGTTTTGAGGTCTTCTACTTCTTCCACTGTGCATAGCCTCCATGATTTTGCGCATGAGTCGTTCCTTCCAGGGTCGGTCCATTGTTAAGTTTACATAAATGAACTTAATTTCTTTGATAAATCTCACAATTTCGAAACAACACCCCCCCCCCCCCCCCAACAAAAAAAGAAAAAGAAAAAAATTGTTCCCTACCAAGGATGAAATAATCCACTCTACAAGAAAACTTCTCACTCACACGACAGTGCCTCATCCTATATGTTATTTGTGTCCATCAAATTAATATAAATTCAACTAAAATACATAAAACAGCCCATACGTACCAATTAATTAAACTTGGTGGAACATGTGAATTAAGTTTCTATCCTAAAAGATTAAGCTAATAGGTGAAGGACAAAACAAATCTATGAAATCAAATCAAATCCAATATTTTGACGATGTTGGATGTGAGCTCTGATTTTCTCAACTTTAGTGAACGCACGTTGTCTTGTGAATCCTGATGGAAAACGCCAAATATTGATTAGCACGTATCAAATGACGAGACATTTTGTCACAAATTTTTTTGCAATAAGCCTTTGAACAGCATTTTATCCAAGAGTGAAATGAATGTGTTCAAATTTGTCTAATTCCATCTCAAGTTGGTGGGCTTGTCAAAGGGCCTATCAGGGCCCCCTCAAAGTTACTTTTCTCAATTCCTATTCAGATATGTATAAAGGAAAGCAAAGTATAACCTTGAGGGGTGGACCAAGTGATTTTAGGGCCTCTTACCAAGTAAGAGGTCTTTGGTTCAATTTTTACCACTTCCCCTTAAGACTACTTCTATGATCTTTGTCTTGTAATTGCCCGTGCATGTGGAATGGGAAGACTACATGTGCTCAGGAGATTAGTCAAGAGCAGAACATCTGGAACCTCTTAATATCAAAAAAAAAAAAAGAAGAGAAAAAAAGAAAAGAAAGCAAAGCAAAGTACTGTAGGCTGGCATGTAGCCAAGCTTAAAGAGATGCATCATGAGGGCAAATGGGCCAAAATGGAGCCAATAAAGTGGGTACCACCTCATTTTCTACATAGGCCTGCTTGTTTATTAAACTTAAATGAAGCCCAATCTTCCAAACCCTAATTAGCAGGCCCAGAAGGCCCATTATTCTTCTCAGCATTTTGGTACTTGAACAACTTGGCACAAGCAAGATAGTACCCAAAATTCACCACCCCTATCACAGATAGCATCCAAAACACATTATCCAATCTCCCATCGTTAATATTATCGGGTAACCATCCGGTGATCCGACGCACCAAATCAATGATCGCTGTAGTTAGATATAATCCAACGGCGATGAGCAAAGATACCATCGCAGTTGACGTACTCCTCAGCGACGTAGGAAACTCCTGGTAATACAATGCCACCTGTCCAGGGAAGTGGAAGCCCTCGCCGATTCCAATGACAACTAGTGGCACCACAAGCCATTGAGCCGACATGGGCACAACCCTACCGGGTTGATCCTCTAGGTGGTGTGTGTGGACCACGTGGAGCCGTTTGATCTCAACTAGGGCGGACCCCACGAAGCCAAGTATATCAATGACGTGGCCAATTCCGATACGCTGGAGGAGTGTCAGAGGCCGATGTGTTACGGTTTGCCACGTTGGAATGAAGAAGCGATCGATGATTAAGATTGAGATGATAGTGGCTAGAAAGTTGAATACCAAGAAGGATCCAGCTGGGATTTGAAAATGAGGCCCAAGGTGACGGTCCATGGATAAAGCTTGGAGGGTCGTTAGGCTGCTAAAGATACCTATGGGGGTACTCAAGAAAATGCCAGTAGACCATATTGGGATGATTTTGATTAGGGTTTTGAGGTCTTCTACTTCTTCCACCGTACATAGCTTCCATGATTTTGCATTTGAGCCGTCCGATCTAGTGTCATCATCGGTTTTAAGGGCTGCACTGTTCAGGAATCTGCATGGGATTGAGCTGAGGCATTTTAGCTTGTACATAAGTGCCACCATAAGATTTTATGATGAATGTGTATAATTTTTTTTGTCCTTCCTTTTTTTTTTAGTTTTTTGGTACAATTAAGAATATCATACAAATCTACATGCTCCTCGTCCATACATAGTTTGTTCTCTATAATTTTTTTTTTTTTGGGTGTGAAAGCGTCATGGATTAATAATCATGAGCTTTTCACTTTGTTGCACTCTATGTTTATATTTGTTTGAAACACGATAGTTATGAGTCTCTGTTAATTGTCATTGAAACATTTTCCAATAACTTGTTTTCTACGTACTTGAAGCATTTTTAGGTATTCATATGTACTACACGGATCCTCACTAGATCCTATATATTACGGTGACTGGAAATTTACTTTCATATCATTAACTTATACTGAATGTGTTTCTCATATCATTATCGATCTTACAGACATTATTTCTTACCGAAAAAAATTTATTTTTAAATTCAAAAAAGATATGTGTGCATTAATATTGTCATATAGCGTGTACAACAACAATAACAACAATAATAATACAGAGTATAATTTTTTAATGCTTTGTAGTCCTAATGTGGGTTAAGATGAAATATAATTTTAATGCTTTGTAATACACATGGCATTAATGTCATATACCACCAACAACAACGACAACAATAAAATGTTTTGTTACTTCAAAACTACCTAACCCTACATTGATTTAAAATTTTTAAAATAATTGGTTTGTTGCATGCTTAGGAGTTCTTGAACATGCACTCTCTCTTAATCAAATTAATGATTACCGACATCGGAAATTATGTATAAGAAAATTCCAACAATATAATACTAAGTTAAATATTTATAATCAAAGTATTAATCATCCTGCCATGCGTGATATGTGAGACCCATGCCATAATTCTATAAAAAAATCAAAATTAGGTTAAGATTATCTTGCTCCCCCCCCCCCATGGTACATACCTGAAGCTTTTAGTTGGCGGCGTCCCATTGCTTCCATGGTAATAATCCTGGCCATCAAAAGTTCTTGA
This sequence comes from Liquidambar formosana, assembly GCA_039720395.1. Taxonomy (NCBI): domain Eukaryota; kingdom Viridiplantae; phylum Streptophyta; class Magnoliopsida; order Saxifragales; family Altingiaceae; genus Liquidambar; species Liquidambar formosana. The sequence goes on from CM077825.1 coordinate 35,401,414, forward strand.
CATCTTTCTCTTTCGAATAGCTGCAACCATTACACGAGCTATGCTTGTGAAAGGGCTTCCCTTTGGCTTAATGTGCCGATAAAAATGCTTTCCCAATAAAAAGACGGCTAATCCAATTGCATTGGCGACAATGCAGATTCCAAAACCTAATCCCCAACTCACATTGTCTTGAATATAGACGATCGCAGTGAAGCTGATTGCATTAGTAATGTAAAGGGTGAGAAAAAACCAATTAAAGAAAATTGCTTGATCGTTGGATTTGTCAAATTGATCGGCTCCCATGGTTGCCATTGTAAATCGCGTGCCTCCATGTCCGAGTGTGGCTAGTGCTAGGGCCACATAGAGGACAGCAAATTGAAGCTTTGATGGGGTTTCACAAGTGTATGAGCCAGTTGCGCATGGTGAAGGCCTTAATGAAGGGATTGTAGCCATTAGGGTTAACATGATCACACCCTGAAAGAAAATGTAAATATAATTTCGAGAAGATCGATAGCATAATTTTTTCAATCTCATTAAGTTTGTCTTGATAGATATACGTTAGAGACTAATTTTCATATTTTTGTATAACAAAATTCAATTTCTTACACTACTCGCTCAAGTTGAAATTTTGAAAAATATTCATACTGTTCTTGCCAATGGTGCAGTGCACCCATTTAGCAACTCTACATGTCCACAATTCAATTGTCCCTTGTTGGGAAGTCATGCATCTCACATGCCCCAAAATATTGGGGTTAATTAATGTTGATTTGAAGGTCGAGTATGAAAAGACTTCACTACCACCACCTTAAAATATAATTTTAATTTGACAATTGAGTATCAAAAGACTCCACTACCATAACCCTTTTAGGCAAGATGGTGGTATCTCGTTCCCCTTCAAAGGAAGAGGGAAGTGGTTCGAGCCCATTAATTTTCCCCCAAAAAAAAAAAAAAATTGTAAAAAGAAAAGAAAAGAAGAAAGAAAGTACTCTATTAATAATTACTCTACCAGTTCTTAAACTATTGAAATTCTCTAGTTTTTTTTGGAGGTGTTTCAAAATTATTGTCGCATCTTAAAAGTAATCAATGATTCCTTTTAATTCATTTCTTAAAATATCCTTAAAAAGGAATATCTCTTTTTTCAATGTTTTGTACATTTGAAAGTAAAATAGGAATATCGAAACATATATATATATATTGATATGAAAGTATTTAATAGAATTTCCCATATAAATAAAAATAAAATAAAAAAAAGCACGTTTTTTTGAATGGATTAATCAAATAAGAATGAAGTGAGTAGTTTGTAAGTGAAATTCTTACCAACAGGGAAACAAAAGCAAAAATGCTAATGACAAAGAAGGAGCTTAAAAAGGAGTCGGTGAGGATGGCTCCAGCAATGGGAAAGAAATTGATGCAACCAAGGACCACATTGTAGATCTGCGTAGCGTTTATACTCTTCACGTGTAACTCAGTGATGAGAAATACAAGCAAGTTTGAAACCCACCCACCGGATGTTAGCCAAAGACCCATCACAGTTCCTGCCAAAACTAGCTAGTTCAATTAATTCATGCCAAAACTTATTTGAGAGAGAGAGAGAGAGACAGAGAGAGAGAGAGAGAGAGAGACCTATAATGAAGGGGAAGGTAATCCATCCCCCATGTTTCCCTTCCACACATGCTGCTCCTTCCTCTTTGGGTGTAGTTTGGTCATAGAGTTTGCCTTCAAGGTACTGTAACTCAGAAGTTTCCATTCTCTTTCCAAAAGAGGATAAAATTTCTGTAGAGGAATGGCTTAAACTATTATGAATTTCAAGTCCATGGTGTTCCTTTTATAGTAGTTAGCAGTCTCTTTCAATTCCCTGTGCATGATATGTATGAAATATATATATATAAAAGATCTAATTGGAGTATGCTTTAAGGAATAATGATGACACAAATCATAATGATGACGCATGCATGTGTGTTACAAGTTTTCTAGTCTTGCATAAGGAAAGCTTGCCAAAGGTGAAAAGATTTGAAGAAAAGCTCTAAGAATGACAGGATCGGGATAGATGATATACAACTATACAAGTTTCACCATTACAAAATTGTAATAACGGATATGAAGTAATATTGCAAAAAGAAGTTTCCCAACTTTTTAACATCCAAAGCTCGTGATGGGACTTAAATTTTGGCCCCGACATAGGTGTGATGAGATCTCCCATACATTAATTATGGGTTACTAAGATCAAAGCAATGCTTGCTAGCAGGTACGTAGAGTCACTTATTTACATCCTTTTATTTGAACCAAAAAAATAAATAAATAAATAAAAATTGCTAGCTAAGTAGGCATCTTTCCTACTTTGTTTGAATAAGCTCAAATAGTTATGTAATAACATTTACGTACAATGGAGATGTCAAATTTTCTTTTATGTCAAATATAAAATGAAGGCTTATGTGACAATTTGAAGGTCTACTTAAAATTAGTTATTCCACCCGATATGCCAAATTTTAAGGGGCTTATTCAAAATAAAGTAATAAACCACCCCACCCAACATGTCAAATGCAAAAATGAAAGAATCAAACTCTAAAATGGTTAAATTTAAAATTAAATAATAAAAAAAAAAAACTTGTGACTTTGAAGGATGTCAAATTTGATATCAAGGGATAGACTTCAATTCCAACTCAGCAAAGACAGTTTAGTTGGAAATAAATTTGAAAAGTTAGCAATGCCTTTTATAGCCCTTTTTTGCACTGATGTAAAATTTGGCATCCCCTTTGAAAATGCTCTAATGGCTATTTTTCATGGACTTTATCTCCTATCGGCCTTTTTTTCTGTATGGATTTTGTAAGGTTTTTTTTTTATTATTTAATACCCTTCAAGGTTTAATGATCCAAAAACTTTTTATTTTTTTATTCATTTAAAAAACAAATGATCTCTACAAGATCCCAATCCAAATTCTATTTTTCAGGTGTCATATTTTTTGGAACACAATTTACTTTACGACGGCACACTCTCATGGTAACATTTATCATTTTTGTATAATAATACGAATAACAATTCAATTCAACAATGAACAATTAATTGTACATGAGCAATGCTGACATCACCCATACATTAGTGAAGAAAATCATCAGCTGCATCATTTGTCACTGCAGGTGATAATATTTCTTTTTTCTAATCTAGTAATATGCGAAAAGAATTTTAGCTAATTGCAATAAGAAAAAATGTGCATGATGGGTGATAATATTTCAGGTGTTGTAAATGGATCCTGGCCTTTCATTTTGTGAAGGGGAAATTGGCAATTAGTCCACTTTTTGGTAAAATATTGGCAATTAATCAAGTAAGGATTTTTCTAATTCAATTAGTCAATGAGGCTAAAACTTATTTATCAATTAGTTATACACATTTTTTAAAAATCCCTAGTTTACCCTTATTATTACCAAGGGCACTCCTTTTTTTTTTCTTTTTTTTTTTTAATTTTATTAAAAGCACCTTATGTAACTAACTTAGTTTTTTAGCGTTCCAATTTTTAAAAACTTATAACTTGCAATATATACATCTGTTTTTAAAAAAAAATTATATTTTTGGAACCTACTCGTCGATATTTTCGAAAAAAGATTCATATTGATTAGGTAATTATAAAAATTAAAAATTAAAATTGTAAAATTTTTACTACTTCATACAATCTAACATAATAATTAATAAAGCTATAAAATTTTACTACTTTTATGAAGTAGTAAATTTTACAATGAAGTAGTAAACTTTTACTACTTTATGAAGTAGTAAATTTTATAGTGAAGTAATAAAGTTTTACAATTTTGTATAGTTCACTTCGTAAAACTAGTTTGATGAGAATGGATTAAAGTCAACATATCTTGTAAATTAGAGTCTTACTGTTTTATATACAATAAAAGAAACATTTTTTTGTTGAACTTTAGGGAAAACTCTTCAAGTACCTTGTTGAGAACTGCAACCATGAGAACTACTATGTGATCAATCTCATCTTCCAGCCCTGGAATCCTCTCCTTCCTCCTCAGAGTTCTTCATCAGATCAATGATAGACCCACCCTGTTGGTCCTCAAAGTCAAGATCATCCTCATCTTCGTCGAATAATGAGTGCCTAAGATCTGGGTATTTGTCATCATTGAAGTCGTCGTGGTCATAGGCCAGCTGGGTACTTGGACCAGGATGTAACTTGCTGGCCATGGCATTATAGAGCACAACAGCCTTGCTTTGGTCACCGACATCATCTTGACTATCTTCATCATCATGCTCACTTCCTAGTCATAGGAGATGCGGCCGTTGGTGACAATAGTTGTTGTCAGTGGCAGAAGGATTGGCTGGAGAAAAAGAAGCTCCCTAGTGAGTTTTAGATCTAGAAGAAAAAGCAGGAGAGAGAAAGAGAGAAGCAAAGGTGGTGTAAGTGGGAGGGAGGGAGAAGGAGAAAAATAAAGGTGAGGGTATTTTGGTCAGTAATGAGCCAAATAGACTAAATGAGTTAAAATAAAAGTTACTGAATTAATTGCCAAATAAGTCTTATCTCTTGAACTGATGGCCACATCCCCCTTTTGTGAATATCAAATTACCTCTATTTGTAGTGAAACCAAGAACTTAAAACAATTGCATAGAGAGAATAAAGAACAAGGGCATAGAGAATAAAACTTCTGATTCATCTTCTTCATAAACAATTCTTCTTCAGTGGAATGAATTCTTCCAACACAGGCTGATCGAATATATGATAGCCTCCTCTGCATTGATGACTTCTTCAAATATATAATCACTTGAAGACGTGTTGCACTTGTATAAGTGCCGCACTTATAGAAATGGAAGTAGTGCTGTTTGCACTAATAAGTGGTGGGACGTCCACGCAGAGAGAGAGAGAGAGAGAGAGAGAGTCATACTAAGCTAGAATTCCTTGCACCATTTTTTTTTTCTTTTGAATTGCCGATTGCGAGCCTCCTTCGCTTGCAAAAACATGTTTTTTTGCTATATATATATTAGGTACTCCCTCCGTTTCATAATAAGTGTCCTATTTTCTTTTTTGGGATACCCATAAAAAAGTTTTCTTTCTTTTTCTAATGTTTTACAAACTTGAGGGCAAAATTGGAATTTCAAAATATATGCATTGATGTAAAAGCATTTAAAAGGATTGCATTAAAAAGCGTGTTTTTTCAAATGAGACACTTATTATGAAACGGAGAGAGTAATTCTTTTTACTTTAAGGGATCCATCTTTTGCAAAAGCCGCATCCGTGTCTTCCTATCCCTTTGAAGCATTATCATTCTTATCATTATTATTATTCAGCCTAAAAAATGTATCCCAAGTCGGCTCCCAACACATTGATTTGGAGAGATGTTTATTTGGTGAATTAAGAACAGCCAATTATTATATAGTAATTTGATTAAATATGCATGTGTCTATAATAAATGAAAGTGGGTGGTGTGGGGCTGCATGTACTGAAATCATCACATGCAAAAGACCCACCAAAATGAAGAGATCTTCCAACCCACCCAATAAAGGGAAAGGGCAATCACAACAGTAGCAATTACTAAGTTATAGTGATCGGTCTAAAAGGACACTGACTGGGCGTGCCGAGTGCTGAGTGATAAGAGGATAAAATCACCACCAAAATTTTCAAAATGGGAGGGGTTCGTGGTCAGAAGACAGACTAGCTAGTATGCCCAAAAGCTGTGGTTTTTTTTTAACACATCACACACATGCCTTAGTGGAAGAAAACTAAAACAGTGCTCTACTGCGCATTTCAGTCTTTTTATCTTGTTTTATGATGATAGTTTTTGTCCTGCTGGGTTAGGTTCAGGCTAGGGTGTAATTCTCATGTGTTTTAAGTTTGCAGGGGTTTGATCCAGAAGGCTAGATTCGTTTCTTTTTTATTTTATTTTTTATTTTTATTGGAGGGGTGTTATTTCGTGTTTGTGTTGGTTGAGTTGGTTTTTCTTCTTCTCTTTATTTTATTTTATTTTTATTTTTGGGAGGAGAAGTGGGCAGAGACGGAATTTTGCGCAGGCCTAGGAAGGCCTTGGCTCCCTCCAAACCTTTTAGAATTTAATGTTTTGGTCACTTTCAATATGAAATCATATTGTAATCCTGGTTTCGTCCTTAGCGGGGCTTTGGACTCGATTGCTATCATGCGGATTTGAAAGAATGAACCATGAGTCCATGATGAACAAGAAATAAAGCTTATTCATTACTAGTCTTCACTTCATGTAATTATTAATAGCAGCATGGACTCTGAAAACGTAGTTTAATTATTACTTTTATATTAAGTTAAATGAAGCCTGATCTTCTTGACCTGAGTTAGAGGGCCCAGAAGGCCCATCATCCTTGTCTACATTTTGGTACTCGTACAACTTGGCACAAGCAAGAAAGTACCCAAAATTCACCACCCCTACCACAGCCAGCATCCAGTACACATTATCAATCCTCCCATCATTAATATTATCTGGTAACCATCCGGTGATCCGACGTACCAAATTAATGATTGCCGTGCTCAGGTAAAATCCAATGCCTATTAGCAATGACACCATCGCGGTCGATGTACTCTTCAGCAACGTAGGAAACTCTTGATAATACAATGCCACCTGTCCCGGGAAGTGAAAACCCTCGCTGATCCCTATGATGGTCAATGACATCACAAGCCATAGAGCCGACATGGGCACAACCGATCCAGATTGACTCATTAGATGGTGTGTCCGAATTACATGGAGCCGTCTAGTCTCAACTAGGGCGGAACCCACCATACCGACAATACTAATGATGTGGCCAATTCCGACACGTTGGAGGAGCGTCAAAGACCGACGTGTTACGTTTTGCCACGTTGGAATTAAGAAGCGGTCAATGATCAAGATTGAGATGGCAGTGGCTAGTTGATTGAATACCAAGAAGGACCCAGCTGGGATTTGAAAGTGAGGCCCAAGGTGACGGTCCATGGATAATGCTTGGAGGGTCGTTAGGCTGCTAAAGATACCCACAGGGGCGTATAAGAAAATGCCGGTAGACCATACTGGGATGATTTTGATTAGGGTTTTGAGGTCTTCTACTTCTTCCACCGTACATAGTCTCCATGATTTTGCATATGAGCCATCCGATACTTTGTCGGGTTCAGTTTTCAATGCTGCAGAATTTAGGAATCTGCATAAAAAAGAAAATGCTAAAAATATCGATATTTCTATATTTAATTTATTTTAGCAACTGATATGACAATATAAGTATAGGAATACTTATAAAAATTAAAGATATCTTTTGCTTTGAACTTCAATAAAAATATATATCTATGAGTACATTCATAGTAGTAATGAGTGTACGTGGATGACACACGCCAATCATAATGTAATGATTTGACCATTACGATTGTAGTTAGCATCTCTCGTAAAAATATCATATGCCACATCACTAAATGGATGAAATTAGTGAAAATATTTTATCTCATAAATGAGGTACTTAAGTTCACATCAATGAGATAATGGTTCTTAGCCAAATAAATAAATAAATAAATAATGGAGATCATGGTAGGGTCCAGGTAGATATAATATGCCATAGCAAAAGATTAGGCTCGTATAGAATATAAATAATTGACCATATATATGTAGTGGAACCAATTTATTCTTTTTTTTTTTTTTTTTTTACTTTTATGGTCAGCCGGGTCAACTTGAGCACATCTCAATTAAATCTTTCTTTAAGCTATTTTAAGAGTACACTCTCCCACATCGACCTGGTATATTCAGAAATTAATTCTTAAAGTACTTTTCAGAGGAATCGAACTTAGGTTGATAGAGTAGAAGAGCTCTCCTCTTAATAACTGGACTAATCTTCACTCCCACCCCCCCCAAAAAAAAAAAAAAAATACATGCAGGTGAAAAGAAAAAAGGAATTCTGCCTCTTTGAGTTATTTTATATATATTTAATTTTGTATAAGACTAAAAAATTTAACATCAATCATTGACTAACAAAAATTTCTTGGATAAACCAAATATTAATAGTGGCATATATATATATATATATATATATATATGCATGTACGTGTGTGTGACGTCCCATGCCCATAACACTGGTTTCCACTTTCAACCACTTTGTCTTGGCGTGTGAGAGAAACATCCAAATCACATGCTGTTTAATCCATGTTTCTTGTAGTATAGCGCAAGTCTATATACTACAAGAAACAAAACTTCAAAAATAGGTTAAACAACAGTAACATGGTTGCTCATAAAACCTCTTTTCTTACACTAACAATCATATATTGTTCACAAAATTCATACCTGAAGCTTTCAGTTGGAGTGCGATATGGCATCTTCGACGTCCCACTGCTTCCATGGTAATAATCCTGGCTATCAAAATTTCCCAACATCTTCCTCTTCCTCAATGATGCAACGATAACACGCGCTATGCTTGTGAAAGGACTTCCCTCTGGCTTAATGTGCCGATAAAAACGCTTTCCCAGTAAAAAGACGGCTAATCCAATTACATTGGCGACGATGCAAATTCCAAAACCTATTGCCCAACTCACATTGTCCTGAATATAGATGATGGCAGTTAAGCTGATCACATTAGCCATGTAAAGGCTGAGAAAAAACCAGTTAAAGAAAATCCCTCGATGGTCGGCCTTATCAAATTGATTAGCTCCCATGGTTGCCAGTGTAAAGCGCGTTCCTCCAAGTCCGATTGCAGCTAGCGCTAGAGCTGCATAGAGGACTGCATATTGAAGGTTTGATGGGGTTTCACATGTAAATGAGCCAGTTGTGCATGGTGGAGGCCTAAAGGAATGGAGCGAAGCTATTAAGACAAGCATGATCACACCCTGAAAGTACATATAAGGGTTTTTTACGCATTATTCATGCACTAAGAAAATATGGAAAATGCTTCATATCGTTACAAAAAAAAAATGCTACAATAAATCACTACTGTCTACTGACATGATGTGTGTGTGTGCCTATGTGGTATGCCTATGTTGTTAGGCTATGTGGAGTCTGATATTCCGTCCGACCTGGTTTATAGCACCTGACCCGATTCGACCTTGGAAGCATATATATGGTTTTAAATGAGATTTTTTGTGAGATTTAGTCCATCAAGCGGAGGATCGGCCTTATCGGCCTAAGCCTGATAGTAGAATACCATGTTCGTACACTAAAAACTCTCCTCTGAAACATTGTTAAAAAAGGCACGGATTGATAGTGGCATGCCACGTCAGTAGCATTTTTTGTATCGTTTTTTTGTGATATATATGTACTACTCAGGAAAATAGATTAGAGCACACTTTTCCTAGCAGCATTCTAAAGAAGAATGTAAAAGTAATTGAACTCCATATATGAGTATGATCAGATTGAAGATTTAGTGTGAAAAGGGTACTCCAATAATAATAAATTACTCAATAACTGAAATGTTACCAGTAAGGAAACGAAAGAGAAAATGGTAATGACAGTGAAGGAGCCCAAAAAGGAGTCGGCGAGGATGGCTCCGGCGATCGGAAAGAGGCTGAAGCAACCGAGGACGACATTATAGATCTGAGTAGCGTTTATGCTCTTCACGTTTAACTCAGTGATGAGAAATACAAGCAAGTTTGATACCCACCCACTGGCCGCCAGTGAAAGAGCCCCCGCTGTTCCTGCTCATACAAGTGCAATTCATTGATGTCAATTTCATATGAGAGAGAGAGAGAGAGAGAGAGAGAGAGAGAGAGAGAGACTTATAATGAAGGGGAAGGTAATCCAGCCCCCTGCTTGTTTAGGATCCACACGTGTTGTTCCTTCTTCGTTGGGTGTAGTTCGGGCAGAGAGTTTGCCCTGGATGGTCTGTGAGTTAGAGGTTTCCATTTTCTTTGTCAGATAGGAGATAATTCTATTCGGTGGGGGTTTCATTATCTATATATATATATATATGCCCGTATTCTCTTTCTTTTCTAACAAGAAGGCATGCAACGCATGCTGTCGGTGGTGGGTCGTACCAATAGTTTTTGCAGCTATACAACGAAACACGTGGAAGAGAAATGTGCTTTTGCACCCGTGGGTGTTTGTAACTCTAGAGTTCCCAAAAAGGATACAACTACATTTTAAGGTACGTTGGACGGATAATACCTGGCTTTCACCACCAAAATTGCTAGCTAAGGCCTCTCAAAGTCTCATTCTCTTTCTTCTGGTCACCAGAATTTAAATATTAAAGGCTTAAAGCTAGGGAAAGCTAATGGCTAGCAAGCACTTTTGTCTTTTCAATTAAGTGATATACTCTAAAAATTGATTTTTGCATGAGCTTAAGTGGCTAGAACAATTGTATTTGCCTAATTACAGCTGTTAAGAAAACCCAAATCAGCCATCAACCCGTTTAGGTGGCCGGGTCCTGGGTTAAGTGGTTCAATCACTAATCGATCCAATTAACAAAATTTTAAATATTAGAACTCTCGTATTTTCAAATAATTTAAGAGGTACCTAGCCTGTCGATAAGTGACATCCTGATTTTAAGAGAGGTTATTATCTTATGTAATATTGATATGAACTCTAGTTTTATGATATATCTCAGACCTGTAGATTGATTGGGTCACTTACTTACCAGTTAGTACAACCCCAATAAACCTAATTCAGATGATCGATTGCATTTAAATACAAAAGAAAGGCCCATGTATTTGTTCTATAATAAATTCTGTCCTATCACTTGAAAAATTAATTGATTTTAAAATTTTTACTTTCTTATAACATATAGATGAGATTTTACTATGGATCAATAATCAGCATTCTAGACAACTTTGGTTTTAAAAAAAAATTTAGGGTTAATTACTTTTTAATACCTAGCCTTCAACTTTTTGGGTAGTTTCAATTTGGTCCACAAACTTAAAATTGTCTCAATTTAGTGACAACTTATAAACTCTTGTTGCAATGTGGTCCAGGGCCTGACGTCCGTTAAGGTTATTGACGGAAAATGCACAAGACGCGTGTTGGGAATTGAACTAGAAGGAAAACAAAGTGCGGAATGAATTGATAAACAAAATTTTTCCTAATCGATTCCTTAACCCATGAATCCAATTATGCTTAAACACAAACAAAAACCCTAACTACAAGAGGGTAAGAACACTTACATTTTCAAAAATCTTCTCCTTTATGCTCCAAGCTTGAATCTAGACAGCAGAGAACGAGCAGTCCAAGTGTACTGCCTCCAACGGTATCCACACCTAGCTAGAGCTTCAAGTCTTTTCTTCTTTCTTCCTTGTTCTTGCTAGAGGTGGAGAAAAGAAGATAGAGAGAGAGAGGCTTTGGAATTTTCGACCAGCACTTGGGAGTGTGCTTAGGGTGATGTCATTACATCACATGTGAGGCTTTATATAGCCTCCACTAGGGCCAGCCAAGGGGGGGACTTCAAACCCTAATAGGTTTTGTGTAATTATTCCTAATTACACAATAACCCCTCTAATTTATATCCCATACAAATTTGCCCTTTAAGAACAATTCTTTTATTCACTTATGCCCTTTCTCTCATAGACTTTAAAACTCTCTTAGCATAATCAATGTGTAACCCATTGCATTCACATCATTGAGTAGTAGGTATAGCACAAGTTGTGCACAATAGAACTCTTTCCATTAAAGGTCTAATTGGAACTCCTTCCAATTCCCTAATTGATTATAATTCTCTTATATCAATTAGGGCTTCTACTAACTATGAGTAACATCTAGGATATGGCTCATGGTGTGGTCTTTAATGAGGTGAATAGTTATCAAAGAACCCTTCTGTTATAGTTTATAAGTTACAATTACATCCTTTCATCCACACAATGTCTCCAATTAAACTAATAGAACATGAAATTCTGTCAAGTCTCTAGTTTAATTACTTTATACTCATTCATGAATATCAACCCAATAATGAACTTATGGAAACTCCTTTCCATATTCATTCCACCATAGGCCCATGGATTTAATGAGTTATATCACTAAATGATATATGAAACATTTTCTTTCTTTTTCCTAAGAGTAATAGATTCCATATTAATCACTCACATGCTTTCACACACATAGCAGTAGGGCTAATAAACACCCTTGCAGACCCCTGATTAGGATCTGCATTTAGTGTTATCAAACTTCTAAAACTATGTGCATAAGACAATTATGATGTTTCAGGTCTAAGGATTACTAGATTGTACCATTATAACTATGAGAAACTGATTGACAGGCAGGTCAAAACTCCATTCAGTTTATCTCATATCTTTAGTTACATTCAGTGTACCTATTCTTATAATAGGCATCCACTTGTTGGTTATAGTGTCTACACATAAATAGCTTGAAACTAGCTATTCTCCTATAGAGTCAACCTAACAAGTGCTAGTCCTATGGTTCATTACTGTCTATCATAGTGAACCTTTAACTAGAAATGCTTTAGGAGTTTAGTACAAAGATATATCTACAGTCTTAAAATTACAACTCTTTGTAATTCCATATTCTCAACTCTAACTCTATGGACATATTATGTAAATATAAATGATGCATACAAACATAATAAAATAAGCCCTTTTATTAAATCAATAATAAATATGACACATATAAATGAAATCAAATGATTGTTCCTAATCCCTAAACCATCATCTCTATGATTGGTTCTAGGGCATAATCCTAATAATGCGCATGTGAGGCTTACGTGGAGCCTATGTGGCATCCACGCATGCTTCCCACCCAATTAGAAACCACGTGAGAAGCACGTGATATGCAGTCCAGCCTTTTGAGGGATGTTTGACCGAAATTTAACCCCCAATTCCTTCTTCCTTCTCTTCCTTCTTTACAATCTCTCTCGAATGAAACCTTAACCCTAACACAATACAGCTAACAAAATACTATGTGATTGCGCATACATTGTGTGATTTGTGTTCAAAATACTTCAAATTGATCCATTTCGATTAAAACAAAAAATCCAAAAACCCTTAAAATTAAAAAAGCTAAAACTCTAAAATTCTCAAGCAGAACGACAAACTTTGGAAATCAGACTACCAGAAAATTATAATTCCAAAACAAAATTAATACAGCTAACAAAAACTGCCTTTCCAAAGCTTTTTAAAAAAATCCTATAATACAGAAACCAAAATGATTAAAGATTCAGCTACCTACCTAAACATGTTTGTTTCCCAGAAAATTATTTCCAAGGAAAACTTTTCGTAATTAAATAGACATCGTAAATTCCCCTCCCCCCCAAAACAACACCCCACTCCGGTAAAGAACAATAATCCCCGAGAAAATTTTTCTTGGAATTACTTTCCCTCAAAGCAAACAGAACCAAAAGCACATAAATATTACAATTTCATCATGTACAGAACTCAGAATCAAAACAAAGACAATATTTGGGCGAATGGCGCATTACCCAACAAGATTAAGACTGTAACGGAAAGAAAACATGACCTAAGTTTCACATCCCGCGGTTTGAAATTCAGAGAGCTCGAGCTTAAGAGAGAAACTAAAAAACCCAATGAAAATTGAGTTGCAATTTCAGGTAGTAAATCTATTGCCAGAAACTGCCTCACACACGAGTAGGGAAACAGGTCCCTGGGAACTATATGGAGATCGCCGCACCGAACAAAAACTCGGTTGAGGCTGTTTTCGGGATTGACCCGCCGGAGGAGGTGAAACGCGACTTCAATGAGGAGAAACTCACCGTTGGTGTCCCATACTCGAATTGAGAGATTGGGGAAGTGGTGAGAGACTTCAAAGAGGAGAAATACGACGAACCACTCGTCTTCGAGGTTGTCGCCGAATTAGAGCTTGCCATGGAGGTGAGGGATTTAGGAGGAACAGAAGCATGTGGGTTTGGGGTTTGGGGGTGGCGAAAAGGGAGAGGGTGAAGGGTTCGTGTTGCCATATGTAGTCAGTGATGTAGGGAGAGACTGCGTTGAGAATTTGGAGGTGAAGATACTATAGTTCAAAGGTTGTTTAGTTGGTGGTGGTGGTGGTGGCAGCGGTGTTGGGGTTTAGGGTTTTGGAGGGGATGGAGAAATTTGGGAAGATGGCATAGAAAACGGTGTCGTCTAAGAATCTAGAGTTTTTTTTAGAGAAGATGGAAGAAGATGAGGGTTCTGGTTCGGTGCTCTTCTCCATTGGCACTGCTTCTGTCATGTTCATTCGAGAGAGATCATGAAGAAGGAAGAGAAGGAAGAAGGAATTGGGGGTTGAATTTTGGTCAAACATCCATCAAAAGGCTTGACTGCTGTGAACCCCGGAAATTGGGCCCACAAGGATTGAAAAAGAAATATACCAAATAGGTTTGAAAAAGAAAAATGAGTCACCACCTCATTTTTTAAAGGAAACAAGGAAAACTCTAAAAATAGTTTTTTTTAAGAAAACAATTGAATGACTCCATATTTAAAAAGGAAAGGCAAAAACAAGTCTTTTGGAAACCAAAGAAAACTGGGGATTCGGAAGTTAAGTTATGACATGGGAAGGTCCTAGGCAAAGCCTATAGGCACCCATGTCACCCTTTCGGTCTCTCAGTTTATTTGGGCTAAATTAAAGTCTTTTCCATATAAAAATCAGCAAATATCATCACAAGACAGTATGCATATCATATATTTCATTCATCCATCCATGCATAATAAGCAAAATAAAACAGAAAAAAATATAAAATATTAAAAAAACATAGGATACTTGGATCCTAGAACGGACTTGAGCCTCAAAAAGAGCGCCTACGTACCATGCAACAAAATACATGGATCAAAGTCCATGTAGTTTGAATAGAATTAGGGTTAAAACCTAATATAAACCTATGGTAAAAACCCTAGGTTTCTTTGTTTGAAAGAGAATTGAATATGATAGATAAACCAAATTTGAATTTAAGAAAACTTCCACAAGATGGAAACTTTGATAAAAAACCAGAATTTTATTTAACAAGGAAACCTCTAATTATACCATATACTCATATTAAGAAGAAACCCTAAAGAGGGAGAAGGGAAAGAAGTAAGGATGAAAAGAAGTGAATTGGGGCACTTCCACACCTACTTACCTGAGCGCAATTACTCCAAGCATTAGCAATTTCAAGTAAGAGCAGCCCTATTTGCCATAGGACAATTACTACACCTATTTGCACCCTTACACGTGCTCAAAACCATGCAAACACAACAATATGCAAATCTGGACAGAATAGTATTATGGCCTAAAATCATTCACTAAACATGCTAACAGCAAAAACAGCAAACAAATATAAGCTCTAATGCAATCCTAGAACCATGTCATGCATAAAAAACCTAGAAATCCACTAATATGCATGCAAAACATATCATAGTTATTCTATATGCGAAACATATACAACAACCATGAAGAAAAACTAACACAAAAGCCTAAACTAACATGCTATATGAAACTATCCTAAGACAAGGACAATGAAAGCCCTAAACTCACAAACATACCTAAAAACACATAAAACAGCCCTAAAACATACTAAACTCATATTAAACAAAACTTAAATCATGCATATTAAGTAATAAAAGCAATAGAACATGATAAAAATCCTAACTTTAACATGCAATAACACTATTCTAAAATAAGGACAACAGCAACCCTAAACTCACACTCATGTTTTAAATCCTATGAAACAGTCCTAAAGCATGCTAAACTCATCATGAACAACAAGTATTTCATGTATATTAACTAACTAAAGTACTAATACATGATAAAAAAGCTATCTTTAACATGCAATAGGCCTATTCTATAAGAAAACTCATATTCAAGCATAAACAAGGAGGGAGGTTACCTTAGGAGAAGCTTCCTTACTGCTGTAGAGACTCTCCTCTTAACTTGTGGATGACTTGAATCGATGTTCTTCAAGGCTACAGCAAGAACTCCAGCTCTCCTTCAACTCTTTCTCTCTTATTCTCTCTCAAATACTCAGGTTTAGTGCATAAAGTCGCTCCCTTGTGCTCAAGCATAGAGGGGTATTTATAGAGTTCACTTAGGATTAACCAATGGCTAGGATTAAAACCCTAGAAATTAATCCAAAGGCTATTAGAGACCCCCTTGGAGCTTAAGTAACTCAGGAGTTGCCAAAAACTAGAAGGAAACACGTCCAAAAGAGTCCTTGTACGTCAAAATAAGCAAGAGTCCGCTTCAGCAAACACATAGAGAGAAAATAGGAAAGTGGCCTTGGGTGACCACTAAGGCCTGGGCGGCTACCCACCTAGGCCCAGGCGGCTAGCCGCCTGAGGCTGGGTGGTCACCCTAGCCCACTTCAGATTTTTGCCCATTTTTTACTCCTTTCCCTTCTAGGGGTGTTTCAGGGGTCAAATTAAGTCCGATTTTGATGAAACAAAATCCAAAACGACCGTGTTTTGATGAGGAATACATTTTTGAACATTTTAGGGTGAAAACCACTAACCATGGGGGAATGGTTAGATTTGACAAAGGCGGTTAACCACTATGCTCTACCTTTGCAAAGCATAGGTATACACATAGGATCAAACCAAATGCTTTCCATATCAAAAATAAACTTTCTAAAACACTTTTAGGGATAAAATGATGACTAATTAAAGTCAATTTGAAAATATTTGGTTGGTAATTGTGAGTTAATTTGAGCTAACCCAAAGAAAGATCAATTAACCAACTTGAACTACATCGAGCCATTTTAATCCTGAGCCATTGATTCGTCAAATTGAACCTAGAAATACTTCATATGCATCCATATGAACTCTAATTGACAATTTGGAGATCATTTCAAGGTCAAATGAAAAGTTTGTGACTTAAAAGACGATTATGCTCCTCAAGTCACAAAAGTTCTTATTATCCCTTAAGATTAACTCCAAATTGAACTAAAATTTATATCCATTGTCCTTGTGACTCTAAAAAACTAATGCAAGTGACTAGACTAAAAAACAAAACAAAAACATGCATGAAATGATGAGCCCTAGCAAAGTGGTGCAAAAATGGGGTGTGACAACTGCATATCACATGCTTCTCACATGGTCTCTAATTGGGCGGGAATTACACGTGGATGCTACATAGGCTCCATGTAAGCCTCACGTGCCCGTCACGTGCGTTTTCTGTCAATAACCCTAACGGACGTCCACCCTCGACCACATTGCAACAAGAGTTCATAAGTTGTCACTAAATTAAGACAATTCTAAGTTTGTGGACCAAATTAAAGCTACCCCCAAAGTTGAAGGTATTAAAAAGTAATTAACCCAAAAATTTATGTTCGCATTAAAATAATTGGAAAAATAAATTATATTGTCAATTGCGACTAGTGGGTCATTATTTAAAAAATGTGACGTGGGTCTACTTCATATATATATATATATAATATATATATATATATATATATATATATATATATATATAGAGGATAATGATCAGGTAAGCACGTGTAGATATAACTTATATCAACACCCGTATTGGGGGTTATAGCTCATGCATTAGTGGGTTAAGGGGCATATTAGGCCAATGCAAGAGATACAACCCTCAATGCTTGGTCGTGATATAACTTATATCAATACGTGCTGACCTGATCAGAACTCTGTGTGTGTATATATATATATATAGACCTCATGTTAATATAAAATGGATATGTAGCAAGGAGAAGGACACGTGTTGTGTCTCAAATGTTAAAAGTTTGAGCATCTGGTGACGATGCTTCTAGTTTGAAATTTGGAAGTTCTTTTTGAGAAAAATTTAATAAGCAAATCCGAAACATTTGTAAACAACCCAATACAAGACATCTAAGATGTGACACCTTTTATTTAAAATTCCTTCCATGTTTAACAATCACATTAACAAAAGGATTCTTTTTTTCGTTTGATTTTCTCCAAGTTGTGGGCTTAGGAACTGCTATCAATATATGGGGTATTTTTTAGAAAAACATACCAACTTTAATTCTATTCTTACGCCAAATTTAAGACATCTAAGATGTGACACCTTTTATTTAAAATTCCTTCCATGTTTAACAATCACATTAACAAAACGATTCTTTTTTTCGTCTGATTTTCTCCAAGTTGTGGGCTTAGGAACTGCTATCAATAGATGGGGTATTTTTTAGAAAAACATACCAACTTTAATTCTATTCTTACACCAAATTAAGTCACACTAAGGAGCATGAATGAAATTTGGCTCTTACACACCATTTTTGGCGTGTTCAAATGCATGACAATGACTCTTAAGCTTCTCTTTCTTTTTATTTTTATTTTTGGCGTGTGAAAATTCATTTTCAAAAGTAAGGTGCCCATTCTTAATTAACTTGTTCATTCCTCAACAACGTTTGAGGCTTTGAGATCCCTAGCAGCCATTGATAAGGACATGTCATGTGTGCACTGATTTTGATTGACAATTGAGCCTAACATCCCCTACCAGTTTAATTAAGTTTAATTACCACCATCTAGGTTCTACTTCCCAACTTGTAATATTAACTTGAAGTTCCAAAATGTTAGAGAAATGAGCTTCTCGGATTTTGGAGCCACAATATCGCCTCTCAAAATATATCCACAATCATAAAATAAGAAATTTTTGTTAGTTTCACAAACTGTCATTACTAAAAATAATGAGACAATAATATGATTATAAATGGATTTTCATCATTTTTATAAATAAATAAATAAATAATTCATAATTCTTTATTTTTTTTTTATTATGATTTCACCGTTTCTCAAATTCATTTCCCAAAATAAAAAATAGCCCTCATCCCTAGAAGGCTGAAACCTTTGCAATATCCCAATGACAGTTGTCAGAAACTCAGAACAACGAGGGCCTGTAAAATCCGGTAGTGGCATGACCCAGATGACGAGTCAAGCAGCATTCCTCTAAAATCATATAAAATGGCTTGATGAGCATACCACTTTTTTTTTTTGATAGGCATTAAATTTGTCTTACAGGGGAAGATTAAAAAAGTGCCTACAACCTGCCTTGGGTAGGTAGAATATGATTGTCAAACTAAAAATAATGGGTAGAGCAATCCTTTCAATTATGTGTCGTGCATAGCTCGTTTAACTTGAATTGTGGTATAGTGATGATCGTCCTATCCAAGCAAAACCATTATTCCACTACCTAAAAACGACTCAACACGTACATCATTATCTATCCAATGACCAAAAAGTGTGTAGACCAATGCAATGACTTTTGAGACTTGTCCTATTAGAAACTTCTTATTCATTCATCAATCAAATTTATTTTAGGCATAACTGACAGAGAAATAGGTGATGGTCTTACATAAGCTCTAAGAATATGTATGGTCAAGATCAATGGACACAGTAAAATGAAAAATACTCCTTCATATAATCAGTTATTAAAATATTCTAAAGTTTGCTAAGCATAGACAGATAGGAGTAGAGGCTCTTATAACTTTGAGATTAAATAGAATTATTATATATAAATTTAATCACCACTAACACGCATATATATATATATATATATATATATATATATATATATTTAAAAGATTATATCATATTATGATGAGTAAAAAATTCACGTGTGACATGCGTATGCAATAATTAGTGTATGTGTGTATATATATATATATATATATATATATATATATATATATATATAGAATTCCCTTCTTATGAGGTTAACCTAATATAACTTTACGTTAGGTCACTCTTTAAAACTATACATGTGATTCATATTTTATGAAACAAACAGTTAAATTAGATAACCTTACCATGTAGGTAATGTATACCAAAAATTAAGTTGATCTGAGACTGATTACTATTCAATTTAAAAATTACATTTTTTAATCAATGACAATCGCTCATTTTGGACATTTATAAATGAAGTAGTTCTTAATCTCGAATCAACTTGATTTTTGGTATACATAATTTTCACATGAAATAGATCTAATCCAACAGTTGGTTTTGAAAAATAAAAATCAGAGATAGAATTTTAGAAGGTAACCTAATCTAAAGTTAAATTAGGTTAACCTCATAAAAAATGGACTATATATATGTATGTGTGTGTGTGTGTGTATATATATATATTATTATGGTTTAGAGGTATCCAAATAGAAGTTGCCTGGGCAGCCAGATGAGGAGGGGTCCATCTCATGTTTTTATGGGGAGGCATGGCTTTGAACACCCATCCAGGCCCAAAATTGAGAGGAGCACAAGTGTATGGGCCCGACCCATTTCACACCATAGTTTTGTGGGTCACAACTTTTCACAAGGGGCAGCCATCGGCTCTCCCAAGATTTGCCATGTATCCCTTATTTATTTTTCTCAATGTTTTATAAAAAATATATAATATTTTTATGAAAATTAATCATATTGTCCACTAGAATATGTCACTTTGAACAACTTTATAAATGAAATAAATAAAAATAAAAATAAATCCTAAAATTTGTCGTTAAGTAAATTTTTTGGCATTTACAATCTCTGTTTTTTTATAAAATAAAACAAAGACTGTAAGTAACCAAAAAATTCTACTTAAACAATAGATCTTGAAAAAATTTTATTTACGAAGTTATTCAAAATGATATTTTTTAGAAGAATATGCAACTAGTTTTCATGAAAAACTTTTATTTTTCATTACCGTAAAACCTTGAAAAGTATACAATAAGTGAGATAGAAGCAGTGTTGGGTGCCAACATAGGCCCCCCCCCTCACAAGCTGTTTAGAACTTTAATCTATAGTTTTAGGCCCACCGAAACCTTACCAGCTGGCAGTCTGGCAGATGCACATATGACAAGCATGTGAAGTCGAATGTATTGATCCTGTGTATCAGGAGAACTTCCATGCAACTCTGACATTGGTCGTGTGGTGTCACAGGTCAATGAAAGTTAAGAAAAGTTAGATTGTGGAGTTAAAAAGTACAAAAGCTAAGCAAAGTGGAATTATAGGATTAAAAAATACTCTAATAATCCCACTTTGATTGGCTCTCATTGATCCGTAACACCACGTAACAGTACCATAGTTGCATGGAGGTTTTTCTCATGTATCAAGCTAGGCCAACAAATCCCATAGTTGAATTTTCTTTTCGGCCTCTAGGGATAGCTCAGCTTGTCGAGGCCCCAACTATTGACTCTGTATTCTAAAAATTGTTCTTAGAAATGCGGTTTTAAAAAATAGTAAGAAATTTGAAAAACATGTTTTCGCTGGTTGAAACTAAGGATATTAGTTTTTTCTATGAAAATTAGTTGTTCTGGGAAAAAAAAAAATCCAGGAAACGACTTTTTGAGTACACATTGCCAAATATATTTTATTTCAATTAATTTTTTGTGACTTCTGAGAACAAAAAATTGTTTTCAAAGTACACAATTGAACCCTGTAGCCGATCAATTCTCTGTATGCTGTATTGGCTAGTCTGGGAGAACTAGGGCTGAGAGCTATTTGGTAAATGTAAAAACCTAACCAACTGAAGATAAATCTAATTAGTTTTGATTTCACGCTTTTTGGTGAATAGTTTTCCACTGAAAACAAAACATAAAAACGATTTTTTTAAACCAACCGTGAGTTTGTTAATTTAAAAGTCAAATAACAATTAGGGAATGAACCATCCAATTCTTTAACTTCCCAACAGGCCCATTGAGTACGGAACCAAATGAGGTTGCAATTTTGGGCGTCATCATAGCCATCTCTTACAACCTTAACTCCATGGTCTCCAACACTACAATCATTAATCATAATCAATACCCTTCGCACCATCATCGCCTCTACCAATTCAATCAAATTCAACTTCAACAAACACATTTCCCCTCATCCAAACACACCCTTGGATTTTTAAAAATTAATCAACTAAACCTGCAATTGTTTATCCACAGCAATGATGTAACTCCTCACTTCACAATTAAAATAATTTAAAAATAGACCAAGTCCTGGGAAAGCAACATATTCACACAAGAATACAATCGATCAGTCGGAAAGGACTACAGTTTAAGCATGAAGAATCCCTCCAGATGTTGAGCCTAAAATGGATTGACGGAAAAATAAAAGGTTATTAAAATAGATCTCCAAGAAACTAGATTAGGTGCTGAACTAGGCCAAAAGTTAAAACACATATAAACAACAACATTTGTATATCTTTTCAACTTTGCTTACATGGGTTAGAAGTTGACTTAAAACCGCTCAGATATACAATCCTGAACTTCAACACCCACAACATGTAATCCTTCCGTAATTGTAAGTACTGATCTTCCTTTTCATATGGTACTGCTATCAAGGATGTTCAGAACAACTTACCTGCTGAAGAACCTGTGAAACCAAGATGTGGAAGCGGAATATCTGTGCTGCTAGATCCGAGACCAGGAGCTATAAGCTCCACCTCATGATCTGTGATCTTCAAGGTTTATCAATGGCTGAGTTACCATATAAGGAAGACACAACAATGATAGTACAGATAGAATGGAAAGGCTCAAGGAAAAATTACCAATCCAAAAGAACAGTTGAAAGGAATTGCACCTCAAAACAAAGTAGACAGCAAGATGGAAGCATCACTTGGAATGAAGGTTTTGATCATGAGTGCAATTTGAAACTGACGGAGTCCACAAATTTCAGAAGCTGGATGATCAATCTCAAGATTCAAGTAAGTATACAATATTTAGAATGAACCCAACTCTACCACTAAATTTAACTTAGTCTCAAATTTAAAAAATGAAAACTGTACCAGGGAATAGATTCTGGATCCAACAGCAGAGCTTCAGTTTTAGCAAAATTCACAATAGATATTGCCGAATTTGTTTCCCCAACCAAAAGTTCAGAAAAAACATTTAAACTTCCAGTAAAGTGCTGCACAGGAGTTTCTACCCTTGAGGCCAGGCTAACAGTGAGTAAAATCATATCATTTTTAGCAGTACTAAATCCCATTACAACACTTTTCGCTTAGTTTCAATTCAACATTGCAGGTAATGTTCAACTGCTTCGAGATCCAAACCAAAGGCATCAACAGCATTGTACACCCTAATTCCCCGACCCAGCTAATACCCTCTCTGTCATCATGTATAAGATTTCAGAAACATACTAGCAACAACAGAGGCAACAACCTCTCAGAGCACGCTGAGATGGACAACAGCAGAAGCTGGAGATGTTCTCCAATCCAATCAAACAATTCGTCCACTTCAGACTCAGATGAGGAACCTGAGCCTAGCTACAAAAACCTGGCCACAATAAATTTACTAATTGGTGGCCTCGTAAGTGGCAAGCTTGAATACAACAAGGATGCAAAATGGGATGAAGACCAATCACCACATTACCAGGCAACACAGAAACCCTCTCTAATCAAACTTCTTTCATGGAAAAGACGAAATCCTAAATTCGGAGTCCCTGATTATCCTAGATGTACACCTCTCTTAAATAGAGAAAATGATGAATATGGGGGAGATGATATTGATAATGACCGACGCTGCCAATTATCACCCTCACAACCACAATGCAGTGAAAGTAACTATAAATTTGAGCCCTCTAGATTTATGAGCAGTGATCGGTTTGAGATAGGCACCTGGGAGGAGAGGAAGTTGGTAAGCAGAGATGGGAAACTAGAGATAGAGACACAGATATTTCAAGCTTCCATTGATCAGCGAAGTGAGAAAGCATCAGGTGGAGGTGCCTGCACAGTTCTAGCTACAGTTATTGCTGATTGGCTGCATCAGAACCCAGATATCCTACCACTGCGATGTCAATTTGATAAATTGGTACGTGAGGGATCTTCTGAATGGAGAAACCTATGTGAAAGTGATTCCCACAGAGAGAAATTCTTGGATCAGCACTTCGACCTTGACACTGTCTTAGAAGCACAAGTTCGACCACTGATGGTGATCTCTGAGAAGTCCTATGTAGGCTTCTTTGAGCTAGAAAACATGCCAAACCAGTTGAAATTCCTGCAAGGTGCCATGTCTTTTGACAATATATGGGAAGAGCTCCAGAGAAATGAATCACCATCAGAGGAGAAAATTTACATTGTGAGTTGGAATGATCATTTCTTCGTTCTCAAGGTAGAAGTGAATGCAATTTACATAATTGACACACTAGGAGAGAGGCTGTTCGAAGGCTGCAATAAAGCCTACATTTTGAAGTTCAATAAGGAAAGTAAAGTTTACAGAGTGCAGCTAGAGACGAGCAACAGGATGACGGATTCAGAGGGAACTGCAGAAAATCATTCAAGCACTGCTGGAGAGGAAGAAGATCAGGGGAGCAACCGGGAATTAATATGTGAAGGAAAGTGTTCCTGCAAAGAATTTATTACGGGGTTTCTTGCAGCTCTTCCACTAAGAGAACTGTTAGTTGACATCGAAAGGGGGATCTTTGGAGAAGCTCCTCCCCATCATCTTCTGCAGATTGAGTTCCAATACACGGCCCCATGCAATTCACAGACAAACAAGGAAATCCAATCCTAATAGCTCAGGCTGGGGTGATATTAAAGCTTGTGCAGTTAGTAAGTCAAATGTATTGAGGATGACTTCATAATTATGGAGCTCACCAAATAAAGAACCTATAGACAAGTAAGAACATATTATACATGTAATTAAATAATCCCTAGTATTCTCTAGTTCATGGCACTTTACGGTATGTGCAAAAATAACAAATATGTGATAGTTCCAGTGAAATTAAATACAATTACAATTGCAAAAATTAATTTCTCAATTAGTAAAATTAGTTTATACCAAGTGCAATCCTCATGCACCCTACTTGTATTTAAGATCAAGAATTTATATTCACAATTCAGAAAATACCACTATAGAATTAATGATCGCCAGATTTAACAGGTTTCTCCAAATCATAGGTATCACTGTATCAGAGAACAAAAAGGACCAGTATGATGAGTAGTAAAATAGCTTTCTGAATAATTGGAAAGCATATTTAAAAGAACTCTGATCTTTCAATCAAAACTTCCCTTAGTTCTGACTTCATGCATCATTGGAAGCTAGTTCTACAGAGAAGTAATTGCTGACTTATGGGCAATATCATAGATAGATATGAGAATTTCAGCGCCTATCAATATAATGATGAGCCATTCCAGAAAATCTGATTTCCTATTTTGAAGAATTTCCTGAAGAAAGCGAATATTGTGCTGCAAGAAAAAATCAAGAAGTCATCATCAAGCGTAAAATCCAAAGATCTTATCAAATCCAAATAGACATGCATGCCAGATGAAAGAAAGCAATCCATAGATCTTATCAAGTGTTGAATCAAAAGACCTTCCAAGAAAGGAAAAACTCTACCTCAACAAACTTCAACTTGAAATCAAGACTTGCAAATCTTTGAGTTAA
This sequence comes from Liquidambar formosana, assembly GCA_039720395.1. NCBI lineage: Eukaryota > Viridiplantae > Streptophyta > Magnoliopsida > Saxifragales > Altingiaceae > Liquidambar > Liquidambar formosana. Next base: position 35,426,515 of record CM077825.1, read on the forward strand.
TTCAAATTCGTCTCGTAGATATTCCCATATCTGAGCATATTTAGCATCCTTCCAGGCAATGTCTGATCTGAAAAGGCCAAACAAGTGTCCATGAGTTCATAATACACCGCTAATGAAAAAGTAATATCATACTTTGAAAAGGAATAGAGAGAGAGAGAGAGAGAGAGAGAGAGATTAATTGATATAATATAGGGTTGGAAGTTGAGACAGAGAATTATTCTAAGAATATGATCCTACATTGAATTGGAGCCTTGATACCATAACCATCATCATGATAATAACTAGAAGAATAATGATATTCATAGAAAGCATTAGGTTTCTGTATAAAGGTATGCAGGTTTCATTTCCAATTACTGTAGTGAATAAAACAGATGTGGTTACATATTTATGAACAGAGCAAAATGTTCTTTAAAACCTACGCGGCAATAAACCATAAAGGAGGCCACTCCCGTGTTCAACACCCCATCATCCAGTTCAACCTCCAAGAACATGATCATAAAAATAAAAACAAAACAAAAATTGTAAAAGAAAATAAAAACACAAAAGAGAAATAAAATGAACAATCATTAAAATTGAAATATTATGATTATGGCCTTAAATACTAAGCAAAGAGAATAGAGAAGAGGCAAAAAGAACAATATGGAAAATAGGTATTGTATGAGCTTTTTGCTAGTATTGATAAAAATAAAATTTAAAAAAAAAAAAAACACATCAAACAAGACACATGCCAATATATATATCTATCCTTGTATAAGGGCCATCATATATAAGCCATCAATTATTTTCTTCTACTACAAGACATTTAGATAAGCTTTTCCAAGTGATTTCACATTAATAAATTTAGAAAGGCAATACAGTATGAAAACTTTTCCTTCAATACAGGCTGTAAATCTATTACCTCTCAAAAAGTCCAAGCTTAAGGATCACATCAGCAAGATTGGAATTTGCCTTCCCAACTAACTGAAAAAGCTTTTTCCTTTCCATGGTAAATGTTCCAGTTTTTTCCATCCCACGATTTATGTCTGTAAATTCTGCAACCATTCCGTCTACCTAAGAGAAGAAAGAAAGTTCTAAGCATACATGATCAAGCAAAAACTTCACAATTTAAAAACTTTTTTAAGTAATATGGTACACACCTGGCGTACATAGTAATCAAGAGCAATACTTTGACCAAGAACACTACCAATTGTACGTATTCCATCAGTATTCAAGTACTGCAGCATTATGTAATCCAAACCGCCTTGCATCCATGTGTTTAAAGTTGGCTTCTCTATCACCTCATACTCTACAAAAATCAGAGCATAAAATCAATTTTGGATATAATTAAAATTCCTCAGAACAGGTTTAGCATCATAAACATAAATTTTACCTAAGCACCTAACATTTATATAGTACAGAGAAAAAATCACTCCGGAAACTCGCCAAAATATAAAAAATATGCTCCCCCAAGAACAGTTTAAATATGAGATTTGAAGATTCCTTTGAGCTACATAGACATATAGGCCGACCCAACAACTCGATCACCCAAGAACAGTTTAAATATGAGATTTGAGGATACCTTTCAGCTACCTAGAATTATAAGTCAGCCCAATTACTCGAAACCTCAATTGCCAATTTGCCTTCTTATCCTACCCTTGACAACCAACCCCAAAACATAGTATTCTCAACATTAACTAGATCTGTAATGTGGAAAATTTTACTGTATATGGGAATACACAATCTAATGACAAATAGAACACTAGGATACATATATTTTTGAATAATAATAATAATTAGTCCCGTTGGAATTAGCAGTTATACACTGTGAAATCAAGTCGGTCCCTCAAACAATTATTTATCATTAGAGACTATTAACTTATAAATAATCAGTTATCAAGAAGGAAATTAGTATAACTAAAATGATAATATTAGGATGGAAAATTGGCAATAAAAAAAAATAAAAAATGAAAAATTAATGCTTTCATGAGAAGCTAGAGGTAGTACCAATATAGAAGAATAAGAAGAAGAAAAATCAAATAAAATAATTTGGTCATGTGCAATGAAAACCAAATACTACACCAAGAAGTGATTTGATTCAAGTAAAGGCATTGCACGGGCAAGAGGACAGCAGAAAAGAACACAGGTTAAGGCCATGAAAATGATGGCATATGATTATAAGTCGAGAGTGTGGCCGTAGATGAAGCTAAATGACTCAAAAGGATTTCTTTTTTTTTTTTTTTTCTTTTTTTCACAGAGAAAGGGTATGCAGATAGGTGACTCCACATACCTGCCAAGGAGGAAGGATTTCTATATTTGATCCCAAGTAGTTGGAATTTAAGGCTTTGTCGAGTTGAGTTGAGCTGAGTCACCTACACAGTTTTATGTGCATCTGTGGGTTTACTATGACATTTTGACATCATATCATTTATTCCCATTTGATGGAGGACCAAAAGAGAAATCAAATTTCAACTTCCGCATTCATATACGCAAGGAATATATTACTTTCATTTTATTCTATTCTCGTTTTAATTAAGTCATTTCAGCTCTGAACCTTGCACCTTCTCAGGCATTTCAGATACAACACTGACCAGGTACAATAAAATCTTGGTGCATAGCATGTCGACAAAAAGGCAATATGGAAAAGTGATTTTAAATATTAAAAAAATTATTTAATCAAAATAAATTCTGGATATAAGAACTCACCATCCTTCCTCATTTCAGGGAGTAATCCTGAAGCATGTTTTTCCACGATTTTTAAATACCCATCAATCTCATGATCACGAACATTAAATAAGACAATGGAACCATACTGAAAAACTACCATGTAACAGCAATCACTTTGACTTAAGCTTGCACCCAAAACCTGAAAGAAAGAAATTACCACTACTTTAATTTGTTAATTTGATAGAAATACATTACAATTTAATGTATCATATACGGGAAAACACAAGATCCTAGCTAAAATGTGGAATATCGCAGATTCCGGTACACTCTACATCACACTCTTTGGACATGGGTATCATTGGTTTACTTCAGAAAATTATTCAATGAATATATGCAGCACTAAGGTTGTCCTATGATAGCAGATATTCCATCACTCACTTTGATTTAACTAGGGGCAAATGAGATAATGGCGGCTACATTGTTATTAACCCCCAATTCATTCCAGAGTTCATTATTCTAGTGACAAATATAACTTCTACTTAACACATTTGTGAACTTCTAAGGCGTAATCCAGCACCGTAACCAAATCAATTTGGATTAGATGCACTCGTTACTCATATAGCAGTAAGGATACTGCCAAGGTTGCAAGATGATGCTGGAAAAAATAAGGTAAAATTTTTAATCTTTTATTTTTCATTATCTAGGAGCCAAGAGAACAAAACCCTCCACTCAACTGAACTTATTTCAAACTCTTAGCAAAGTTAGTGCGCTTTCATCTTCCATAAAGCAAAACAATTTAAAACATATTATTTGAAACTTATTTTCTTCATTTTCTCCCCCCATCTTCTTAGCACAAAACCAAGGGTTGAACTAGTTCAAAGGGAAATAACAACGAACATATACAATGCATTAGCAAATTCCTCATAAACCAACACAATTCAATCAGACATAATATAACTCCATATCAAGAAAACACAATAACAAACTTACATTAGGATCAGGGTTAGGGTTGCCGAACTTAAACACAACATAATTAGTCATCCGAGATGTGGGCGGGATGAAATTGGGTCTGTTCTGTTCGACCAAGCTCCTCAAATCCACACTACACCAAAAACCGCCACAAAAATTCACTGAAACGATACAAATAAAAAAAGGCACATTGAAAGCACTCTTTAATACCATTTTAAAATCTTTGTTTAAAAAAAAAGGTCATAGAAAACGCTTTCAGTGCTTCTGAATTAAAATAAAAATAAAAACACAAAATTCAAACAATTTTAAAAAACAGAAATCAGGAAACCAAACAAAAAAAGAAGAACATGTAACACAATTGCGTCGAGTCCGAGGCACACGGCGGCGGCAACACCACCGCCGCCGCCGCATCCTCATCAACAACTCCAGCAACCACATGCTTTTCCCATATTATGTTTCACGAAACAGGCTTGGACTACAATTCCCAAACCCCCCACTACAGGTAAGTATGTAACCAAACCTAGTAGAGAAGAAATACGCTCGCACTGGAATCGAAGCCCTGGTATCCTCCTCGCTTACACCATCATTATTTCTGTCTCCGACCTCCGAGCACGAAACCGGCTCGTTCCACTCCAATGTGTGCGCCGAAGAGACCGACGAAACGCACCGAACGACGAGGAAACTACAATCCGTGACGAAGTTGTGATTTCTCGGAACGAAAATTGAAGTCCTGCGGGGGACTAGGGTTTTGGGGAAAGAGAAAAAGGGCGGAACAATGCTAGAGCGTGTCAGAAATGTTCTGAATGGTGTGAATGGCGATGAAGAAGAAGAAGAAGCAGAAGAAGAAGAGGATGATGATGATGAGAGAGAAGGAATGAGACGGAGGGTTTTCATGTGGGTGTTGATCGAACTGGTTCGATACATGGTTGTCTATATATATTTATGGATTATACCATTTGGTTGTGATGGAATTGCTGAGAGGAGTTTGCTCTCTGCTAGGGCGCTACACAGAACATGAGGTTGCTGAACTGTTTTGGAGTATTTATAGGTGAAGTCCTGCTCGGTGATTCTAAATCCGGTCTGATTTATTGTTCCCCAGAGAAGTGGTCTGAGTCTGTTCGAACTTCGAACACTGGCTTGCCGGTTCAACCGGTCATTTTATCTCTTTTTGAAACTTGACCCCCATGGTTCATGGAAACATGAACTGTTTTTTTTTTTTTTTTTTTTTTTTTTTTTTTTTTTTTTTTTTTTTTAAACAGGACTTACACATACATCATACCAAAAAAACTAGTTAACTTTTAAGTACGCAGAACGCTGTTTTATAAACACAACACACACACACTTAATTCCACCGATGTGTTTTCTTTTCTTTTTTACAATTAATAGAATTTATTGTTCCAGAGAAGTGGTCTGAATCTATTTGAACACAGGTTAGCTGGCTCAACCAGTCATTTTATCTCCTTTTGAAACTTGACCTATGGTTCATGAACTATTATTATTTATTTTTTTTCTTTCAATTAATAGAATTTACTTTTACTCATAAATAGGTATCAAAACTTTATAAACTTGAATCCGATAACATTCATTTAATAAATGAAAAAAATGCAATTAGATTGTCATGCCATCAGCGATGGTTCATGAACTGAATTCACGTTTTAGCTCCCAATTAGGACTACTCACTGTGGAGTAATAAAATTTGGTGTTAATCGACACGAAGTTAGGAACAGATTTATACTAAGTTGCTTCAACAAGGACGTAAAAACATCCATACAAAGATTAATATATGGGAAAATTGGATCACTTGACGAATGCCTCTAGATAGACGGATCCCATTGATGGAGTTCGTATTAATTAATAATGATAAAATATCCAATAGTGTCAATGGCACAATAGCATAAGGGCATTCTTCTCATGTATTGGGTGAGCAATTTCGGGTTCAAACTTATGAAGAAGCATTGATACTAAATTACAAATTTACAAATTTTAATTAGGGTTTAAGGGTAAGCAACACAGATTTGGTGATGAGATGTAAAAACGAAAAAAAAAAAACAAAAACACCAAAAAAAAAAGAAAAGAAAAAACAGTAGTGGTCACACATTCCATAATTATATTAATCTATTGATCAACAAAGTTGTATTCTTTAACGCTATGTTTGGATAAGGATTTTATAGGTAGAATTTGTAAAATTCATAATTTTACAAATTCCATCTCGAAAGCAAATTCCACCTACAAATTCCTTATCCAAACATAACATAAGAGTTTCACAAATGAAACGCCATTCTAACATAGGCTTATTCAAAATCAAGTTTTATAGCTACAAAACTAGTCTTCCCTTTCACTGTTCCAACAATCCACAATTATCGGAATGTACAGCTCCAATCCTAGGTTCTAGAAAGAACAGACATCTTTACGCTTTTGTTTTTTTTTTTTTATTTCTCAAGGTATCCCCAGGCTTCGCCTAGGACTAGTCCTCCGAGGTACGATCGGGCACCGAAGCGGGGAAAAATCATCTTTACGCTTTTACTGTCATCGGTTGGCTTCTTGCTAGTGATTTTAATTGTATCCTTTGGGACAGTGAGAATGCAATACACTGTTGTTATGTTTTTGGCCAATACTATTGTAGTACCAAGTGAGGAAGAAAAAATGGTTTCATCAATGATTACATGTGAGAGAGAGTACTTCTGGTGGATGTGGCAAAATCAGTGTAGACATAGGCGCGCTGCCCAAAACAAACAAGTTGGAATTGTGCTTATACCCTCAACTGACACACAGAAAAATTTGATTTTCATAAGAGGTTGGTCAATTCATGTTAGGGTAGTTCAACAAAAGCAATAGTGAACTTGTTGAGACATTTTGGAGCAATCAAGTGTTCTGCTTCTGCAAGTGAAAAGTCTTTCAACTGGTAGATGGCTGGCAATGGCATTCTATAAGCAAGTTTCCATGGGCATAGGCCTAACATATATACTTATGGCAGGGTTAGCCAGGTAACTTTTGATGCTTTAGAAAGGCTGCCTAACAATTATTCTTGCCATGATATGTAACTTTGACCCATTTTGTGATGACTCCAGCACTTCAAACAATCGACTCATGCTTAGCCACTTATTAGTGTTGGTTATGGGTCTCCTTGGAAGGTCATTGCGGCCCATCCCGCAACAGCATTTGTTGTATACATAGTGAGAGAAATTGAAAATTACTAATGCTATGTGTCTCATCATGCTTTTCTTCACAACCATTGCAATAACAGATCACAGCATGCCTTGCATGTCCCCATGGTTCAAGACTTTCTGCCATTGCCCTCAAAAGGATTCTTGCAATAAGTTATAAACTCTTGGCTCTTGGAGACAAAAAGTCTCAAAGATAGAAACTATTTAGAGAGTCCTTGAACATGAACAGATTTCTATTGTTGCCATTGACTTCACTCCATTTGCATTGTGCTAGCCATGAGGGATTCCATAAAAACACAACCTTCCTACTTGACAAAAACGCTCCTAGGAGTAAAGAAAGTCATTGAAGTATTACTTCAAGCTCATGCTTCATATAAATATTATGCACATACAGAAACTGATTTCAAACTCGCTTGGTTATCTATCCTGCTCACCTGACATTCTAAAGAGAAAAAATACAATTTTTCGCACTCAAGAATGTGTGGTTTTAGCTCCTGTAATTGTAGCTGTGAGAAGGGTTGGTGGTGGTGGAGGTGGTTGGTGCAGGAAGGCAGAGATTGAGGGCAGTATTGTTCTGTGGACTTAGAAGGGGAAGGGTAGCTGGTGAAGCAGAGGCAATGGATGAAGAGAATCCTGATGATGCTGCATTGGAGAACAGTGGCATTGGGGTAACACCACCATGGCCGTGCATTTGCCCTGCCCAACTTGAGAATGTCGGTGAAGAAACGCCTTCAACCCTCTTCTTTACTGCTCGATCCTGTCAACAAAAATTCACTAACATCATTTTCCATAAATCTGAGATGCAATTATTCTACTTCTCTCAAAAGTCAAATTGCGGCAAAAAGTTTACAAGTATAAACATTAGAAATGGCACTACAACATGCTCCACGAAAAAGAAAAGTGGTAATGCATATATCGTGTTAGGTGTCATAATACCAATAAATATTATTTAGGTAGCAGTAGCACTCCCTAAAAGAGGTTCATCAATTAACACCACCAACCTTTTTAAGATGATAATGACTTAGGCTGCAAACATCATTATGATATTATTAAGTAGTGTTTTTATATCTATTAAAATGTTAGGGATATCTACAAGGGGTGGCGTCCCATCAAAATCGATGAGCTCCATCACTTAATATGTGAAATGGGTGGTCCATGTAATAATGTAAACATTTCAATAGATCGAGGACCTCTTATTTTTGGGTAATAATAAATGAAAAGTTTGAACTAAATTATTCCTTCATCCAAAAATAAATTTAATTTTTTTACTCATAAACTAAAGTGAAGCATATACCACACTCACTTGGATCGTTTATCCTTATGGAAAGAGGTATATGTCCATTCTCAATGTGATTGGATCAATTTGAACAGTCTAGATCGGTACATGGTCTCACCAATTGATGTGTAAAGGGTGAAGCATCAATGGGGTGGTGCCCAATCATAGATGAACTTAAATTTTAAGGAAGAATCTTGAAAATCTATCAAAATAATCGCAAGAAACACCGACTATTTATTGACCATAATCAATCCCTAGCTCCATAATGTTCATTACTTTGAACCATTTCTTTGTGTATTTGCATCGGTCAAAAGGAACAGAAACATAACAATTCTACTTCCATCAGTTTCTTTACTCAAAATTTCAATCTAGCTAGTAAGAGAAATCTCTCAGGAGACTAAAGGTTATTTCTAAAACTGTTCAGCTATTATTTGAAGGTTACTTTGGCAAGCTAAGAGATATTGATTACTGTATATTGGAATCCATGACCGAAAAGCAAGAAAGAATGCTTTATCATCTAAGGAAAGAATCTAAAACATGATCTGGGATCTGCAGATAAAGCGTAATGCAAATGATAACCGTGCCTCTTGTTGTAGAAACAGTTATGTTCACCATATTCCATTTTCTGAACTTTTGCAAGGTAGAAGCAGTGATTGATTTCCCTTTGGTAATGAATTATCAATGAGACACTAAAGTTGTGTGTTGGGGGGGGGGGGGGGGGGGGGGGGGGGAGGAATACCTCATAATTTGGTAAGAAACCAGGATGTACGGCAGACCACATGGAAGCTCGCTTGGATGCCATGGTTAGAGCATGAGAGGGTTGTAAACCCATCGGTGCAGAAGCAGAGCTCTCAACCTGTAAAAGCAAAGGGGGGCTTTAACTTAATCATCAACAGATTTAAAAATTATATGTACTGCATAAGAGAAAGGACTGAAACTAGCCACATGTTTCACAAAGTTCTGAAGGTAAGGACACATAAATTCACCTTTAAAGATAGGCTTAAACAGACAAAAAGACATAAAAAGCGAAAACCGTAATGATGTTCTAAGATTCTATTATGAAAATGATTTCATGGAAATTTCAACCATAGAAAGAGGAGTAGACGAAGACACAATTAAATACAAGCATGTTAATTAGAATGCTTACCATTGGTCTCTCTCCATTGGGTATCTCACAAGCCGCGCAATGAAAATGGACATCCCCCACATTAACATTCCCCTTTGGACCATTAGAAGGAGAAGAAATCCCAAGGCTCAGATCAAGATTGTGGCCATTGCCTGCATTCAAAGCATTAGGAAATTTATTAATTGAACGTAACAATTGGCTGCGAATTTGTTTTGTTCTTACATATACAACAAAAGATCACTTTGATAAAATAAAAAATAAAACAAAATGGGCTGTGGGATCCAATTATGCCCGTTATTGGCATCTAAGGTTATCTCACCTTCATAGGTACCAGGCTCAAAGTTGGTGACTGCTTCCCTTCCATTGGATTTGATAGCTGCCATGTCATAAGCCCTGGTTTCAGAAAACAGAAAAAATCGAAATTCTTGTTAGATATAGACAGCCCTTTTGAAGTTGAAAATTCGATATCAGGGAGGAATGAAAATCATGATCACAAGGACCTTGCAGCTTCTATTTCGCTGTCGAATAACCCAAGATAAATATACCTGCAATCAAGCATCATATTCTCAAAGGGAAAAAAAAAAAAAAACTGGGTCTCTAACCATTTCTTCTTTGAGATATAGCCATCTTAGGCTACCTTTTTCCAAAGACATAAAAGGAAGCATGACATGAGAAAGTTCCCAAATCATTGCATTTGGAACCAAGGTTTAATGGCTACACACCTAGGAATTAAAACATATGATAGAATTGGTTTCAGCATTAAGCTAGGCACACTCACCTTTTCCCAAGGAATTGCCCCATTCGAGCTTCCCATCGACCGCATTTGTGCAAGGTCACACCTCTGTATTTTGAGCTCCCCCTTGAAAACCCATTGCTATGGCGACGGAGTGTGTGCACGAATTCTTCTTTACTCAGGTTTCTCATCTGCATATCAATCAAATTCCAATTAACATGCCTGTACATATACATATATACATACATAACACATACTAAACACAAACTAATATGTCCACTTGTTCTACCTGTTTCATTTCTTCTTCATAATCGCTTATATTAAAGTTGATATCGGCATCAACCCCTCGAAACTTCAGTGCTGCTCGATCATACGCTCTGAAATTATCAAATCCAAATTAAGGAAAATTCGCACAACACATATTCCAAACTCTAATCAAGAAAAGCACGAAACAATTTGGGAAATCATTCAGAAAAAAACTCCTACCTCGCCGCAGCATGAGCAGTATCAAATCCACCTATTAAAAAAAAAAAAAGAGACCCAAAACACAATTCATCAAAAGTGTCCCAAAACAATTCGCAAAATTAATCCCTCATTAAGGAAATTGAATGACCCCAAAATGAGATGACCCCCTTACCCAAATAAACTTGCTTCCCACAATCCCTGTACACCAAAAAAAGAAGTAATCAAGACCATTGAAGAAGATAAACCCACAAATACATATACAAAATTCATACATACATACATATTGTATCATAAAAACAGGTGTAATTCATGAACACATACACACCATATATGAGATTCCCATCTACCAGTCCTCCGGTAAAACGTAACTCCCCGGTACTGCGAGCTCCGAGACCTCGGCCCCCGCCGACTCTTCCTCACCGGCGGCTGCTTCTGCGGCAAAATTCTCACCTCAGGCTTCACAATCGAGTCAGAGAACGAGAGGTTCAGCCACTGAGGCCGCGGCAAAGCCGTCGAAGACGATCCGGTGCAGAACTCCCTGTCGCCGCCTCCGTATCCGGTCACCGGAAAAAGCTGTCTCGTGACAGACCCAGGCGCCGAATTATCGTCTTGGACGACGACGACGTCAACATCCACGGTGGGGAGAGAATCTTTTGTGGGGTTGGTGAAGGAAGAGCTCGTGGTTTTGGAATGGTGGGTGTTGACGGAACCGGAGTCTTCGTCGGCGGCGGCATTGGCGGGAGATTCTTCGGCATTGACGACGGAGGAGTCGGAGGTGGCTGAGTCGTCCATTTGGGTGGTTGTCAAATGCTGTGGAAGTTTGTTTGTAGAGATGATCGTCTTGTTTTCTTCACAAATTGAGTCATCAGAGACTATATCAATATTGAGGTCCAACATGTCTATATATATATATATATAGAGAGAGAGAGAGAGAGAGATGAGAGATGAGAGATGAGAGAGAGATCAGGAAGATGAAAGTGAGGTGTGCGGAAAAAGCTACTCAGTTGAGATGCATTTTACAGAGAGAGAGAGAGAGTTAGAGTTGGGGTTGGTGAAGGTGGTGAAGGTGGTGATATAACGGCTGTCTTTCAGTTTTCACGAAAGGATGAGAAACAAATGGAGGGAGAGAGAGATGCTTTGATTGGGGATGGAAGACAGATGGAGAAGAAGAGGAAAGCAGAAAATGAGAGAGAGAGAAAGAGAGAGGCAAAAGCAGAGTGGCTTGGAGGAGTTTAGACTGAGGATTGGAAGTCATAAGTAACTGGCACAAGGGCTCAGCCGAAAAAGAAACAGATGGGTAATTGCGAACAATCTACGAAGGTAACATTGCCACTCACACTATCGCTTCTATTTTTGTCAAATTGTATTTGCTTAACCAGGCTCACATCCAAGATTATCACAATTATTAATATTTTCTTTCCTTTTCTTTTTTTTCACTATTAAACGTGGATATTTCTAGCCTACTTCTGCCAAGGTTTGGATACAAACTTCTGTTAATATGGTTAAAATAATGTTAATCCTTTGTCTAATCCTTCATTGATATAAGAAAAATGCTATAGATAATAAATAAGTTGACTTACTCTCCACTTCTTTTTCCATTTAAGCTAATTTTGCAATAACAAATTAGTATCGAGTAGTTTTGATTTACGATGGAACAAATTACTCCCTCCGTCCCATCAAGATAGGCCATATTTGTCATTTTTTTTGTCTCAAAATGTTTGTCCACTTTGAAAAGTCAAACCATTATTTTTATAAGTTTTCTACAATGCCCTTTGTTATTTCAATGATAAATTTTAATACAAAACCCAACACAAAAAAAGTTGAGGGTATTTTTGGAAAGTTAATAATGGTCCTAGGGCATCTTTAGTAGACGCACATCTGATGAAATTTAATTAATACAAGTCGATACAATGATGACCTTTTCTTAAACTCCGCGATTTATCAAACTTGGTCTATCTATATGGGACGAAGGGAGTAGTATTAATTGATAAAACAGTTGAACTTCCTTTGCATCGAACTCAAAGAAAAAGAGTGATGCTACTACATTAATAATTTGAGTGGATGTACTAGCCTTCTTATAGAAAAATTGAGTCTTTCTTTTTTGTAAATGAACTTAGAAAAAATAAATAAATAAAAGGTGAATGAACCTAGTAATATTTGATATGCCTAGTAACACTCTTAGTTTTCTAAATTGGTAACTTGAGTAAATAGGTAAGACTCGAGTAACTTAAGGAAAGTCATTTAAGTTGCCTCGACTAATGACCATGAGTCAAGTGAGATATCATAAATTTCACCCTATTCTTCAACCAATGTGCGAGTTATGATGAAATTTCCAAAATGACACAGTATGCTTGAATTTGACTAGTGGGTTGTTTGGTTATCAGCTTTAGTGATTTCCAAGGCAAAATCACCATTCAAACCACGAAAATCACATGGAACATCAATTTGTATGGTTGCCTGCTTTTGGCAACCTTGAATCATTGGATGGTCGGTCACCAATTTACACTCATGTGAATTCACACAACCACCAGTCACATTATCTTTGAATTGAATGGTGATTTAATAATTTTATAATAAATCTACTTTGAGAAATTCCACGTGGTAGTCAGTCAGAGGGTTTTCCCAAAATGGACGGAGATATCACGGTCTGATTTTAAAAATCATGCGATGCTAGACAACGTTGACTATGCCATAAATGGACTTTTCCTTATTTTCCAAAATAATGGACTTTCTCTTCCAAGGACCACTCTGTCAGTTTACGTTTCCTTTCATTATTTATGAGGGTCACCCGAATGCATTCAATAAATCCAACGGCTGGGGTTCTCTCGTCATAAAAGGTGGAGCTACCAAAAGCCAAAACATGACCTTATCTACAATGGAAGGCTGTACAAGCATTTCCTAAGGAGTTAAGACTCTAACCATGGTATATATTCAAGGGCGAACCCACCTTAATGGTAGGTGGAGCATGCGCCTACTCTCGAAATATCTAAATTTTTTTCTTTTTCATATTCTAAAGCTTTTGGAAGCCATATGAGTATGATAAGAGGAGAGAGAATTCTATACTTTTAAGAATACATTGTATTGGATAGTTATCTTATAGAGAACTAGAGTTAAAATGGTTGTTTTGCTAAAAGGGTAGGAATTTATAATTATAGTTTTTAATTTTAAAAAAATGAAAAAACGTATGATGGTATGCCTCTTTTTTCTTTCTTCTTCTTCTTTTGTTTTTATTTTCTATTTCATCTTGACTCCTTGTGCAAGAGGAATAATTTTTTTTTTTTTTCATTCTTTTTCTTGCCTGTATTGTGATTTTGCTTAGGTGATGACAACTTTTCCATATGTGTATATGTGTTGTATTTATATTTATATGATAGCTTAGTTATGTTTATTGAGAAATGAGTATTTAATAATGTTGAAAATAAAGTAATCATACAACGCTTTCAAAAGAAGAGACTTTATCGAGAATAATTATAAAAGTATTCAGTTGAAATATAGTTCATCAAATAGTAATGGATTATAAATTTTTGCAATTTTCTTTATTTTAAAATAATAATAAATATATATATATATTTTAAATAAAAGCATACATATTTAATTTTTAAAATTAGGACCAAGTAGTAACAATCAACCAACTAACATTCGCCTCACCTCACTCAAAATCCTAACTTCGCCCCTGTTTATATTTGATATAAAAACTGCACTATGGGTCTGTGATTAACACCCATTTGTCCAACAAAAAAAAAAAAAATATATATATATATATATATATATATATATATATATATATATATATATATATATATATTAACACCCTTTTCATCTTCGACTCCGTATGAATCTATGTGTAGATTTGTGTTCTCTTATTATTTTTTTTAAAAAAAAACAAAAAAAAAAAAAAAAAAGAAAACAATCATTGATAAGGTTGCAATCACCCACCTAGATTTTTTCAATTATTGATGTACTCAAGAAAACAGTAATCTTATTTAAGACTGAAGTTTAGTTTGACCAAATAATTCCCTCATGGGTGATAGCAAAAGAAAAAATGAAAAACACTAACAACAAATGACAAACTCTTTCTCCTATTAAGATATCTACGTTCCAAGTACGGATTTCATTGTTGGATAATCTTTAAGCACATTTAAGATTTGGAAAATACTATTGATCTATAATTTTATTTTCTAATAATGTGATACGCAATTCAAAAACAAAAAGCATGCGTTGATGTGGTAGCAACCACATCATTGGATAAGAAATCAGAGAAATATTAGGAATAAATAAAAATGCTCACAAAATTTTCCTTAAGTTGATCACAAGTACATATCAAGATTTGATATTTCTTGCTCGTTCTATAGGGTTTGATTGAATTTTTTTTTTTTCCAACTTTAATTGGTACTTGTGGATTCATTTTAAGATAATTCTTTGTCAAATAAGAAAGATTCAATGTGATTAATTTAACGATGTAGAACTTATATCAAATTTCTTGATAAAAATTTATCCAAATTTTTACAAGAAATGAAAGCTCACGGCAAGAGAGATGAGGCTGCCCTCTTGCTAACCTTACCCTATACCCACATACCCATATAATACATTTTTTTTTCCTTATTTTATTTTGGATATTTCCTTTTGGAGAAGCTGAGAAGGTACGCGATGGACAAAGAAACAGACGATGAATGGTTCTTATACGGATTGTCCTTTCCTTATTACAAAATGCCTGACGTGTCCTCGACGGGTCACAATAAAAAGATTTTCTTGTGTACTATTTTTCGGACGGAAAACGTGAATCCTTTCAAGAAAGCTCCACCGTCAGATGAGTAGACAATTACGGCACACCTTTAAGGCTGCGTTTGGTTTGATGGAATAGGATTGAATAAAAATGAGAATGGAATAAAATGAGAATAGGAATGAAAATGGGAATGAGAATGAAATATGAATGGACATTCCATTCTAATGTTTTGTAAGGGATGGGAATAAAATGCAAAAGTATATGTGAGATCTATTTTTAATGATTTTTATTTTTTAAAAAGTGAGGATAGCCATTCATTTTGATTTGAAAATGAATGGTTATTCTCTCATTGAAAGGAATAGACTCCCATAAAAGAATAATCATTCTATTTTCTTGTGCAACCAAATACTTACTATTCTTTTAGAAAATAGAATCACAATTTCATTCTCTCTCTCTTTCCCTCATAACAAACATAACCTTAGATCTATACTGTCCCATACATTTATTAGGGTCCGAGCACTTGCACACTATATTTTTTTTAAAAGAAATTTTTATTTCTCAATTGAAAAGAAGAGAATCACGTGTTTGATTTGGTTCTCTCCAACAGCGAATGCCTCTTCTCTCTTATCAAAAGGCAACTGCATCTGTCCTCTGTCATGCATGTCCGCTGGGGTCCAGGGTGGTACCTAGCAAATTACATCTTGATCCATCAATGAAACACGTTTTTACCTACGGACGAGAAAAAGTAACAGACCTAGAAGGACAATTTGGAAAAAATAAAAGTTTGTTTAGTCAAAAATGAGTTGCGATCGATTTTTATTTTTTTTAAAGAAGAAAATAGCAAACCTATCCTTCTCTATGAGCGTATAAAAGAGTTATTAAACGAGATTAAAGGATTAGTTTAAGTTGAAATCTCAAGAAAAGTAAGATTTACAGTACTCTTAATAATTAATCAAAAAAAAAAAAATGAGTATAATTTATTTTTGTTATTATCTTTTCAAAAAGAGATACAAGATTGTTTAGTTCTACAAAAAGTATTGTATGAACAACATTTTTCCAACTGTGGTTTCTTTTGTTGCTTTCGTGTCAAAAGGTATTTAGGTTCTATTTGGTTTGTGAATTTTATCAAGGAAAAAAAAATAAAATATAAGGAATTTTACTTTTTTTTATTTGGTTGCAATGAAAAATTGAAAGAAAAAGAATAATTAGAATAATTTTAACTTAATATGATTTTATTTTATTCTTTCCTCCTCATTTTTTTCCTTTCCTTTTTTTTTCTTTGGTAGAATCCGTAAACCAAATAGAGGGTTAGTGTTTTGTTTGATTTTCTTTTTCTCTTATTGCCATTACTTGACGGGTATCTTGTCTAGTTTTTTGCATCTTTTTTTATCATTGCAAGCAAGAGCAGAGCCATAAATTTTCACTTGCAGGCGCCAAATTAATAGTATGAAAAAAACTTTTAGAAAAATTATCAACAATAATTTTTTTTTTTGTTAATTTATTTAATTTTCTTCTTACTTATTTAATTTGTTCATTTTTCATTCTAAAAAAAATAAGTTTGAAATAAAGTGTATATATTTACTGATGATAAAAATGTGTTGAGTGTTTTTGGGGTAATAAAGGAGAGAATTTAAAACAGTGAAGGGGCCATGTGTAATATTTTAAGGGATTATGTTTTAATACTTAAAATGTTAGAGGGTTAGGTGTAATATTTTTCAAAATTTGGAAGGGTCATGACCCCCCTTGTCTGAACATAGCTCCACCTCTTATTGCAAGCCTATCAAAACCTAGTAGATTTTTAGGAGGCCAATGAATATTTTAAACTTAATTACAAGACTAGGATATTCTAAGAACTTGTAAATTGGCCGAAATCTTTAGGAGGTAGGATTATAATACTTTTTCCATTTGTTCTCTCTCTCTCTCTCTCTCTCTCTCTCTCTCTCTCTCTCTCTCTCTCTCTCTCTCTCTCTCTCTCTCTCTCTCTCTCTCTCTCTCTCTCTCTCTCTCTCTCTCTCCAATATGTAGAATTAAATTCAAATTGTTCGTTTCATATTAGTCGTAAGTTATCATTAAATTAAGACAGACAATCATAATTTATTTATCTATCCTTATTATTAAAACATCCTTTAAGCCATGCACAACAAATGTCATTTAACCTAACGCACAAAGGCTTCTCAATATTGCAATAAAAAAATAAAAAATAAAAAGACTTCTCAATATCATATGAGGATATTATCGGAATGGGCACATCACACGTTAAGTGCATTTTCTAAAGGGGATTCTAGTAACAATGCAATATTAAACTAAAAGCCAACCACCTAATGAGTGGACGGCAAAAAGACAGCAGCTAGAGAGAGAGAGCAGCTAGAGAGAGAAAGAAACCTTAATGGAGACAGGATGTCTTGTCATAGAGACTAATCAAACCAAACCAATCAATGTCACCCAAAAAGGAAAGAACCTCAATGAGCAAATCTGGACCGTCCATTCGTTTTTTAGTTTTTTCCATTCTATCTCCTTTGCAAAAGGTCGGGGGACGAAAATCAGTAAGAGGAAAGGTGATTGGTGACAAGAAAGAAAACACGGAATCTTCATGAGCCACCCAACGTTGAACCTTTCCTATTTGGGCAATTCTTCTACCTTAAAACTCCCCGTCGTGTATAGGTTATATTCCTTATCCGGTAAGCCAACCAGATTTTTTTTCTCTTACACTGTGTTTGGCTGGGGATGGAAAGGAATGAAGAACCCATCCCTTGGGAAAGGTTTTCTTCCCTTCCTATTGTTGGGTAAGAAGGATGGAAAGGGGTTTTCTTTCCTCCTTCTTTGTTTGATAAGAAGGAAAATGAAGAAGGGATAAAAGTTAAAATAGGTATTTTACCATACTACCCTCATAAAGTAAATAAAAAATTTTTTTTGGCCAGCTGGTTTTTTTTTTCTTTCTTTTTTTAAATGATTTAACTTCAAACAAATGAATGCAATTTTTATAAAAAGAGAACTTTCCCCTTTCTACTCTCTCCCTCTGCATTTTTTTCTCCCTATCCTTCTCCTTCTATGATAGCATTTTCTCCCTCAGTCCTTGGGGAGTTTTTCATGGTAGTGATTTAAGCACCCATATGTTCGCGATGAATGAACTTATAGAGGCAAAACTATCGGGTACAAAACTAGAGGTAAAGACAATTGGTGAGTAAAAGATTCAATTTTTGTGAAAATATTATACCTACAATTTGGAATGTGTAGTTAGGGTTTGTGAATGATATCATGGGTCATTTTTTTTTCTTAGATCGGTCTTTCAAAAGGTAGAGGTAAAGTCTGTTAATCTCCCACCCCCACATAGAATCAAAGATATATTTGTTTTAGAGAAAAAGAATAAAGGGTTTAATTCCATTTGCAAGAAGAATCTCTCTTTTGCTTTCCACCTCCAACAATGTCTTCTCTTTAAACCCCAAAAAGCACAGAAAAAATGACTGCATATTGATCTTTTGGTTTCTTGTGTGCATACTTGAGAGCCAAGAAAGTGGAGAACGACGCCAACCAATTGGAGCAGACAGTGATTTTGCCGGAGAGACATCCACTTTTCTGCCTATTTTGCCGAAGAGATGTGAGCTATAGTCTATCTTATAAAACCCATCCAAGGGTATTTTAGTCACTTCAATTTTTGGTCCATATTTTCATCCACTTTTTCGCCCGTTTATAGGCAAATTGAATTTGGTGGGCGGGGACGGAAAGTGAATCCATCAGCTTTAACTTTCCCTCCTGCTTTCCCTCCAACCAAACAAGGGGTTTTGAATCCTTCCCTTCCCTTTTTCCTCCTCCCCTTTCTTTCCCTCCCCTTTTCCACCCAACCAAACACAGCATTATGCTCTGTTTGGTAGGAAGGATGGAAAAGTGGGAGGAAAAAAATGTAAAAATATGGATTTTTCATCCCTTGAGAAGGGAAACTCTCTTTTCTTCCTGTATGTTTGGTAGGATGAATAAAATGATAGTTTTCTTCATTCCTCTGTGTTTGTTTGATTGGATGGATGGATAAATATTTAAAAGTATGATTTTACTTTTCTACCCTAATATGTGAAAAAATGTTATGAAAATGTGAGGATAATATGATCATTTTAACAAAAACCATTTTTTCCCTCCACCTTTCCCATCAAAATTAGAGGGATGAGAAAAAAGGTGATTTGAGGGGATTTACTCTCCCCCCTCCCCTTTCCCTCCTTCTCCCCCTTTCTTTCCTACCAAACACACCTCTTAACCCTTTTCCCTCCACTTTTCTCTCCTCCCCTTCCATCCTCTCACAAATCTCTCGTACCAAACATAGGGTCAAGAAAATTACATATCTATGTCATAAGTGCTTCTGTGATATCCACACACACAAAAAAATTGAATATTGTATGCAAAAGTGACAATTAATTACAGTTTGTGACAATCGATTATCTCAACTATGATCAATCATCAAATTATCAGAACATATGATCATTATTACTTAAAATACGGTATCTCAATAAGAAGGCATGTTAGTATTAAAAATAAAATTGAAAACACAATTGTATTTATGGTGATGCTTTTAAAATGGTTTAATTCCAAAAAAAAAATTTTGAATTTGTAGGTTCATAAGTTGATTGATGAATTCTACGAGTTTAATAGGACTATTCTTATGTTAAGATACCTCATTTATCTTTCCACATCAAAGGGAAAAAGAAAAAATCATATACAAAATTATAATTATGGTGAACTTTTAAAAATAGTTCTATTTAAACCTCAAGATGGACCCGTGGTTCATAAAACTTATGCCTTAAGATGTGGAACGTCATGAGTTGGATTTCCTACTCTCTCTTTTTGAGTTTGTCCTGAACATTAATTGACGAAAATGGGCGATGACTGATTTACTCGTCTTTAATAAGATTAGTTGGGACGAAGGTTTGGATATCCTTGTTTGTTAAAAAAAAAAATGTAAAAGATACTTTTAAAAAAAAACGGATTTGTATCTTCAATACTACATAAATTACTTGTGTTTTAGTAAATTAATTTGGTTAAAGGTCTAAACACCTCTAATAGCTCCAAAAAAATTAAAAACAAACAAACAAACAAACAAACAAAAAAAGAGGGGGAGGGGTCATTAATTAATCAATGATACTACGTACAACTACCAATTGACGAGAATCTATCTTTTCTAAACGAGGGAAGCTTGTATTTTTTGTTAATTACTATCTTGTCATGACACATGAGATAGTAAAACAAGTCAGTGGATAAGACATTTAAATTAGTATTTTCATTATTAAATTGTGAGAGAATTTATCTCATAAGGATGTTCCTCGATTCTAATTTTATTCAACCGTAGCTCATTTTAGGTAGAATCATTTCTCATCTAAAGTAGATGGTGGGAATTGGATAGGATTGGCCTGGACCAAGGGTATGAGTTTTTTTTTCTTTCCTCCCCATAACTTAGGATCGAAGAGAATCTTTTACCTAAAAAATTAACATAGAGAATCAATTTGAATTTAATTATTTCAATTGACTAATTTGAAATCAAATTATTTATATCGCTAAAAAATAGGAAGAAAAGCTTTAATAAAAGAGTAACCCTTGGAAAGTAACAGTATAAATTGTTGAAGTTATTATTATTTTTATTTTATTCTCATGAAAGAGAAGAACATCATTTAATATCTAATTAATTTTAATGGTACTAAAAACAAGGACATCTCCATTCAAGATAAGGAGAGGTACCTACAATTAGGGTAATGGGCCATTGGCATTTTTAAAGTACACATTTATCCTGTCTATACAATTCATGGTATATTATGGGTTACTAATGGAGTCCATATTTAGGATTCCCTTGGATTGTCACTATCAAGCAAATAATGCTTATGAACTTGTCCAATAAATTGTTTATTGTAATAATTTTGGAGATATTTTCATTTCTGACCTTTCCTGTCTTTGCTTGATGAGATAGATAATGGGTATGACTTTGCGTATAAAATATTAATTGCTTATAGTAAAAAAAATTAATCAATCCTTCACCATAACTTGATAAATAAATAAATAAATATTAATTGCTTATAGTAAGAAATAATAATCAATCCTTCGCCTTAATAAATAAATAAATAAATAAATAAAAAGTATCAAGCAATCAACCTCGATCCACCTTAACCATTGCTCACTTGCCACATGTACATCACCACCATTTTATAGAGATAAGGTGTGGTGGGTCTTTGAGAGGAGCATTAGGGGCCCACTCCATCTTGGGATTCCACACGCGCTGTTGACCGCGTGTGGTCGTTCTCTTCCCGAGAAAGTTAAGTCGGGGAGTTGAGGGATGTGACCGTACATTAAGCACGTTAGTGTAATCGCACAAGTCTTACTCGCTCCTAGAGTCCTAGATCAACGGTTAAGATCTCCTTCATCAAATTTGATACCCTCATCAAATTTTCGATAAATTTATGATCTAGTTTTAATATATTTAAAATGTTATTTAAGCATTAAAATGGTTTGATGATATCACGTAATGCTCACAATATTTATTTTTGCCTCATTTTCAAGTGACAAATAATCCGAAATGGGTAAAGTATTACAATTTTATATTAGTTCCCTCCCCAAACGAGAGGTATCTCAAACCGTTATGTTTAAATTAATCCTCAGATGCACAAATGAAAAGTATCTCAAACCATTACGTTCTTTATTTAACTTACCATCTTGAGTTAGTTTTATTTATTTATTTATTTATTTTGATAAACTATTAGGGGTATCCCAGGTCTTACTCCCGTTGAGGTTTCGATCTAAACTATTCTCCTAATGGTCTGTGTAAGATGCCTTATACCCACACAAGCAGCGATCTCTGTGAGAAGTTGAAACGACGACCTCTGGGGAGCACACCCAGGACTTGACCACTCAACCAACTCCGCAAAGGCAGTTAGTTTTATTAATTATCTAAAAAGTTCACTGTCTAAGATGATCTAAGACAATAAAAAACATGATATCCTAAATGAAAGCTTGAGTTCGTCGAATTATAGAGACCTAAATTTAATAATATTTTTGAATGTTGGTAAAACTTCCTCGGACAATGATGCCACAAATGGCGATTCGAAGGCTTTTTTTAATTCGTATTGGCCTTTGAATTTCTTAAAAATCACATTACTATTGTACGTTATGTTTTTAATTTTTTATTTTATTTTCATTGTTTATGTTAGTTGGATATAGAGATATGTTGACCGAGAGTATTAGGTCTATCATTACATTAATTAGTTAGATTAAAAAAAAATTAGGGACTCTCCATCCAATGCTTTATTTTATTCATCAACTTCCATAATTAACCAATTTTAGAGAACATGTCAAAATAGTACAAGTCAAGACAGTACACAAAATCGTACAAAATG
Organism: Liquidambar formosana; assembly: GCA_039720395.1. NCBI lineage: Eukaryota > Viridiplantae > Streptophyta > Magnoliopsida > Saxifragales > Altingiaceae > Liquidambar > Liquidambar formosana. The sequence goes on from CM077825.1 coordinate 35,448,975, forward strand.
AGAAAAAAAAAAAGATGAAATTTCATTATATAACTAGAATATATATCAATCACCTAGTTGCAATTAAAAAAAACCCGACTAAGAATATTCGTTTGTGTTCATCTTTGTCCTTTTCAGAAAACAAACAAAAATTACTTAGGAAAAAATAAAGATAAAAATTTGATGAGATATATCGAACTTATTGGACCTCAAAATTTACTCTTATATTGTATACAATCCTTAAGGTATTGGATTCTCAAAATCCAATGATACTAAAAAGAAAAAATTGGGATAATCAAGTTCAATTTACTATAGAACGTGTTGATATAAATTATATCAACTACACTTGCATTAGGAGGTTATATCTCATACCTTGGTGGGTAAAGAGTATATTGGGCCAACACCAACGCAAGAGTCATAACTCTCAACACATGATTATAGGTTAAGGGTATATTGAACTAATGCATGAGTTATAACTCTTAATGCGTGATATTGATATAATTTATATTGATTCGTCTTTATCTGATCGGGATTGTATAGATGTAATAAATGTCACTAATCACTTACAATTCACATGTTTTGTAAGAGTCAAAAACGTGTACAACAATCCAAGATAAGCAAAATCCAAGGTAAGCAAAATCATGCATGTATATGATTTGAGGTGGGAAATTGTGTCCTTACAAAAATTTAAAAAAAAAAAAAAAAAAAAGTGGTGGAAGAAAATGGGAGGAGTTTGATACTGGAATTATATAAAATAATTAAAGGAAAAAAAAAATGAAAAAAGGGCGGATTACATATTGGTCTGATTATGGTAAATAATTATAGTTCAATACATGACTACTAACTTCTTAGTAAATAGCTATTAACTTAACTAAGAATGACTATTAATTGTAATTATTTACCCATAGTGGGACCAATCTATAATTCCCCACAAAAAAAGGCTAGAGAAAAGGAGGAGAGAGAAGGAGCCAAAAGTGGAAAAGGAATGGATGCATTGTGGAGTGTACTTGTCGGCAGGCATACGAGGTTTTTAAGGCTCCGGACGACGTGGTCGCTTCCTCTCCTTTCCTACCAAAAAGCGTTTCTATTTTTTTATTGCTGTTTTGGTCAGATTTTCCTCCTAAATTTACCTAAATGTCCTTTGCACGTGTCCACTCACCTTCAACTGTCCTCGTGAAAGACCGCGTGGGCTGGGCCGTTCGGGGTAAAGATGAGAAAAAAAAAAAAAAATTTTTAAAAAAAAATTTATTCCTCCTTGAATTATTTTGTCTCTCTTCATAAACCATATTAAAAAAAGAAAAGAAAAAGGAAATAGATTACTGATTCTTTAACTAGTTAAAGTCATAAATTAAAATGCAATTAAATCTGATAATATATTTTTAGAATAAAATTTTAGGTTGAGAAAGATATGTATATATATATTTGATAAGCAAGTGAAAGAGATACATTAAGATGACAAGATTGGGCTATCTCTAATCTCAACCTCCTCAAAAAGGATAGAACGAGGTAAATCTGAGATTGGGATCGAACCAAAACGGTTACAATGTGCCGCCCATTAGGCCAATTCATGGGCAGAAGAGTTGGCCCTATGAGGAACAGTACGAACAACCCAAAAATTAAAATTACTAAACAAAACTCTAGCATCAAAGACAGGGGAAGCAATTGCCCAATGAGTCAAATCTTCATGCGCAAGTAGATCAAGCACAACAACAGCATCACCTTCTAGTATAATGTTGGAGAGATTAAAGCTTCCAGCAAGATCTCTAACAATAGCAGCAAGGACTAAAAAAGAGTTTCTTATGGTTACATCAAAATTAATCTTGACCCAACCTTGAGGAAGAGGAGTCCAAATAGGCTTAGGAGGGGCTTCAACAGGGCGAGAGCGACTGTAGCAAGGGTTAAGGTATTCCGGCGAAAGTTTCTCAATAGAAATCAAAAGTTCCTTTGGGTTTATTTCAACCTTATCAAAGACCACTCTATTACGGGAGAACCAAGTCATATCCATTAAAATAGCTACAAAAATAAGAAAATGTTTAGCATCAGAACTGTCCAAGCATAGACCTGGACCATTAGAGAGAATAATGGTAAGCCAATCCGCCAGATTAAGATAGTGAAAAGAGTCCAACCTTAGCACCCATCTTGAACACAGCCATAGAAGCTTTGAGACTTTACATTCCATAAACAAGTGCTTAGCAAACTCGAATTCAGCACCACATAGAGGGCAAGAGGTATCATCCATAGGAAATCTCCTATTAATTACGCCTTTAACAGGGAGAATATCCCAAAACAATCTCCATAACAAAATTTTATATCTCTCATGTGGGTGAGAATTCCAAATAAGTTTCCAAACTTCCTTAGGATGGTGACTAGGAGAGGAAAATCTTACTTGTTGGTTTGTGAGGTAGTTAGAATTAATTGAAAAATCCCCTTCGGAGTTGTGAATCCAAACCCATCAATCTTAGGTTTGGTTGGGGGTAATTTGAATCTTGGTAATATCATCAACAAGCGCCTGATCAAAGACTCTCTGAAGCTTCACAGTATCCCATATCCATGTAGGTTTGATAATGAAATTAGAAACCAGATTGCAACCTAATTCACGATTTCCACTTGGGGTAAAAGGGGTAAGACAAAAACCAGGAATAAATGGAACCCATGGGTCCTTCCATTTATCAATAGAGGTGCCATCTCTAACTTAAAAACACATGCCCTTGGAAAGCAAGTCCTTACTTTTGTTGATGCCTTTCCAAAGCCAAGAATCAGCATAAGAACAATCCCCATCAAAGAAAGTTTTGTATTTGCAATGTTTAGCTTTAAGCATTTGAACCCAAAGCTTATCATTGGCAGTGTAAAAAATCCATCCTAACTTAGCTAATAGAGCCAAGTTCAGATCTTCCATTCTTCTGAAACCTAGACCGCCAATACTTTTGGGAGAACAGAGGGAATCCCAGCTATGAGATACAGACCTTTTTTGTGTTTAGAGAACCCCCACCAAAAGTCACGGATCCTAGCATCTAGAGTCTGACACATTTGCTTGGATAAGTAGAAAGAAAACATAGCATACGTAGGCAGAGCTGATACGACAGCCCTAATTAGCGTGGATTTATGAGAGAGTCTTGGCTTTCCACCCACTAATTCGTTTTTGAACTTTCTTAATGATGTCACAAAAAGAGGCAAACTTTGCAGTTCAGATATTCTTGGAGAATATGTAATTGGTAGGTCTTATATTTCTCTCTTTTTTTCAAAGTAAAAAAAATAAAACAAAAAGCGCTACTCATTTTAATTAATTACTCTGTAATTTTTTTTAAAAAAATAAAGTTTCCCTACTCTCTTACATGTGAGAAATTTGCATGAGTTCCACCTAAGTATAAATCTCACTTTATGTGAAAAAGTAGGAAAAAAAAAAAACGGAAAAAAAAAAAATTCAGAAAGAGTAGCACTTCTTAATTTATATATAATCATTCTATACAATTAGCAAGCAAGTGCCTAGTGGCTTGCATCCATGTTCCCCATCTCACTCTCAGCCAAAAAAAAAAAAGAAGGGCAAGTTAGTTGGATGTCAGATGAATGTTGAAAAATTTGAACTTAGGGTATGACTTTCACATGGTTTATCATAGGACTTGAATGGCATCTTCAAAAATAAATTTAATTTAAAAATAAAATTTACTTATGGTGAAGCCTAGGTTGTTTGTAAGATGTAATCTGACAAAAAATCTCTCTCCATCTCATTTTTAATTTGGACAAATCCCTCTCCACCTTTGAGTAAAATTCTTAAAATATACAATTTTCGTTATATAGTTTATAAGATGTAATCTGACAAAAATTATAGAGACATAATTGTCCTTATTTAGGGATAATAATTGCTATGGAGTGGACAACATTGATTTGATTCTATGTAACACCGACGGACGAAATATTGGTGGTTTAGCGATCATTTTTTCTGTCGCAAGTATTTTTAACAATAATTTTTTATTTTCAAACATTTATTGACAATAAAAAACCATGCCCCCCTCTTTTTTATTTTAATTTTTTTGTATGTAGTGTAAAGAAGTGAACATCTTATGATTTCATTGCTCTTTGTCTCTACTTATTAGAACTTCAACAGAAAAAGATATAGAGGGTTCTTCTTTAGGTAGGAACGAGCATCAAGTCATGATGTTTTTGGTTTCCTTTGTTTCCTTTTCTACTATTGTAACATAAATAATATGACTTACATTTCTAATTTTTCTTGACCCTAGAAAAGAACATGTGATAAAGGAAATCAATTAGGGTGGGTGGATCTGGTCTAGCATGGTGAAGATCCCACAAAAGTTGTAAGCTAAGTGACCCCAACTAGTTGAAGTGTCACCTATTTGGCTATTTGCAATAATGTGGGCTCTACATGTACCATTTGTGGCACACAATTCTAGCTGTAAAATCAAAATAATGTACTCCAATAGCACAATGAGATCGACTTTAGAGAACCATATTCCTAATCAATGATGTTTTCTTTCTTTTACTCTTTTCTTTATTTCTTAACAATGATCTTTGATTTGATTTTTGAGAGGAATGTTGAACATTGGATTCATCATTAGAACTGATTTAACCCATTGTTGGTTTTATCTATTTAAATTTCATAACAAAATATCTTACAAACTTTATTTTATTTTATTTTATCTTTACCTAAGGTTAAGCATTGATACACCAATTCTAATGGGCTGAATTATCGACAGAGGTGCTCCAATAGAATTGTTCCCCATTTTAAACATGGGTCTCTATTCGCACCCAAAGATTTACTTTTAATCCCCTACTAATTTATATTTCAAGTTTTTGTGAAAAGTATAAAATGTTTTCATAAAAACTGGTAACATTGTTTATTGAAAAATATCATTTTTAACAATTTTGTAAAGGAGAGTTTTTTCAAAATATGCCATTTAAGTTGGTTTTTTTTTTTTTTTTGCCTATTTAGAGTTTCTGTTTCATAAATAGCTAAAAAGTTCACTTAAACGATAAATTTTGGGAAAACTTTTTTCTACAACGTTGTTTAAAATTGTGTTTTCTAATGGATCTCGTGGTCAGTTTTCGCAAAAAAAAAATTTTATACTTTTTTATAAAATCTTGAAATGTAAAATTAATGCGAATGAAAAGCAAGTCTTGAGGTGCCAATAGAGACCTCCTTAAAACAATGGCCAAATAAACAATTTGGATTGATGCAGAGTAAGTAATGGGCTTAACTTGTATTCAGGGGATTAGTTTGCCTCAAGGTTTGGACTTCTTTTTATTTATTTAAAAAAAAGGGGGGGAAGAGTTTAGAAAAGAGGGAATATATCATTAGAGATTCAACATAAGGGGAGTTTTAGATTGATCGGGCTATGGGAAAAAAATTAGAGATTCAGCATTATTATTTGAACAGGCTGCATAAGTAGAGCCTTTCCCAGCATTGAGATTGGTTGTGAATTGTGATATAGTTCCATACAGGTGCAAGTTTCAACATGGCAATTTCGATGGTCGTGAAGGCCTCGAGATTTTCCCCTAGGCATGATTTGATATCTTCGAGGGATGGGGGGAATGTTCTTTGTGGGTGGGCTTGTTAATGAATTGAATTTTGATCCAAATCCAATAAAATAGGCCAAATATGGCATCTGTTAACCCAATTACGACTAAATGCAGTCATATTTCAACATTAATTAGATGATGTCTTATATAACGCGATGTGTAATAATACAATGTCAAGCACAATTACAACAGCATGTGAAGTCAAATTGGGAATCCAAAACTTCCCAAAATGAATATAGTGGTGATCTAATATAGTAATAATATTATTCCTTCCATTTCTAAATAAGTGGTCTACTTTTCTCTTTAAAATGTTTCAAAATTATTGTCACATTTCAAAAGTTATTGGTTCTTTTTTATTCATTTCCTAAAATACCCTTGAAAGGTATTCTCTCTTTTTCTAATGTTTTGCACATTTGAGGGCAAAATTGGAATTTTAAAACATATGCATTGATTTGAAAGCATTTAATAAGATTTTCTTAAAAAACGTGTTTTTTCAAAGGGGACAATCAATTTGAAATGAGAGAGTATAAAAATAGTACGTGGATATAGCATGTCTCTAAGGCTTTCCCTTTCTTATTCTCTAATCTCTTTTAGTGTTCCAAATCAAATTACAACTTCTCAAATTTAAATTCGTACACATTATTCACTTTCATGTATCACTAAGAAAAGAATAAATATATTTTAAGAAAAAAAGAAAATAAAGAGAAGGAAGCTTTACGACCCTTTTCCTTTTTCTTCTTTATTTTTCAAAAATTATTGAGTATATTATAAGAAAAGATCTTTAGATTTGGGTTAAAGAGATAATTTGATGTAGGGTTCATTTGCTTTCTCGTTTACTTGGAAGAGTCCATTATTCAAACGATAGGGCACATGTATTGAGATTCGCACAGGAAGAGCAAAAAATCCAGAGTGAGAACTTGTGCTTGCTGCCATGGATTTAAGCAACAGAGCGTTGCTATAACAATCAGAGGACTTTGGCTACTCAAAACAGAGAACACACTTTCATTTGATATGGAAACAAATTGAGATTCTGAGATGATGATGAAAGATGACCGTAGCAGTATACAGTACTAAGAAGGCAATCGCAAACCTGACCAAGGAATCAAAGGCTTTCGCAATCTAACCAACATCAAGGGGCAAGCTAATTTCCCATGTAATAAAGTCAGTTTTTCTATCAAATAGGAAAGGTAACAGAATAAGAATAAAATCCGACTACACTTTGCGGGCATGGATCACATTACAGCATATAAATGGCTTGCCACTGCTCGTACAGCACACCGACCGGTAAATAGAGTTTCCCGGCCAAACGTGAAGGGTTACTCCTCAGGCTTTTACAACCTCGTTAACATGAAGGGTAACTCCTTAGGCTTTGACAACATCACTAACTTGCTGTACAAATGGCAAGAGTAAATTTCAGATCAAACCACCTTCATTGACAATTTCAACATAATATAGACAGATATACAATATTTAAAACTCATGTGCGAAAATCCATTCCAGATTACTAGGATTTAACCACAGCACAACCCCAAAAGCATATCTAAAAATCACCACCCACCATTCATATATAACCACCAGTTGTACGTATATCTTACTCCGGGCCGCTATCTTCTTCCAACAAGTGAGATATTCAGTTTCGACCTCGCCAACCAACCAAGGAAAAAGATAGATGGTCCTCGTGCTTAAGATTTGAGCTCTCCAACCCCAGATGGGTAACAAAATTTGCAATTGATTTTATTGAACCTAGCAAGAATCTTGAGCAATAATGCACCAATTGGGTGACTTGAGGGGGAGCTTGTGAAGATTTCTTTCCAGCTTTATACGTCAAAAAAAAAAAATTCACCTTCTTCTGCTGTAATGGAGTCCACTTCCTGAATAATACTGCTGCCGATGACGTGCTCCAGCACCCCTTCCGCTGGTTGCTTCCCAAGTGCTACCACGGTGAGCAACTCTACTGCCTCCACCCTGCATCCAGTTCATTGTCTGGGTCCCCATCCCATTAAGCTCCTCCTCTTCTCTATCATTATACTCCAAGACCAGCCTCTTGATGTCTTGTTTCTCTTCAAGCTCAGCTGCTTCTTTCTGTTTTGTGCCCTGCACAAGTGAGCAATCCCTAGGAATGTACATCTGCTTTGTTTGTTGCTTGTTCCCACGCTTCACGAGAACTTTGACCCGAACCTCCTTGTTTCCTTTAGCCTCTTCAACTAATGTCTCATCGCCACTTTCCCCATCAACACCCCTTCCATGATGATCCTTGGTGGACCCCTCCAACACGTTCAGCGGGATTGCCATATTTAATGCTGGCCGGGCCCGCCGGGCCTCCGAGCTATCCTGCATTGATGATTTAAATAACAGGCATTATAAAGTTATCAACAGTAAACCCTCAGCATTGCCACATTGCAAAGATACATAGCCCATGACGGTCACTGATAGTAATTATGATTGTACCGACCATCATTATGTTTTCTTTATAATGTTTCAATATAATCTAAAATATTAAGTAATAGATAGCGATTTTATTTATTTATTTATTTTGGAAGGGAATAAAACCCTAGACCTAAGACTACCCAAACCCTAGACCTAAGATTACCCAAACCCAAACCCACCCAAATACCACTGCTAGGCCACATGGGCCAGTGGTAAGTCATAGATAGGTTTCTCTGAACTGTTCTCACTTTATTTCACTACAGCTATTGTAGTTTGACTATTATTCTACCATGTAAGAAAAACTAAAATTTAGCATATGCACCACAATAGTAAACGTCCCCAAATTATTTTTCCCACAGAAAATATATTTTAATCATTATTACAATATTCAACAGCTAAGGCATCCACTGTCATAAACAAAAGAAAATATTTAATCTTATCCTTGCCTGCATTAAAGCCTTGAGCTCCCGGTCAAAGTCGGCCAATTCTTGAGGGTCCACCTCAGCCACCTTCTGTCTGACATGGACTTCATCGTCCTCATCAGAAGCAGGTCCAGCCCCATCATCGTCGTCATCGTCATCGCTGTCACATCCATCATCATGATTCTCTTCATCCAACTCTTCTTCATCGTGTCCCTCTGGATCAATGGTGCCACTCCCTGAGTCACTGTCATCACTGTCCCCTATGACCTCCTCATGCACCCTACCGTTTTCCTCGATACCATTTGCAAGACTTTGTCCATTCACTGATACAGTGCTGGAACTAGTCCTGCTTGAAGGCTTTTCAGTGTCTGAGTGCTTCTCACTGTTGGCCTTATCAGTTGAGATTGTACGTTCAAGTTCCTCAAGTTCTACTAGAGCAACATCAACTTCTTCAATAGATGAGTAACGAGTCATGTTGGGGCGTAAATCCGCAAATAAGTCCTGCATATCATTTTATGAGCTTATTTTATAATTTTACATATGTAGGGGTAACATTTTTCCATGAACTAATAACGGATTGGGCAAATTCTTTTAAAAGGAAATAAGAGTAAAGAATGCAACCCTATATTGTCAAAAGATAAAGAAACTTTGCAGACACAAATACACAGTCTACACCAATCATGTTTCCAACAGCTGGGGCCAAAGTCTCCTAGCAATCCAATCCAATGAAAATTAAGAAAACCTATACGAAAGAAGAAAACCAGAAGTCCAAGTCCATGAACCCCACATTAATGACACCATAATCCAATTGCAAATTGCTTAATGTCCAATTGGGTTCTCAGCATTCAAGGTCAAGCAGGCTGTCCTATCTTGGCCCAGCAAATCTAGGACTGATTTTGAAGAAAACATCCAAGTCCATGAAGATCTACTGCCCATTTATGTTCCTAGTTTGATCTTTTAGAACAATGATGCTACCTATAAGATATATATATATATGGTGAAATAATAAAATGATTACATCAGATTTAGTTTTTTAGTTCAGCTCCAAACCCTTTTCTTTTTTTGATGTAGATCATGATTTAGTCAAATACCCCTTTGATGGAAAGTAAATCATCCACTCCATGGATAAGTGGGAAATGTGGGTATGGGATCTAGAACTGCTAAGTGCCTTCTAATAAAGGAAGTTATCACCTTAGCAATGTAATCTTCCAACCCTTCCAAAAGGACACTCATCAAATTCTTATTCTAACTATTGTTTGCTACGTAGTGCAATAGTACCCCATTGCTCGTATCCATCGGTCCTTTCCCATCCCATGTGGCAGCCTACAAAGCATGCCACCTCAGCCAATTTTTAAGACACAAAAAGTTGCAGCCTGCGTGGCATGTCATGTTAATTAACGTGGCATGCCATGTCAAGCAATTTTCTGATGTGGAGCATGCCACACAGGCTACCACTATCGGATGGGAACGGAGCAATGGGTACATCAGCATTTTCCTTTTAAAAAGAAAATCCTTATCTCAAAGTTTTAAGATAGCCAACACAATAAACATGACGACTCATGTTAATAAGGGATCAACTAAAGGTTAAAGAGTTGTTTAAAGAGTAATTGTCCAACTAAAGCACACCTCCTTTCTCTGGGTATATTGCAGATGAAGCAAAATTGCATGTTGACATAAGGGAAGAAGATGGATTTGTGCCTTCAACAGTTCAATACAATATAAATTACACAATAATAATTTAATTTCCATTTGGGTGACCAAAAGGGCCCTAAAAGTATTAATTCACAAGCGCTACTAAATTTTGAATTAGAAGGGACATTTAGTGGGTTATGGAAGAGTGTGTAGCCCATGGAAAAGGGTGGCAATATCTTAAAGGGAAGAATCATCACAGGTGAGAAGTATCGAACTCAATGATGTGGATTATGGAAGGGCACTTTTGAGTCACTAGTTCCTTGAGGCAAGAGATTGGACTGTAAATGAAGAAGGGCTCAGAGTAAGATCTGGGAGGGAATATACTGCGAATATTATGTTGCCATCCAGCACGTATACACAGATGTGTCTTTTGACCCTATTTGGGTCTCCTATTTTCACCACACAGTTTGCATCTGTTGCAGTCTTCTCTCTCTCTCACCCTCTCCCTTGCAATATAGATTCTTCATTTATTTAAAAGATTTTGTTTGACACCTTCAAATGCTGCCATTGTCCAGTCCCCTACCTTTAATGGCAACTTACAAAACTAAGACATCAATTTCTTAAAAATTCAATAAGCACTTAAATAAAAGTAAGGAATGTTTTGTTTTTGAAAAAACACATGATGGCCACTATGTCAATCAAGAATCCTTCCAATCTGCTCTAACCACACAGGTCCTTAATGGGATATGGGGAAGCTTTCTTTCCAACTAACATTACATAAAGATCACGAACTCCATGCATGACATTTTTGCAGGCTAACCAGGTCATCTCTAGACCAAACTATAACAGATGTGTGCGTGAGATGTGAAAGTCTGAGGGCAAGAGAACGGATTACATCTGCTCCTCTTATTCTATTTGGACACAGTTCATAAATTTGGAAGTGAAAAGTAATATGGAAAGAGATTATCCATTTATTTATTTATTTATCCTTTTAATGACCTGGCAATGCAAAGAGATATTTGTAGTCTAGTTGCATACTTGCATGTTACGGTCCACGGCATGGAAATCCAAGGTCATGCAATATGGAAAAGTTTCTCTTTTCACTGTTTTGTTGCATGTCCAGAGGAACAAGAAAAACTTTTAGTTTTAATGCCCTAATTTGACAGCTACAATGAATGCTTGTATTGTTAACATAGGTCCTTTTTGTGTCACTGAATTCATGATTTCTGTGGGAATCTCAGTTTATAACTTCCACAGAGCTTGGGATTCAATTATTGAATGTGCATTTCTCTAATCCTTTTGATAGCTTCCTTTATTTAGTATATTTATATTCTATAAGAAAAAGGTTGAGTCTACAAGCATAATATGCATTGATCGAATGAACAAAGTCAATAGCATTCTTATGGGTCAACTTTCAACAAGGGTGAAGCAAAAGAATAAATTAGTTATTTGCTTAAATTTAAAGTTCAACAAAAAATTCAGAGAGTTTACAACATAAATCTAAGTTGTAAATCCTAATCTTGTATATGCATTAAAAAACTACGAAGGAAAAAACATTAAATGACTGACCTGTAAGTCAAATTCAATATCTAGCGGTAGTGCACCTTTGCTGAGAATATACCTCTGGAAATGTATTAAGAATCGATCTAGTTTCCTCTTGGACGAACCTCGGTCAAAGTAGTGTCCACAGGTCTCAAGAAGAGTAATGACCATCCTGATACGGAAACAATCTTCGGGTGGATCCAAAACACCTTGCTAATAACATTAAAAATCAGATTATGAAAAATTATCACATATCCAAAAGGTAAAACTAATTGAGCCATAATCAGAATGCACAGTAGGAGACTGGAACAATCTCTTCAAATCTTAAACGGTCCTATAAACACTCTCAAACACAATCCTATACAATCTACATAAAATAATAATAATAAATTTAATTCAAGCAGTTCATAAAAAAACCAGTCAATTTCATATCCATGTGGTTCCCAAAATAAATTTGTGATATTGAAGCATCATTATCTGATTTAGAACAGATATGAAGTTAATGGATACGTAACTTCATTTCCATTTCATGTGATTTCCAGTTTGCAACTTGTTGCATGCATAAATGTTATTATAGACAATATATCCTTTTTCTTTCAGCATGCCATTCGTCAAGTTACTCAAACCTATACGGAGAAAGGTCTCATTGATGAAAGCACTTATCCCACTTTATTTTTTTTCTTCTTTTTCCTTTTTCGTGACAAATAAAAATAAATTTTTCTCAAAAAGTCAAGATAATTTAAGGAAAGACAAGAAGTCCTTCAAATTTTTTTTTAAAGAATAGACACTTTAGGAAACAAACAGACACACCAAAAAAAAAAAAAATCTCCCCCTCGGCTAAAAGTGCCCTTTAAATTCTTGAAAAGCAGAAGCCCCTCTGCTGGCTGGCAACAGATTACCTCCTTCTTCAGCAGACCTCATGCCCACTTGCACTCACCAGTCACCCCTCATCAAAGAAGAGAGATGCATAATTATCCCAAATGAAGATGATATTCCCCCAAGACCCCGGACTTTTGGGCGTAATCCATGTAATGATTGTGGAGGAATCACCCTCAAGGCCTCAACACCAATTGAGTCATCCCCATGAACGAAGCTTTCCCTAAGCCCTTCAAGGAGAGCAATGAGCCTTCATCCTAATGAAAAAACATACAGTGACAGCTAAAAATAGACTAAGAGTACTTCTCCTCGATGATCACTAAAAATCCCTCACATACCAACTTGGCCTAGGTTGTCTTCAGAACAACCATCAAAGTTCAATTTCACCTTTCTTCTAAATAAGTCCACCAAGAAAAATGAGGAAAAGCCTCAAGTTCACGTGCTTGGGAGTACACTATGCAGCAAATGAAACTAAGGCCACCTTCATCCAAAACCACTAACTATATTGTTCCAGATGTAGTTGCAATAATAAGATTTAACGAAGAAATCCTGCATACCACTACTGCTGCCACTACAAGTCTATAATACACGAAACAAAATGCACAGTACAATAGATTTTACAAGTAAAATGAGCAAAGCCAACATATAACCCATTTTGACTGTTTCTTATGGTATGACGAATACACATGATAAAAACATTATGTAAGTATGTGCATACTTTGACTATTTGTGGTAATTGTCAAGAAAAATTAATTTTAAAACCTTTTTCCTATAAATATCATTACAGTTTTCCTATAAATATCATTACAGAATTTTTAGAAATTTAATTTATGGTTAAAAGAAAATTATTAAAAGAATCTTTTGTGTTCTGTTGCATACTCTCAAATTTAGCTAAGATTAATTGGCTCAACTACATATACAGTAGAGCCGACACAAGGCAGGTACAGCAGGACTCCAAGATGGCATCAATCCACAATTCATAACCAGGAACTTCCATGGCCCAACAAGAAAAAAATTGATAAGCTCCCAGAACTAACTCCACCAAGTACTTCGACAAGAGAAATTAATTAGACTAATGAAAAAGATCTGTAATTGTGCAACCACTGGCAGAATTAGAAAAAAAGACTTAAATCCCCACATAAAACAGATCCATCAAAAACCAACTGAAATATTTTAATTCAATTTCCCAACCATACAAAAGATGAGGCACTTAAAACTCCATAAGAAGTTCGTCAAGAATATTATCTTTCCCACGATGATTAATAGACTACTAATGGGGATTGCATATAGGCCGAGAGATGAAATGCACTAATGGGGATTGCATATAGGCCAAGAATACTATTTAAGCCAAGAATCAACATAATAGAATGTGTTTGGTGTGTGTTTAGACTATCATAACTTGAAAGGTTTCTTAAGAACCACCATAATTATTAATTTTGCAACCATTTCATGTAGCATTAGTAAACCAGATAGTCTAAATTTATATTATAAGTTTTCACCAAAAAATGCTAAGCCAACCCATTAACTTTACATCCCCAATCCTATTATCTCAATACTCACCTTGTACAAGATATAACAATAAAAAGATACAAATGACGCCATTATAACACCTTATTACAATTTTCACTCTTAGCAGGTAGAATAGTTAAAGATGTAATGCAAGAACTCTAAAAATTAAATTACATGAACCTCTCTACTTCAAACTTCATTTTATATGTATTAGTGTGTGGCCATATAAGATGTACAGTAAAAAAGAGTATGCTTTTGATGTCTAGATATCACCAAGGGCATGTCCCTTGAGCACTGGTAATATGCTAGATACACTCATAAACCAAAAATATTTATGCATAAAAACGAAATATGAATGCATACCTCTGCTGTCCCATGGCCAAAAACGAGGATCAAATAGAGTGTCTCAAATATCACCGATGACTCCACTAGTTCATAGTTGTATAACTCCCCTAAGAATCGCATGTGAGCAATGCGTAGCTGTTGCATCCCATAATCATTCAACTCTAGCCCTAACCTAATCTCCTCCAAAACCTTCATATTAAAAAAACAATTGTTACAGTTTGAACACAAAAGTAAACTAGAAACACACATACATGCATGCACATTCATATGTTTTGAGCATGAGTATAGAGGTAAGTTTTTGTGTGTGTGAGTACATGGGTTGGTAGATTTTCCCCACCCCCACCCCCACCCCCACCCCCACCCCCTTTTTTATATTTTATTATTTTTTGTGAGTTAGGGTGGAGTTTTACTGTTGTACACAATGAGCCCCACTTGAAGAAAAAAGAGAAGAGTTTCTTTCCATTGAAACTAGCATCAAGCTATTAGCCTTTATAGCTATACACACACGTAATGCAAAAGTAGCAATTTTTTTTGTCTTCCCAAGAAGTGAGGTTTTATGCTTGAGAGTAAAATGTGCAAGAATACTCAATTCAATTCAACTCAACTCAACTCAACTCAACAAAGCCTTAATCCCAAAAAATCATTGATTAAGAGTGAAGTTACTGTAGTGCATTATTGTTCATGCTACTTTTGCACTAAACTATTCATGCTAGTAAAGCAGTGAACTAATTGGGGCAGTATTGTCTTTTTTTTATACTATTTTATCTACATTTTGAAGGATGATAATAATTTAATTCATTCAAGGGTTAGGATTCAATGTTTTTTTTAGGGGTTAATCATATAATATGGCTGTAACTCTCTTTTTTAAGTTAATGAAAGATCATTGGGAATTTACAGCTTTGAAGCTAATTAGAGGGTGTGATTACCTTCTATCATAAGTGTGATTGCTTAGGAAAGCCTAGGTGCAATTGCTAAGGTTTTTTCTTCTTCTTTGAAGTTCTTCAAAAAACAAATCAAATTTATTGTTTTGAATCAGACCAGACCTGAAACCATTCAAATAGACCTTAAAAAAAAAAAAAAAAAAAAAAAAAGTCCTAAACCTCTTCTCAAGCAAGCCCAAATCAAGCCTAAACTTTTCCATATCAAACCCAGACCCTATGCATCTATTATAGTGCTGAATCCTAAACAATCCTACATCATTTCTACTACATTTATAAACCATACCTGAAACCATTCAAATAGACTTTTAAAAAGTCCTAAACCTCTTCTCAAGCAAGCCCAGATCAAGCCTAAAATTTTCCATATCAAACCCAGAGCCTAAGCATCTATTATAGTGCTGAACCCTAAATGATCCAATATCATTTCTACTACATTTATCAGTCTCCATTTCATGTGACCGAACCATCATAAACAATTTCTCCTACCCTCACTCGGTGCCACCTCCACCCTTTTACAAATATATTCATTTTTAATTATCTCTTTCCTTGTATTGCCATTCATCCATTTGGTACAGGTTTCTTAATCACCCAATATGTGACCATAATGCATGGCCGATCTTATAGGCCAACTTACAAAATTTTCACAACAACTTGATACAACTACTGTTGTCACGCAACACTCCACTTGTCCACTTCATCAATCTTACTGTAATTCCATAAGCTAGAATCCCCTCCTCCCACATTCTTTAAAGATAACTGAACTTAGATAATGAAAATAATCACTTTTAGGTATCTCTTAGTCATCAATGAGCATTATGGCTTGATTTCCATTCTTAGTTTTACTAAAATTCCAGTCCATATAAGTTGTCTTAGTCCTAATTAACCTAAAGCTTTAAATTCTTGAGCACATCTCCATAGTTCTAACCTATGTTACATGGACACTTAAAAAAGTATGAAGTACCTGTGTCTGACACTTGTGACATGGGTGTGGGTACTCCTGTCCAACACTTCAAAATAGTAAAAAATCTTTGAAAAGAAGACGAATCAAACACGTATACACATACCCGCACCCAACATCTGTACCCGAGTCCATATAACATAGGTTCTAACATAGAATTTAAGTGTACAAGAATCAGCAAAAGAAAATGGTTTTATTCAGAATTTCAGATGTAACATAAAAAAATTAAAAAAAAAAAGAAAGTAAAACATAAAGAAGTAAATGCATTGATGCACATAATATTGTAAGATTCTAGAACAAAATTTTATTACTTAAACTTGCTTCACTTTTTATGAGAATATATACATACTGGAGAACATGAAACACAGTAAGTTTTTAAAAAAAAATTTGCTATGAAGGCTTTAAGATACTAAATTAGGTAACCCATTTATTCACATTTGGATTATTACAACAAAAGAAAAAGCTTTCAAATCCAGGACCCCACCTTTAGAAGGGCTCTCTCTCTTTCTCTCTCTCTCTCTCTCTCTCTATATATATATATATATATATAAAAGGTAAAACTTTCATTGCAAAAAAAAAAAAAACACAAAACATGCACATCGGAAGTATACAAAAAGTCACCAAAAAACTGTGCTACGTCACAATTTCAAAAAATCAAGAAAAATCAATAAAAATATGGAGTAAACTTCCCAATCCAGAAACAAAAAATTGGACATATTCTTGCTCCATCTGATCGAGTGATCAAATGTAAGGATTTTATCTACGTGGCAAACAATTACACATAGAATGAGACTTTTTGATGGGGCAAGTTAACCCCAGACAGATTGGTCAGCAAGGAGCCATGGACAACATTGATTTGGCCGCAATCGGGTTGAAGAATTCCTTAGAGGTTGGTCCATAACAGATTATGGATTCATATGGGCATGGAGACTCAAACCTCAACTTCCTAAGAGTCATAGCATTCTTAAAGCCATGTGCCCCCCCCCCCCCCCCCCCCCAAAAAAAAAACCAAAATAAGAGTCAACTGGCCGACATATAATCCAATTCCCAACCTCTAAAATTAGGTGAGAAGAATGTTTAACAGATTAACACATGGAGCAACAGATTGAAACCCTGCCTTTTCCCCTTGAGCTTGCTACCACAATTCAGGGAAAGGACAGAAGCTCTCGAGCATAACCATTGAAACCTCACTGAAACAGTGATACCATGTACAGGAACCATAAATTCTCTAGGCTCCTGTTCTGAGATCTTAACATAGCAAGAATTGGAAGTATGAACCTTTTAGACAGGACAATGCATTCATGTCACCCCTAGAATAACTATTCCATATCAACAAAACATCCACATGGTAACATGTAAAGCCTGAAACCACCACAGTTACACAACCAAAAGGAAAATATTAGACACTCAATAATTAGCATGCAACAAGGAGAATCTGAGAGCATAGCACAGAGAAGATCATTATCTTTTTTCTGCAATCAAGATTATGTTTATCAGGGAAAGAATAAGATACGATATATAACAAGTGCTATTGCAGAGAGAGAGAGAGAGAGAGAGAGAGAGAAAGAACCTCATCAACAACAGCAACTGCAAATTCATCATGATAGCGACTCAGACCAGCAGTAAGTGAAGCAATCAAGTGTATCTGACCATACTTCCCCTTGTGAACTTTCATAAAGCATTTTAAAAGGTACGATTCACATTCGCTCCATGGTAATTTACGAAGTTGTCTCAACACATGCTCAATACAAGACTTATCAAGATCTGAGAAAAGCAATTTTCTGATATACTGCAGGATATATGACATAAGAGGTTAATAACTGATATCAAATATTGGAACAAATGGCAAAAACATTGAACCTGATAAGATTCATACCTGATGCAATGGAGGGCGAACTTTAGAGACTCGAGCAGATCTTTCAGGTGGTTTACACAAGTAATAAGCATTTTCTACAAGGGTGCTATGACGAGGATCCAAATTTTTGACATTTTTCAAGCGCATCAATATCTCCAACATGTTAGCCATGCGTACAGTAGTTTCAGGAGACCGATACAGAAAACGGCCACATGTCTCAAGGAGATTGCAAGCAACATCAATGTTATGATGAGTAAAATCATCTAGACAAGCCTGGTAAGAAGAGAAGGCATTTCTTTGTAAGAGCCTACATAGTTTTTTCTCCCCTCAAATCTAAACAACCCTTTAATTTCATCTTCCGACTACATTTCAATCCACCACTTGGGGAGGCTAGGTGAAATTATGTTAGTACTAGAAATGACTGCAATAAATCTGAGTGCATTCTAAAATGTCTGCATGATTAGTCTTTTACAATAGAAGGGTAACGAAGGAGGAAAAAAAATCCTATTGAAGCATCAAAATGGCTTAGAGACTTGAATAAAACAATTATAATGTCACATATGCAAAGCATTAGGAATTTTTAGGGATTTGACCATGAACTCTAAGAAACAATAACACAATATATACAAGAGTTACTACAAATATATTTATCAGTTGAGTACTCCCCATATTACCTTCAAACAACCAAAAACAAGGCCAGCTGGTGCAATTTTAAACTTGCAGAGTTCTCCAATAAACCTAATATTCCTGATCTTCGTTTCAATGTTCATTTGATCCTGTGACAAGTTACAATTCAGCATGAAAAGCATGAACACTTGACAAAATAAAATTAAGAATATGTTTGGCAAGACATATATGAAGATGACAAGCCAATCCCATTTTCAAAACCTTCTTATTTATCAAGAAGTTGAACTCCTCCTCCAACATTTGTAAGAGCATGGAAGATACATCCTTCATACAAGTTGATAGTGTGGCCACCATCCTTGAGTAGTATGGCAGCAGTTCAAGAGAAGTCCTAGGGACATTAAACAATGCCCTCACAAGCCTTTTTCTATTTGACTTTGAATTCAAATAACAAAACTCTACCTGAAAATAAAATAACAAAAAACAATAATACCTTTGTTGAAGAGATTAATAAGAGAAAATATAACATAAAACATCAAGCTAAAACAAGCATAGGGATGTTACAGTGAGCTGATCTATAAGGTCACGGCTCACGCAACCCGGGAGCCTCTGCAATAGACCATCTAAATTTGTCCCTTCAAGACCTTTAAGTTTCTCCTTTTCATTTTCCCCTTTCCTCTCAACATCTTTTTCTTTCCCTTTCTCTTTGTCTGGGTCTTTTGACTTTTCTTTATCTTTTTCTTCTTTATCCTTCCCTTTTTCAGTGCTCTTGGCCTCCGGCAAAGCAACTGAATCTGCAGAAACCTCTCCGGTATCTTGAGCAGCTATTTGACCATGGTCTGATTCAGGTGCCAGTTCCTTCGCAAAATAAATCTTCATGTGAGCAGATAGACATAAATATACACTTCTGAATAAGATGTCCAGATGAGTACACCCTCCATTCCACTTTATTTGATCACATTTTCCATTTTGGGATGTCCCAATATATTTGATCATTGTCAAAAGTCCAAGCAAAGAATTGAAAAGTTTTTTGGAGGATAAAATTGGTAAATTAAAGTTAAATAAATGACATGGCAATGAAATAAATGCCACTCCTTAATATGTGTGTATGATCAAAGGTGATCAAACAAAGTGGAATGAAGGGAGTACTATAGAAAAGCAAACATGCATATAGTTCTAATATACAAGACATCGCTCCGTGATATATGTTGTCCAGAAAATAAAGAGTATGCAAATGAGTGAATTAAAATTAGAATTCAAACAAACGCTTCCAACAATAAAGATAAAATATCAGGCCATACTGCTGTACCAATATAATCAGCTGAAACTAAAGAAGATAGCACCAAATCACCCCCTAAATTACCTTAAATCAAATATAAGGAGGGGAGAACAGATGGCAAAAAATAAAATGTGCTTCAGAATACTGTGTCACTGCAGAAACCAACCAAACTAAAAAGACATGTCTTAATAGACAACACCATGATGCTGATCAAAAAATAGACAACACCATGATTAGCGACACCTCAAGGACTAAATAGTTGCACAATCAATAACCATATTCATAAATCCAGTATGAAGTAAGTGGGAATGTGAAAAAGGATGAGTGATAAGGCCAGATTGAATAAAGTTGGATATGAATAAATAACAGACAAACTACCATGGACATTTTTAAAAGGGATACAACATTACTACATGCATGTTTGGAAGCAGAGCAAGTATAACTGCAGCCATGCTAGTTGTGAATGGACTCTTGAAAGTAGAAATCAAGTCCAAGGTAATGCATAATGGTTATACATATCAGTGACATGATATCACCTTAGTGGTTGAATTTCAATTGTATTAACAGCATGCCCTTTGAAAGCCCTAGTGCGTACTCTAACAAAATTAATTATAAAAATAAAACTAAAAATGGGGGGGGGGGGGGGGTGTGTGGGAATATTGGGTAAATTTAGGAAGCAATAATTATAATAAAATTGAGCAATGAGTTCTTCAAGCAAAACGGGGGGATAAAGAGGGGGAAAAAACAGAGAGGATAAATATAGTGATGATTTTAGAAATAGCTTGAAAAGGAGACATATAGAGGGCTGATCATGTGCGGGATATCCCGAAGTATCCCATTCAATCACGGCCGTCCATGAGCAACATGTGCGCATTCATGCGCCTGCGCGTGTCGCTCATGGACAGCTGTGATCAAACGGGATATCCCACACATGATCAAAGCTTTACATATATATATATATACACATACAGTTATGTTCCCATCAGTACGTGTTGATATAAGTTATATTAGTTGTAGACTTATAGTAGTGCATAAACTACTAAAAAAAAAAAAAATCGGAAATCATTGAAATAATCAAATAAATAAGATAAAAATCATGTCACATACAACTAAAAAGTTTCAAATCTACTTCCATCTTTTACAACTAAAAGAAAAAAGGAGAAAGAAATTTTGCCACAATGTAATCACTAACTCAAGAAAAGCCATGCCTCTAGAGAAATCCAGTATACCCGATTCCTTACAGTTTGTTGTTCTTGTGTCTTCACAGTTTGCTCATTCACCTTTGGTTCTGCTTCTCCCAATAATACTGCAGGAACAAATGCTCTGAAATCAACAAAAAGATGATGTATACGTCCAGTTAGTCAAGTTTGCTTTCAGGAACCACCATTTAAATGAATATCCGACCACCAAAAATTTCAATAATAGTTGACAACAATTGACGAAAATTATCCAATGAAAACAAACCTGAGATCCGGTAGGCATTCATAGAAAGCCCTTGTATCTTCATCATCCCACATTGCTTCAACAACAGAAGAGTCTTTCCCAGCAGCAGGAGATGATGCATCCTCTCCAGTTGTAACCCTAGTCGTGTGGCCATCCTCTGGCATCACCGGAGGCTGCATATCAAGTGCTTCTGCTAAACTGTAATTGGAAGAATTCATAAGAACAAGCCACTAGCACAAAGAGCATAAAGACTGTCTCAATGTCTTCACACACAAAGCAGGATAGTATAAATCCTATTTTGATGAAAGCAAAGAGAAATTCTTGAAAATGAGTCGAAGAAAGTCGTAATTAAGTGCACAAGACCGCCTTTTGGGGAAAATATGAGTTCTGATCTATTAACGTTCTTTAACAATAGAGATGTCAATGGTAGGAGCATAAGCGGCTTCATGTCCAACCACCCAACTGAAACCCTACCTGTTTATTAAGGGACCAACAATCATATATATATATATATAGAAATCCAGATTGTTGCAGTTAATTGGGTGTAAGGGTTCTACATCCAAACCAGAACCTTATCCATTAGTATTTGAATTGGGGCCATTGGGCACATGTTAACCATATACAATCCAATTATTATATGGGTCAACCCCAAGCCGTTCGTCTCAGGTGGTTCCAAATCCAATTTTTCTACTTATAGTATACTTTAAAAATACTCTCTGTGCCTCAACCTGTCATTAGGTTCATTGAAAAAATAGCATGTGAGATTATGAGCTCACCAACAAGCCCATCCCACTTCAACAGTTTCAAACCATCAACATAACACCATGGTTCTCAAATGGCTATAACGAAGAAAATAGCATCATAAAGCAACTTACGATGAGACATTGCGGTACAATTGATCATATGATTTTCGCAGTTTCTCATAAGAAGACACATTCTCATCACTGAGCTCCCCTTTTGCATTCAGAATCTTTGCATTCTCATTCTCCATTTGGCGAAGCGACTTTCATAAAGAGAAAGGGAGAGGAGTGAGGGAGGGGAATCCATCAGTAATAACCACAAGAAAAAGAACAGTGTGTGGGAAGGGATTGATCCTTCATCCAAATAAGTGTGGACCAAGAGGATCTAAAACAGTCAAGAAACAAAATCTATATTCAACCCCTAACTAGAAATTAAAATGGATTTAGTCAATGTAGCAAAACTCTTACAATATGCTCGGATTGAAGCAATTCTGCAGCAGCATCATAATACGTATGAAATGCCTTCCTAAAGATTTTCTTCTGCTCTGCCGTAATACTAAGGCCCTTATAAAACTGTAATAAAAATGTCATTATAGAATCAATAGAATAAAAAAGGATTGGAAAGGTAAATTCAACAATCAAATGGCCTTAGAATGTCATAAAAAAATACAAGTGAGTGAAAGATGACTAAATAAATAAAAGCTACTGTGTGAAGGGTAAAACTCCAATGAAAATTAGAAAACAGAAGATACGTCTCTACTATTGATGGGAGGAATCTTTAACATTCTAACAGAGAGAAGGGTTTTTGTGGCATTCTTGTTTGGGCATGGGATAGAAGTTGTTGGGTTGTTTTTTTGTAAGCCAAATGTCTGCTTTTTCCTTTGTTCTGTTGGACTCATGGTCCACATTCTATTTCTCCTAATACAATTCGTTTTCTATAATTTTTTTAAAAAATAAGATAAAACATACATACATACATACATATACATACACAATTTTTTACACAACTTCTTAGATAACCTATCTCCAATTCATATTTTGCGAAACCTACCGTTGGATTAGATAGTCTTCCCACATAGGTCATGCAAGCAAAAAATCAAATTAATCCGAGATTAAGAGCCACTTCATCCATAAATGTGAGATTTTTAGTGATTAAAAAGCTAAGTTTTTGGATTGAATGGCTACAAGTCTCGGATCAACTTGATTTTTTGCATGCATAACCTATGTGGGAAGACTATCTAATCCAACGGTGGGTTTCACAAAATATGAATTGGAGATAGGTTATCTAAAAATTCGCGTAAAAAAATGTGTATGTTGATCCTAACCCTATATATATGTATATTGATGAAGTACATACATACATACATATATATATATATACACACATATATATACATATATATATATATATATATATATATGTGTGTGTGTGTGTGTATGTATGTATATAGGGTCAGCTCATAAAGCCATGAAGGGAGCAAGTGCTTATAGTGAATTCAAATAAAAACCTGAGAACTGTTCCTTGCACTGATTTTTCATCACTCTACTCTTGACACATGGCTGGTCAATCCACTGGAAGATAATATCTCCCTTAGACAATAACAAATCAAAGAAATTTAACTAAGGTTTTATCTGCCCCTGTTCCAACATCATATCAATTCCACTTAATCAAAGAACCCTTACATCATTTATAAACATGGGCAGGCTTCCTAATTTTTTATCTAAAAGGCAAGAATAAAAAATACTAGTGGCAAATTCAAGTATTCAACTGATAGTTAACATATATCCCCAATTCCCCACAAAAAAGAATACCCCAATATATCTAAGTTCTCTTCTCATGTAAGCTAGAGGCAAAGAAGAGCTAAATGAGCATTATTTCCTGCCATGCATTTATCATCCTTATAATTTTTTTATGAACCCAGATATTTTTTAAAATTTTGCTTCACACTAGTGGATATACTTTACCAACAAACAAATTTTACAAAAAGTCTATAAGTAAATAAGAAAAAAAAAAAAAAAAAGCACCAATGAGATCACGTTCATAATAATTTGCAAAGCCAATGGGTCCAACCATAGGTGCCACATGCTAAAAGAATTGTACCTCTTCATGAATCTCTTGTCCAGAAAGTGGAAGTCCTAAGAAGATTCTCCCTTGTCGAGCAAAACTAGCAAGAAGAGACAAATTCGTCTGAGTTGTATCTCGGTCCTTCAAGTGTTCCACGCTGGTAAGATCCTTTATTATATTGACAAAAATGGCACTGTCTTCTATGACTCCAACAAAGAAAAGTTCCAAAAGGAGTTTTAGAGTGCTGCGCTTCTTCATGGCCTTCAAGTTCCTGTCTGCGTCCAAGTCATCCCCAGACTTTCCAGGAAAGAAGACTTTCAAGAGACCTTGAACAAGGCTTGGTGAGAAGTCTTTGTACCTTTGATGAAGCAAAGAGCAGATCTGAAAATAAGAGTTGCACGTAAGATATTGTGCAGAAGACTAAATATAACGTCTCGATACTAGTCATAAATTTATGTCATTGCATGCTCATGTAAGATATGGTGCAGATGACCAAATAAGCAGGAGACATCTATTGTTTAACACATTGTAGATACCCACATACTCCCAATATAGTTGGTAGATTTTCTAAGTTAGTGATGGCTGTAGTCAAACAGATTAACATATATATATCTGGTCTTATGAGGATGTGATAATATAAGTTATATTAGCATCATGCATTGGGGATTGTACCCCTTGCATTGGCCTAATGTACCCCATAACTCACCAATTCAAGGGGTACAACCCCCCAATGCATGGTGCTGATATATATATATATAAATATATATATCAGCACATCCTCTTAGAACCGGATCTGATATAGGGATTCGGTCTGATCAGATTCGATTCTATAAGGACATGTTGATGTAACTTACGTCAACACGTGCATTGGGGGGTTGTACCCCATAACCCACCAATGCATGGGGTGCAATCTCCCAATGACATGATGTATGTAACTAACACCAACATGTCCTTATAGGACTGGAACCGTGTGTGTGTGTATATATATATATATATATATATAGGATGATGATTAGGTAATCACGTGTTGATATAACTTATATCAATACCTGCATTGGGAGTTGTACCTTGTGCATTAGTGGGATATGAGGTACATTGGACCAATGCAAGGGGTACAACCCCCAATGCATGGTGCTGATATAACTTATATCAACACGTGCTGATGGGAACATAACCATATATATATATATATATATATATACACACGCACACACACACACACATACAAATAAACTCATGATACATATCTGAGCCTTTTTTGGCTAATACATACAAGGTTTTATAGTTTAGCTGTGTAAAAAAATGGATAGAAATTATCAGTTAAAAATTAAAGGGAAATCAGAGTAAAAAACAATGGAAGATATGAGGTGGTCCGCACAGGGAATTCAGTTCAAATCCATAACAACCACCTGAACTGCTGCATTTATATCTGAACTTTTAAGCTTGGCATCACAAATAGCTGTCACTGCTTCACTGACAAATTTGCTTAAGTTGACACTACGCAAATCATCCAACAACCCTTCCCGTTGCTCCTCATTTATCTGCTTGAGTTTTTTAATGACTGCTGTGTTGCGCTTGATACTAGAATCCAATGTCCTGAGAAAACCGGAGTCTGAAACCAACAATACACTGTATCAATGACTATGCTGCCGAAAAGAACATATAAAGTCCTATAAAATTATGCCTCGGGATAGACTTCATCAAAATCACATGTTTTTGTTTTCAAAATCATATTGTGTGAAATATAAATGTTTAGAGAATACTGGATTCAGTTTAATAAGCACTAGAAATTCCATTACACACACACACACACACACACCCACACCCCCACCCACACCCACATATAAGCTAGACCCAACCTTTATCGCATATGAACAATCAAAATAATTATGGCGTCAGCACAAATATTTCCAATACCTCAAAACAAATCATTTCTTAGTTTTCAATACATACTAAGATGAAGCCCTTACCCAGTGTTGGTCCCACTTAAGCGGGGTCTAGGGAGGGGTGCGGTGGATACAGTCCTAACCTTTGTTTTTTTAAACAAAGTGGCTTTCCAAGACTCAAACATGTGCCTTTGCGCTTGGTAGCCTGAGATTTTTACCATTGCATTGGACAATGGCCCCTTCTATACATAATAAGATGCACGAAGTTATTGCCAGGGAGTATAGGGACAGATATGCCTTGCTATTGTTGACTTCTCTATTTCTAAACAAATATCTATAATCAGTCATCCATATTAATATATAAGGGGGACTTTGGCTACAAGTCCTTAAACTCGGACTTGTGCAGCCATGAGTTTGTGCTCAAAACTTATACAGCATAAGGTCCATCTTAGATTTCTTCAGACCAAAGTACCCTCCCACCTAACTTCAAGCCAAACCCACGTGCAGTTCTCGCCTTCGCGTCTTTGTATCCTCGAGTCATTTTGTCGCCGGCCAAGGTACTGTGCTAAACAAAATCTAACCTCACTGGTTTTGCTTTGGGAGATGGACGGCTGGAGGAATAAATGTTGCTTTGGGAGATGTATCACTGGTTTAACAAATATCTAACCTCACCGACTAGGTTTTTCTTCTTTGTTTTGTCCCAACCTTAAGATCTCTATGGAAAACACTTTAAAAACACCTTTGTCACCACTCACATCGTTGATTAAACTATTAGAAGGGCTTCATTTCTCCTTATCTATTTTTCCTTTCTTTTCCTTTTGATTAGATCAATTTAGGCTTCATGGATTGATTTCAACTTGATAGATCTGGGCAATTGAATCGACACAAAACAGTTATATGTAATTATTTAAAAAAAATAAAATTATGAAGTAACTATTTTGAAACTCACACAAAATAGTTAAATTTAAATAAATTTAAATCTGTTTTGTGGACAATTGAAACTCACACAAAATAGTTATATGTAACTATTTTGAAGTAGTTATATATATTCAAGGTAACTGTTTTTTTAAAAAAAATTCATAATTTCATATTCATTATGGGTCTTGTTTCAAAGATCTTGACAAACATATTCCAAAAATACAAAATTTATTAAAAACCGACATGTAGATTGAAAGTTATGCTATTTTAAAGTTTGAAAATAAAAAATAACAACTTAAGGGTATAATTGACTTTATACATTTAAGACTTTCATAAAAATACTATGTTTCACATAAAAGTGGACTTATGGCTGCATAAGTTTTTCCCGTGAACTTATGCCTGCATAAGTCCTATATAGGGGACTTCTCGCTAATTTCCCCATATATAAGACATTAAAACACTTAGCTTCTAATACTTCAAAAACGCATCTCCTTTTGTGTCGAGAAATGTAATAAAACTGAAAAATTGAAGAAACTCAACTACAACTTGCTCTTTACAAATTACTCCATAGAGGATTCCTCCAACACAACCCCCCCCCCCCCCCCCAAAAAAAAAAATACACACACACACACACACACATATGGGAGAAAAAATCAAAGAGGAAGACACTCAGAGGCAACATTTATGATAATATTTAAGAAACACATATTACACAAAAGAGTCAGGCACAATGCAGCTATGATTCAACAAAAAGGACGCGCACACGTGTGTGTGTGTGAGGAGGAGGAGGAGGAGAAGAAAAAGAAGAAGCACAAGTTGCATGGGGCTAGAGACTACATCTTCTACATCAATGCAATGGAATTCAACTCAATAAATCCTTAAGTCCTAACTAGTATAAATCGGCTACACAAATCTTCTTTCACCATACAGCTCTATCTAGGGACATATCCTTGTTAAACCATATGCATTGAAAGGTGCTGAAAAATGGAAAGCACAACCCATGTACACTCACACACCCACACGTAACAAATGTTTCCAAGAACATCTCAACCAAATTTCGCATTCTTAACTCCAAGTGGTGCTACTCTAAGCTTACTGTGAATAGAACCATATGATTGTCTTGGCACTCATCCATGACAACATCATCACTCCAACTACACTCATTTTCTGAGCATATCGTTCCTCAACTACCCTCATATATAAGCATTCTTGACCATATAGCCATCTTATAAAATATTCTCTTTAATTTAGTAAACCGATCATATAAAACTCAATACTAAGCCTTAAGACAATTCTAAGGTTGCCTCGCTCAATACTAAGCCTTAAGACAATTTTGTAAAATAAGTATCAACGTGCTTGTACACGGTATCAAAGAAATTTACAAGGAATATAAAGGAGCGAGTTTTGAATTCGAATTTGATGGCATGAACAAAGTTTATGAATTTGTTGTGCTTAATATGGATTTAATTTTGGCTATAAAAGTTGCTCGATTTGTGTACCATTCCCCCCCCCCCCCCTCCCTCTTCTTTTTTGGGCTCTGATCATTTGATTGAAATGTAACATCTGCAGCATCTCTGACAAGGCTATTAAAACTAGGTCTCCGTTACATCGCTGCTAAGGCTTTAACGCCATCCTTAGTTTTTAAGAACTTGAAAGCTTAGATCTTTATTTATTTATTTATTTATTTATTTTTTTTTTTTTTTGGGGAAGCTCAGGTGATAACATGAAAGTCGGAAAGAGAGAGTAATTGTCTTTATAAACTAAAATAAAAGAAAATTTTATAACTTGACCGAATTGGTGCAAAGCCCCACAATAGCATGTTTCAATTTAATTACATGACAAAGTCTAGAGATTGATAAAAATCAAAGTTACGTAATTTAGAAGCCCTAATCGTATATGATCAATACCATGGCTGCTTGAGAAAGTCCCAAAAGAAGCCAATATGCACACAATAATTTTCGATAAGCATACACTCCCAATAATTGGTTTTCTTGAAAAAGTTAAAATCAAATTGCAGGTTATTTATTTATTTATTTTAAACGAGATATTCAAACCTTCGATCTGATTAATTTTTTAACATAGATTAGACTACCGTTCACTCTGGATCAATAATCAACAACAAAACAGATGATGAGGTCTCTTTTCTCCTAAATATATATATATATATATATATATATATATATATATATAGGAGAAAAAAGTGAAGAGGAAGACACTCAGGGGCAACATTTATGATAATATTTAAGAAAAAGATATTATGCAAAAGAGTTAGGCACAATGCAGCTATGCTTCCACAAAAAGGATGTGCACACGTATGTGTGTGTGTGTGTGTGTGAGGAGGAGGAGGAGAAGAAGAAAAAGAAGCAGCACAAGTTGCATGGGGCTAGAGAGTACATCTTCTACATCAATGCAATGGAATTCAACTCAATAACTCCTTAAGTCCTAACTAGTATGAGTCGGCTAGACAAATCTTCTTTCATCATTCAGCTCTATCTAGGGACATCCTTGTTAAAACATATGCATTGGAAGGTGCTGAAAAATGTAAAGCACAACCCATGTACACTCACACACCCACACAACAAATGTTTCCAACAACTTCTCAACCAAATTTCACATTCTGAACTCCAAATGGTGCTACTCTAAACTTATTGCGAATAGAACCATATGATTGTCTTGGCACTCATCCATGACAACATCATCATTCCAACTACGCTCATTTTGTGAGCATATTGTTCCTCAACTACCCTCATGTATAAGCATTCTTGACCATATAGCCATCTTATAAAAAATTGTCTCTTTAATTTAGTAAATCGAACATATAAATCTCAAGAAGCACTTTCCTATTTTCTCCATCTCACATTAATTCCCAACTAAACATGGCCAATTAGAGCACAACCTTCACATATAACGGTATACTTCTTGAACTAAACATCATAATCCAATTGGGCATCACCAAAAACAATAACGGTATAATTCTTGAACTATTCCACACCCTATAGGTATTGAGTACTCAACAAGGAGCTAAAGGGGCATTTATAGCAAAATAAATTACCCTTATCTAAGTGCTGTGTTATGCACAAATTGCAAGTGGAACCAGTTGATCACTTTCTTTTGCATTGCTGCTTTGCTAGAGAGTTGTGGGCCTTCTGCTTTGACATTTTTGGGGTGTGTTGGGTGATGCTTCATACGGTTTTTAAAGATCTAGAGGCCGGGCAGATTGCGAGCCCTCAGAAGAAATCTTTATTTTTTTGGAAGATTGTCCCTCACGGTTTATGTTAGACTCTTTGGTGTGAGAGGAACAAAAGAACATTCAAATAAATAGAGGTTTCTATTGTTCACCTGATGGAGAGATTTAATGGTTTCCTTTTTGCTTGGGGTAATTCCGGAAAGCCGGAAGTTAAATTACCCTTTGATAGATTTTTAAATAGTTTAAAGTTGTGATGTAGCCTTGGTTGTCAAGCCTTCTTGTATACCTAGCATGTACTTGGGCTTTTGCCTCTTTTTTAATATATTTCTTACTTCATCAAAGAAAAAAAAAAAAGGGGGCATTTATAGCAAAATTGAAGACTTGTCTCTCCAACCTCAATTCAGATTAGTAAACAATTTGAAAGGGAGACTAAGGAACGACAAATTGTACGCAACAAGGGCTTCCGACAGCTCACTAAGGTCTCCGGCTATGTGAAAAACATTGTATATTCATATGTTGACCATGCATGCATACAGAAGCGCTAATGATATAAGATGCCCATTAACAAACTTTAAAACATCAACTACCTAAAGAATTATAGCATTTTTCTTTGTTCTTAACTTCTTATATTTTGTAATCAAGAAGCTAGTAGTACAATGTAATTAATAACCATTCCTTTCTTCTTCTTCTTTTTTGATAAAGACAAGAACGTTTTTATTGTTTGATACAAAGTTTTTAACCATCCACTTAAAAATTTTCATCATTTGAATGAACACTCAACTGTTAAAATGCATTAAGAAAGAAACCTTCAAATTGTTGCAATATCTACTAACCAGGCCTCTCAGGGTTTAAATTACTCTGACGAAGAGCCATTTTTGCTTCCATTGATTTTTTAAATTCCTCCAGACGGGCAACAGCCTCCTGAAACAAAATTCATTTCAACAAATTCACTTCTTGAGAGTGAGACCTCAAAAATAGGCACAAAAGTGAACTATTCAAATACACATATCTAACATTTTATTATAATAATACAAAGAAAGAGAGAGAGAGGAAGAGAGAGTCATAACCCATGTAAGAGAAGGGCAAAAGGGTACTTGACGTTACTATCTTATTCATTGGATACAGAGAATCAATAAACTATGATTAGGTGCATATTTTGACCACAACTGTAGCGCATACAAAACCCTATTGAAATTACAAACTAATCTAATAGATTAGCTGCCAAATCCTTTTTTTTTTTTTTAATAATGTTTTAAGAAATAATGTGAGTTACGAACAAAAAAAAAAAAAAAAGAAAAGCGAATTAAACTGCGAACAAAGGAACTAAAGCTTTAAGAGTTCAATTCATAACCCTACGCCTCAATATCAAGTTCACCAATCTCACCTCACCATCTTGCTTCCCATGATGTTCACCTCCAACGCGACATTCGTCCTCATGGTGATCCATCTTCCTATTGGAATTCGCAAACAGATACCTTAATAACAAGGTTTGAAGAATTAATGAACATATACTAACATCAAAATTTGCAAAGAACTGATAATGCAATACACAATTGATTTTTAACTCCTTGACATTGTAACAATAATAAGTTCAAAAAACAAAGTATGAGCATAAGGCACCAAACTAAACGATAAAGAAAAATGCAAAATAAAAATTGGAAATGTTAGTGTCACTTAAACCCCTCGGATAAAAAAATAAAATAAAATAAAAGCTCTAAAGGGTAGGATTATGAAAGGTTAAGGATTTGAACCCCTCCCATTGTAACCCCCCCAAAAAAAAAAAAAATTGAATTGTTTAACCATTATAACATATTGCCCTTTCCCAAACAGATTGTAAGTTCACAAAAATCAAAAAACGAATCAAATATGTTCCCAATTTTTTTTCCCGACGACGCTAAACCCTAAATATGTTTTCGACGATTCAAATACTTTCGACGAACTGTAAAACCTAAAAACAAAGAAACAAAAAAAACAAAAAAACTCGGATAAAAATAATAATTAATCATTGATAACCAGCGGTTATCAAAGGCAAAGTTGGTATTATAGTGTATTGATTCAAGGGTCCATATTTCAACAAAAAGACTTGATTTCGGTATATTTGAACAGTATTGATGGAAAAATGAGTGTATATCTCACTGTTATGGCATTGAAATCTTTAGCGGAGTAAAGCACATATATATCATCTTTATGGAGAAGAATAAGGTGGAGTTAGGGTTTACCTGATCGGAGGTTTCGCCGGAGTTTAGGATACACATGCAGAGTACACCGACGACAACGAGTCGTTTGAGAGAGGGAGAGAGTAAAGGTCCATCGAGAGCACAAAATTCAGGAGGAAGGTTGCATCGAGTTAGGGCCAAATACCATTAGAACTGGATTAACATCACCTGAACCAATTTTGGGCTGATGTACCCGACCCAATAATGGCCTATTTCGGGTTCGGGATGTCCAACCCAAACCCAATAAGGGAAAGGATTTGGTGTTGTAACAGCATCATACTATTCATGATCGCACGGTTAGTGTGTTGCTAATCATGCGATCGTGTATTATTCACTGTCTATGATCACATGGTTGGCATCACACTAGCCGTGCGATCATAAACAACATAACCCTATTACATCACCAAATACCATTAGAACTGGATTAACATCACCTGAACCAATTTTGGGCTGATGTACCCGACCTAATAATGGCCTATTTCGAGTTCGAGATGTCCAACCCAAACCCAATAGGGGAAAGGATTTGGTGTTGTAACACCATCATCCTGTTCATGATCACATGGTTAGTGTGTTGCTAGCCATGCGATTGTGCACTATTCATTGTTTATGATCGCATGATTGGCAACACACTAGCCGTGTGATCATGAACAACATAACCCTATTACATCACTAAATCCAAACCCACTTAGTACCGAGGTTTTTTTTTTTTGGCCAGATGATAGGGGAGCACATACCTACACACACACACACATCCTTGAAATTAAAACCAAAATTTCCGCAAACCCTACACTTCTATTGGGATAGGACATGCCATTAGACCCAAAAGTCATTGGCAACCCAATAACGAGTTTTTTCACTTGTTTTGGGATTTTTTATCATTATTATTATTTATTAACAAATAAAGTATTTTAAATCTTATTTCTATTAAGGTTTGAGCAGAGACTAATCCTCTAATGGATAATGAGAGGTTTCATACCCACATAGACAATAATAACTATGAAGAATCAATGATTTTTAGGTAGCACACCTAAGCTGACGACTCGATCAACCCCCATAGGGTCCCATGTTTTGGGATATTGGGTGCAATAGAACAATTGCTTCTTCATGTATGGTGTAATTTTTTTTACTATTTCCCATAACAAGTGGCGTGTATACACCCGTTACACGTAAGAGGTGGTGATATGTGTCTTGGATCGTTGGTTTGGATCTACTGGCCCAAGCTATATTCTTAAGGGAACAGCTATTGTAACCCCCCATTCCTATAAGCCCACCCCCCATCCTTTAAGTTTTTAAAGTTTTATGCAAAATATAAAAAGTTTTTATGAAAACCGGCTGTGATATCCACTAGAAAACATCATTTTGAACAACTTTACAGAAGAAAGTTTTTCCAAAATTTATCGTTTAGGTAGACTTTTTGGCAAAAAATGAAATAAAGGCTATAAATGGTTAAAAAGTATATTTAAAGGATAGATTTTGGAAAAACTTTCTTCTGCAAAGTTGTTCAAAATGATGTTTTCTAGTGGACATCATAGCCGGTTTTCATAAAAACTTTTTATATTTTGCATAAAACCTTAAAAACCTAAAGGATGGGGGGTGGGCTTATAGGAATGGGGGGTTGCAATAGCCGTTCCCTATTCTTAATTGGGTCGTGTGATGATAAAGCCATTTATTAGCACACCGCTCATGACTAGCTTTGAATGACCTACGCCTGCAACTCAGTCTGGGCCTGTCCGGGCCGGGGGAAAAACTGGACCGGGGTGAACTAATTAGGTCCTTCAAATCCCAATCGGAACTGGACGGGAAAAAAGTGGTCCGATCCTTGGTGTTTTTTTTGGGGTAAAAAGTAAGAAATTATTGAATAAGTATTATTATTCATTGAATAATACTTATAAATGGAGTATAATATATTAATATTAACACATAATTATGTATATAATCATATATATATATATATATATATATATATATATATATATATATATATATATATATATATAAAATTTTGATCAGGTCAGCATGTCTTGATATAAGTTATATCAGCATTATGCATTGAGGATTGTATCCTTGCATTGACTTAATGTACCTTTTAACCCACTAATGCATGAAGTACAACCTCCAATGCACGTGTTGATATATATATATATATATATATATATATATATATACACACACAGGTTTGATCTTCTCAGGGATATCCCATTAGTCTCTTTTTCGGGATAGTTCATTAAGAGCTGTTGGATGCAATTTAACAGTCCGCATTGAAGCAAAGCCAAACAAATATTAAATGTGAGAAGCTGCACAAAGCTGCCACAATTTGCAAAGTGGGTCCCTACTTGCTTAAAAACCATGAGAAGGTTCTCACACGCACTTCCCCATCTCCACGTTACAACTTTAGCAATGGAAACAAAAAGGGCCTTTCTAATTTCCATCTCCCACTCTCTCTTTCTTTCTCCATTCCATGTCCTTTCGGCGAGAAAAGGTTGGAGACCTCGACGGTGAACGCCGGAGACGTCGATAGTCAACACCGGTAATATTTCACTCCGCTGTTTTATATATATATATATATATTAATTATTTTAACTTCAACAATGGAAACAAAAAGGGCCTTTCTAATTTCCGTCTCTCACTCTCTCTGTCTCTCTCCGTTCCATGTCCTCTCGGCGAGAAAAGGTTGGAGACCTTGACGGTGAATGCTGAAGACGTCGATGGTCAATGCTGGTAATATTTCACTCCTCTGTTTTTATTTTTTATTTTTTTTATTTTAATTATTTAATAAATATTGCATTTATTTTTTTTCTGCTTCACAAAAGGTACTGGGCTCTCTTTTCTTCTCTCTCTCTCTCTCTCTCTCCTTAATGCTTCTAGGTGAGACCACCAGCGACCTCGTAAAATCTGGTAAGAATTTTTTTTTCTTTTGCAGCAGGCATCTTCACGGACCTGCCTAGGAAAAAATCACCTCTTCCCCCTTTTGTTTCCGTCTTCTTTTTTATTTTCTTGATGACATATTGGAATGACATTGTTTTACGTAATTAGTCTCATAGTTTGCATTGATTAGTTTTTTTTTTCTTTTTTTTGGGAGGTGTTTCTTATATGTTTTGTTTGAACGAAAGTTTTTTTTTTTTTTTTTTTTGTAAAGGTAATTTTGACTTTGAAATTCCTATGTATGAATCATGTTTTAGCTAAAATGGTCTGTTACTCTTGAAGCAAGTTCTTCGTGGTTTGCATATTTTTACTGGACAAATTCCTATTATTTGTTGGAAGAATATAAAATAAAATTTGAAAGAAAAAAATAGAAATTTCTTTATTTTATTGGTTGTCAATTACAAAGCATAAAAAGTTGTTAACAAAAGAACCTTTGTTTTGATTTTTTCTATTCTAATGAGCTGATTTGATCTTGCATTTATGCCCACAATCTTATTGTTTGAAGATTCATCAGAATTGCATCCATAGCCAAATGACTAAATCCCATTTATTGCATTTTTGTTTTCTTTAAATAAATAAAAAAATTCCTTCTCTATCTTCTGTGGTGGTGTTCATGTTATTAATTTATAGATTTTGGAAGTAAGTTGTCTTGCATAGTTTGATTTAACTTGTAATTAATTTGAATTTGACCAATTTTTTATTTTTTCTTTCATTTAATGTACACTTGGTAATCTTTTTATTCAGTTATTGTTTTTTTTTTTTTCAATTTTATTTTAATGCAGACCGAAAATACTACAAAAAGGATACATTGTGGAAATGGGGAGAAGAATGTTTCATTGGGAAGAAGATGGCCACAATATCGAAGAAGTAAGAAGAGAAGATTATAGGGAAATATATGGAAGATGTTGACAAGAAATAATTGGAACGTTTAGAGAAGATATTTTGTTTGGTTTGTTCATTATATTAATGTACTTTGTAATCTTTGTGAAATAAATGGAATGCACTTAATGTTATGGAAAAATAATATTGCCAAGATCCTAAGGAGGAACAATGATTGGTTTAGTGGTTTTTTTTTTTTGGGGGGGGGGGGGGAATTTATGTAAGTGCCTTGTTGGCTTTTTAATGGAATAGATGATGTGTTTTTAACAATAGGAAGAGGTTGAATTGAAGGTGTTTTTAGTTTTTAACAATTGGAAGGGTTTAGACTTAAGCTTTCGCGTGCCTTTGCATTGGCTGCGGATTGATATTGGTTAGTAGCTTAAGTATAGGAGCCAAGTTTTGTAACTTTTTTTTTTTTTAAAAGAGAAATAACATAAAGTTCTTGCATTAAAAGATAAGGTTGTCTGATTAGAAGAAAACTTAACATTGACATTGGAAATTCTGCATTAGAAGGGAAAAGGCTGATCACCATGAAATTGTTTGTATTCAAATTAGCCAAAGGCACGTTTCTTTTAAGATAATGACAAAAGGCAGATATTATTTTACTTTGTAAACAAAAAAAGTTTAATAAGACTTCCCACAGTGTATCAAGCTCCCAGCACCCAAGAGAAGACAAAAAATGGCAGCGCTTCCAAGTGTGGTTTGTCTAATATATCTGACCTTTAAGAGTCCTAGTACCTTATACCTAATAGCCTTGTACGTCCCATATACAGCACCGACAGTGCCACCAACAGCTCCGCAACGCCAACGCCAGCAGTGACACGAGCCAAACAACTATCCCTCGCAATAGTTTGACGCTGTGCTCTCTTTATGTTCTTCTTGCCTATTCACCAGGAGTTTTGCAACTTTCTTTTAAAAGTATTTTGGAAACTAAAAGCCTTATGCAATATGCACTTCAATATGTTTAATTTTTTAATTTTTTTTTTTGTTACTACCACAATCAAGTAAATGGCCTGTTCTAAACTTGTTATATTGCCATCCTTAATGGCTACCTATTGTCACACACAATTAGACATAAAGGCTTGTTTCCAACCTGTTGTATTGCCATCAAATAAATGTTGTGTAAAGGTAGTTTTCAACTTATTATAGCAACCATGTCAACATCAAATAAACAAGAAATAAAGTCCTGTTTTAAGCTTGCTATAGACATAAAAAGAAGCATTACATAAGGCTTGTTTGCATCCTGCTAAAGCCATCATCTCCAACATCAAACGTTCATAAAAATGAAGGTCATCATCTCAAATATCAAATAAATATAAACTTCAAATAGCATCCACCATATCCAAAATCAACTATCGAATACCAATTCTAAGACAACTCTTGACATAATCAAAAGGCCCAAAAAAAAGCATAATCCCACTAAAATAGATCTATACACCATTTTGTCAAAAAATCAACAGCTACAAATGTGACAAAAAATGCCGTTTTTTTATCACATTAGCATCCTGAAAACAATAACCAAATAGTAGCATCTAATATGAGCTCTTTGTCGCGCCATTTTTTTCCCCCATCTATGAAAGAAATTAGGTTATATAAACAAAAACATGAATCACGAAATCTTACAAATACTACAAGACAAAAAAATTATTATAAATACATATATATATATCAAATGACTGTGATTCACCGGAAGATTCATCATTGTCGTCTATATTTTCCCTACAAAGCAACTAAATCATTAGGAAAAAAATAATAGGCATTAAAAAAATATAGTCTACAAAACTGTAAGTGTTTGAAACTCTTACTGATTATTCAATTTGGGACAATTTCGTTTGTCGTGTGATTGGCCACATTTTTTACATCCCTGACAAAGTCGTGGTTTAGGTGTCAACTTTTCTTTTGATGGCTTTAATCTCTTACCACATCCCTTTGCTCTCACTTGTTGGATCATTTATGACCCGTTTTTCGGATTTTTTTTTCTTAGCTGCAACCTTTTCATAAACACCTCTACTTTTATTAAGTTCTTTGATTTTCTCATGAGCCGATTCTATTGCATTCTTCAAAATGTTAGCCCCCTCTTCTAAGAGAGAGGCATCATCAACTACAACTGAACATGCCTCACCATCAAGGAATTACCAATGTCATTGTTTAGATCCAACCCATCATTACGCAAATTTCTTCTAACCTTTGGGCTTCTAGTCCATCTTTGCAAAATATACCGATCGGGCAAATACAAGACTTTTTTGAATCGCAAATAGGCTAGAATATGCCTACATGGGATCCCTTCAAAATCAAAAAATCGACAATCACACTTTGCAAAATCTGATGTCTTGTTAAACACAACTTGTCTCACTTTAATTTTCTCTTGCTCAATAT
This sequence comes from Liquidambar formosana, assembly GCA_039720395.1. Lineage (NCBI taxonomy): Eukaryota > Viridiplantae > Streptophyta > Magnoliopsida > Saxifragales > Altingiaceae > Liquidambar > Liquidambar formosana. The sequence continues at coordinate 35,487,525 of CM077825.1, forward strand.
TCTCAATTATATAAATACATTCATCATCACCTTCCCTTTTAACATGAACTACATAAGCATTACTCTCTAGTAACTCTTCTTGGAAAGGTTTGAAAATGTTTCTTGTACACACATCAACCATTTGTTTTTCCATAGGAAATCGAGCTTTCAAAGATGGCCGTTCATTAAGATCAGCATGATCCAAAACCAGCTGTTGATGTTGTTGGTGCCCAAGTGCCCTATTCCACCTTGTGATAAAATCCATTAAAGTATTATTTGAATCCACAAACTTTTTTAAGAAATTGTGTGCACTTTCAGCTCTTTGACTACTTGACATTCCAGTATAAAATATATGATTAACATAGGTAGGGACCCACTTTTAACGCATTTCAAAAATTGTGTGTAGCCAAACATGCTTCTCCAACCCACTTGCTCCCAATGCATTATTCCAGCTTGAATCTAACTCTTCGGGAGTCTCAGAAGTGTATACACTAGTTTTTAAAACACAATAATCTCGATGATTGATTAGTCCAAGCTTTTCTTGAAACTTATTCATGATATGCCAAATACAATAGCGATGAAAAGTTTATAGGAGAACTTCAGCAATGGCTTTTGTCATAGCAGGATCTTGATCAGTGATAATCATTTGGGGTGGCCACTTGCATTGCCTTAAGCCATTGTGTGAACAACCAAACAAATGATTCGGTCTTCTCATTATTTAAAAAGCCACACCCAAACACTATTGTTTGACCATGATGGTTAACTCCCATGAGAAGAGCAAAGATCATACTATACTTGTTAGTTTCGTATGTGGTATCAAACACAACCACATCACCAAAATAAGTATATGCTCTTTTTGCTATGGGATTTGCCCAAAAACATCGGATTATCCTATCTTCTTCATCTTTGTCAAATTCAAAGTAAAACGAAGATTCTTTTCTTTTTCTGAACTAAAAAATTCAAATAAAGTATCTGCATCATACCCCTTCATTTCTTCACGTACATCTCTTTCAAAATTTCTCAAATCTCTCTCTGTACACCGAATTTTTTCAATGCCACCAGATTGAATTTCCAGTATCCTTATTTTTTGACTTGTAGGTACATTTGCCTCATCCAATATCTTAAACAATGCCTTCTTTCGACCATCAACTTTACGTGTAAACCAAGTAAGTGCACTTTTCCTGGGGTTGTAAGTTCATGGTTGTGCTACTCAATAAATGTATTAACAACCCACTTCATGGAGTTTTGATGCTTATAAATAGTTAACTTAGCCTTGCAACCCACTTAAAGTATATCTCTATTCCTTTCAACAAATTTTTGGGTTGACTTTCCTTCTTTATTACACACAAACTGTTGCCAAAATAATTCTTTTGTATCTTTTCTCCTTTTACTTGAATCACGCCTCGTACTAAACCCTGCTTCTTTTGCATATGCATTATAAAATGCAAACGCTTCATCGATTGACATAAACTCTTGTCCAATTTGAGGTTTAATGCTATCTGGAACTTCATGAATTGGCAATCCAGTAAAAGATTGTCCTTCCATCCTATGAGATAGTAAAAATGAAACAAAGAATGGGTATTTAATGTTATTATTTATAACTGAATTCATCTATGTCTCTATTAAGTCTTATTAATCAGCAATTTAGGGTTACCTCTTAGGAGACTCAGTTGCTTCTATATCCATTTCAGTTATCAACACAATAAAGTTGGTCCTTCTGGAAAGCTTATGACAGGAATTTCGAAGCCAAAATTACCTTCAAAAAAAAAAAAAAAAAGAACTTTCGTTCAATCAAAACATACAAAAAACACCCAAAAAAAAAAAAAAAAAAAACTAATCAATGCAAACTATGAGACTAATTATGTAAAACAATGTCATTCCAATATGTCAGTCAAGAAAATAAAAAAAAAGTTGGAAAAAAAAGGGGGAGGGGGTGATTTTGTCCTAGGCAGTTCCGTGAAGATGCCTGCCGCAAAAGAAAAAAAAATTGAAATCTTCTTACCAGATTTTACGAGGTCGCTGGTGGTCTCTTCTAGTAGCATTAAGGAGAGAGAGAAAGAGAAAGAGAGAGAGAGGAAAAGAGAGCCCAGTATGTTCTGTGAAGTAGAAAAAAAAAATAAATGCAATATTTATTAAATAATTTTAAAAAAAAACACAGAGGAGTGAAATATTACCGGTGTTGACCATCAACGTTTCCAGCGTTGACCGTCGACGTCTCCAACCTTTTCTCACCGAGAGGACAGGGAATAGAAAGAAACAGAGAGAGTGAGGGAACGGAGAGAGACAGACAGAGAGTGTGAGAGATGGAAATCAGAAAGGCCTTTTTTGTTTCCATTGCTGAAGTTGTAACGTGGAGATGGGGAAGTGCGTGTGAGAAGCTTCTCACGGTATTCAAGCAAGCAGGGACCCACTTTGCAGATTGTGGCAGCTTTGTGCAGCTTCTCACGTTTAATATTTGTTTGGCTTTGCTTCAATGCGGACCGTTAGATTGCATCCAACAGCTCTTAATGAACTATCCCGGAAAAGAGACTAATGTGATATCCCTGAGAAGATCAAACCTGTATATATATATATATATATATATCGGAATTTGAGAATTCAGTCTGCATCCAATTCTAAAACCCCCAAAACCGGAATTGGACCAGTTACTATTTGAATCAGACTAGAACCAGACTGAATGACTAGAACCAGACCGAATTAATCAGATCGATTTGGTCCTCGAGTCTACCTGAACCATGTTGCACCTCTAGTATGACTATACGAAGACTCTAAGAAGCATGGATACTTCCCTAAAAGTGTATTGAAGACATATTTGACACTACACTTCCCTTTTTCCATTTCTCTTCTTCTTCATTTTCTCTTGTTTTTCTATCATACCAACGAATAACTCCACTAGGGTTTCAAAAAATAATATAAAAGATGCATTTCGAATTATAGACGTCATGTTACATGATATATCTAGTTTATATATATATAATTTTATTAATGGTGTGTCCTCCCTGTGTCATATCCTAAATTTTGAATATTTACTATATCGGCATATCCATATCGTGTACTAACCGTATCGCATGTCGGTGTCCAAAAGCTCAAAATCAAGAGACTTTCAAGAATAAAAATGGCAATGAAAATAAAAACAATGAATCTTGTCAATTCATTCAGTTTTATTATTTTTTTTTATATTAAATTTTAAAAAACTGGCCTAACTAATCAAAATAGTAATAAAAACAAAATTTGTTCGTTTGTACCTTCTTTTTATTCAAATAACTGAATTTTAAGCTATTGTTAGACATATATATATATATATATATATATATATATATATTATAGAATATTGTTGGACATATTATTAACTATGAAATTAATGAAAGAAAAATATCGTTTTTGGCAAAACCATAGGTGACATAGTGAAATTAAAACACTTTCTTAAATTCCACCGGTTGTGCACCATTTCAGGGTAGTCAACAACACCTAACCGAATTGGCCCCAAATAACTAAAATACCCTCCTCATCTCAACTTTCCCACCATCCTATCCAAAAATAGAAAGGTTATAACTGTCAATTTAATTCTAAAACAAACTACCCAAAATAACCTGCACATCTCAACTTCATTTCATTCAACCTCACCAAGTCACAAAAACCCCTCATTACACAATTAAGAAAAATTCCCTACTATAAAATCTCCTTCACCAATCCCCAACATCTTTTTTCATTTAAGCCCCTTCATTCACAATCTCTTAATCCAGCTTACGATGGCGATTTCGATTAGGACGATCTCCGTCGGTGCCCTCACAATGTTGCTTGTGACTAACATGATGTGTGTGGACGTGGCGATTGCAGAAGAGGATTACACCCTCGTAAAACTTTTGGGCGGTGGATCGGGCGTGGAGTATCCATCGGAGTTTAAGGTTGGAGAGCCTCTTTATAGGGTAAGGGATAAGCCTAATGTTCTAATACCTGCTACTAAGGTTGCCTCGCTCAATTCTAAGCCTTGATACAATTTTTGTAAAATAAGTATCGACGTGCTTGTACCCGGTATCAAAGAAATTTACATGGGATATAAAAGAGCGACTTTTGAATTTGAATTTGATGGCATGAAACAAAGTTTATGAATTTGTTGTCCTTAATATTGATTTAATTTTGGCTATGAAGGTTGCTCGATTTGTGTACCACTCCCTCCACCCCCCTTCTCTCTTCTTTTTTGGGCTTTGACCATTTGATTTAAATGTAACATCTGCAGCACCTCTGACAAGGCTATTGAATCTAGGTCTCCGTTACATCATTGCTGAGGCTTTTACGCCATCCTCGGTTTTTAAGAACTTGAAAGCTTAGACCCTTCCTTTTTTTTTTTTTTTTGGAAGCGCAAGTCATAACATGAAATTCGGAAAGAGATAGAGTAATTGTCTTTATAAACTAAGACAAAATCAAATTTTATAACTTGACCGAATTGGTGCAAAGCCCCACAATAGGATGTTTCAATTTAATTAAATGACAAAGTCTAGACAATGATAAAAATCAAAGTTACGTAATTTAGAAGCCCTAATCATATATGATCAATACCATGGATGCTTGAGAAAGTCCCAAAAGAAGCCAATATGCACACAATAATTTTTGATAAGCATACACTCCCAATAATTGGTTTTCTCGAAAAAGTTAAAATCAAATTGCAGGATTTTTATTTATTTATTTATTTTCAAACGAGATATTCAAACCTCCGATCTGATTAATTTTTGAGCATAGATTAGACTACTGTTCACTCTGGATCAACAATCAACAACAAAACAGATGATGAGGTCTCTTTTTCAAATAGGCCCCAAGATTACACAGGCTCCAACCCTTAAAAGTCTGCAAGTGGGATAGCACTATGGGTTTGCTGGTCCCAACCATGGGCCTGAAATCTAATTGTGTGGATCCTACATGGTAAGCTGTATCAGGCCCAATCTCCACCCACTGGAGAACCACAGGCAATGCATGATGAATCTACATCATGCGTTTTATCAACTTATTAAAAAAACTATTTTTTTGCACCATATTTTTTTGGAAAAAATTGTTGAAACTAGTAAACCTAAATTTGACTCGACGCCGTAATTTCTGACAAATATTGCACAAACCGCATGGCTTCTGGTCCACAAAACTGTGATAGTGTGGATGCAATAACTTCCCTTTTTTTTACCTTGTACCACCTCTCCTTAAATACCCATCATTATTTCTAGTCAGACTGTTCAATCAAGACAACAGATCTTGTATGACATCTGGACCTAACCTGTGGTGAACCAGATTCAATGATGTGGTCCAAATTGGACCATTGAATCCAAAGTATCTCCAATGCAAATTGCATTGTGGTCCACTTGGAAAAAATTCAGTGATCAGCCGATTTTCCCAAGTTGAGTTGGGTGCCATCTGAATCTAGACTCCCTTCTTACAACCCCTTTTCCTCCTTTTCATGTTCTTTTCATCACTGTCAAAGAGCAATGGTTTTGGGGTTATTTACTCATGCCAGCTTTGACAAAGCACTTAAAACATCTTGACTTGGCTCATTCAAGTCACCCATTCATGTGTATTTTATATGCATGTGCCAGGTAATTCCAAAAGCAAACAAGCGACTTTGACTCTCCTTTGTCATTCCCCTTCACTCCACATCAAGGAAGTCTACCTTATCTTCTACAGACATTTAAAATATATATATATATATACCATTCTTCAGAATACTTCCATGCATGTTTAAATAAATCCAGGGCATTAAATGGTCATATCCACCCTTGATTACATAGCACAAACACACATAAATAAAGGGTATTATATTCTTGAATTTCAGTGCCCTAATGAAAGAGGCTCACTTTGGCTAAACTAATTGTTTGGGCGCCGCCGTGCCCGATGTCATTAACGCTTGTGAGCATAAATAACTGCCTGTATTTATTGGGTTACTATTAACTTGCGTCCTTAGTGCATGAAAAAAATGTAAAAATACAGAAGAGGGTTTGGGTTGTTTTTTTTTTTTTTTTTTGGGGGGGGGGTGGGGTGAGGGAATACATTAGAAGTTAAGAACAATGTAAAAACGCAAAAATAAAAATAAAAATGGTACAAACATAAATTTTCCATGCACTCGACACTTTCAATTAAATAAATCTTTACATGTTCTCAAAGAACGCATATAGATTGGACACTATTATTTATCCAGACCAAATAAAAAAAAGAAAAAATTGACTATTATCTTTAATTAGTGTATGTATTTAAGTGGGTATGCATTAATCCATATAAGGAGATGGAGTATAGTCTCAATCAGTATCATCAATTTCACCAGACTAAATTTCTCCTGGTTTATCCCTTTTGGCCGCCTCCACCGCCCCAGAAAAAGGTTTAAAGCCACCACAGCAACCACAAATCATGACGTACAGTTATACACTTCCGTCATAGGCCATCGAACACACCAATATCTTGTGTCGTTTATCCAAAAAATTGAATATCTTGTGTCAACCTAAAATCCAAGAAAAAATAAATTTAAAAAAAAAAAGAAGCAAAAAATAACAGCTGTGGCTGTCTGGCTGATGTGTACTTTTTGATAATTACACAGAAATCCAAGCTTTGAAGTTTGAATTGTTTATTCTCCCATTCATACTCATGTTCACACTGTATGAAACCCTTTGACTTGGCTTAAGCTCCCACCAACACTCTATATAATGCACCCTCTAGTCCCTGGCATCACTAGTTCTTCATTCCTCCCCCTGTTTTTTTCCCATATTGACTTTCGAAATCTCTTCTTCCCCTCCGGTCCCTCTGTTTCTTTCACTTTGCTTCCTCACAGAGCTTCTTGAACTTCAATTCCTCTCACTCAAGTGCACTACTCTAAGCAATGGAAAATACATACGACAAGCATCAAAACAAAAAGGTGAGAATACCCCCCAAGAGAGGTCAGATCAAAGCTAGGATTTTCGGGATGTTGGGGACGAAAATAAAGGCTGCAGCATCATCTCTCTTACAGTGTCGTTGTTTTCCAAGAATGGACAAAAGTGACTGCAGCATCAATGGCAAGGCTGGGAAGAAAGGGAGAAGGTGTCGACAGAAGACTGGCCTCGTCAACCCCGCCTTATAGCGCATGCACTTCCGATGGGAATTCAGATCTCTGACCAGGATTTATCTTACTTTGTTGTATTTATTCTCTTGAGTAAGCTTTTTATGTTCATTTGAAAGAAGAACACTAGAGTTCTTCCTCGAAACTTGAACTAAGTCTTAGTTGGTTCGTCGAAAAGTGATGGGAAATGGAGAAATAAACATTGGGGATATGTCAATTTCCCTCTTTATACACAGAAGAGAGGGGAGATGGAAGAGGGTATTCAGCTGAGTTGGTATATCTCTGTAATTACATATATAGGTTAAAAAGTCATTGAGTCTTTCTTGTTTTTTCTGTAAATTTTCTCATCTTCCAAATTCATACTTCCATTCCTTCAAGTTTTAGAAGTCGGGTATCTGTTTGGAGGAAATGGATCTATGTTAGGGAGGTTTTGTTGTTGCAGATTACCTGTCTCTTTCTTTACAGACTTGCAGTTAAATATATAAAAATAAAAACTCTGTTGGTGTTTATGTGGTTTTTGGGTACCTAAGGCAGGCAAGATACCGGTTGTTGGATCTAAATTGCGCCTTTGGTAGCAGATTTAATCACTAAAAGCAATTAAACCAGTTTTTAATTTGGAGAATAGTGTCTGGTTAGCCTGGATGGAAGCAATTATTTTGTATAATCAGTTAAGGTAAACGGCGATGAAATCATCATAAAGTCTCACCTTGATTATTTTTCAACCATTGGCGTGCTGAAAACAGCAGCTCAAGTCAAACCCCCTATGTCAGAGAAAGAGATGGTCACTACCTTTCTCAACACTCAGAAAGATCCCTATTATGCCCATCTCACTGGGCACACCATATCCAGAACAAAAATGCTAGGATCGAGGTCTCAAGTTCGAGTCCCACTTACCCCACATATCACTCTTGCTCTCTATTTTCCACAGAAGATGGTTTTGACAATAACAAAAAGCAAGTTAGGGTGTTTCCCAAAACATCATTATTTGCCTCCATTTGTTTGAGATATAACCAGTTATTTAATGATCATCTGTAGTAATAATAAAAAAATAATAGAAGTACTTTTTAATTTTTTATTTTTTAAGGCTATGGGTTAGATGAGTGAAACCATTATCAAACTCACCAAAGTTAAAGTTGGTTTTAGTCTTTTGACTGAGTACTTGTTGCCACTACCACAACCCAAAAAGATAACCATTTTGCAATTCCAAGTTTCCAACAAATGCCTTCGAAAATACATCCGTATCGGATGCCATAATTAAATCCCTCACATATCATTTTACATAATAAAAAAGAAGAATAAAGCAGCTATGCTTGATGTCAAACATCAGATGATCACACACAAAATTCACATTAGAAGCTTCATTTATTGATTTTCTGAATTTCAAAACTCATTTTCACATGTGTGAAATTCTCTGACTGAACTGTTCTACCCTCCCATCAAGCCAACTATATAATACCCTTTAATCCCATTCTTTCACTCGTTCTTCTTTCTCTTCTTGTTTTGTTTTGTTTCTTTACTATATTGAATTTGAAAAAAAATCCCCCATTCCTCTCTGTTCCTCTGTTTGACACAGAGTATAATTTTCTCCTCTGTTTCTTCACAGAACATCTTGAACTTCCATTTCTTTTTCACAAGTCCACTACTGTCAGCAATGGAAAACACATACGATAAGCACCTAAATAGAGAAATAAGTCTACCCCCAAGGAGAGGTGAGATCAAAGCTAAAATTTTCAGCACGGTGACAAAGGTAATGCATGTTCAACGTTTGGCAAGGAAGCCGAAAAAGGGGGAAGGTGGCTGCGGAAAATCGGAGCCCCATAACCTCGCCTCGTAGCTCATCCACTTCAGATGGGAATTCACGTCTCTGACGAAGATCTATCATCCTATTATGATCTCCTAATTCTCTTTACTAAGCTTGCAATGTATCTCTACTTCCCTTCCCCTGGTATCAGTCAAGAAGGCATAAGCAATATCTGAAGAAGAACCTTAAAGTTCTTTCTTTTAGCTTACTGTTCAGAAAAGTCCAATTGTTTCTCATAAGAGTGATAGCAAATAGAGAAATTAGTATTGGGTATGTGTCAATTTCCTTCTTTATGGACAAGAGAAAGAGGAGATTGAAGAGGGGATTTGGTATATCTCTGTAATCACATATATATGTTGTAAGTTTTTATGTTAATGGCAAGTATGAATATGATGAATTATGGGTTTGGCTGTTGGGTTCCCAGTTGTTTTTCTCTGTGAATTTTTGCATCTTCCAAATCCATATTTTTTTTCCCATTCTTTTCCTATTTTGGAGGGACAAAGGACATTTTAAAAAAAAAAATTGGGAGCTCCTTATTGAGTGAGGAGTCCAATAGTCTCCCTATTCTTTTGCCATTCAACACAAGATTCGTTATTCTTCTTCTGTTCTAAAATTTAAAGCATGAAACTCTCTCACAAGAAGACTTTTAGCCCTATTCTACTATTCTATTCATTTTTATTTTTATTTTTATTTTTTGGTTTGAGTGGGAGCTCCGCATTCAAGTTGATGGCTTCCTTAATGTGGAGAGCATGTTTGGAGTTCACTATTTTAGTGAGCCTCTTGGAGTGGAAAAATTGAAATTTCCTTCTTTATTATAGAGAAGAGAGCCTAATAGGGATCCCCTTGGAGATGCTCTTAACGAGGTTGTAGTGTTCCAAGTTTGCCGATTTCTTTCTTTATAGAGTTGCAATGAAAACTAATAATAAAAAACCTGTTGGTGTCATGTGTTTTTGGGGTACTTAAGGAGTGGGACGTATTGTTGTTGGATTTGGATTTGGTTATTTTGAGTGCAAAGGACTTTCTATTTCATTTTTCCTTAGTTTGGGTGTTTATTCTGTCTTCTGAGAGGAGGAAGGAATCAAAGAACCTTTTCATGATTTTACCCTTATTGGTTATTAAAGACACATTCTAAATATATTTGTGGTGATTAGTAGTGGAAATGATTGGTATTAGTCATTGATTAGTGCTAGCCCCTCCTCCACCCTTCTAGACTCATGGGAATTTTTTGGGTGGGAATTTGCTATTTGAGAATTGATTCCATTGGGTCTAATCTTGTGATATTGTTATGACTTATGACCCATGACTTATGATCCATGACTTATGAGGGGAGTGCTAGCATGCCTTTGCCACCATTTGGAAGTCTCGTCCTTTTCTAGAAGGAGACAACACGGGTCTCAGATATGTACCCATCTTTAATAGAAAAAGAAGTGGGGCACACAAAAAAATAAATCAATAAAACTCCCACAAAGATAAACAGAATCCTGCAGAGTAGGGCACGACAGCTCATTGCTGGCGAAAAACGCTAGCACTCCTCCTGTGACGTGTGGTAGAACATCTTCATCATATACTTTAGGGAATTTCTTTTTAATGAGATGCGATTGTTAAAGTGGCTGTTCAAAGCAACTGTTGGCAGATCCTAGTACTATCCCTTCTCGGAAAAATTAATAATAATTTTGGGTATTTGTTGTGCTTGGAAACTCTAGAGATTCCGTATCAGTGCATGGATACTTTTTGTTATCTCCAATGAAAGCATTGTGTTATAATTCTGTGAAGTGAGAATTGAAACTTTAGATTTTTTTTAAAAACAATTACTTTTTGACAATCATTTTTGAATGTAATATCAAAAAGAGGATTTTTGTCTCAACTTATTACGAATGAGCTGTATGTATGCTTTAAAATGACTATTATCTTCCTTTTCTTGGCATTATCTTGATAAATGATCATCGAATGGTGACTTATTCAAAAAAAAGAAAAAATGAAAAATTGTTTGAGGCCAGTGGGGGCACGTGCCCCCAAAGATCCCCTGACTCCGCCGTTGCTCTTTGTCTCAATGAAAAGACAGAAAAAAGAGAAATTTAGACAAATCACCCTAAAATAATCATACAGGTGCAAAGTTTATTTTATTTTTTTTAAAAATAGTTATTTTTAATTATCAATATGAATATAAGATTGAGGGAAGAAGCAAAATTTGACCAAACCTCCCTTGGAATATTTTTTTCGAACCCTATTGACTGTAGCCTTGTGCAGATGCAGGTGCACTTGAATTTATATTTGTATTAAATTTTTTTTAAAAAATTATAATATATGGTTTGAAAGAGATTGATTAAGATGTATGCTGTTATTCTTTCCACTATGCCCATTAGCAAAAGGTTTTAGAAGGTATAAGTGCTCGTACGTACAGGTCAGTATGTGATCTTCTAGTGAAGGTATGTACTAGGGAAATGGTTGCACTTCAAATCAATGCTGCCATGAACTCTTTTGGCAATGAATTCCTGCTTTGTCAAAAGATTATTCCTAAATATAATCTATTGTTTGAAAGAGACATCGATATATTTAATTTAGATGTGTGCTGTTATTCTACATTATATCATATGGGTCATTAGCGAAATAAAAGTTTCATTAGTGTTTGTAAGAAACATTTTTTAAAACGAAAATCCTAGAGCTATTAGGTGAGTTGAACTTCTCTTAGCAATTGGTATGGCAATGTCAAATCAGAAATTAGTAGGCAAATAGTACTCTTGTTTTGAACTTTGGAAAATGATTGTGAAATCCAACTCTCCCTTCAATCTTCTTTTTTTCTTCATTTTTCATTTAGGGTTATGCTTCCCACTTTTGTTTTCTCTGTCCCTCCCAGATATTTGTGATTATGGTTGATATCCTTCGTGTTAGTTCCCATGCATCTTCACTCCCAACTCGGTGATTAACTATTCACTATGGCCTATGGGGATTCCATTCCTAGACTATTCATATCCCAACTTCACTTGGGTACCACTAGGCCACACGGGTTCTAATTACTTTTTGATTGTTTGCTATCCTTAATAGGTGGATATATATACCAAATATCTAAAACGGAGCAAAGACAACCTCTTTGTGCCACGTGTTAGTATAGGACTTCTTCTTCTTCTTCTTCTTCTTCTTCTTCCTTCAATTTTTTTTTTTTTTTTTTTCACATGCTGAAACAGTGGCAGTGGGAGATAGCATTTTTGGTAAAATTACCTTTTAGTAACGGTTTTCCAACCTAATTCCAAGAAAAAGATATTATCTGTCAACTTACTACAAATTGACTATCAATGTGCGCCAAAATGACAACTAAATTCCATTATTTCGTATTAAGTTAGGAAGCAGTCACTAAAATGTAATTTTTCCAAAAAGTTACTTTTAGTGACTTCTACTTTTATGATCACTTTCCAACTTAATACCAAACAAAGGATATTTTCTGTCAACTTGCTACAAATTGACTTGATAAGTACTTCAAAACGACTACTAACTGTCTTTATTTGGTATCAAGCTAGGAAGTGGTCACCAAAAGATAAATTCCTCACCTTCTTCAATTTTTTTTTCTTTAGTTGTATTACTTGCTCTTTCTCACATGGTGGAGGTAAGTTGACGCTTGGTGTTCACTATATATCTCTTTATTTTTATGTGGGAGGATTAGAAAATCCACACTATACAATGCTCAACCCAAATTTAATAAACTGTACTATATTTTTTTGTTTTCTTTATGCCTATTCATTTCCCTTCCTAAAAATTAAACGTATAAAATTATAAATAGTCATAATTAAAAAGAGAGACAAACAGAGGAAAGGAGGATTAAAAAGGAAAACACAATCCGCTAGAATCTTCAGATTCTCCCGATTTGCTTTTGACACGAATATTAAAAAAAAAATATATATATATATTTTAATCAAAATTCTTCCATATGGTTAATTACATAAAGTTGAAAAGATTATACTTTCTCTTATTTTCTTCTTCTTCTGCCTTTTTCTCCTATTTTCTTTCTCAGTCTAGGCTTTTCTCTCATCTTTTTATGCTCTAATCTCAAACATATTTTTGATATTTTTCCCCATGGTTTTTCACTCTTTGTGAAACCCACTCAAAACCTCATGAAAGGTCAAGATTCATCATTATTATGCATTTTACAATCTCTACTGTCGGATTTCGAGACACCTTCAACGGATATACTTGCTTTGGTATATACCAATATGTTAAAACCATGATTGTGGGATGGGCTAAGCTTTAGAGAATTGTAATATTTTTCCACCAAATATCATAACGTATCAGTTCCTTCCTTTTTTACAAGTTTCCACCATTAAATTAATTGGTTTTCAAAATTATCTTTTTCGAGAATATAATTAAATTTTGTGTGATACATTATGCTAATATCACACCAAATATTATTTTGATTAAACTATTTTATTTATTTTTGTCGATCTATATCTTTTCAATTTAATTGACATATTATATTAACAAATATATTTTACTATTTTAGAGAATAAGTGTTCTGTTAAAATTTTAATTTGCTAATAATATTATTTTTTATAAATTAATCCGTACATCGCACGGGTTCTAAACCTAGTTTGGAAAGAAACTTGTATATACCAAATTCAAACCACGTACAGCAGCTTGACAACCCTACCCATTTGTTGTCACCTAGTCATCCTTCATTTTTTATCTTTTATTTTTTATTATTTTTTGTGTGAATATAATTGGAAGGGGTTTTTTTTTTTTTGGTAAACAATTGGAAGGGTTTTAATCCTTAACCTATCCTAGTCTTACCCTCCTTCACCACTAGACTAGCCTAATGACTTACTCTTCATATATTGGTTTTTCAATCTCACTCCTATCCCTTCTATCTTAAGAAAATTCCACAATATAAAATCCATAAAGGGAGAACAGGAGAAAAGGTCTGAGGGAATCCAAATTCTTTGCCTAATTAACGAGTTCCCTTTCACTAAACACCACTTACCAAACATAAAATAATATATACACATACACCCACACTTTGATGTATTGAAAACTCATGTGTTCACACTGCATGGAACTTTATTAAATTAGCTCATGTGCTATATAGACCCCACTTTGTCTTTTCTCCACACCCCCACCCCCACCCCACCCCCACCCCTTGATTCCCTCATTCTATTCTGTTCTTCTAGAGTGGCTTTGAAAACTTCTTGCTTTCCCTTTCTTTAACATAATGGGTCAGGTACTTTTTCTTCTGCTCCAGCTTTCCTCTCTAGGGTTTGAAAATGATTAACTGAATATTTAAAAGGTGTGGGGTTCCCCTTAGCTGAATTTTGGGGAGAATTTGATTCTTCCCCCTTTGGCAAGTGATCAAGATCAGCTGACAAAACAGTGAAAGACAAATTTGAGTGGGACCCACTTTCCAAATCCACTTTTGACTTCATCGTCGTACGTCTTACATCATTTTCTTATCTCACAGCCATTACGTCAGCTGTCCCAGCTGCATACGCATGGCTCACGTGCTCAATGCCTAACCATATCATTTTACTAGAGTAAATGTCAACAACACCATCATCTATTTTTTGAAATTAAGTAAAGATATACCAGAATTACGGAGATAACCTAAACTAGTTTATTTTTATGCTAATATTCTTAATCTCTGAGTAATTTTTGAAAATAAGTAAAGCCTAGCCATTTATTTCTATGTTGATATCCTAAATTATATACGAGTATATAAAACAATTTAATGTTTGATTAACTCCTCTAAAAACATGATTAAAGCATATAATCGTATTATTTTTTTAATATTCTTTTAATAATTGCTATTTATACTATAAAAACTTCTAACAACATTCTTCCAATCGGTTTAAATTGTGCATAATCGAACCTATAAATTATAAATTTTCATATTTAATTATCAGAACATTTTTAAATGATAGTAGACAATAATAAAAATTTCATCACAATCAACCATATTACATACGTCAAACAAAACCAATTCTAATATATGATGTTCAACGTGGATGATGGATAATGATTTTTAATTTTTAATTTTTAATTTTATTGATGATGTGAGCATAAGCCTATGAGATTAGTGGACCAGAGGAAATCCCACAGCCCCTTCAATACTTTTCTTGCTAGCAAACCCTCTGGTACCACTGCACATTTAGGCAGCAGTCCCATTGGACCTGCATACTGGTTAAACATGTCTGTGGGGTCTACCCCTATTAGTGGGGTTGCTGTGGGACTCAGCCTATGAGTTGGGGTTAACATGTACAATGTTGGTTCAAAAGCCTTTTTTATTTTTAAATTTGAAATCATAGATCAACATTGCCTAATCATTTGCTCAAATTAATTTGTCCAATTGAAATGACAGACTGATGTACATCTATCTTGACTAATATGACATATCACATTACAGTTCAAATATGTTTGATACATGAGTTACATTAACATATTTGGACTGTTCAGCATTTTTCTAGATGAAAATATTACGTAGTAATCTATCATTTGCATTTTTGTTAATAGACAAATCAAGGCTCTAAAGAAAGTTAAAAGATGAAAAAATAAAAAAAAACCTTTTATTTTATATTTTTATAGACCTAATTTGTTTGTATGCAATCATTAATTCTAAAATGTCTTTTTATTTTATTTTTTTTAATGTCGAACAAAAACACTTTTTTTTTTCTTTTTTTCCCGATAGATTATTTCAAAATTCATTGGATGTTCTTCCCAACTCTTTAAATATCTTTCTAATAGCATTAACTTACACAACCTCACATGGGTTAGTGAAGGACTGACAATGAGAGAACTGATTTGGCTCCATGACGTCTTAATACTAAGCATTTTATGGATTTTATGAAAGCAAATAATTAAAGTTAGTAGTCATTCTTAAATAAGTTAGTAGTCATTTACCAAGAAGCTAATAGTTTTTATATTGAACTGTAATTGTTTACCCATAACCAAATGTATCAGTAATTCCCCTTTAAGATAATAATATTCATATAATCACAATATTAAAATAAAAAATCTAGATACTCCCTCCATCCCATTAAGATAGGCTATATTTGTAACTTTTTTATCCCAAAATGTTTGTCCACTTTGAAAAGTCAAATCATTATTTTTATAAGTTTCCTATAGTACCTTTTGTTATATCAATGATAACTTTTAACACAAAATCTAATAAAAAAAATTATGGGTATTTTTGTAAAGATGAAATTTAATTAATACAAGTCAATGCAATGATGACTCTTTTTTAAATTCTTATGATTTGTCAACTTTGACCTATTTTTGTGAGATGGAGAGAATATTTGTTTAACTTTTCAATGCCTCGCATGTTGTAAACTTGTATCATAAAAATAATATTAGAAAAATAGTTATAGTATGGGGTATGTTGTATCGGGCTCACATAAGGGTCAAACGTGCCAGAAATGTTTGGCATGACTTTATTTTAACCTTTATTTAATTTATTTTATTAGGGACTTTCCCAACTTTATTCTATGAGTTTTAAAATAAGGGGAAATAACCTTAAATAGTGAAGTCACGAACAGGAAAAGTCCACCCTCTCTGGGCCGGCTTTGGTGTTCCCCACATGGGCTTGTCTCGTCCTCATGCAGCATGTATGGGTTTGCTGCTCCCACATAATAAGTCCCAAAATGGTGGACTCATTCTACCATTTGACGGCTCGAAGCAAAAAAAAAAAAAAAAAAAAAAAAAAAAAAAAAAAAAAAACACCAAAACAAAAACAAAAAACAAGCGCGCATGAGAATCAGAACATAATCTCTTAAATCTATTTTTAAATACTAGTTATTGCACACATGCACTGCACGAGAATTTTTGTCAACAATAAAATGATTTAAATATCATCAATTATTTTTCCTAAATAAACATATAAAAGATCGATACTTCCCAAGATCTTTTTAGCTTGAATAAGGATTGATCATTTTCATGTAGCATAGCCCCTCATCTAGTGATAATTATCTCTTCAATATTGTCTATATCGATTAAATATAAACTTTATTTACTTAAGGAAGGTTATGTGGCCATTTGTTCTTTAACATTTAATTCATATCAAGTGTGAAGATTTGAGATGTTAAGAAATTATTTATTACTCCGTAGAAGGTTTTAGTCCGTGTCAAATGATCTGGAAATAAATGCTAATACATAATGACACGTAACTATCAAGAATCTTGACAAATAACTTATTTATTGTCCACCAATTTTCCACACATCTATAATAAGAAACATATTAATGAAAAAGTAAAAAAGAGAATAATTAGAACTACAATAAATAGAGAAAGTATACACTTAATCTCTAGAGAGAATTTAATTTGATTGAATTGTTAACCATATGGCAAGTCCATTGTATCGTAGAAATTATATGCAAAAGAATAGACTAAATTTATTAATGAATTAGTAGTTTATATAATGTGACTTACGCATCAACAAATTCTAATACATTTTGGATCACTTAAAGAATAAGTACATGCTAAAAAAGATAAGAGTCCTAACACCATATTACTATCATGGGATATTATTTCATTTTATCAAAATGAAACTTTACTACTATCTCTCTTCAACTTCTTTGTATTTTTTTTTTTTTTTTTTTGGCTGAAGAATCTATGGATCCCCACTTTGTAGTGAGACATTCCACAATGCATCATTAGAGCTCAAAATCCCATTAATTGAAATAACCAAAGATAACATAGCACGAAAACTAATCGTAGGATTCAAAAAATGGGAAAAATTACAAATCAAAAAATAAGGCAAGATGCCTCATCAAGAACATTTAGAAACCTAAGGCCCTTGTTCTTCGGCCCACCCCTCAAATCACCCATAAACAGTGTAGTCTTGAAAAGGGAATTTTAATCTCCAAGAAAAAATCAGAAAGACAACAAAGAGATTGAGCATTTAAAAAAAATAATAATAAAATAAAATACATACCTCTTACAATGGATTTTTTATCAGCAAGAAAAAATTAGAAAGAGAATGAGTATATAAAAATAGCTTTTCAATTCCCATTGGATATTTCCAAGAGCAATTTTTCATCAAAAGAAAAAATATAATTAAATGATTTACCACGTAAAATAAAGGGTTTAGCATTCAAACACAAAAGCATTTTAGCAAATTGCTTATGAAACTCTACCAATCAAATCAAAAGTAAGTGAAAATACTCATAGCAAAAATAAAAAATACAAAACAAAAAACTTGAATTAAAAAAAATATAGGAAAGATATATAGAATTTAAATGAAATATGATTGCATAAAATTAATTTCTCAGAGGAACAAAATTAAATAAAACCTAATGTGA
Source organism: Liquidambar formosana (assembly GCA_039720395.1). Lineage (NCBI taxonomy): Eukaryota > Viridiplantae > Streptophyta > Magnoliopsida > Saxifragales > Altingiaceae > Liquidambar > Liquidambar formosana. The sequence continues at coordinate 35,505,642 of CM077825.1, forward strand.
TTATTAGCATTCAAACCAAAACCCAACTCAACAAATTTCTAGCACAGTACCATACTGTGCTAGAAATTTGTTGAGTTGGGTTTTGGTTTGAATGCTAATAATCACATTAGGTTTTATTTAATTTTGTTCCTCTGAGAAATTAATTTTATGCAATCATATTTCATTTAAATATATATATATATATATATATATATATATATATATATATATATATATATATATATATATATATATATATTATAATTTGCAGAGCAAAACTTACCAGAGAATGGGAGAAGTCGCCGTTAATGGAAAAGGTAGAGAAAAGGTTGAAGCTACTCTTGATGGAAAAAGTGGAACCTGTCAATAACCAATAATTTTTCTTATGGAACAAAATGCATTGAATGGCTAATTCACTGCATGCAAATCTTGTAAAGACAAAAAAGCCAAATTCCTCGAGGAAAAGGAGGATCTGTCAATAACCAATAATTTTGCTTATAGGACACATGATTTTACAGTATATCTTTTTTTCTTGTAAAATATTGAGGAATCGAATACATAATCGTAGAGTTAAAAGAATTTAGCAACTATTAAATAATCGTAGAGTTAAAATAAAACAACTTCAAAATTATACAAGCCATATTGAAGAAACTCATTCCCTATTATTGAAACTACAACCCATGACTAACTAGGCTATAATCTTAATGACCGTATTTGAGAAATAACTTTGCACAATGACCAACTATGTCATTCAAACTAAAAAAAACCCATTATTAAACAAAAGCAATTCATACCTTTACTGTCATCAGCGGGACCTCCATCTTCCCCACCGTCATCTTCATGTTTGCGTTTGACTACATGAGAACCCCTTCCTCCACCACCTCGTATGTTGTCTCCTCCAAGATTAGGGGTTTGGTTTTATTTAATTATTATATAAATTATAGTTTCCTTAGAATTCGTATTAAGGTATGTGTTTTATATTACTATATTTCCTACATATGCAGAAGGGTAATTGTATAGTTTCCATAGAATTCTTATTAAGGTATGTGTTTTATATTGCTATATTTCCTATATATGCAGGAGGATAGTTGTGTATTTAAAAATTAAAATAAGGGTATATTAGTCAATCAAAAGTTTTTCTCACATTCATCTTTTTATAGGTAGTATAGATACAGCCCATTGCCAGCAGTTATATATAAACTAATTATATTTCACTTTGTAAATCATAATCTAAAAATGGGATAATCCCATTAAAAAAAAGAGAGAGTAAATTGTACTTAAGGTTTCAAAATTTGGGTCAAGTTTTATTTTAGAATTCAAAGTTTAAATTGCGTCAATTCAGTACCCAAATTATTAGTTGAGTTACAATTTGGGGTCTGCCTTTAGAATTTTCTGTATTATCTATATTTTGCTCTTTTTATGGGTTTGAAAACCCTATTTTACCCTTATTAACATTTAATAAACCTTTATATTTTAACCAGATCTAAATCACTCTATCATCAGATTTGTATGTTGTAAATGGAAAATATAAAAGTTTATTAAAAGGTAATAGAGAGAGAGAAAGGAAATAAGACTGATTTAGATCTAGTTAAAATATAAAAATTTATTAGTTGTTAATAGGGGACACTCCCATTCTGTTTTTTTTTTTTTGGTTAAAGGAAAGAAAAAGGAAAAAAAATCCATTAAAACATCAAAATTAGCACAAAGCATCAATTAGCTATTATCACGTTCAAGCACATTGACAACGCTCTCCTCGCATTGAAGGAACCTAATAAGCAAATCGACGGTAGAATGACTGTTACGTAGGTTGCGGCTACTAGAGTTTCAGGGCCAACGGCGAATAAAACGGCATTGGATATATATCTATACTACCTATAAAAAGCTGAATGTGAAAAAAAAACTTTTGATTGACTAATATACCCTTTTTTAAAATTTTAAATACACAACTACCCTTCTGCACACTCACTTTAAATTATATAAACGCATCTACCCTTATTAATTTAGAACCAAATTTTTTTTAATCTTTATTATTATATAAATCGTTTATCTCTTTATGTTTCCGACACATGCTACAACAATAGAATTCCATTGTCTATTGGATTCATGGCAAGAGTATGGTTCTTGATGAACATGTGATAATGAAGTTGGGTTGGATAACAATACTAACATAGACGGAACCCATCCCCAAGACTCAAGAGCATGTGGCTAAACACATGATTGGTCCCGATTGGGTTCGAACTAACTTGGATACTTACCCCCCCCCCCCCCCCAAAAAAAAGGTACGTTTAACCAAGAGTTTTAATGAATACACACGTGGACATAATTAATCTTATTGTAGTTGGATAGATGACAGTTACTATTGAATTTCATTAGAGTTCTATGCAAAGTCATTCTTTAGTTTTTTCATTGTGAATGGATGTTTTTTCATAAAAAATTTAAAGAAAATAATAAGATTTATTGGTTTTTAATCATTAGAGGTTAGAATTTGGTAAGCTTGAATTCATTGTTTTTCTTCATAACATGTATGATGATCATTTCATGATTATGATATATTTACGAAATTCATCAATGTTACTTTGATTTGTGCAAATAGCTTACTTATTTTATTTTATTTTACTCGAACTCATCAATTACAAAAATATAATACCTTCAACTTATTAAGTAACAACATTTTTGTAAATTAGTGACAATACATATCTTCAATAATGATTAATTTTTATTTATTTAAATTTTCATTTCAAATTGTTGAACTTTTGTGGTTAATCAATATAATATTGTGTTACTATATATTATTGGGAATTATTATATTCTAAATTTATTTGTGACTAACTTAAAATTTTCAAATTAGTTATACTACTCATTAAAAGTTTCATTAGAAGCAAAAATTTAACCAAACCGATATTAATATCTAATTCTTTAAAAATGATTCTTTCATTTATATTTCATATTATTGAAAAATAACCATGTGCAATGCATGTGTGCCTGCATCTAGTATATATATGTGTGTGTGTGTGTGGAGTTTTTTTTAGTGCGGGTGTCAGTGGGGGAGGTGTGGAGAGGAGATTGAGGGTAGTTGAAAAAACTTGCAGAAATGGGTTTAGAGTTTATTTAGCTTTGAGAAGCATCCCAATAGAGAGATGCAGATGACTTGCCAAATGCGTTGTGGTTTTTTAGCTTTAAAGCAGACCTGGTATGGCTAATTTAGTGCAAGTTTAGGAGGGAGACGGTGAATTTGCTTAGTACGTGTTAAGGTTGAATTGGACACGTTTCATAAGTTTATTGGGGGTGACAGAGAAAGGGGATAGGAAATGGGGATAGAAGATTTGCACTCTAAGTGAGTTTGGCATCTCTTCTCTCCTATTGTCTCCGATCATCCGGCATTTTTTTATATTGGAGTTTTCTTTTTTCCTTCTTTTTTACCCAAATAAAATAAAATAAAATAAATACAGTATATATTGAGTTTTTTTGCTAAGTCAGTATATTGATTGTGCCATACCTTGAAGCAACATAAAACACGTGGTTGACCTAGAAATCCAACGGATCGGATTGCATTTAAGTTTTTTTTCCCATATATTGTTAACAAAATCATGTCGTTTGAATCGTAAACCAACATCGTCTTCCTCTTTTCTAGTGAGCACTCTTTCCTAGCGAAGGTGAAAGGGTGAAAACGGTGTGTTGTGGGTCCAAACAATGGCATTGGGTGGGTATTTATGTTTATTTTTTTGGGGTATCGGTTTAGGTTTGGGTTCAAGTTTGAAATTTCAAGTCAAGTACGGGTCGGTTATGGGGTCGCACATGACCCGACCCGACCATGCTTTTATAGTTTTTACCCTTATATGTATATATATATACACACACACACACACACATAGTCCTTTTATTATCAAGTGTACTTGATGTAATTTTACATCAAGTGCACTCCAAAACTCTTATCTGCAAATTGTATTTTGTGAAACTAACTACTAGATTAATTTTTATTCATATGTAGGTAATGCATGCCAAAAATCATGTTGATCCGAGATTAAGAGCCGTCTCATCCATAAATGTTCATAAATGAGCGATTGTTATTGATTAAAAAATATAAGTTTTGGATCGAATAGCAATCGATTTCGGATCAACTTGATTTTTGGCATGGATCACCTATATGAGAAGGCTATCTAATCCAACGGTTGGTTTCAAAAAATACGAGTCGCGGTTAAGAGTTTTGTAGTGCACTTGATACAAAGTTACATCAAGTGCACTTGATAATAAAATGACTCTCTCTCTCTCTCTCTCTATATATATATATATATAACTTAACAAATCCTAGGTCTGACACAGGATAAACATGCATATATTTTATTTTATTTATTTTTCCTTAGAATAGTGCATTGTTTTGACACTTATAGATTGGCACAGGATCTACCTAAAGGGTTAGGCTTGGTATATGAATATGTAACAAGGTGTTAAGTAGCAAAAATTGAATTTTTTTTAATTAAAAAAATTTGCTGAGAATTTCATGTATAGGACGAGGCGAGCATGGTTTTCTCAAGAAGACATAAAGTCAGGGATGGTTTTTTAGTTTTCTACCCCATCGTGTTTAAGGTCAGGTTTGTATATAGTATTTCAAAGTTGGGCTGGGTAGAACATATTGCCGACCCGACCCATTGACATTCCTATGAGTTACTTAATGCATTGTCATGTGATTAATTAGTTTTAACTTTCAAATTTTACTTTTTTGCCTTATTTTATGTTTTAATTAGGGTAATTGTAATTTTAAATATAAAAAAAAAGTACATTAGGAAAGTAAAATAATTTTTTGTCTTGATGAACAAATACATTTTGAGACTTCCCAAAATGAAAATTGTTATCAAACAAAGTGGGACAGAAAAAGTAATAAAAGAATTATTATATTTTATATTTTATATTTATATTTATATTTTATTTTTTACTATGTGAATAATAATTATGTTAGTAATGGGTTAACATGAAGACATTTTTTTTTTAATCGAAGACTTTGGTATATTGTCATTGAGGCTTCATCACTTAATCTAGGAGTCACTAGGAGCATCTTCATGGAATTGTTTTGGTTTAAAAATATGAAAAGATTCTCCAGTGTTTATTGTTGGTAAATATTGTCTTACTTATGTATAATTCTGTGAAAACAGTATGTATATAATACACGAATTATTCTGGATTACTCAAACATACAGAATACAGAATATATAAAAGAAACCGAAAATTCTGAAAATTCACAAACTTACAGAATACAGAAGATAATAAAACAGAACCGGATTGATCAAGGCTAGCGTTTGACGCTATGTCCTTAAGACAGATTTCGCCCCTCACTTGGTGCTTTGAGTCTCACAGACGTCTGCCTCCCAGGATACAATGATCTGTACGCACAGAAGAAGCACTGCAGTCTCTGCGTCTGGCGAACCTACTGTGTCCTTACTCTCTCTCTCTTAAACAGTACGAAATTAATTTCTTGATTAACCTCTAATTGACTGTGAAATGCAGTTTAAATAAACAACCCAGAAGTGACTCTCCAGAACAGTCCAAAAGGCACATTGATCAGGTGTGTCTTTTGTTCATGACTGTTCTGGGTTAACAGATAGACATGACTTAACGGTAATTAATTTAATTAGCAAAAATAAATTTTGCTTAAAAAATAACACACATGGGTCAGTCTTCTTGACCCCACCCCACCCGACCCGGCCCGGCCCGGCTCGGTTCGGTGCGGTGCGGGCGGGCGCGCGCGTGTGTTTTTGGGTCCAAACCCAATGTTGGCTACGTCCTCCCTCCTCACAAAACTTGGGTGCCCTTTGGGCCCAAACCACAGGTCCAAAGTATGTGTATATGAATTCACTTAGAATTTCATAGTTATTCAATGTGGGACAAGCCTTATTACCATTCTTCAACCAACTATTCAAAGGTGACTTTAGAGAACAATTTCTCATTCACCCATTAATGATTTTGGCCAATTAAATATTCGAATTAAATCTCTACATAGAGATTAACTAATTCCAACATGGACCCACCTCAAATTATACATGGGACCCACATTAATAAATGGCCAATATCTCTAACAATCCCCCACATGAATGGAAATTGGTTGGATATCTATGCAAATGAAAATGCTGACACGAAAGAGAGTAAGTATGGAAAGTTCCTGCATAGGATAGGTGGCTTGTGGCTTTGAACCTTCCCTTGTGAAAGATTATCGGATTTGCTGGCTGATTAGTGAACGTGATGTCTTGAACTATTCAGCTGTTTGTGCAAACCAAGACAATAAAATTCACACAGTTCCTTCCCGAACACAGTTTGGTTCTCATGATTGTGTTCATTTTGGCCCTGAACAATTCCTGGTTTCTATGAGTGCTTTAGAGAATATAGCCTTATAATTCTCATAGAAGTGGCCCCTTCTACACTCATATAGGTGATTCTTATTAAGAGTATCCTGCTATACCCTACTTGGATTTCCAAGATATAAGAACCATTAAAAGCTTAGCTTATCCTGGTACACGCTACAGGCATCACTTTTTCATCATAGGAATAGGTAGAAGAGTTATCTCCTAAGTGATTCCACTAAGTTACACACAATTCGGTTGTCCCTTTGAACCTAGTTCTTGGGATCTCCAGTCAGCTAGGTTGGGTTGCCATTATGGTAACTTTTAAAATATAGTAGGCTTTAAGCCCATTCCCCTCGATGAACTATATACTTGCTCTCTAGTCAAACCTTTCGTTAACGGATCCGCAATATTATCATTTGACTTTATATAGTCAATGGATATAACTCCACTTGAGAGCAATTGTCTAACAGTATTGTGTCTTCGACGAATGTGTCGAGACTTACCATTATACATATTATTCTGTGCCCTTCCAATGGCCGATTGGCTATCGCAATGTATACAAATTGCTGGCACAGGTTTTGACCACATTGGAATATCTTCTAGGAAATGACGAAGCCACTCAGCTTCTTCACCAGCTTTATCTAAAGCTATAAATTCCGATTCCATTGTGGATCTTGCAATGCACGTTTGTTTGGAAGATTTCCAAGACACCGCTCCACCTCCAAGTGTGAAGACATATCCACTTGTTGATTTAGAATCTTTTGTATCAGATATCCAGTTTGCATCACTATACCCTTCTAGTACAGCTGGATATCCTGTGTAATGTAATCCATAATTTAGAGTATATTTCAAATATCTGAGTACTCTAACTATTGCCTTCCAGTGGTCTGGCCCTGGGTTACAAGTGTATCTACTCAATTTACTAACTGAGTATGCTATGTCAGGTCGTGTACAGTTCATTACGTACATTAGACTCCCAATAATTTGAGAATACTCTAATTGAGATATGCCTTGACCTCCATTTTTAGTTAAATGAAGATTTATGTCCACGGGTGTTCTCGCTGGATTACAATCATATTGATTAAATTTCCTCAGAATTTTCTCAATATAATGTGATTGAGATAACACTAATCCATCGGACGTTCTAGAAATCTTAATTCCTAATATGACATCCGCAATACCCATATCTTTCATGTCGAACTTGCTAGTCAACATCTTCTTAGTAGCTTTAATGATATCATTATTGCTACCCATAATTAGCATATCATCCACGTATAGACAAATTATGACATAGCCATTTGTAGTCTCTTTGACATACACACACTTATCACATTCATTGATTCTAAATCCATTTGACATTATCACTTTGTCAAATTTTTCGTGCCATTGCTTAGGTGCTTGCTTTAAACCATATAATGATTTAACAAGCCTGCAAACTTTCTTTTCTTGTCCTGGAACAATGAACCCTTCTGGTTGTTCCATATAGGTTTCCTCATTTAATTCACCATTTAAGAATGCCGTTTTAACATCCATTTGATGTATTTCAAGCTTATGCACAGCTGCAATAGCTAATAACATCCTAATAGACGTTATTCTTGAAACTGGTGAATATGTATCAAAATAGTCTACTCCTTTTCTTTGTCTAAATCCTTTGGCTACAAGTCTCGCATTGTATTTATCAATTGATCCATCTGCTTTCATCTTTCTCTTGAATATCCATTTATATCCAAGAGGTTTATTCCCTGGTGGAAGGTCCACCAATTCCCATGTATGATTTTGCATAATGGATTCAATTTCGCTATTTATAGCTTCTTTCCAAAAGTGTGCTTCTGGAGTGGACATAGCTTCCTTGAAGCTTTGAGGTTCATTTTCTAACAAATAAGTTAGAAAATCCGAGCCATAGGATTTTGAAGTCCTAGCCCTTTTACTACGTCTAGGCTCATCTTCACGATCTTTGTCTATAGACTTTTGGTCTTGATCGTGACTAGTCGTAGTCTCATAAGTTCTTTTGATAGAACTTGTCTCATGTGTAGGATTGCATGGAAATATATTTTCAAAAAATGATGCATTCCTAGATTCAATTATGGTATTCACATGTATATCAGAAATTTCAGATTTATGAACAAGGAATCGATATGCACTACTATTATTAGCATAACCAATAAATACACAATCAATTGTTTTTGGTCCTATCTTAACTCGTTTAGGAATCGGAACCGCTACCTTGGCCAAACACCCCCACACTTTCATGAATTTATATGAAGGTTCTCGACCTTTCCATAATTCATAGGGTGTTTTGTTTATAATTTTGCGAGGTATTTTATTAAGTATATAATTCGCAGAAAGCATTGCTTCCCCCCACAAGTTCTGAGGTAAACCCGAACTTATCAACATAGCATTCATAATTTCTTTTAAGGTTCTGTTTTTGCGTTCAGCAATTCCGTTTTGTTGTGGTGAATAAGGTGCAGTGGTTTGGTGTATAATGCCATGGTTTGAACAAAATTCACCAAATGGATCGGATTCATATTCACCACTTCTATCATTTCTTAGAACCTTAATATTTTTACTAAGTTGATTCTCAACCTCATTTTTGTAATGTATAAACATTTCCAAGGCTTCATCCTTGCTTCTTAGCAAGTACACATAACAATATCTAGTGCAATCATCAATAAAAGTAATAAAATACTTTTTGCCTCCTCTAGTTTGAACAATTTTCAAATCACAAAGATCCGTATGGATCAATTCTAGAGGTTCAGTACTTCTTTCAATAGAATGAAAGGATGTTCTAGTTAATTTTGATTCCACACATACTTCACATTTATGATTAGGATCAATATTAAACTTAGGCAAATATTCCAAGTTCATTAATCTACGCAAAGAACCATAATTTACATGTCCTAGCCTACCATGCCATACATTAAATAACTCAACAATATAAACAGAATCTGTGTTTTTATTGATCTTAGAAACCATAGTCATTACATTCATCTTAAAGAGCCCATTGCTCATGTACCCTTTCCCCACATACATCCCACTCTTACTAAGTACAAACTTATCCGACTCAAGGACTAATTTGGAACTAATATTACTCAACAATGATTCTAAAATAGAATTCTTGCGAATGTCCGCCACATGTAGCATATCATTGAGAGTAAACTCTTTCCCTTGTTAGTATTCTGCACTTGCTCCACTATAGCATTAGACTCCATAGTAATTTTACCGTTATTCTTCTCAGAATTTCGGTAATCTTCTTCAATCCTTAATCTCACGATTAAGTCTTCAAGGCTCATCTCTTTGTTCTTGTTCTTCAAACGATTTTTGAAATCCTTCCAAGATGGTGGTAATTTTTCAATTATTGCAGCAACTTGAATGGATTCACTCAATGTCATACCTTTCGCATGAATCTCATATAAAATCGAAAGAAGCTCTTGAACTTGAATAATAACAGACTTGGAGTCTAACATCTTATAGTTAAAGAATCTGCCCACAACGAATTTCTTCATTTTGGCATCCTTTGAATTGTACTTTTTGTCCAAGGCGTTCCATAGTTCCTTCGCTGTCTTGATTGGACTATACATATTATACAATATGTTGTCCAAAGCACTAAGGATGTAGTTCCTGCACAAGAAATCAGAATGCTTCCATGCCTCCATCGCCGCAAAGACGTTCTTATCGGTCTCACCTTCTTTAAGAACAGGGGCATCTTCATATAGAAGTTTAGCCAAATTCAACGTAGTGAGATAAAACAACATTTTAATTTGCCATATCTTAAAATCTACACCATTGAATTTCTCTGGTTTCTCTCCATGTGCAGGAGCAGGGGCCACAGCCACAACGGGTGGCACAACATTGGTACCCTCACTTGCCATTTCTGTTATACAGAAACGCAACCCAGAATGAATATAATAAAACACAGAATTTTATAATATAATACAGAATTCTTAATACAGAATATATAATACAGAATATATTCTATATTACACAGATTATCAAATAGTATTTAAACTGATATATACAAACTATAATTAACAGAATTTACAAAATAAACAGAAACGGAAATCTGTCTTAAGATTGTTGGTAAATATTGTCTTACTTATGTATAATTCTGTGAAAACAGTATGTATATAATACACGAATTATTCTGGATTACTCAAACATACAGAATACAGAATATATAAAAGAAACCGAAAATTCTGAAAATTCACAAACTTACAGAATACAGAAGATAATAAAACAGAACCGGATTGATCAAGGCTAGCGTTTGACGCTATGTCCTTAAGACAGATTTCGCCCCTCACTTGGTGCTTTGAGTCTCACAGACGTCTGCCTCCCAGGATACAATGATCTGTACGCACAGAAGAAGCACTGCAGTCTCTGCGTCTGGCGAACCTACTGTGTCCTTACTCTCTCTCTCTTAAACAGTACGAAATTAATTTCTTGATTAACCTCTAATTGACTGCGAAATGCAGTTTAAATAAACAACCCAGAAGTGACTCTCCAGAACAGTCCAAAAGGCACATTGATCAGGTGTGTCTTTTGTTCATGACTGTTCTGGGTTAACAGACAGACATGACTTAACGGTAATTAATTTAATTAGCAAAAATAAATTTTGCTTAAAAAATAACACACATGGGTCAGTCTTCTTGACCCCACCCCACCCCACCCGACCCAGCCCGGCTCGGTTTGGTGCGGTGCGGGCGGGCGCGCGCGTGTGTTTTTAGGTCCAAACCCAATGTTGGCTACGTCCTCCCTCCTCACAAAACTTGGGTGCCCTTTGGGCCCAAACCACAGGTCCAAAGTATGTGTATATGAATTCACTTAGAATTTCATAGTTATTCAATGTGGGACAAGCCTTATTACCATTCTTCAACCAACTATTCAAAGGTGACTTTAGAGAACAATTTCTCATTCACCCATTAATGATTTTGGCCAATTAAATATTCGAATTAAATCTCTACATAGAGATTAACTAATTCCAACATGGACCCACCTCAAATTATACATGGGACCCACATTAATAAATGGCCAATATCTCTAACATTTATGACAAATGTATGATAGGTAATGCATTTTTGTTTTGTTTTTTTTAAAGAAAAATGAGTTTGCACTGTTTGTTTCTTGAAGTGAATTTTGTTTCTATGGAAGTGGCAGTGGTAGTATTCTTTCCCAGGCAGATGAAAGTGGTAGAATCCTTTACCAGACCATAGGAGAACCCGCGAGCATTTTTTTGAGAATGCTGTCTAGTTTCATGAAAGTGGAAAGTAGATCTCTTTTGCTTATCCTACGTTTTTAGTAAAAAATAATTTCAAATGTTTTTTTTTAAAAAAATTATTGTGAAGTCAGTGTATTTTGAGTTGGTGCATCTTGCTTGTTTAAGAAGGCAAAAGAGAGAAGGTAAAACCATATAGAAAAGGCGGATTTTGAGTGGCACATTTGTAAATATTTTGAAGGGCTTTCTAACTATAGCCCCATAGTATAATATTTCATATACAATTGAATTATAAACAAAAATGTTAACCTCATAACCCTTTTTGACCCCAAACAGATGAAATTATTATTATTTTAAGTTTCAAAATATTTACAACAGTGCCACTCCAAATCCGCCTTCCGTATATTAAGCCATAAAAAATGATATTATCATCCCCAAAATACTATATTATGCTACTTTTAAACAATTCCCAAATCAACTGATCAAGCAAGACTTCAAAACTTCCTGAAATTTAAAATTGTAGAAAGTAAGAATATACTATATTATATTAAATTTAAAATAATAGAACACAAAATAAAGAAATAAATAAATAAATAAAACTGTTCCCTCAATGGTACTTTACCTACGTTTTTCAGAACATTTCAAGGTAAAAATTGATGAGAAAAGAGGGAGGAATATACAAACATATCCGAGAATCATAGTCAAGCTACCCAGTGGATGATTTCCAAAATCTCCCGGCATAAAGAGGTGCAGCATGATATCTTCTCAAGTCCATCCCCTTCGTTAATCACTTCAAGATAAATCCAATATATATATATATATAGTCCTGATCAGGTCAGCACATGTTGATATAAGTTATATCAGCACCATCCATTGAGAGTTGTACCTCGTGCATTGACTCAGTGTTCCCCCATAAACTAGTAATGCACGAGGTACAGCCCTCAATGCAGGTGTTGATATAAGTTATATCATCACGTACTTACCTGATCAACATCCTATATATATATATATATATACACATACCATTGTGTGGGTGTAGGTTTTAGTGTGGAATGGGTTGAGAGGAGATGGCGTATGTGGGTTTTAAGGTGGAAGGATGGATATAGAAAATTTGCACTCCAAGTGAGTTTAGCATCTCTTCTCTCCTATTGTCTCCGGTCATCTGGCAATTTTTTATATTAGAGTTTTCTTTTTCCTTCCTTTTTATCCAAAAATAAATAAATAAATAAATAAATACAGTATATATTGAGTTTTTTTGCTAAGTTAGTATATTGATTGTGCCATACCTTGGAGCAACACAAGAGACGTGCTTGACCTAGAAATCTAACGGATTGGATTGCATTTAAGTTTTTTTCCTACATGTTGTCAACAAAATTATGTCGTTTGAATCGTAAACCAACATCTTCTTCCTCTTTTCCAGCGAGCATTCTTTCCCAGCAAAGGTGAAAGGTGAAAACGGTGTGCCGTGGGTCCAAACAATGGCATTGGGCGGGTTTTTATTTTTATTTTTTTCGGGTATCGGATTGGGTTTGGGTTTAATTTTGAAATTTTAAGTCAAGTACGGGTCAGTTATGGGGTCGCACATGACCCGACCCGACTATACTTTTACAGTTTTACCCTTATATGTATGTATATATTATATATTATATATATATATATATATATATATATATATATATATATAGAGAGAGAGAGAGAGAGAGAGAGAGAGAGAGAGAGAGAGTCCTTTTATTATTAAGTGCACTTGATATAATTTTACATCAAGTGCACTCCAAAACTCTTATCTGCAAATTGTATTTTGTGAAACTAACTGTTAGATTAATTTTGATTCATATGTATGTAATGCATGCCAAAAATCATGTTGGTCCGGGATTAAGAGCCGCCTCATCCATAAATGTCCATAAATGAGCGATTGTTATTGATTAAAAAATGTAAGTTTTGGATTGAATAGCAATCGATTTCGGATCAACTTAATTTTTAGCATAGATCACCTATATGAGAAGGTTATCTAATCCAACAGTTGGTTTCAAAAAATATGAGTCGCGGTTAAGAGTTTTGTAGTGCACTTGATACAAAGTAACATTAAGTGCACTTGATAATAAAATGACTATATATATATATATAACTTAACAAATCCTAGGTCTGACATAGGATAAACATGCTCTTATTTTCTTTTTTGTATTTTTCCTTAGAATAGTGCATTGTTTTGACACTTATAGATTGGCACAGGATCTACCTAAGGGGTTAGGCTTGGTATATGAATATGTAACAAGGTGTCAAGTAGCAAAAATTGAATTTTTTTTTAATTAAAAAAAATTGCTGGGAATTTCATGTATAGGACGGGGGCGGGCATGGTTTTAAGGTCAGGGATGGTTTTTTAGTTCCTGCCCCATCGGGTTTAAGGTTATATTTGTATTTAGTATTTCAAAGTCAGGTTAGGTAGAACATATCGCCGACCAGACCCATTGACATTCTTATGAGTTACTTAATGCATTGTCATGTGACTCATTAGTTTTAACTTTCAAATTTTACCTTTTTGCCTTATTTTATGTTTTAATTAGGGTAATTGTAATTTTAAATATAAAAAAAAAAGTACATTAGGAAAGTAAAATAATTTTTTGTCTTGATTAACAAATACATTTTGGGACTTCCCAAAATGAAAATTGTTATCAAACAAAGCTGGACAAAAGTAGTAATAAAAGAATTGTTGTATTTTATATTTTATATTTATATTTTATTTTTTACTATGTGGATAATAATTATGTTAGTAATGGGTTAACATGAAGACATTTTTTTTTTAATTGAAGACTTTGGTATATTGTCATTGAGGCTTCATCACTTAATCTAGGAGTCACTAGGAGCATCTTCATGGAATTGTTTTGGTTTAGAAATATGAAAGTATTCCCGAGTGTTTATGACAAATGATAGGTAATGCATTCTTGTTTTTTTTTTTTTTTTTAAAAAAGAAAAATGAGTTTGCACGTTTGTTTCTTGAAGTAAATTTTGTTTCTATGGAAGTGGTAGTGGTAGTATTTTTTCCCAGGTAGATGAAAGTGGTAGTATCCTTTACTAGGCGAGAGGAGAACTCGCGAGCATTTTTTTGGGAATGCTGTCCACTTTCATGAAAGTAGAAAGTAGACCTCTTGTGCTTATCCTACGTTTTCCAAATAGACAAAATTATCATTATTTTAAGTTTCAAAATATTACAATAGTGCCACTCCAAATCTGCCTTCCGTATTTTGAGCCATAAGAAATGATATTATCATCCCAAAAATACCATATTATGCTAATTTTAAATAATTCTCAAATCAACTAATCAAGTAAGATTTAAAATATAAGAATAAAAAAAAAAGGAAAAAAAAAAAAAAAAACAGTAGGTGCATACTATTATATACTGCTGGAAGAAAAAAAAGCAAACAGTAATAGTATATTATATTATTCTAAATTTAAAATAAAAGGACTTCAAGACTTCCTGAAATTTAAAATTGTAGAAAGTAAGAGTAGACTATAATATATTAAATTTAAAATAATAGAACACAAAAAAAATAAAAAAAATAAAAAAAAAACTATTCCCTCAGTGGTACTTCACCTACGTTTTTCATAACATTTCAAGATAAAAATTAATGAGAAAAGAGAGAGGAATATACAAACATATCCGAGAATCATAATCAAGCTACCCAGTGGATGATTTCCAAAATCTCTCGGCGGAATGAGGTGCAACATGATATCTTCTCAAGTCCATCCCTTTTGTCGATCACTTCAAGATAAATCCAGTATATATATATATATATATATATATAGTCCTGATCAGGTCAGCATCAGCATATGTTAATATAAGTTATATCAGCACCATGCATTGGGAGTTGTACCTCGTGCATTGGCTCAATGTTCCCCATAAACCAGTAATGCACGAGGTACAGCCCTCAATGCGAGTGTTGAGATAAGTTATATCATCACGTACTTACCTGATCATCATCCTATATATATATATATATATATATATATATATCGTTGTGTGGGTGTAGGTTTTAGTGTAAACAGGTTGAGAGGAGATGGCGTATGTGGGTTTTAAGGTTGAAGGATGGATATATATATATATATATATATATATACGGTTTTGTTCCCATCAGCACGTGTTGATATAAGTTATATCGATACTATGCATTGGGGTTTGTACCCTTGCATAGGTCCAATGTACCTTATATCCCACTAATGCAAAAGGTACAACTCCCAATGCGGGTGTTGGTATAAGTTATATCAGCACATACTTATCAATCAAATTTGGATTCGGTGCTTGGTTAAGCAAATACTTGACACCTTAGATGCGAGATATGTCAATTAACAATATAAATTTATAGTGTTTAGCACCTAGATCTCTTCTCGTTAGTTGATGTACGTGTTGTGCATTAAAAGTGGCAAGAATGATGCTTTCCAATTGATTCTCAAGTTGCAAATTGGAAAAGAATATCAGATATAAATTGATAGAAAGAGAGATAGGGATATACAAACATATCTGAGAATCACAACCAAGCTGCCTAGATGATTTCCAAAATCTCTCAGCGGGAAGAAGGTGGGAAGGTGTGTGGAGAGGAGATTGATGGTGGTTTTACTAGTTAGGGAGGTGGAGTTTTTCTTTGAATATGGATATGGGTTTTAGGTTGTGGGGGTGGGGGTTCAGAAGAGGAGAGGGAGCTGGCTGAAGTTTTTATTTGAATGTGGGTGTGGGTTTTAAGGTGTGGCGGTGGAGAAGAGATTGAGGTGGAAGAATGAAGAGACGGTGGTTTTACTGGTTAGGGAAGTGGCCGGAGTTTTACTTTGAATATGGGTGTAGGTTTTAGGGTGTGGGGGTGGAAAGGAGATTGAGGTGGAGGATGAAAAGACAGTGGTTTTACTGGTTTAGGAGTTGGCTGGAGTTTTTCTTTGAATGTGGGTGCTGGTTTTAGGATGTGGGGGTGGAGAGGAGATTGAGGTTGAGGATGAAGAGCTGGTGGTTTTACTGGTTTGGGAGCTGGCCGGAGTTTTTCTTTGAATGTGGGTGTGAGTTTTAGGGTGTGGGGGTGGAGAGGAGATTGGAAGGAATGAAGAGAGATGTGGTTTTATTAGTTAGGACAGGAGCTGGAAAATGCTTAAAATCAGGTTTGAACTTGCAGAAATGGCGTCCCAATAGAGAGATAATTAGGTAAGCACGTGCTGATATAACTTATATCAATACCCGCATTAGGTGGTGTACCTTGTGCATAAGTGGGATATGAAGTACATTCGACCAATGCAAGGGGTACAACCCCCAATGCTTTATATATATATCGTTGTGTAGGTGTGGGTTTTAGTGTGGAAGTGGTGGAGAAGAGATGGCGTATGTGGGTTTTAAAGTGGAGGGATGGATATATATACTTTGGTGTGGGTGTTAGTGTTAGTGTTAGGGTGGAGAAGAGATAACGGATGTGGGTTTGAAGTGGAGTGATGGAGGGAGACAATGGTTACTGGTTAGGGAGCTTGAGATTTTTTTTTTTGGTATCCTTGAAAGAATATAGAAAATGCTTATTAGAATTTAGAAGTTTTTAACTTTATAGTATTTAAGGTTTGAACATGCACTGCGGAGATAGCGTCGCGAGAGAGATGCTTATTTGAACTTGCACAACTACAAACTTTTTTTTTTTCTTTTGGAAGCAGACCTGATTCTCCGAATGGTAAGGCTCTAATTTGTTAAGTTTAGTTTCTCTGATTCTGCTGTCTTTGTGGTCATTTGGCATTTTTGATAAAAAAAATATTTGGAGTTTTCTTTTTCCTTCTTTTTTACCCAAAATAAAATAAAATACAATATATTTTGAGTTTTTTTTTGGCTAAGTCATTATATTTTGAGTTGGTGCATTTGGCAAGCTTTGCTTGCATAAGAAAGCAAAAGAGAGAAGGTAAAATAGTAATAGTATACTATATTATTCTAAAGTTAAAATTAAAGCACTTTATTATTTCCTGAAGTTTAAAATTATAGAAAGTAAAAGTACACTCGATTATATTAAATTTAAAATAATAGAACAAAAAAATAAAAATAAAAATTATTCCCTTAGTGGTACTTCACCTGCGTTTTTCATAACATTTCAAGTTAAAAATTGATGAGAAAAGGGAAAGGGATATACGAAATACCTGAAAACCATAGTCAAGCTACCCAGTGGATGATTTTCAAAATCTCTCGGTGGGGAGCGGTACAACATAATATCTTCTCAATTCTATCCCCCCTTCGTCGATCCCTTTAAGATAAATCTGTATATATATATATATATATATATTATGGTGTGGGTGTTGGTTTTAGGGTGGAAATGAGATAACGGATGTGGGTTTGAGATAGAGTGATGGAGGGAGACGATAGTTACTGGTTAGGGAGTTTGAGGTTTTTTTTTGTATCCTTAAAATAATATAGAAAATGCTTGTTAGAATTTGGATGTTTTTAACTTTAGAGTAGTCAAGGTTTGAACTTGCACGACAGCGAAAATGACGTCGCGAGAGAGATGCAGATTTGAACTTGCATGACTACGAAATTTTTTTTTTCCGCTTTTGCAGATTCTTTGATTGGTAAGGCTTTATTTTGATGCAAGTTTAGTTTCTCTAGTTCTGTTGTCTCTGTGGTCATCTGACAATTTTGATAAAAAAAATATTTAGAGGTTCCTTTTTCCTTTTTTTTTTTTTTTTTTTTTTTTTTTTTGGTGTTGCTAAGTCATTATATTCCATTATATTTTTAGTTGGCGCATCTGGCAAGCATTGCTCGCTAATAAGGTAAGAGAGCAACCCTATAGAGAAGACAGATTTGGAATGGCACGGTTGTAAATATTTTGAAAGGTTTTTTTGTCATAGCCCTATAGTATAACATTTGAGTTACAATTGAATCATAAACAAAAACGTTAACCTCATAACCCCTTTTAGCCCCAAACAGACGAAATTATCATTATTTTATGTTTCAAAATGTTTGCAACAATGCCACTCAAAATCTTCTTTCCTAATTTTGTGCCATAAGATATGGGATTACTATCTCAAAAATTCTATATTATGCTAATTTTAAACAATATCCAAATCAACTGATCAAGCAAAATTTAAAATATAAGAATTAAAAAAAAAGGAAAAAAAAAAATACAATTACAGCCTTGTGAAAGATAAATTAGTTTTTCTTTTTTAAGCAGTATAAAATAGTATACACCTACTGTTTTTTTGTTGTTCTTTTATTTTAAATTTAATATAATATAGTAAACTGTTACCGTTTACTATTTTAAATTTCAGGAAGTCTTGAAGTTCTTTTATTTTAAATTTAGAACGATGTAGTATACTATCAAATGGGTATTGAATTGACACAATTTAAATTTTAGACCCTAAAGTGAAACTTGACCCAAACTTTGGATCTTTAAATGCAATTTACCCAAAAAAAAAAAAAGCCTAGCCTTTGGAGACAATGAAATAATACCATAAAATTTACCAAGCAACATTAATATTTCTTAGACCACTAATGAATGGTAAGGGAATGCATCAACTTCCACTCTTCTCTCTTATGCTCTTATGCAGTGATACTATTGGATTATGGGTTAGAAATTTCAAATTTAGAGTGTGTACTTATGATGGATGATTCGATCATATTAAAAATCAGGAGTCCACTAATTCACAATATTCCCAACTGGAAAAGAGGATGGTTCTCTTGCAATCTCAAAAATTAACGTCAATGGGTCACAAAATAAATTACAAATGGCTAATTTTCTAATCCTAAGAGAGGTGTTTGATGCAAGAGTAGTGAGCAGCTCATGAACGATAGTAGTCTAGTGGTCCACAAGAGTAGCCGAAGAGAGAGATTGCCATTATAGAAATTATCAATAGTAGTGTGTCCTCTTATTAAAATCATTGTTTGATTATAGAAAATTCTAATAGACTGTTTCTATTTATTATAGGAATTTATTTCTCGTTCTTTTGCATGTTATCTTCTCAATTTCTTTTGCCATTGAATGTAACTCCCATGTTTTATTGACGGGGACACTCCCATTCTGTTTTTTTTATTTTTTATTTTTTCCGTTAAAGGATAGAAAAAGAGAAAGAAAATCCATTAAAACATCAAAATTAGCACAAAGCATCAATTAGCTATTAAAAACATTTTTTTTGGGGGGGGGGGGGTTAATTTGTTCAAATCATTAGCTAGCCCTTCTATTTCAGTAATAATATCCTAGGCTTCATGAACACGTACAAAACTGCATATATAAGTGTAACCCGGGTGGATCGAGTGGTTATATGGCCTCTTGGCAAGTAAGAGGTTTTGGGTTCAAACTCTCCCTTAAGGCCACTCTATAGACTTCGTTATAGAATTACCCAGTGCATGTGAGATGGAGGGATTACATGTGTCCTAGAAAGTGCAAGAAATGTTTTTAAAAAGCTTAAGGAAAGAATCTATTACTGAGCAATTTAAAACATTTTCTTTTTCCTTTTTTATATTTTCTAAGCATGTAAATGGAGCCTTTAGGGAGCAAGGAAACAAGACCTGAAATCCAACCCAGATGGATTGGGTCGGTTTGGGGCAATTGCCTAATCTATGTCCCAATTGAAGGGGGCACACTTAGGGGGATCTTTTGCCCACAGGCCTTTGGCTTATGGCACGTATTTCTCTAAAAGGGTGAAAGGGGGTTGTGGGTTCATCTCCCCTCGGATGCCTTTCTCTTGGATCTTTTTCTTACCATCTCAAAAGTTAGTATTAATGGTTTACAAAAAGAGTTTTTTTTTTCTTTTTTTTTGATAAATTACAAAAAGAGTTATATGTATAAATGTATAATGACATGATGACATCAGTGATTACCTCAAGCTAAGTGGAGGGTGTTAGCCTTAATCTAAATCTAGACTCTCTGATGACATTTTCCTTTTGAAACCCTTTCTTTTTTTCTTTTTTCTTTTTTATTACCTGTTCATGTTACCATCACAAGTGGCATTAAATTGACATATTTGTCATCCCACGCACCCACCCACGAACGACACCCTAAATTTGTCAAGGGATTCAGAATTTTTCAATTTTTTTTTTTTTATTAAATTTTTTGGTACCATGCATGCACTTTCAGTGTCGTGGGGATTCAAAATGGAGTGGATGGCCCATTTCATATGGCAAAAGCCAAGGTGACATTCTGCCGCGCCTTTAATTCTCTGGACTTGCATGTCCCTGTAAGAATAACTTATTCATCATGCAAAAGGCAAAAAGGCAAAAGGCAAAAGACAAATGACTGAATTGCAGGAAAAAAAGAAAAAAAGAAAAAAGGGCAATGACTGAGACCCCAAGAGATGACAATCACAAAATTCCAACATACTCCTTGGAATTCATTGGCTTCTCATGTCAAAATAATACAACCCCACAAAAGTCCACATTCAAAGTTTCATTTGTCGATTTCTCAAATTCCAAACCCATGTTTTTGACACGTGTGAATCCCTCTGACTGAATTATTTCTATCCTCCCATGCATCAAACACTTCTATATAATAATAATACCCTTGAATCCTATTCCTCCACTTTTTCTCCTCTCTTCTTGTATTTTATTTTTTCATATATTGAATTGAAGATCTCTCATTCTTCTCTGTCCTCTGTCTGAAACAGATACTACAACTTTCTCCCCTGTTTCTCACTCTGCTTCTTCACAGAGCATTTTCAACTTCAACTTCTCTCTTCACAAGTACACTACTGTGAGCAATGGAAAATAAACAAAACAAGCACCAACAGAAAGAAGCAAGAGTACCCCCAAAGAGAGGTAAGAACAAGGGTATGGTATTTGGAAATTTGGTAAAAAATGTGAAAAAAGTGATCACTGCAGCTTTAGCAGTAGCAGGGCTGGTGGGAAGAAGGCAAGAAGGAAGTGGCAGAAGCTCACCATCGACAACTTCGCCTCCACATGAGTAATATTTTGATGGGCATTCAGATTTCATTTGCATAAGAAGGCAAGAGAGCAGCTTGTAATGCTGCTCTGAAAGCATAACTCTATAGTTGTGTCATTTAAGTTTATTATTCAACGAAGTTAATAGTTATAGATAAAAGATAGAATAAGGGACTAGGCCTGAGATACCCATACTTGGCAAAAAACCAAATGAAAAAAAGGTTACATGCTCAAAGCTTGGTTATGTATTCATTTTTGTAAATTCTGGGTTTGACTAGGCACCCAGTTGTTTTTATCTATGAATTATGTCTCCAAAATTCATATTTTCATTTGTTCAAGTATCAACAGTTGAGCAATGCTTACATAGCTTGGCTTGGGACACATGGTAGAGTTTCCCATGACATCTAAAATATTATCGATGAAATCAATTTTATCAAATGCGCATTTATTTTTGTTGCTTCTACTTAAAAGCAAAAAGTAAGAAAGTAAAAAATGACTAGTGCAACCAAACGGTGCATAAAATTAATACAAAGTATATATATAGAACACTAGAACAAAGGCTGATTATCTCAAGCCCTGTCGTCAAGGTGAGTGTGGGGATCCATGTCCTAATCTGAATTTAGACTCTATAATGGCATTATCCTTTCCACCAATTTGTCAAAGGATGCAGATATTTTCAAATCCTTCTGTACCACATGCACTTCCAGTCTTGTGGGGTTTTGATGGTGCACTTCCACTAATTAAATAGTTGACTCTTGACCCTCTTTTGGTGATTCTCCTCCATTCACTCTCATCATAAAGTAGTCTTTTCCTTATCTTCTAGAATTTAGAGATATGTTTTATATATAATATATGTTCTCTATTTTCTTGGCCTCTTGGTCACTAATCAGAAAAGCGTAACCAAATTTGCGCTAGGTCTTTAAAGAAATTTGCATTACTCCCCACGTTTTAATAATGGGGACATTCTAGGTTTTGGTTGTTTGTTTTGTCTGATATGTCTTAAGATTTTTCCTTAACGCTATGTTTGGATAAAAAATTTTTAGATAGAATTTGCTTTAGAGGTGGAATTTGTAAAAATTTTATAAGGTTTTTGTCAATCTCATCCTTATAAAAATTTTACAAATTCCATTTTAAAAGCAAATTCCACCTAAAATTTTTTTATCCAAACATAGCGTAAGAGGTAAAGCTTTTATGCATTTTGAGAGAGAGAGAGAGAGATGACTTCCAATGTCTAGGTTTTTTTAAAATGGTGGGTGAGGTGTCAATATCGATCATCAGCCCTTCTTTTAAAAATTATACAATCTTGAGGTTCATGAACACATATATTCATCAGCCCTTCATTTTCAATTATCATCAAACGGTCTAGACGGATCGCGTGCACGTATGTGTGAAAGTTATACACAAGTACACAACTCTTGATCATGGGACTGACTTCCAAGTTCCAACCATGAGATCAGTCCTGGACGGTCACAGATGCGTGTATGCACTAGATTAGTAATACAAAAAATAAAAAAAATCTAGACTCAAATCACAATAATTAAATTTACCAAAATAAATTTTTGCTTCAAGTTTGTTGACGAAACCCTTTTTATGATTGCCGAAACCCCAAGAGATGACAATTAGAGAAAATCCAACATACTCCATTGAATTCATGGGCAGCTTTAATTTCATGGGTTGATTCTGAATTCACACTCTGTTCAATATGTGCTTCTAATTTTTTGCCATTGTATTAACACTTTCGGCCTAAGTAATCCCTTAAAACATGAGAAGGCAAGTATCCTTTTTGTTTCAATCACCACACATAATAAATTTAGTTGGTGGTTGATCCCTCGAACCGAAAACTTTACTACTCTTAAGGTATAACTGCTAGGAACTACTGTAATTTCAGTCAGTGGCGTTTGAAACAGGTAACTAAAGCATTAATTCGGGTACACGCATGCACGAATCAAAACATTATTAAGAGATGGGTGTGATTTTGACTATTATTTAATTTGGTCATATTAGGAGATGGGTGTGATTTTGACTATGATTTGGTCATTACTGTAGCGTCCGTATTTTTGTTTGTCATATTCTGTGCTAAAGTTTTGTTAAGTCTTGGATTTATTTGAAGATTTGAGTAGTTGCAAAGATGTGTTGAAATGAAAATTTCATCATGCGTCTCTTATTCATTCAAAGGCAAGGTGAGTGACCGTATAGATGCCCATTACATGATAGGTTTATCTCTTTCAAGTCTTTGCTGGCATTTAGTATGTACCTAGGATTTTGTCTTGATTATTTCATAAGGTTTATTGTGAAAATCAGAAAAATAGGACACCTATCGATCGCCACTGTTGTAGATATGCCATTTAGACCCTGTCATACCCCAATCGATCGGGGTTGAGGGCCCAATCGATCAGCACCCTTCCAGAAACTTGATTTACACTCTGTGACCCCAGATCAATCGGGCTTGGTCTTAGATCGATCGGGGTTCGTAAATTCAGTTTTTAATCTTTCTTAAAACTTTCCTATTTGATCAAAAAACATGTCCTAGTTACTTGGGGTCTCTTAGACTATATAAATAGGGTTTATTTTCATTGAAAGGGCTAAGCAAGCCTCTCCTATTTAAGTTTTACTTTCCTCATCTTCTCAAAACCTTTCTAGAGTACTTTAACCTAGGTTTTCCTTATATGCTCTACAGACCTTTAAACACACCTTTCACAACCTTAGATGATTGTGAGTCCGTTACGATGATTATCAAACCTGCGAGTTCGTGATTGAAGGAATCACTATGAAAAGGTTGGTTGTGACTAAAGCCATGAAGATGAAGATCAATCGTGCGTGATCGTAGGAGTGAAAACAATTACATAAGTCCTTGTAGTCTTTAAGTGTGTCTTGCACTCATTGAGTTCATAGTGGACTTGCTTCAGTTGGACTAGGTTTTGTGGTTTTTCCCATCTTGGGTTTTCTATATAAAAATCTCTTGTGCAATCTTTTACTTACTTTTATATCTATTATGTAATTGTTTTGATTGTGATAATAGAGATTAATTGTATTGATAATTAAAATTAGGTAAGTTTATTTATAATACTTATTCAACCTCCCTTCTAAGTATTGTGGGCTTAGTATAACCTGAATTTCATTTGCCTTTCACTCACAAATCAAATGACTCTCTCTACCTTCATCCTTCAAGACTAGGACTCTAAAAACATGTGCATGTTTATCTAAAGTCTTTCTATTTCTTCTGGCCGCAAATCGCGACAGCTTTAGGACATTAAGTTTAGGTTTAGTCAACAAAAGCTTATAGAAATATAGTTTTATCCCACGTTTTAATCACGCCTGTGGGTGA
Organism: Liquidambar formosana; assembly: GCA_039720395.1. Lineage (NCBI taxonomy): Eukaryota > Viridiplantae > Streptophyta > Magnoliopsida > Saxifragales > Altingiaceae > Liquidambar > Liquidambar formosana. The sequence goes on from CM077825.1 coordinate 35,530,358, forward strand.
CCCACTCTTGCTTGTTTTATTTCGCCTTACAACACAGTAATTAATACTATATTGCTCAAATTTTTTTGTTCGCATTTACTCGCCCAAACAACGTGATAGTTGGGCTAATCAGTATATTAAAAATTTTCATTGAAAGATTAACAATCGCCCATGTCATTTAAGTAGACAAATTTGAACAAAAAATTTGAGTACTTCGGAATTTTTTATTTTTCTAATGTACTGGTAGACGTCCTCATGCACCAAAATCCTGACTAATTCGAGGTGGCCCTTTTTTTCCTTTTTGGGGTGGGGTGGGGTGGGGTGGACGCCTTTGATGGCACAAAACATTCATAAATAAAGGGTTGTAATTAATGACTTCTGAAATCCAATGGATATGGCCGAAACCAGTATTTTATATTGGCCGGAGATGCCAAAGTATGACCAAATTAATTTTTATTTTTATTTTTATTTTTTAATATTTATACTATTTTTAAAAGTTTCTAAAACAGAAAAACTTTTGAATCAACAAGAGTTGGCCTGACGGCAAAGGGTTGAACTGTAAACTCAACTATCAATCTAGACGTTAAATGACCTCGTAGGACGGTGACCCCATGTGAAAAATAGGGATTAGTCGGGTTCTAACAGTTTGGACACCTTGTTGCTTGACACAAAAAAAAAAAAAAAAAATATATATATATATATATATATATATTAGCAATACTAACCTCACTTAAAGTTATAAATACATATTTACCCCTTACTAATTTAGGGACATTAATTTTTTTGGTTATGTCAATTTTTATTATCTTTTTTAGTTTTATAGAAGTCCAACTTTATCTCATTGTGCGAAAGACCCAACTCCACTCAACTATTACGTCTTAAGATTCAAAAAAACCCTCAATATGGAGAAGGGTAGAAGAATGATCTTACTTCAAAATGATTGATATGGGCAGTGGACAAGGTCACGGTGGACAAATACAGGTAAATTGAACTCAATTTTTGTTAGTGTTCTTCTTTTGAACATAATTATGTTCTATGTTTGTGTTTGGATTTGATTTTTTATAAAAAAAAATAATTAGAAAAGGAAAAAAAAAAATTAATTTCTTCAAATAATAAGTTAATCAATCTTCATGTATTTATATTTTTTGTATAGATAAAAATTCATGTGCAACGTATGCATCACATGTGTGTAATATCTAGTATAGTACCATTGGATTAAATTACTTTCTCAAGTAGCCGATATATGCCAAAAAACAAATTAATCCGAGACTTATTCAATCCAAAACTTACATTTTTAATTAATAATAATTACTTGTTTTTGAACATTTATGGATATATTAGATACATCTAATAATATTAAAAATTCAAAAGGACAAACTGACTTTAGCTTAAGGGAATGAATCTAGACACCTCTACCAAAGTAAATTTCTTAAAGCTTGCCGACAAAACCAGTGTTAGCTATTGCCACTACCGAATTCATGACAATCATAAAAAACCAACATGCACCTTGGAATCCATGGGTACCTGAGGTCAAAATAAAAATCCCACAAAATCCACATTGAAAGCTTCATTTGTTGATTCTGAATTCCCACTCATGTTCAATGTGTGAAAACCCTCTAAATTGAACTGGTCTATCCTCTCAGTCAACACTTTATAGACTACCCTTTAATCCCTTCCTCTCCTTGTTTTTCTTTCTCTTCTTATTTTTATTTTTATTTGATATTCATATTGATTTCTACTGTTCTACAATCTCTCAATCCACATACCTTCTTAAATTCCAATATCTTCTATACAATTCTAAGCCAATGGAATCTGGTGTCAAAAAGTGCCCAAAGAAACCAAAATCAAGACTTCCCCCAAAGAGAGGTCAGATCAAGGCAAAGATATTTGGGAAGTCGGTAAAAAATGTGAAAAAAGTAATCACTGCAGCATTAGTAGCAGGGCTGCGAAAATGAGAGCCAGGTGAGCCATGTTTTTGATTTGAAGGGTTCATACGCGCACATGCGCACACACGAGGCTTTTCTAATATAAAAAGCCGTTAAATTAGTTTCTTTTTTTTTTTTTTTTTTGGCTAATACCGTTAAATTAGTTGAGAGATTATAAATAACATTGCTATCAATATTCCTAGCAAATCGCTGTCGTATGAAATATTGAGAGATATTAAAATAGGGATGAAGAAAAAGAGAGAGGGGTTTGGCAGGAGAAATTAGCCTGTGCATTAACTGCAATGAGTTGGACCCTTACACTCACCCCTCACGTTCGGATCATGTACATGGTTGAATGTGAAAAACCAGCACACCTAACACATAGTATGGGCTCTCAGGTTTATTTATAAGTTATGAAGTGATTCTTAGTTTCTAATCAACTTGATATGTATTTGAATGACTTAACGTATATGGGAGGAGCATGTAAATGTTTCGCTAAATATTTTTATAAAATTGTAATCTGATTGTGATCGACTACACACACACACACACACACTTACACGAGATAAGATCAAATTAGACTTGATGTAAAACATTTTAAATTTACACCCATCAATATGTTTTTGAAAGATCAGCATTCTTTTGCCAAACCCATTAATTGTTGGAGTAGATATTCCTCTTCCGCATGCCCATCAAGCGTCTTGTGTGTACACGTACTCACATTTATTTGGGTAAATAAAACTACAATTTTGGACACACGGTGGATGGGATGGTTTCTAACCTCGACTTAAGTTAATATATTTAATGAGCATGCCAGGCAATATATGGAGGGACACATAGTCTTACCATAGGCTTGCAAAAATATGAACCCAATAAAATAAAGTAAAATTATTGAGGGATGCAAGACAGCAAGAGTAAAATACACTATATATATATATATAGAACACTAAAACAAAGGCTGATTATCTCAAGCCCTCAAGGTGAGTGTGGGGCAGCAGTGGGGTGTCCATGTCCTAATCTGAATTTAGACTCTATAATGGCATTCCCTTTCCACCAATTTGTCAAAGGATGCAGATATTTTCAAATCCTTTTGTACCATGCACTTTCAGTCTCGTGGGGTTTTGATGGTGGGAAGGGTGGGCTTTTGAAATAAAAGAAACTAATTAAATAGTTGATTTTTGACGCTGTTTTGGTGATTCTCCTCCATTCACTCTCATCATAAAGTAGTCTTTGCCTTATATTCTAGAATTTAGAGATATGTTTCATATATAATATATGCTCTCTATTTTCTTGGCCACTAATCAGAGAAGCTTAACCAAATTTGCTCTAGGTTTGGTCCACCTATGCTTTAAAGAAATTTGCATTACTCCCCACGTTTTAATAATGGGGACATTCCTAGGTTTGGCTTGTTTGCTTTGTCTAATATGTCTCAAGATTTTTCCATGAGGTAAAGCTTTTATGCTTTTTGTGAGAGAGAGATGACTTCCAATGTCTATCTTTTTGAAAACATGGTGGGTGAGGTGTCAATATCATCAGCCCTTCTTGAGGTTCATGAATACATATAACCGCATATTTATGTCTGGACACGATCGCATATATGCACGTGTTTTTGAAAGTCATGCACGACTCCTGGTCATGAGACTGACTTCCAACCATGTGATCAATTCTGGATGGTCACGGATATGTGTGTGCACTAGATTGCTATAAAAAAGAAAAAAAATTAGACTCAAATCACAATAATTTAATTTATCAAAATAATATATATATATATATATATATATATATATATTTTTTTTTTTAAAGTTTCTTGACTAAACCCTTTCATGATTGCCGAAACCCCAAGAGATGACAATTACAGAAAATCCAACATACTCCATTGAATTCATGGGCAGCTCTTTTTTTCTTTTTTTTTTTCCCTTCTGCGAGAATTTATGGGTAGCAGATGTCATAGTAAAATCCCAAAAAATCCTCTCTGAAGGTTTCATGGGTTGATTCTGAATTCATACTATGTTCAATATATATGTGCTTTTAATTTTTTGCCATTATATTTAGACTTTTGGCCCAACTAATCCCTTAGGACATGGGAAGACTAGTATTCATTTTGTTTCAATCACCACACATAATAAATTTAGTTGGTGGTTGATCCCGATAGAGAGTGAGACATTGAACCCAAAACACTTTCCTATTCTTAAGGTGTAACAGCTAGGAACTACTGGTTCAGCTCTTATTGCCAAGTGAGGGTGCATGTTATTGTTCTAATCTGAATTTAGATTCTATGACAACATGCAATACCCTTTTCACACTCCGATTCGTACGTTTCTCTTCTCATGTACCTATCACAGTCAAAAGAGGAATGAGATAGGGCTACCTGATTCACGACTTTTCAAATCTTTTTGTACCACAAACTTCCAGTCTAGTGGGGACTGAAAATGGAACGGGTAGAGTGGGGATTGAAACAGGCAACTAAAGCATAACCAATTATAAATTTTCATTAAAACAGAGACGGTCCATAGTAGGTTGACATGGAAGCTACCATGTCATTTAGGTAAGCAAACTTGAACAAAAAATTTGAGCACTCAGGATTTTTTTTATTTTTCTAATGTACTGGTAGAGGTCCACACCAAAATCCTGGCTAATTCAAGGTGGCCTTTTTTCAAGGGGGAAAAAAACACCCTTGATGGCATAGCACAAAACATCCATAAATAAAGGGTTGTAATTAATGATTTGTAAAATCCCAAGAATAGGGCCGAAACTAGCATATATTTCATCTTGGGGATGCCAAAATATGGCCAAAGTATATACTTATATAGTTATATCTATGTTTCATCTTACATGTGACTCATATTTTAGGAAATCAACTGTTGGATTAAATAAATTTCTCAAGTAGTCGATACATGCCAAAAAATAAATTGATCCGAAACTGATTGTTATTCGATCCAAAACTTACATTTTTAATTAATAAAAATCGCTTATTTGTAGACATTTATGGATATATCAGATACATCTAATATTAAAAATTTAACAGGATTATATATATATATATAAACTGGATTGGTCTAAAGGGAAGGAATCTAGACACTTATCACTATCATTAACTCTACCAAAGTAAATTTCTCAAAGCTTGCTTAGCAACCCCTGTTGGCTGTTTGCCATTACCGTAACCCCAAAAGATGACAATCATAAAAAACCAACATGCACCTTGGAATTCATGGTAACTGATGTCATTTGTTGATTCTGAATTCCCACTCATGTTCAATGTGTGAAAACCCTTCTAAACTGAACTGGTCTATCCTCCCAATCAACACTTTATATATCACGTACCCTTTAATCCCTTCCTCTCCTTGTTTTTCTTTCTCATCTTATTTATTTTTTCTTCATATTGACTTGTACTGTTCTACAATCTCTCAATCGACACGCCTTCTTGAAATCCAATTTCTCCGATCTATACAATTCTAAGCGGCTAAGCCAATGGAATATGGTGTCAACAAGTACCCAAATAAACAAAAATCAAGACTTCCCTCAAAGAGAGGTCAGATCAAGGCTAAGATATTTGGGAAGTTGGTTAAAAATGTGAAAAAAGTAATCACAGCAGCATTAGTAGCAGGGCTGCGAAGAAAGCGAGAAGGTGGCAGCAGAAGCTCTGCGTCGACAACTTCGCCTCCTAGCACATAGACTTCGAACTCCAATGGGCATTCATGTTTTGGACACTCAGATGATAAGTCAGCCATTGTGCCCCCAGCATGATGCTCTATCTTCTCTGAAAGCAGAAGTCCATATAGTTCTGTCATTTTAGCTTATTGTTCAAGGTTCATAGATGTTTCTTTGTTATATAGATTAAATGAGAGGCTTTATGATATAGATTAAATAAGAGGCTGTAGAAGGGATTTGGTTGATTTGGTATATCATTGTAATAAATTATGTCATTTAAGTATGATAGGAGTGAGTTTTGTAAATTATGGGCCTGGCTTCTTGGCATGAATTTTCAAAATTCATTGAAGCAAAATCCCCCATTTCTTTCTTAGAATGTGTTAATTATATAATGTCAATTAATTACATAAAATATTAATAAAAATTGCGTTGCATGTTCTTGGATGATTTTTTTTTTTTTTTTAAAGAGCACTGAAGGAAGCCAATAGTTTTTAGCTAGATTCTGAATTTGCTTGTCTTTGAGTTCATGTATTTTTTTCCCCCCTCTTTCGGGTGTATATGTTGCTTAATTAGTTGGCAAAATGAAGATGATAGAGAACACTTCTTTTAGATAAAAAGAAAACTGTGAGTACATTTATATCCCGGCCTCTTCCCTTTGTAACGGTAGAGATTATTGGCTTTATATACACAATCTCAAAATGCTACTGTTGATTGGTAATGGGAAAGATTGGTACCTGAAATGGATTACTGCCTTCCCACACTCTCAATTCTCAAGCCTATGAGAACCATTTGGGTTTCTGTTTTCTGTATTTAGGATGGTGATTGAATGTAGATAAACCTTTTGTGTGGGATTATGCTTTATAACCTTTGATTAATTCCATTGGGTTTTGTGTATTGTGTGGAATTGTCCTGAGGGTGAGAGAGAGAGAGAGAGTCTGGCTTTTCAAGCAACTGTCAGTCAATTAGGTATTCCCTTTTATTATCCTTTTTGGACTATGTTTTGGTTGGCAATTAGGTATTCAATTTTATTATCCTTTTTGGACTATGTTTTGGTTGGCAACAACTATGGAGATTCCATATCAGCTCATGGATTCTTCTTGTCTAAAAGAAAAAATGAGTAACATGTGCCAAAAAAAAAAAAAAAAAAAAAAAAAAAAGGTTGGGAAAAGAAGCTAGTTTTGACAACTGACCAACTCTCCCTTTAAATCTTTTTGGAAATCTATTCATGTAACCTTAGCAATTAGCAGACAATGAATCCTCGGATTCTTGTGCATAATATTTTTTAAGGTATCATTAGCTAACAATTAATGTTTCGCTAAACAATTTATATTATAGTACTAATTTGTCATCACAAGCATAGAATTTTCTCATGTACTACGTATATATCTGGGACGGCTATGTCGGTCTCATTGCAGCATTCTTGTCCTACTTCATTAAGTTCATATTAAGGATAATATCTCTAGTTTCTTCTCAAATTGTGATTATTTTTCAATTTTGAGCAACACGAAATGGTGATGAGTTTGGATCAAATAGCAACTCCTATAATCAAGGTTAGGTGTGGCCTAATACAAATTGCAGCCGAAGTTAAAATTATAAATGAGGACTTAGATCAAAATTTGAAAGAGACCTTTCGTATAAGTGTTTTTAAATAAGTGGGTAGAGGCCTTAAAAGATGGGGTGTACTGCTTCGTACCGTTTTGAACGGGTCCTAATCAGGACACCATCATCAAAATTCATAATTTAAACCCATCACCCCATAACCTTAACTCGTGTAGTTTTGAGAGGGCTTAAGTTAATCATTTCTTTTTTTCCTTTCTTTCTCTTTTTACCCTTTTTATTTTTATTTTTATTTTTACCATCATCGAAATTCATAATGTAAACCCATCAACCCACAGTCTTAACTCATGTAGTTTCGAGAGAGCTTAAGTTAATCATCCTCCATTTTTTTTTTTTCTTTTTTCTTTTTTCTTTTTTTAAGTAAGAAGGAAAAACATCAATTAAAATATAATTAATTCCATGACTCAATAAACAAGAGGGGGAGACAAAAAGAGTGTCTGATGGAGTCCAAATTCCAAGTCTAATGGGCCCCCTCTTGCTTGGCTGTGAGCAAATCCTTTTCATTACACATGCATTTGTTTATTTAGAACTCTAATGTGTTCACACTACGTGGAACGTTTTGGACCAAATTAATCAGAACGTGCTCCCCACCAAGATATATAAATCAATTTTTGGAAAATTATTTTGAATAATAAAAAAGTGAAAACAGTTTTACCATAAACATTTTTCGACAGCAATTTTGTGGGTAAAGTAACTTTCCGTCTTTTATCTCTTTTTTTTTTTACCATTAGATCTCAAGGCAATGGGCAATGGCAGTTTGTCCCTTGCACAAGTCGAGAGACCCACCCAAAACTGAGGAAAACGGCAATTTGTCCCTTACACAAGTTGAGAGACCACCCAAAACTGAGCAATGGCAGTTTGTCCCTTGCACAAGTCGAGAGACCCACGCAAAACTGAGGAAAACGGCAATTTGTCCCTTACTACAAGTTGAGAGACCACCCAAAACTGAGCAAAACTATATATATATATATATATAGTAGGATCAATGACAAAAAATTTTCCAATATTTTTAATAATTTTACACTATTCCTAATATTTTGGTGGTAGACTGATTTTTTTCTAAGTAATTAAGTTTTTAATGGAACTGTGATTCAGTCACGTGGTATCAGAAGTGAATGGGAGTAGAGTAAACTGGGAATGTCGGATCCAAAAATGGCTTAACATTCTCACTTTGCTCTACTCTCATTAGTTTGTGATACGTACTACATCAGCCATACGCAGTTACATATGATTAAGTCTTTCACTTGCTCCCTCCTTCTTTATTGGTTCATGTTTCCAGTTAATAAAAAAATCTTATTTATAGATGAAGTATCTTTTAGGGTGTGTTTGGATGAGGAATTTGTAAGAGAGATTTTGAATAAGATAGGATTTCAATACCAAATTATGGCTATAAAAATAGCGATAGTCGGCGAATGAGGTTGAGATATATATCATATTAACTCAAATCCCTCATCTAAACGCACCATTTAATCTTCGATTAACTTGATATTTGGTAAGCGTTGACGTACGTGTATAAGAGTAATAAGTAATCTAACAATGAATTTCACAAAATATAATTAATTATATCTCACAATAAGTTATTGAGAAAATTGAAAATTACTCTAAGAAATGTCATTAAAAAATTTGACTATGTTTGTCTTTCTCTAGATGAATAATATAAGGATTAAAATACCAACAAAACAAAGAAGCACGAGACCAACCATCCAAAGGCGATAGATACAGTTGTCTACATAGAAATCTTCTGTGTTCACACTACATGGAACCTTTGTGTCAGAATTGGCATATGTGCTTCCCCTAGTATACCTCACTTAGGCGTATGGTCTCCTTAGCGACCAAAATAAAAAATTAAAAAAAAAAAAAAAAAACCTCACTTAGGCATTAATTCCACACCAACTTGATTTATTTTCCTTTTCTTCTTATAGTGTGAGTGTGTGACTTTGAAAACTTTTCATTTTATCAATTTTTCCTCCCTTTTGTAAAGGCCATACACTTCTCAATCTCTTTTACACAAATTCATAGCAATGGAAAACAAAGGAACCAAGCCAATGCAGAAAGAGGGAGCCACCCGTCCACCAAGGAGAGGTCAGATCAAAACTAACATATTTGAAGATATTAAGGAGGCAGTAACAAGAGGGCTAGGGAGAAAGGGTCAAGCAGACGGCGGCGAAAGCTCGACCTCTGCTTCCTTGCCGGCAAGCGGCTATAGTTCTGATGAGAAAGGCCATGTTTGAGAGAGAGAGAGAGAGAGAGAGAGAGAGAGATGTGTAGCTGAAATGAGTATGTTGTAGGTGGGGTAATAGCTAGTAAGGCATTTTATGAGTTTGGTGTATGGATGCTTAATTTCCAAGTTGGTTTCTTTGTGAAATCTATCACTCTAATTATTTGCCTTTTCTTCAACTATTATGAGTTAGTTGAATTTTAACATAATGCCTAGAGATCCTTGTTCTTCTTGTTGAATCTTTGTTTTCAATTCTGTTTTTACTCGCAAGAAGCTGTTTCTTTGGCGAATCCGGCCAGCATATTGGAAGTATCAAAATCTGTAATGGGTTTCAGGCTTTCAGCCAATGATCCAAAATTTCCACCAGCCACGTAGAGCTAGATTAATTACAGAGAGAAAGAGAGAGAGAGAGAGGGAGAGAGAGAGCATGTTTGAGAAAAGCTGAAGTTTTGTATAATAGAAGGAAAGCTGCCTCAGTTATCCAGCTCACTTCCCAAGTAGTCCTATACTCACCTTGGGCTGATTCTTTTTACTGCACAATTTATTTCACAAGCCTTACTATAAACTTTCAAAGATCTCATCCCTATTTTTGGGTAAAGTAACTTTCCGTCTTTTATCTCATTTTTTTTTTTTTTACCATTAGATCCCAAGGCAATGGGCGATGGCAGTTTGTCCCTTACACAAGTCGAGAGACCACCCAAAACTGAGGAAAACGGCAATTTGTCCCTTACACAAGGTGAGAGACCACTCAAAACTGAGGAAAACTATATATATATATATATATATATATATATATATATACAGAAGTGATCCCATCAGCACGTGCTGACATAAGTTACATCAGCACTATGCATTGGGGGTTGTACTCCTTGCATTGATTCAATGCACCTCACATTCCACCAATGCACAAGGTACAACTCCCAATGCGGGTTTTGATGTAATTTATATCAGCACGTGCTGATGGGATCACCTCTGTATATACATATATAGTAGGATTAATGACAAAAATTTTTACAATATTTCGTATAATAATTTTACACTATTCTTAATATTTTGGTGGTAGACTAATTTTTTTCTAAGTAATTTAGTTTTTAATGGAACTGTGATTCAATCACGTAGTGATGCAGCGGAAAACTAGAAGGATATGACTATGACAAACGTCAATAGCCTAGGGTTCTCGAATCCACGAGAAAGAACTCGAATCCACGAGAAAGTAACAATAAGCCGGAGAAAACTCTCAAATAATATTATTGATAAAAGTTATTCTGCCCATAGGACAAGCCTATTTAAAGAGAACTAATACTTGAACTCTAAGTAAACTAGGAAAAAGGAAAGTCTACTAAACTAGGAAAAAGAATTCTACTACACTTAGGAAAGCAATAAAATAGGAGAAAGTAATAAAATAGGAAAGGAATAAACAAAATAAACACCCGGGGAAATTAAGGAAATCTAGTTAAGAAACTAACTAGATTTGGTATGTCCGGCAAATCAAATCTAGTTAGATGCCCTCTGCTTTCTAGTTAAGTACCCTCTGCTTTGCCCTCTGCTTTGTGTGAAACTTTGTGATGCTCCAGGTCCTCCATGAACTTATGTGCAACTTGTTCTACATCAGTTCCCTCCACTTGAAAATAACTCGTCCTTGAGTTAAAGTCTGGATAAAGTGGCTCTGCCTGATGAAACTCGAACAAATCAGCAACATTAAAAGTCCTTGAAATCTTCATGCTCTCTAGTAAATCAATGACATAAGCATTATCATTGATCTTGTGCAGCACTTTGTAAGGCCCATATTTTTTCGGCTTAAGCTTGTTGTATGTCCCTACAGAAAAGCGTTCTCTGCGCAAAAAGACCATCACAAAATCTCCCTCCTTGAACACTTTGGCTCGCTTATGCTTATCAGCAACTACTTTGTATTTTGCATTAGTCTTCTGAAGCTTTTGTCTGACTTCTTCTTGAATCTCTTGCGCCTGCTTAGCCATGGCTTCAGCAGCAATACTAACACCCGGCCCTCTAGGCAATTTCACTAAATCCATAACTTGTTTCGGTGGTGTCACATAAACTAATGCAAAAGGTGATCTCCCAGTAGCGCTATGCACAGCACTATTATAAGCAAACTCACATTGCGGTAGGGCATGATCCCATTGCTTAGGCTTGTCACCACAAACACTTCGAATTAAATTCCCCAAGGTACGATTAGTTACCTCTGTTTGCCCATCAGTCTGAGGATGTGCAGTAGTACTACGATTCAATGAAGTATCAAACATTCTCCACAAAGTCACCCAAAAATGGCTAAGGAACTTGATGTCCCTATCAGAAGTAATAGTCTGAGATACTCCATGTAGACGAACCACCTCGCGAAAGAATAATCTTACAATATGGGACGCATCAGAGGTCTTTCTACAAGGAATAAAATGGGCCATTTTAGAAAATCTATCAACCACTACAAACACGGAATCCACTCCTCGTTGAGTACGAGGTAGTTCCAACACAAAATCCATAGATAGATCTTCCCAAATAGCTTGTGGCACAGGTAAAGGCATATAAAGACCAGTGTTCTGCGACTGCCCTTTGGATGTCTGACAAATGTAACACCTTTGCACAAAATTCCCCACATCTCTCTTCAATCTGGGCCAAAAATACCTCTCTTCTAAAGCTGCCACAGTTTTGTCTCTTCTAAGGTGCCCACTCAATCCTCCACCATGAAAGTCTCGGATCAGTTTTTCCCTCAACGAAGTCTTTGGAATGCATAAACAATTTCCTTTAAACAAAAATCCATCATTCAAGCTGAAGTCACTGACAGGTTGTTTGTCAATGCACTTAGCCCAAATTTCTCTAAAATCTTCATCATCCTCATAAATCTCTTTCAGATAGTCAAACCCAACAATTTCATGTGCCAATGTAATAAGCAAAGTAGCACGACGACTCAAAGCATCAGCAACACAATTCATAACCCCAGATTTATGCTTAATAACAAAAGGAAATTTTTGTAGAAAAGTAGTCCATCTCACATGCATACTGTCAAGCTTCTTCTGACTATTGATGAATTTTAATGCTTGGTGATCTGAATACAGCACAAACTCCTTTTGTATAAGATAATGTTCCCAATGCTTCAAAGCTCGAACTACAGCATAGAATTCTTGATCATAGGTCCATTTCTGTCTCGCTTCATTCAACTTTTCACTAAAGAATGCCACAGGACGATTCTCTTGTGATAGAACAGCTCCAATGCCAACTCCACTAGCATCACACTCTACTTCAAAAATTTTCTCAAAACTTGGTAATGCTAGCACAAGTGCTGTACACAATTTTTCTTTGATTAAAGCAAAACTCTGTTCAGCTTCCTTATCCCATAGGAATTTTCCTTTCTTCAATCACTCAGTAATTGGGGCAATAATAGTACTAAAATTTCTTATGAAGCGACAATAGAAAGTAGCAAGACCATGAAAACTCCTCACCTCAGTCACAGTCTTTGGTGTAGGCCACTCTTTAATTGCGCAAACTTTGTCTTCATCTACATGAATTCCATCTGCACTCACCACATAACCCAAGAATAATAGGCTATTCGTCATAAAAGTGCACCTCTTGAAGTTAACAAATAATTGATTTTCTCACAGCACAGTCAACACCTCTTTTAATTGCCCAATATGCTCTGCTTCAGTCTTACTATAGATAAGAATGTCATCAAAATAAACAACAACAAACTTTCCCACAAAAGGCCTCAAGACTTGATTCATGACTCGCATAAAGGTACTTGGTGCATTGGATAGCCCAAATGGCATGACTAACCACTCGTACAATCCATCCTTACTCTTGAATGCAGTTTTCCACTCATCTCCAGGATGAATGCGAATTTGATGGTACCCACTACGCAAGTCGATTTTTGTGAACAACTTGGACCCCTCGAGCATGTCTAGCATGTCATCAAGCCGCGGAATAGGAAATCTGTACTTTACAGTAATCTTGTTAATGGCCCTACTGTCAATGCACATCCGCCAGCTCCCGTCTTTCTTTGGTGTCAACAATGCTGGAACCGCACAGGGACTCATGCTTTCTCGAATAAAACCTTTTTGCAACAAATCTTCAATTTTCTCCCTCAAGATCTCATTCTCCTTTGGACTCATTCGATAATGTGGCAAATTCGGTAGGCTTGCCCCAGGTACCAAATCAATATGATGTTGAATATCTCGCATAGGTGGCAATTTATTAGGCAAATCCTCCGAAATCAACTTCTTGAATTCCTCCAACAATGGTTGAATTTTGCTTGAAATAATTGATTGCTGGGATTTCTTCTCTTCTACCACTTCTTTTACCATCACGACATACACATTATTCAACTCTTTAGTGTCAGCCATGAACTCAGCTTCGGACCTGCTCATGGTTAGAAAAGATTGCCCCCCTGTTTTAAGAGGCTTATTTATAATTGAATTCTGTTTTGCTGGAACCATAGCAATTTTCTTTGATTCCCATACAAAAGAATACTTATTATCTCTACCTCTATGAGTAGCATCAACATCAAATTGCCACGGTGGACCCAATAAAATATGGCTAGCATCCATATCAACTACATCACATACAATTTCAGATTTATAATGCTTGCCTATAGAAATTGGAACGCGACAAATTTGAGTTACCTTCACAGTAGGTCCTTTCTGAATCCAACTGATGGTATATAGGAATGGGTGCAACTCTGTCGGAAGTTTCAAACAGTCCACCAGCCTTCTAGCCACGAAGTTCTCGCAACTCCCACTATCAATGATCAAGTCACACAGTTTTTGATTGATAATACAATAAGAACGAAAAATATTGTGACGTTGAGTAAGGTCCTCTTGCTTTGGCGCGTAGAGCACACGCTGTACTACACAATTAACTTGCTCAACCCCCTCAACTTCATTGACACCATCATATAATTCATCCTCGCCTTCAATTTGATCTTCATATATCTCTTCATTACCCTCCTCCACAAAATTCACAGGTCTACGATTAGGACAGGTATTGGAACGATGCCCAGGCTTACCACACCTATAACACTTATCTGGCATAGGCTTAGCATAAGGATCAGGACTAATTGGGATATTGCGGTGAGCTTGAGTACCCTGCTGTCGTTCGGTACTACCACTGCTTCGGGCTGATTCTCCTTGTGACCTCCCTTGAGTTGTAGGCATAGGGGTTTGAGGACTTTTGCCTTTGTCTACACCAGTATTAGAAGCTTCCCCAGTGTTCCTACGATACCCTGAGTATGTCGGTCTATGTTCCATAAGTTCAGCCTTCAATGCTAAATTATGGGCTTCCTCTACCGTCCATAATACTTGCAACCCAATTTTATCACGAATTGACAGCTTCAACCCATTAAGATACCACGCAACTCTTTGACCATCTGTCTCATTCAAATTATTTCTTGCAGATAATTTAGAAAATTCAGCATAGTAATCAAATACAGATTTGGATCCCTGAGTACAATTTTGGTAGGCTTGGAACAAATATTGCTCATAATCAGGCAGTAAATATTTACCTCTAAGGAGTTGTCGCATTCGCCTCCAAGTCCTCACAGGCGTTTTCCCTTGTCGATGTCGATTAATCTGAAGTTGATCCCACCAAATTGCGGCACCACTCTTCAGTTTATAAGCCACCAATTTCACCATACGATCCTCAGGAATCTCCATCATGTTGAAGAAGCGCTCTATCTCCGATAACCAATCAAGGAAATCATCGATGTGAAGATTTCCATTGAAGGGTGGTATGTCTGCCTTTAATCGATACTCATCAAAATTTCGTTGTCTCCCTATTGGTTGATTCACACCATTTCCATCATCGAAATTCCTCTGCCGCCTCCCCAACTGATTTGGAATATAATCGGCATCAAACTCCTTATCTGAATCACCTTCGCTATCTGTTTGATAACGAACATGACGCCCAAAAGTGTTTTGGTTAACGGGTTGGCCTCTGGGAAATCCATCGGCACGTCTCCTGTTAACGTTTGGCACTACAAGAATCAACAGTTTTCCCGGCGGTCCAAAACGCCGGCAAAAATAAAAAAAAACTGCCGGCAATTGTTTTCCCGGCGACTTCCCGGCGGCCAAATTTCCACCGGCGTAGTTGCCGTCGGCAATTCATTTCCCGGCGTAAAATATAGAACAGCCGGCAAATATTTTTTCCCGGCAGCCAATGGACTCAATTGCCGACGTTCCTGCTTGCCGGTAATATTATTAAAATAATTTTTTTTAAATCATTAATTATGTTTGCCGGCATTTATGAACGCCGGGAAATATATTCCGGGAAGTTTTCAAAAAACAATTTATTTACATTTGCCGGCATTCGTGACCGCCGACAACACATGTTAATAAGTTTAAAATAAGATCCGTTATTTGAATTTGCCGGCATTCCGAATCGCCGGGAAGTACATGTTGGACAATTGCTAGAAAACAATTGTTTTGTTTTCTTCGGCGTTCAAGACCGCCGGGATGTGTTTCTCTTTTTTTTTTTTTTTTTCTAATTTATTAATTGGTTGTGGATGCCCACGCAAGGCCAATTACCAAACCTTTAGAGCTCCAGTTTTTGGCAGATTTTACAACCATTTTATAGCTGATTTTAAAACCATATAATGCTAGATTTTTTTATATTGAGACAAAAAACAAAGGCACACTTCTGCACAGTTTAACTACACTCAAAAAATTCAAATTGAATGTTCCCAAACATACCTACATTTTTATTTTTTTTTGTGTGCAAAAGTTAAGAACATGCAATATTACATTCATCCCATTCCAACTTACATTTATACTAATATAGAATTCGAAAGAAAGTATCAAAATACTTATAACATGATGATAACCTGTAGGAAATTGACAAGGTTTAATTTGATGTACAAAACGCACCAAGTGCACTCCTTTAGAGTTCAGGCGACAAAAGAATAATTCAATTGCCATACAAAGCCATCACAGGTTCCCTCATTCAAACTAATGGCTAAAAATATAATTCAATCTTCATACAAAGCTAGCCATCACAAAATTCTAAGCAACATCCATTTAGCTAATAATATTCGACCTTTCTCCCTGTTAAGGCCAAATATCTACACTAAAGTTAGAGTTCACGCCATTCCAACTTTAGGATCAAAAATCCAAAATACAATCAATGTTTTTGCCTTTGCAATGTTGTTAAGATTATGTTCAAACACAAAATCTGCACAAAATCTGCCCCAAAACTAGAGCTATAGGTCATGAAATCAAAAGTTAATTCCTAACTAATCATCTTCAGTGAGATTACTTGCCACTAATTCCCCTTTCTTCTTTTTGTTTGGCGAATCTGCAATTGATATATAGATTAAACTAGTAAGAAGCTTTACTATAAGAATGAACTATATCAAACAAAATACAAACACAATAACCTATAAGTGTAGTCATAAGCAAAGCTTAAAAGTACCAAGACAACAAACCCTATCATATACATGTCCATGTCAAACACATATGGGACACTAGCCCTTTAACAAAGGCAAACTAAATAGACATAATTTCAAAACAACCAACCAATAAATATGACAGGACTTAAAAGATGATCCTGTTAGAGGCTTGCTACTAAATTAAGAAACCAATTAAATGATAATGATTCAACGAAAATCAATGATAGTGATGCATGAGGCAATTAAAAACCAATTCGAATAGTTGGTCTGTATTAAAAAAATAAATGTCATACTAGATTAGTTGAATATCTTCATCTATGATTCACTCATCATTTGAATACACTAATGTAGAATTGAAGAAAAGACTCTAAATTTTATTTATATTAACAGTTAAACATTTCATAATAAAAGTTAAAATAATAAAGGTGTTCCAATAATATGATATGTAATGATAACATGTGGAACTACAGGTGCATAAGAAAAATCCATGCAAAAAGAACTAAGCCACTAAAAGATAATATAGAAAAACTAGAATAAATCCTAAGGAATGTTATTGGCTACTGCCTACTGGCTACTAGTGATGTACATGGATAATTCCATGAAAGGTTAAGTAAGCAACCAATAAACCACACAACCTAAAGGAAGAATTTTTTTGAAGTGCGGGATTCAATTGTAGAGGATAATGAACCCATGTAAAACACAGTTGTTCTATAGTTATTCTGATGGTGGTACTGGACAAAGTCACCATTATGGTTAGAGTCCATGGCCAATCACTCTAGAATATTTCTTAACTCCTTCACTTCATATGGAAAAAACTAAAATTTAGTCTCCTTGCTTAGTGGCAATAGTGACAAAGTTTACCTGGGAAAACACTTAATGGTAACAATAACATGATGAAGTCACTGTTCTTGTCACTTGAGCAAAAATATTAGAAAAAAAACGAAGTAATTTCCACTAAAATGACAGGCAAAGGCAAAGGTAATTCTGATACTAATGCTGCAGTATTCTATTGCAAACTACATCCTCTTGGAAGCAGGCTGCCAGGTAATTTATTAGTATCAATCAGTATATCAATAAAATTTTCTAATGAAAATTTCTTCAGTAATTATCTAATGAAAATTGCTTCAAGAAATTAAAATTACACTCATGCATTTACTGGAACCAGTTGTCATAGAATATGTGCATCAAGAAGAGCAATAGTTAAGACCAAAATTTTCCCCCAAGAATAAAAGTATCACTATTCACTACATAAGATTACAAACCAAAACCAAATAATACAAATAACATGAGAAGTCCTAATAGAATATATAGGAGACAGACCAAAATTTCTATCTTCCCCCACATAAGCTATCATCATTAATTAAAAAGGTCAACTGTAGTTGTGTAAGAGCCATATGGTACTTGACTCAGCTCACAGTTGTGACTTAATTTCTTCAAGCAAACCGGATTTGTTTTCGCATTACGTTCCAATGTAGTGCTTTTGGAACCTACCTAATAATTGTAGCTCATATTCTTCAAAAATATGTGAGTTCATTAAAATACATAATCTATGTCTTAGATCTTCTATACACGAAAGAGTCCTCTAAATGTATAGAGACAGTCCCCAACCATCATCTAACCCCACATGGGAAGTAAAAGAGTCATCTAAAGGTTTGAAAAGTGGAAATCCCCCTCCCCCTTTTGTGAACAAGTCTGCCAGCTTGTTTGCTGATCTGGCTACTGGCTTAACTTGCAATCCCAAAGAATTCACTAGATCTATAATCTCACTATCAATGCACGCATAATGCGACCCCAAACAACTCACCCTCACCCAACTTAAAACAGGATAAGAATCTCCTCTACTAGAAGTTGGGAGTGGCCCAACCTGGATGTCTCTCGGTAACCCTCTAGGATAGCCAAACTCTTCACCTAAAGGGAATTCCCTTCCCTTGCTGGCCTAGAGAAGACGAAGATCGTACTTCCATTGAAATCCCTAAAAATTCAATGTTTGGTTGAAAATCTTTAAAACTGGATTCACACAATTGCATAAACAACACAATGAAAAGAAGAAACATGGAGACTCTATGTTTGCCAATACTAATTCAATGTCCCCACTCCTCATATGCATAGTCAATGATCTTTATTGCACACACCCATGCATTACACCTAGATCAACTGAATATCTTTCACCTATCAACAAACTATATATTAATGATAACATATAATAATAGAATTTGATATAGTAATCCAATACCTCATGTGATGCAGTCGGGTGACTTGCTAAGCGTACTCCAATGTTTGGAAAAGTCATAGGAGCATTGGCTATATCCCCAGGGACCTAGGATATATAAATAAATTCTTAGTACATATATATTTTTATATACCTGACAATGAACTATATATTAATCAAATTATCTAATGTAATTATTACACATCTAAAGTACAAGTGAAATGTTACCTCTCTCAAGGTCTCAGATGGTCCACCTACAACATTAGGCATCCTAGCAAGTTTCAGGCTCGACAAGATGAGAGAGACTTGTGATTGGACAGTGGAGAGTTCGCCTTTCACATTAGTTAATTCATCCTTCACCCTAGTAAGTTCTTCCTTAGTAGCGGCCAATTGCTCATTAGTAGCTACCAATTTCTCATTAGTATCTACCAACTTCTCATTAGCAATTCTCAGATCCTCCTTGGTGGCCCTCAGTTCTTCATCTTGGCTGGTTTTTCGGCCCCATAAACTTGTCTCGCAGACACCCAAACCATATGGGCTTACACGGCCACGTCTTCCTTTCCCAAGTACTTGGCTGAAGACATCATCTCTGGCTGGTTCGTCATGTGCGTCCTCGGGAAGTTGAGCAGCTCTTTCTTGAAGCTTTGACTGCAATCCAACATTTGCAACTTCAAAAACCAACCCTTAATTTTGAGAAAAAAAATTAAGAAAAAGAATGTAAATTTAAAAATCCTAAACATACAAAGATGTCAGCAGTTGGAGCATCCATTGGTTGCCCATTCTTTTTCGAATGGGTGAGAATGTATATATGTGCTCGACTTGGCTCCTTCCCATCAGTCCTCTTAGCCCTCTGTCCACATGTAAACATAATATTGAGTCAAGTGAAGGTTTAACTAATTCTAAAATTACAGATTAGAGAAGGTTTAAACATCATTTTATTACAAGAAGATGCCCTTTCAATTTACTGCCCCATGAGAAATTTCATCTCACTTGCTTCTAATAAAAAAGAGAATACCTGGACAAATATGATTCGTTAATTAAGTGTTAAAGTAGGTACAATGTAATTCTAACAGTAACCATCGTAAGAATAAAAATTTAATTCTACTGATAAGCATAAAATTCAATTTGCTATAGCTCTAATCTACTATTTAGTGCCAATGTTGATGATTATCATCAATAATTTAGACATATAATTAGTAACTCAGAGAATTTTGCAGACAAAAGCAACACAACAAAAAAGGAAAAAATAATTCTATTCAAAGTCGCCAAAAAACCACAAAATTACCTCCTTTTTCCATACTCGAGCAAAGCTTTTTGATCCTGAAGTATGGGTGGTTCTTTGTAGTGCACGATTACCTTTATTTGTTGTACTGCGCTCCTATAATCACAAAAACATACAATTACTCACTAATATTTTACAGTTATCAAATACATTAAATGAACAATCTTATACCATCCCCTTTTGTGAGTCCCAAAAGTCCACAAGAAACTCCTACTGATCTTTCTCAACCCTGATATCACAGTCCTTTATTCGCTCTTCACGAGATTCATGAGTATAATAGTGAGCAACCTTTAGATCAGATTTAAAGTCCTTCCATTTCTTTCCTAGTGATTTGTCAACCCAGTCTCTTAAACATGGATCAACTTCAAATTTTGACTGCAACACATGCACCAAAAGAATACACATAACTTGCAAGGCAAAATTATAAATTAATAATGGGAAATTATCATAAACAGTTTCCTAATACCTGAACTTGCTGCCAAACGTCATCCTTCTTTTGGGCAGGTAAATACCTCCAATCTGCATAAGTTAGTGGGAGCTGAATCCCATTCCGAGCATGTGTGCCTAAGTAATTAGCAAGTTTGGACGCATAAGGCCCCACAGGCTGCTTGGTTATTGGACAATAGTCAATCTTCAACCATTCTCCATTGGGCATGGCATTAAGACTTAGGCACCTTGTGAAGCTTCTCTTCTCTCTTCTTTTTTTTTTTTTTTTTTTTTTTGTACCAACAAATCATAAAGACAGACAAAATAGAAAGTCAGTAGCTTATAATTGCATAAGTTGCTGCCCTTTTTATGACTTTTCTATATTCAGCAAAGGGCACCATGCTAGAATTCATGAAATCAGGATATAGAAACACAAATTAAATTTTTGAAAAGTTAAAACACAAGTGTACTGGTTGCTAGTTGTTGGCTAGAGCTTGGCTGCTGGCTAGAGTTCAGCTGCTGCTGGTTGTTAGCTGCTACTTGGCTGCTGGCAGGTTGCTGGATGCTAGTTCCAGTATGCATCATGGCAACTGTCTTACAAAAAAGAAAACATTTTAAGATTGTTTACAAATAAACCTAAGATAACTTCATACAAGCTCATACTAAACACCTAGGAAAACACCACTTTAAAATACTACCATGAGAAAATTACAATTATGAATTTATAATACTAAGTTAATTACTTAAATCAACACAGTGGAACTAAAATGTACTAATGTTGAGCGAGAGAGACCACATGAGTCCCACATAATTCTAACAAAATTAAACAACACCAATCATGACAATTACAACTAAGAATCTTATACGTCCTCTCTAATAGGTTGGGGAACTTCTACAGGCACGTCAACCACGATTCCAGGTACATCTGGTCGAACCCACTGAATATGGTCATCGCTTGTGCCAATAACATCTTCCAATGTTCTACTAACAAGTAGCTCGCTCTGCCAAAATGTCTCATCATTACTTGATTCTTGCTCTTTCATGTCAAATATATCTCTAGGTTTGGTCTTGATAACCACATGCCAATCAGGTTGTTCAGAATCTTTCACATAGAATACTTGCTCTACTTGAGTTGCGAACACAAAAGGTTCATCAAATTGTTGCTGTCCAGTACTGATTAATCTTGAAAAATTGAGTAGCGTGAACCCATATTCATCTGTCTTAATTCCTCTACCTTGAGATAAAACATCAAACCAATCACATCGGAACAACATTTTCTTCTTGTGCTCATAATGGTCAAGTTCTATGATGTCTGTGAGAACACCATAGTAACTTACATCGCCGATAACAGGATTACTATCATTAGCTCCTGCAAAACTCGAGATCTTTGCATTCACGACAACTCCACTATTTTGAGTTTTTCTTTCCTTCTCTTCTTTCTTGGTGCGGAACCTAATCCCATTTATAATAAACCCTGTATATCTTCGTGCCGCACTGTTAGGCCCTCGAGCCAACCATTTGAGATCTTCGTCTACTTGCTCATTCCCTGCTTGACGCAAACTTTCAACCTATATATTTACCCAACACTGTTAATATCTTCTTAATATAAATACTAAGCTTGTGATTACTATCATACTATAATATAATAGTAATTACTTACACGATCTCTAAACCATTTGAGGAATTCTTCATGGTGAATGCGTTCTATATCCTTTTGTTGTCTATCCCTTGGTCGTCTGCTACTATGTTGCGCCTTGATTAGTTCAAGGTGCTCTATACATTTGAATTAGTTTGTGTTATAATTGAAGGCATCATATTTCATTTAGTTAATAAATGAACTAATTTTATTTTAATAAGTGTCTTACTGAATAAATGGCATGGCTGCGTTGCTATTAAACAACATATATCGATGTGCCTGGTCTCGTGTAGTGTGATCTAGAGAAAACATCTCCGACTTCCCAAAATGACGACCTGGATTTGAGAAAATAGACGACCCTTGATGTGATTCAACATTACCTCCATCATAATTTCTAATTGGTCGATTGAACCTTGTCTCAACACCATGCAAATACCTTGAGCAAAATGTTAAGCATTCATCTGCTAGGTACCCTTCTGCAATTGAACCCTCAGGACGACTTCTATTACGTACATAGGACTTGAGTGTAAGCAAGTACCTATAAGCACACAAATTTAATTGATTAAAATTTGAAGAAAACAAAATGATAGACAATATTGCATAAATTTAGCTTTGTTAACAAACCTCTCAATGGGATACATCCAACGGTATTGAACTGGTCCAGCAACTTTAGCCTCACTTGCTAAGTGGATTGGCAAATGCACCATAACATCAAAAAAGGCTGGAGGGAAAATGCGTTCTAGCTTGCAAAGTGTTAGTGCAATACGAGATTCCAATTGCTCAAAGTTCTTCACTTCGCTGAATTTGGAGCATAATTCCCTAAAGAACTCACATAATTCAATTATAGTTGAACTCACATCTTTGGGTAAGATATTTCGTACAGCTAATGGGAGTAGTTGTTGCATTAACACATGACAATCATGGCTCTTGAGCCCTGATATCTTGCACTCTTTTACATGTATACCTCGTGAAACATTAGCTGCATAACCATCTGGAACTTTAACCCTCTTCAAAACTTTGCAAAATGCAGTTTTCTCACTAGGAGACAATGTATAGCATGCAGGAGGCAAAAATTCTTTCCCAGGTCGAAGCTTCTTTGGGTGAAGTGTAGGTCTTATACCCATTTCACGCAAGTCCTCACGAGCACTTAAACCCTCCTTTGATTTCCCACTAAGATTTAATAATGTCCCAACTACATTGTTACACACATTCTTTTCAATGTGCATTACATCTAGATTGTGACGAATTAAATTTGTTTCCCAGTATGGCAACTCAAAGAATATACTCTTCTTCCTCCAATTGAATGGCAAATCATCATTTGAAATGCGCTTTCTCTTAGTCCCAACCACTTCAAGATTCTCCTTCCCAAGTATGACATTAATGTCACCCAACTGACGTAACACATCAGATCCAGATAATGGAATAGGTGCATCTCTCAATTCAACTTTACCATCAAAAGCTCGTTTATCACGTCGGAATCTATGGTTTTGGTCCAACCATCGACGATGGCCCAAGAAACATGTCTTACGACCACTCTTCAAGGAATAAAACCAAGTGTCTTTGTGGCATGAAGGGCAAGCTAAATACCCTTTCGTGCTCCATCCTGACAAGTTGGCATATGCTGGAAAGTCGCTGATAGTCCACAACAATGCTGCATGCATCTTAAAAGATTGATTGCTTGAGGCGTCATAAGTATCCAAACCATCCTCCCACAAATCTTTTAACTCATCTATTAAAGGTTGTAAATACACATCAATGTTATTTCCAGGTGCAGAAGGACCAGGAATAAGAATTGATAACATGAGATAAGGTTGCTTCATGCACATCCATGGTGGCAAGTTGTATGGTATTAAAACTACAGGCCATGTACTATGACTAATATTCATTGTCCCAAATGGATTAAAGCTATCACTTGCTAATCCAAGTCGGACATTGCGAGGATCTGAAGCAAAAGATTGGTGCAAGGAATCAAAAGTTTTCCATGCTGGGGAATCAGCTGGATGCCTCATGATCCCATCTTTAGTACGACCATCTTCATGCCATCTCATATCAGAAGCAGTTTTAGATGACATAAACAACCTCTGCAACCTCGGTTTCAAGGGAAAGTGACGCAAGATCTTAGCAGGGATTTTTCGTTTTTTTTAGATGAAGTTGCACCATCATCTACAGGGTTACTATCATCTCCAGGGTTCTTATAAGTCTTCCATCTAGAAGCCTCACATACAGGACATTTAATAGCATTGGCATACTCCTTCCGATACAATATACAATCGTTAGGGCATGCATCAATTTTTTCATACCCAAGCCCCAAGTTCCCTATAATCTTCTTCGTTTCATAGAGAGACTCTTGTAAGGTTTCACCCTCAAGGAGTGCTTCCTTAAAAAGTTCAAGCGTCATGGTGAATGAGTTGTTGCTCCATCCCCTAAGACACTTTATGTGAAAGAGTCGAACAAGGAAAGAGAGTTTAGAAAAGCTTTTGAAGCCTGGGTACAATTCCTGCTCAGCATCTCTTATTAACTTAAAAAATTTCTCAGCTTCTGCAGTAAGCCCTTCAGTGGGCTCATATGGTAGATCAGCAGCCCCAGTAGTAGAGTTTGGGACTCCAAAGCTATCATGTAATAGTCCATGCATATCATCATGCTGAGGATTTGTTTCACCATACATTGAATTTTCAAATGAGGAGCTGGAAGACGATGATGAAGCTTCCCCATGGAAAATCCAACGGGTGTAATTCCTAACAAATCCATCACAAATGCAATGGTCTAGAACATCTTCTCTTTCTTGCCAATAACAGTTGTTGCAATTAACACAAGGGCACATGATCTTTCCATCGCGAGATAAATTCTTAAATGCATAATCAATAAATTGATTGAGTCCTACCAAGTATACAACGCTTGTCCTATCTTTATCTTGAATCCAACTCTTATCCATACAGTGACTTATCACTTTTACCTGTGTTTACACAACTGCAATTGTTCACTAAACTTAAGTGAGAAACACAAAAGATTAAGATTAACTACCCTTCATTTATCGAAATGCTTCTTTACTTAGAGACTATTCAAATGTGCATGCATAATATAAATATATTAAATCTTAATACATAAACAACATAATTTAGGAGTACAATCATGAACACATTCATTGATAGCATGCCAGATTAATAGCAATACAATTTAGGAGTAAAGCTTAAACAAAAACTAAAAATATTTTTGTATAAACATTCTTTTCTACAAAACAAAAAATCATTGTTAAATGGATTAGTTAATCATTTTTTTCATATAAACATTATTTTCGTATAAACATTATTTTCTACAAAACAAAGAATCATTTTTGAATGGATTAGTTAATCATTTTTTTCATATAAACATTATTTTCGTATAAACATTATTTTGTACAAAGCAAAAAATCTCCCATGTTTCATGCCTTGAAGGTAGAGTGGAAATTTGGGGGAGAAAGGGCAAAAAACAAATTTATGCCTACCAGCTGTGTAGCCTAACATACAAAGGAGTGGGTGGGTGCATCTGTCGTGCTAGACAGCTGATAAATGACCTTTGGTGGCACC
Source organism: Liquidambar formosana (assembly GCA_039720395.1). Lineage (NCBI taxonomy): Eukaryota > Viridiplantae > Streptophyta > Magnoliopsida > Saxifragales > Altingiaceae > Liquidambar > Liquidambar formosana. The sequence continues at coordinate 35,556,248 of CM077825.1, forward strand.
TTCTTAATATTCCTTAGCCCAAAAACCCAAAGAAAAAAAAAGGGAGGGGGGGGGGGGGAATAGAAAACAGAAGAAGACAACTTCATAAAAGAAAAAATAGAGCAAGATGATAGAATTCAATATTTTTCACCAAAAAAACAAACAAACAAACAAAACTTGATGCTTCAAGTCCCCCCATATGGACAATGAACCAAGATAATACCTACCAATGAACTTCAAGAATCAAATTTAAAATGGTTTAATGAGATACATAAATACATCTTAATACATCCCAACGAACTTCAATAATATGTAGTAGAGCGTCATTTGGATCTCACAATATGGCAACACCCGAAGATTCAAAATCATTTTTTTCCCTAATCAATGCTTTCCACAAATAACCATGCCTTTTCAACAGCAAGGTATCTTATGCTCAAATTGTAGTATTCCTTTGCAAATATACAAATTAGAAAACAACTTAATAGGATGCAAACCAACACTAACAACCAAAAAGATCTGTGATGTAAACATATAATATATTTTCCATCGGAAACTTGAGCATAAACAACCTAAAATGAGGTAATAACATAAAAGAAAAGAACACAATTAACCTGTACTTAACTTTCACAATTCAAATCCAATCCACTGCATAAGCAATTATGCACTAATAACTTTTAACAACTCAATTCAATAGAGCCATTAATCCCTATTACATGGGGTCAGCTACATAAATCCATTTTGTGCAAATTCATTTCGATTTAATATTTGGATCCATGTTAGTAAGTTGTGACTAGGGCTGCAAACAAACAAATCTGCTTGTTAAATAGCTTGTGAATAAGCTCAATAAAGACTTGGCGTGAATTTGTTTGATTATTAAACAAGCCAAGCTCAAGCAAACCAAAGCTTGGGTCGGTTGGGCTTGCAAAAAGGCTTGTTCAGAGCTTACAACGAGGCTTATGAGTGAGATTGTTAGTTGGGCTTGGTAGAGCTCGTGAATAAGATTATTTAGATTCTTATTGTGCCCCAGAGGAGGTCCCAATATTGGAGTAACTGTTGGAAACAATTCAAAGAGGCTTTTAATTAGCCGAGGCCTTTCTATGACTAATACAAAGGTAATGATTATGATTATACTCTTATAATCATGATTGCAACAACTTAAGAGTAACTATTGAAATTAAATTAAATCAAACTGAGTTTTTCTAAAGCTACACGTGTCAACCTACAAGCTAGGACAATAAACAAATAAATAGATAAATAAAGAACAGGAAAACCATGTTACAAATATAGGCACTTACTTACCCAAAATAAAAGATAAAAAAGTATAGGCACTTTGTGAGTGGCACAAGAGATTAGTTTTTAAATTTTATATAGAGATTTGAAGAAATTTAACTTTTATTTGGTAATGGAGGTGAAGGATAACTTAGTTTAGTTTAGTATATCTAATGTCTATTGACAATAGAGGATTGATAATGTTGCTAAAGAATAAATTTTGCATTAAGCAGATTGGGATTATATTAATTGAAAATGGATCTTCCTTGATTTTATTATTATTATTGAGTTCATTTATTAAATTTAATTTGTTGTCTAGTGTGATTTCCGAATTTTGCAGATTATTCAAATTTTGAAACATGTTTTGAGAAACAAAACTCCAAGAGAAGCGCCTAGTGATGGGGTCACTGACTCACAATTGAAGCCAATTCAAAGAGGCAATTAGTTGCCAGAGGTTTTCCTATGACCATAGAAAAGTTAATGATGATAATGAATGATGCTCGCAATGATGATGATGAATACAAGGGTGATTATCAAACAGGACAGAGTATAGTAAAAAATATTATTAGAGACTATGAGAACAATATTTTAAAGGAAAAAAAACGGAGAAGACAGAACCAATTTTTTTTTTTTTTAATCAACGGAAAAATTATATTTAGTAAGAAGAAAAGAAGACAGGATACACCCAACAATAAAGTAGAACACCCAAAGAAGAGATCAGGTGAAGGAGCACGACCACTCCCGAAAACAAATCAAAACGCCTAATCCCCCAACACCAGGGGCGGAGGCACACAGTGGGCTACACTGGGCTGTAGCCCAGGTAGCCCTGGCCCAAAATTTTTTTTTTTAACTTCTATTATTATGGTGGTTTTACTTTTAGCCCAGGTGATAAAACTGTAAAAAGCCCCCAAAAGAACATTTCCAAGTTCTTGCAATAAAAGGCCCAAAAAGTAATAGAAAAAAGGGATGGTTATTGCTACCCCTTAATTTCATTTGCACACCCACTAATTTTAATTTATCAAAGTTTTACGAAAAATATAAAAGGTTTTTATGAAAAATGATTGCGAAATCCACTAGAAAACATAATTTTGAATAAGTTTGCAAAGAAAGTTTATGTAAAATTTGTCGTTTATGTGGACTTTTTAGCCATTTACGGTATTTGTTTCATTTTTGGTCAAAACATTCACTTAAACGAAAGATTTTTAAAAAAATTTCTTCTACAAAGTTGTTCAAAATGATGTTATCTAGTAGAAAACCTTACAAGATTACATAAATTTTTTTTTTTAACATTTTTCTAAGATCTTGAAAAATTAAAATTAATAGTGTGCAAATAAAACTATGGGTTGCAATAACCAGCCCCTAGAAAAAAAGAAAGAAAAAAAGCAAGGGCGTGGGGGGAGAAAGGAGGAACTGAGGAAACTTCTCGATTTAATGCACTGGACAACCAAGATGTACTACGGAGCAAAAACAATGGGAGGGAAATGGGGGTTGGAGAAGTTTCTCCACAACAACAAATAAAAATCTCATTTTTTTTTTTAAAAAAATATTTATTTATTAGTTTTTTACCCAGCCCAGGGGAGTTTTAATTCCTGGCTCCGCCCTTGCCCAACACTGACTTAAAAGAAAAGAAAAACAGAGTAGAACAGGGGATAGGAATCCCCATACATGCCTTACAGCCAGCTAAAAAAGGAAAAAAGAAAACCATAGCTCAAAGATTCATAAAATAATTAAAGGAAAATAGACTTACCTGTAGAACTCGACAATTGTTGTTGTTGTTTCTTTTTTTTTTTTTTTTTATTTATCAGCAAAAGGAATCTAATTTTATTAATCCAAAAACCAAACAATACAAATTGAACCCCCAATGATATACTAAACCAAAGTCAAAGACAAACCCATACAATTATCCATACTCATTGAAGCACATGCAAGCCACAGTTCTCAGCAAGGAGCCAAAAAAATAAACCCACGCAAAAACCAGCCCCACTACAAAAAATCAACACCAAAACTCAACACCAAAAACAGGCCTCCAACACCAATACACTTACCAATAACCAAGCCATCCAAAACACAAAAGCAAACTTGCCAAACCACTTGGGCCACTTGCACACCCTCTCCAAACACCCAAATTCCTTACTTCGATAAAAACTCCACCTAAACACCATGCCTCTAGACCCTGAGCTCTCAAAAAGAAAGTCGCTCCAAAATTCTTACCTTGCATTCTCATCATACGGTGCAAACCCATTCCCAATCACGAATTTCAGATTCTATACACTCACCACTTCTGACTAGCAGAAGAAAAATATACAAAGCAAAATATACAAAACTTAAGAGAAACAAAGATGATAATGCCCAAAATAATGTAAGGGTTTCAGTTAATCATGATAAAGCAACACAATTTGTACCTGAGAAAGGAGGCAACCTTCGATTTGTGACGAGAAGAAGAAGTTTCGCACGAGATGCAGATGGGGATGGGTTTCGGCGCCGCGAATGAGATTTGTGACGAGAGAGAGAGAGCAGGAGAGACAGAGGACTTTGATCTCCACGAGATGCAGATGGGGATGGGTTTCGGCGCCGCGAGTGAGATTTTTGATGAGAGAGAGAGAGCAGGAGAGGAGAACTTTGATCTATGGAGATGGAGATGGAGATGGGGATGGGGGTGGGTTTCGTTTGGGTTTCATTGCTCTGGTACGGTTCTTTTTCCTGATGTGATGAGAGAGAGTAGGAGAGGCAGAGAGAAATATCTGATGAGATAGGAGATTTGGAGGGAATGAAAATACCTTCCTGCAAATTTTTTTTCGTTCTTGCTTTTTTACATTTTTAATTGGATTTATGGGCAGTCAAAGTCAAAAGTTGAGGAAAAATAAAGGTATACGTGTCATTTGCCGGCTGATAGCACACTCAAACCCTGCGAACAAAGGACCACCGGCAAATCTGACATCATTGCCCGGCTTTCTTCCTTGTTTGCCCTTAATCTATATATTTCCCTGCTTTTAACTGACTGCCGGCTACAAGACTGTCGGGTATTTCCGTGTTTCTTGTAGTGTGGTTGTCTGTTGTCAGCATTGAGATTCAACCCAGCGATCATGTCACGCAAGTCAACAAATTGCCCATTTATTTCTTGCCGTAACTCATCCATCTTCAATTGTTGGTTGACGCGAAGTGTATCCAATGCTTCCCACAAAGCAACCTCCCCATGATCACCGCCAGTAGGGGTGTGCTCTCCAACTCCTTGGTTAGCCATCAAAGCCAGGCGAATCCTCGCTCTGATACCAACTGACGCAGCGGAAAACTAGAAGGATATGACTATGACAAACGTCAATAGCCTAGGGTTCTCGAATCCACGAGAAAGTAACAATAAGCCGGAGAAAACTCTCAAATAATATTATTAATAAAAGTTATTCTGCCCATAGGGCTACAAGCCTATTTAAAGAGAACTAATACTTGAACTCTAAGTAAACTAGGAAAAAGGAAAGTCTACTAAACTAGGAAAAAGAATTCTACTACATTTAGGAAAGCAATAAAATAGGAGAAAGTAATAAAATAGGAAAGGAATAAACAAAATAAACACCCGGGGAAATTAAGGAAATCTAGTTAAGAAACTAACTAGATTTGGTATGTCCGGCAAATCAAATCTAGTTAGATGCTCTCTGCTTTCTAGTTAAGTACCCTCTACTTTGCCCTCTGCTTTGTGTGAAACTTTGTGATGCTCCAGGTCCTCCATGAACTTATGTGCAACTTGTTCTACATCACGTAGTGTCACAAGTGAATGGGAGTAGAGTAAATTGGGAATGTCGGATCAAAAAATAACTTGACATTCTCACTTTGCTCCACTCTCATTGGCTTGTGATACCACATCAGCCATACGCAATTAAATATGATTAAGTCTTTCCCTTGCTCCTTCCTTCTTCATTGGTTCATGTTTCCAGTCAATAATAATAAAATTTAAGATAAAAAAAAAAATCATTTTTATAGATGAAGTTTCTTTTAGGGTGTGTTTGGATGAAGCATTATAAGAGGGATTTTGGATAAGATGGGATTTCAATACCAAATTATAGCTATAATAGTAGCGGTAGTCGGCGGATGAGGTTGAGATATATATCATTTTAACCCAAATCCCTCATCCAAACGCACCATTTAATTTTCGATTAACTTGATATTTGGCAACCGTTGACGTATGTGTATAGAAGTAATAAGTAATCTAACAATGGATTTCACAAAATGTAATTAATTATATCTCACAATAACTTAGAGCTGGGCTGTCTTTTCGCACTATTATGGATACGAAAATAATGGAAAAATTGGATTCAATTGTCAACTACTCCTATCGTAAATAGGATTGACTACGGATTCAAGCCATAGCACACGGTTTCATAAAGCTGGTTATTGAGAAAGTTGAAAATTACTCTAAGAAATGTTATTAAAAAGTTTGACTATCTTTGTCTTTCTCCAGATGAATAAGGACTAAAATACCAACAAAACAAAGAAGCACAAGACAAACCATCCAAAGACAATTGATGCAGTTGTCTACACGCATACAAATCTTATGTGTTCACACTACGTGGAACTTTTGTGTCAGAATTGGTATATTTGCTTCCCGTAGTATACCTCACTACCTCACTTAGGCGTATGGTCTCCTTAGCGACCAAAAAAAAAAAAAAAAGAAAAGGTCTTCACTTAGGCATTAATTCCACACCAACTTGAAAACTTTCCATTTTTTCAATTTTTCCTCCCTTTTGTAAAGGCCATACACTTCTCAATCTCCTTTGCACAAATTCATAGCAATGGAAAACAAAGGAATCAAGCCAATGAAGAAAGGGGGAGCCACCCAACCACCAAGGAGAGGTCAGATCAAAACTAAAATATTTGAAGATATTAAGGAGGCAGTAACAAGAGGGCTAGGGAGAAAGGGTCAAGCAGACGGCGGCGAAAGCTCGACCTCTGCTTCCTTGCCGGCAAGCGGCTATAGTTCCGATGAGAAAGGCCATGTTTGAGAGAGAGAGAGAGAGAGAGAGATGTGTAGCTGAAATGAATATGTTGTAGGTGGGGTAATAGCTAGTAAGGCATTTTATGAGTTTGGTGTATGGATGCTTAATTTCCAAGTTGGTTTCTTTGTGAAATCTATCACTTTAATTATTTGCCATTTCTTCAACTATTATGAGTTAGTTGAATTTTAACATAATGGCTAGAGATCCTTGTTCTTCTTGTTGAATCTTTGTTTTCAATTCTGTTTTTACTCACAAGAAGATGTTTCTTTGGCGACTCCGGCCAGCATATTGGAAGTATCAAAATCTGTAATGGGTTTCAGCCAATGATCCAAAATTTCCACCAGCCACGTAGAGATTAATTACAGAGAGAGAGAGAGAGAGCATGTTTGAGAAAAGCCGAAGTTTTGTATAATAGAAGGAAAGCTGCCTCAGTGATCCAGCTCACTTCACAAGAAGTCCTATACTCACCTTGGGCTGATTCTTTTACTTTTTACTGCACAATTTATTTCACAAGCCTTACTTTAAACTTTCAAAGATCTCATCCCTATTTTGTGCTGCTTATATATCACATGGATATGATCCCCCTATCTTCTAGGGTTGACAAGAACTATGGAAAATCACCTTATGTTATGTCCTTCAATTTTTATAGCTCAACGTTGAATGCAAGATATTGTTGAAATTGGCCTACCATAAGCCCTTGTCGCCTTGTGGTATCCGGATAGGGTAGGGGTAAGGGAGGTCTAGGGCTTGAGCTAGTTCCTCCAATGTAAAAATTAAAATAAATGAAATGAAAAAGAAGAAGCTTATAGCCTAATTCGATTCCAGAAAAATGATCTACCCAACCGCCTCATTAGTTCTATTTTCGACATTAGGTAATTTTGGCAATTTTCATTTTAAAAGTGAACCAACCAAAAAAAAAAAAAAATTGAAAATGCTATGAGAAAGGTTGTTCAAAGTTTTAAAATTCTGTAGATAACATGCATACTGGCTCTCAAATTTTTCTACTTATTGTACAAGAGCCCCTTTAGAAAAATCACTTACATATTGCCTAAATCCAACTTTAACCATGTTTGGATCAAAGATTGATTCTTACATATGCTTTTTTAACACTTTGTTAATGACCTATAAAGATCACCTACCTTGAACCAAGATAATAATTGGATTCTACCTTTCACGATATAGCCTTGTTGTGTTTTGCACGAACGTTTGTGAGTGAGTGAGTGAGTCCCTCATTATGAGTTACACAATCCGATAGAGTGATGACATCATCATAAATGTAGGATAGGAAGGAATGGTGATAGCTCCAATCTTTTTTAGGAACTCCGTTCAAGATGATGGATTTGTATCTTACAAGTGATATGAATTCAAATGGAGTCACTCAAATTCTCTAAGTCAACAGCCAAAGTAACAAGCCCTAAATTAATCACCATCCATTCCTTATCTTTCTTTTCTTCCTTGTATGAAGAATAATTATGTACAAAATAAGCAAAAAGGCAATGAAAGGAATAGTTACGAAGTTATCCAAAAAGATTAGATTTCTTCAAAATAATCACACAAATATTACGTGTAAAATGATGAATGGGATCATGAAATTGACTCTTTAACGCGGAATCATGAACGCTGAAATAACTAAAGTCACTCTTTCAAGCAAACGTTCATCGTGTGCGTTGGGCTCCATTTAGTTTGAGGTTCATGGTTGCTAGTCTTTCATTTTACAGTAGAAATCTCCTTATCATGGAATTGAAACCATGAAAACCTCACTCCAATATATTCAACATATTGAATAGCAGCCTTGACTTGAGAAGTTTAAAGACATAAAGAAGCATAGACACTATTTGTTCACGATTTCTTTTCTTTTTTTGGTTCAAACTTATCCATGTCTTCAATCATCTTGTTAACCAACAAAATTGGAATTCCCAAGAAGAGTTTCATTTTGACCAACCTCTTCTCAAGTTTCCTCTCAAGGGTTGATGGAAAGATGTGTGGAAAATTTTATATTTGACTGATTGGTTTTGTGGAGTCTTCCCAAATGCAAGTGAAGATCATCAGCAGAGTCTAGAAAGACACATTTTGAGTGAGACCCACTTCTCCAAACCAATCCCTTTCTTATTTCATTGCTTTTACATCTGTATTATTCTCTTTAGATTATGATTTTTCATGGAGATTATTTATGACCCCATTTGTGCTTCCTTTTTCTTTCTTTCTTTTTTTTTTTCATTTTTGGTTTTGTTTTATTTTGTCTTTGGTACTAGACCCGATCCTTGTTAGGCTGTCAGTCATTACCTAATATGTCATTTCAAGAAAGATAGTTTGAATGATTTGATTCAGTGAATTTTTCCTTTTTAAAAAATTCCTGCACTTTTTTCTGTTTGGCTTGATTGAATTAAATATATAGACCAAATATTCTGAAATTTAAGAGAAAAGCAGTCCAGTTTTGCTAAATATAATCAATCATTATTTTTTGAATTTCTTTTTATACATGATTTTGGCCAATTTTTTGCTCATCATTTAATTATTTATTTATCTTCGGACTTTGGTTGAAAATTTTTTAAGGGTCAAATTTTTTTTAACCGTGGTTAGAAGTTATGGGGAAGTTGCTCAACCTTCATTTTCATCAAGTTAATTTGTGGTCATTTTGATCAAAAGAAAAAAAAATCATGTTTATTGTATCTGAATAAATCACCCAAGCAATGATCTAGCACTGCCTTCATCTGATTTCCCCAAGACTAGCTTTGACTACCATGATAAAACGATTGAGGTTGGTCCTTATTTTTAAATTTTTAGTGCTAACATTCTAAAAAAATATAATAGTTGTGAGCTTCAGGACCAATGGCCGACCCTTGTGAAGTCATTTTCCTTCCAATGATAAAAAATAAAATAAAAAGGTAAAAAGGGACATCTTTAATAAGTGCGGCCTGTAATTAAAGCCCAATACATGTTGGGCTGGGACGGGCTCGGGGGTCTCATTTACACAAGGGAACGGCTATGGGAACCGCTATTGCAACCCCCCATTCTTATAAGCCCACCCCTTTCTTTTTGGTTTTTAAGATTTCATGAAAAATATAAAAGGTTTTTGCAAAAACCGATCACTTAATCCACTAGAAAACATCATTTTGAATAACTTTGCAGAAGAAAGTTTTTCCAAAATCTATTGTTTAAATAAACTTTTTGGCAAAAAATGAAATAAAAGCTATAAATGGCTAAAAAGTATATCTAAATGATAGATTTAAGAAAAAAAATTTCTACAAAATTGTTCAAAATGATGTTTTCTAGTGGACATCACGGCCGGTTTTCATAAAAACTTTTTATATTTTGCATAAAACTTTAAAAACCTAAAGGATGGGTGGGGTAATAAAAATGGGGGGTTGCAATAGCCATTCCCAATGGCTATTTGCAATCTCCCATTTTTATCACCCCACCTCTCATCCTTTAGATTTTTAAGGTTTTATGCAAAATATAAAAGGTTTTTACAAAAACCAATCACGTTTTTCACTAAAAAACATCATTTTGAACAACTTTGTAAAAGAAAGTTTTCTTCAAAATCTATCGTTTAAGTTACTTTTTAGTTATTTATAACCTTTATTTCATTTTTTGTCAAAAAGATTATTTAAACAATAGATTTTGAAAAAACTTTCTTCTGCAAAATTGTTCAAAATAATGTTTGCTAATGGACAACGTGACCGGTTTTTGTAAAAACCGTTTATATTATGCATAAAATCTTAAAAACCAAAACAAAAGGGGGAAAGAGAAGAGGGGAGAGGGGTGTTTGTAGGGGTGGGTTGTGGTGGGTTGGGCTTGATAAAAGAGTGGAGTCGATAACCGTTCCCTTTACACAACTCAAAGGCGGCCAGCTACCCAATGCCAAGCCCTACTCCACGGCCCGCAGGCAACAGCACTGCATTCGTATGGTGAATGGACCTCACATTTCTGCAAAATCACTCCATATAAATAAGAGCATACCTCAGAACTCTTTTTTAGCATCGTCATCTCCATCTCCGACTCTTGATGCTTAATAATTTTTAATTTTTGGAAAGGCAAAGAACAAAGAACTTTGAGAAAGAAAATTTTTTTTTGAGAGTTATGGGGGAGCAAGGGAGTTATGTTTTTTGGGGTTTGAATTTGGTGTTGTTACAACATCATGCTATGCATGATCACACGACTGGTGTGTTACTAACCATGCGATCATAAATAGTGAATAGTGTATGATCGCATAGCTGATAACATACCAACCATGCGATCACGAACAACATGATACTGTTACAGTATCAAATCCTATACATGTTTTTTGGGGAGACAAATGTGATGGAGAGAGTTAGAGAGGGAGGACAGTGGGAGAGAGAGTAGGGAAGAGATGGAAAAACGCGTTTAGGTGGGTAATTGTTTTCATATTGCTGAAATTACCAAATTATTTGTTCGCCTTATCAAGCTATAATGATTTTTTAGTAAATCTAGATGCAATCCAACCACAAAAAAAATTCTCTTAATATAGTAATATAGAGAAGATATGAGATAATCTATGATAGGCCGAGCACTGCTCCATCAAAATTGATGGTGTAATATTATTTTATATGCAAATGATAGGACTATATATTGATCGAAGCCATTAAAAAAAAATGTCTTTTTAATATCATTATCATCATCATTGATAGATACTGTGTATACAATGTATGGCTAACTTGTCACCCCCACTTTTCCAAAGGATTCAGAACTTTCAGATTCATTTTAATTTGATTCTCTTTTGGCCATTTTCCTTCACTCACATTAAAAATAAATAAATAAATAAATGTCTAGCAACCTTATCTTCAATTATAATGAAGAGAATCTTACTCCTCATCGGTAAATATAAAAAAAAATCTCCTTGTCACATGCAAAGCGTCACCCACTGCGTATAGGTTCTTGACATGTTCCATGTTTCTATCCAATAGTCAGTGTCTCTACCTAATATTTCAACTTTGTTGAACATGAAATTCTAATGCATTTGCATTCCACTTAGCTGTTTTTAACAGGTTGATATGCCACATCTGACCCAATCTGGCCCATTTGTTGTCACCAAACCCTTTTTTGTCAGTTTATTTCACATCCCTTCTTCTTTGAAGAAAGTTTTCAATTTAGACTTTGTAAACAAAGGGGATCGAGAAGATTTGAAATCAAGTCTATGATAGAGACCAAGTTCTTTGCACGTGTAATGGGGATGCTTGATTGAATTCCCTTTTTCAAATTATGCATTTCTTTATCTTTATTTCGAAGGGTAGAACTTCTCATGTGTTCACACCATTTAGGCTCTGTATGGATTGAGAGAAATGGAGAGAAGAGAAGAGAAGAGAAAGTAACTTTCTCTCCACCCTGTTTGGTTAGTCAGACCTCATTAATGAAGAGAAAAGGAGAGAAAGTAGTCACAATTACATTATTACCCTTTTTTATATATTAAACAAAAGTTATGTAGGGATATATTTGTCATTTTATCACTAACTTATTACCTTTCTCTCCATTTCTCTCCAAATCTCTCCAATTTGGAGAGAAAGGTAAATGGGCCCATTTTCTCTCCATTTCCTCCCATTTCCTTTCTCTTCTCTCCTAAATTAACAATCCAAACAAGGGAAATGGAGAGAAAATCATTTTTTTTTTCTCTTCTCTTCTCTCCATTTCTCTCAATCCATACATAGCCTTAGGAACTTTTAATTTTGACTAAATCTGGCACGTGCTCTCGCACTAAGACTATATATATATAGACCCACTTTGAAATTTTGGAAATTAATTTTCTGATAATTTAAAACAAATTAAAAATATGATTTATCATATGCATTTTTTTTTTCAGCAGTAATTTTGCCACATTTAAAAAAATAAATAAATGAATAAATAAATAGATATTAGAAAACGGCAACATAATCAATATTGTCAAACAAAGCTTCAAGAGGTGGCCGGAGCAGGTTTCAATTTCTTACTCCCTTTTAAGGTTAGTCACCAATCAAGTTTATCTTAAACGTTAGCAATCAAGTTTATCTTAAACGTTAACTGATGCAAAATAAACCGTTCTTTTACCTTTTAATATCAAGTGCACCTGATACAATTTTAAGGTGCACTTTAAAACTCTTATCCACGACTCATATTTCTGTAAAACCAATCATTGGATTAAATATGATTCATATATAGATCACGCATGCCAAAAAAATCAAGTTGACTGTTTCATTCAGAAATATCCATAAATGAACGCAAATGTAAGTTTTGGATCAAATGATAATCAATCTCAAATCATTTTGATTTTTGGCATAGATCTCACAAGAGAAGTCTATGTAATTCAACAATTGCTTTCATAAACTATAAGTCGCAAATAAGAGCCTTGAAGTGCACTTGATTTTCTCTCAATCTGCTTGGGCTAGTTCATGCAACTTAATTATTGAATCGGATTCTTCAGTAGCTGTGTCTTGGGTAAACACCTTTGTCAACATCTGGAAACACAGATTCATCCTTGATGAGATTTCTTCCATGCTTAAGCTGTGTAAGTCAATTGTAGTTCATCATGAGCCTAGGGAGGTGAATTGCATAGCTGACAGGATGGCCAAAGGGGGTGTGAGTCGAACTGCACCTTCTTGGCTTGGCTGTAAGGAAGCACCGGCTCGGTTTTTTAAGCTGTGATCTATCCTTTGTTGTCCTCTGTCTTCTCACTTTTCTCCACCTCTCTTGTTTTAATTTTTGGGGGAATCTGTTCTTTTTAAGAAAAGGCTCTGTATCTCCTTTTCTTGTTTGGGTGTAGCTGTTCTCAGCTTGGGGGTTTGTGTTTGGGTGCATGTCTCTGTTTTTGGGTGTGGATGTTCTCTATCTTTTCTCATTAATAATATAATCAAAACACCAAATATTAAAACCCAACAACCCCCCCCCCCCCCCCCAAAAAAAAAGAAAAGAAGATAAACGTAACTATCCGAATACAATATACGTACACTGTTGTTGACATACAATTCTTAGTGTGTTCACATTACAATGAACGTTTTGTGAGATTTGGTTCACATATATATGTGTGTGTGTGTGTGTGTGTGTGCATGTGCTCCTTCACTTGTGAGAGACATAAACCACACTTGGTTCTACAATTCCACACCCACCTTCATTTCTTCCTTTCTTTCTTTCTGTTTCTTCTTTGAAAACTTATTTCAATTCCTCCTTTGTGTAAGCCAGCTTCATACACTTTTCCCATCTCTCTTAGGTAAATCAAAGCAATGGAAAACAAAGGTACGAAGCCAAAGGAAGATGGAGCCAACAACGGCCCTTCCACCAAGGAGAGGTCGTGATCATACTTGAAGGTATTGAAAGGGACATTTGAAGATGTGAGGAAGAAATTAATCGCCATGGCAGGATGGTGTTCCGGCAGAGAGGGCCAAGAAGGCGGTGGCAAAAGCTCGGACTCTGCGATCCCACCGGCAAGCGGCTACACTGTCAATGAGAAAGGCCATGATTGAGAATTAGAGATTACTTGTGATAAATTATGTGTGTGTGTGTGTGTGTGTGTGTGTGTGTGTGTGAGAGAGAGAGAGAGAGAGGGTGTTCTCCAATGTAGCTGAAATGAGTATGTTGTAGTAGCAGGTAGGGATTATAGCAAGTGATGCTTTTAGTGAGTTTGGTGTATGGATGTTTGATTTCAAGTCTTTTTCTTTGTGAAGTCCCTCTCTTTGTTTGCCATTTCCTCAGGTTTTGAGTGGGTTGCATTTTCATATTATAGTGCGTGCTAAGAGGTCGATGTTCTTCTTGTTGAATCTTCTCTTCTTTTTTTTTTTTTTTTTTTTTTGTTCATTGGAAAAAGATAATAAGGACAAATTGGCTGTGTGCCGAATAAGGCGAAAAGTATGTGATTACGCATATGCCCTTTAAAAGAGTAAAACAAAACAAAAGGTAAAAGGCAGTGAAAACTAAAGTGTATTAAATACGTACCTTATCACTTCATTCTCTCTCCTCTCACAAACAGACCTCAGTTTTCTTTCTCTCTCTTCTCTCTCCCATCATCTCCTTTATGCCTTTTTTCTCCATACCCAACAAACACAAGATGTCATTGACAGGAAGTTTTGATGGCAACAGATCTAGTCATGCCAAGAGGTTTCGACGACAGCAGCAAATTTGATGACTTCAAAAGACTTTGACAGTGCGGATCCAGTGATGCCAAGAACTTCAACGAGGGTGGATATTATCTGGTTGTTCTTCTTTTTCCGTCGTTTTTTTTTTTTTTTTGCCTTTTTTGCCTTTTTTTCTTTTTGATCGATGTATAGTGTTTTTTATTTTTTGAAGAATGAAACTCTCCTGATTTTTTTAAGAATGAAACTATCCTAATTTTCAAGATAATTATCCAGACTTTTATAATAATTATCAGTTATTTTTCAAAATAAATTTACCAAAATTATCCTGATTTTAAAGATAATTATCATGATTTTACTGAAATCATCCTGATTTTCAAGATAATTATTCAAACTTTTCATGATAATTATCATGATTTTTCAAAATAATTTTACTGAAATTATCCTGATTTAAAAAATAATCATCCAGACCTTTCATGATAATTATTGTGATTTTTCAAGATACTTATTGTAAGTTTCTAGTTCTTGTGAAAAATCTGGTTGTATATCAAATTAGATAAGTTGCTTGAAATTGCAAGGATGATGAAACTACAGTTTTGTGGATCTGAATCGTGAGGATGCCAGGAGCTACCTTTTGTGGGTTTGGGGCATTTTAGTAAAGTGGTTTGCTTAAGTAACAGTTCCGTTTGAAAAGAGTCAATCACAAATAATCTTTGTACATCGTCTCACAAGTCATCCCTCACATGTTGTCTTTTGCATCACTACTCATTTTTATTTTATTTATTTTATTTCCTTTTTGTTTTTATAATAATAGAAAATATAAAATATTATTCTAGGTATCTGCCAATTAATGATTCATAATTCCCACAGCCATGTTAAGATTCACAAACAAAGAGAGAAAGACAGGGCCGGATTGTCTTGTTTGTCTATGTAAATATTTCCAAATTAGATAAAATCCATATCTTCTCGGGTTGACAAAAACTATGCAAAATTACCTTATGTGTTACGTCGCCATTTTTACCGTTAGCCCAAATAAAAAAAGAAAAAAAAAAAGTCACCTCGAGTCAGGACCTTACCCATATTGGGCAGGCAAGGTTGTTAGGAGTGATATATAAATAAGGTTCTACGCTTTTAAAATTCGCCTAAGCTTTTGGAGTATGACGTGCTTATCAGTCTTATATGCTATTTCATCATTTTTATTCAGTCATATCAATATGTGGTTTTATAATTTTCTCATTTCCCCATCTTACCTATCTTACTGGCACATCATTACTATAGAACAAATCCAAAATATACACACTTTCATGTGGAAGTCAGAATTGACATATGCTCTAATTCGATTCTAGAAATAGAATTTTTAGCCCACCATGCGATTGGTTCAATTTGAAACATTATGTCAATTTAGCCATTTCATTGTGAAAATGAACAGAAAACTTTTTTAAAATGCTATGAAAAGCTTGTTCAAACCTTCCTTTCATATTTTACAAAATAATAATAATAAATTAAATTGACTCTCTAACATGGCGCTGTCAACCCTGAAATAATTCAAAGTCAACTATTAAAGTAAAGGGTAAGCTTCGCAGCAAAAACAAAAAAAAGGTGACGACTCTGGGCTTCATTTGGTTTGAGCTTTGTGCTTGCCAGCCTTTCATTTTGAAGTTAAAAGCTCCCAATCATGGAATTGAAAGCATGCATTCTCAAGTTTAGGAAAATAAAGGAAGAGTTGAATAAAGCATTGACTTCAATCGTCAATGCAGAGTATAGAATGACAGATTTGATTGGGACCCACTTCTCTAAATCTCATTTGGATTCCATTGTCCTACACTTTTACCTTAATCATATTTTTTACTATGATTTTACCTTAGTCATATCTTAATTATCTTTAGCTTAATCCTCCAAGTTGGTTGGTGCCAACTGCCAAATTTACTGGACGTCCCATCTTTTATATATTGATTCTTCTTTTAATGATATTCCTTTTCTATCGTTTGTACCCCAATATGTTAAGAAAGATACTTCAAATGATATAATTGAAAGAATTTTTCCTAACAAAAAATTCCTCCAAATATTTTTCAATCAAGCTCGATCGAAGTTTCTCCAATAAATTATTTTATTTAAAATGATTTTTAATATATATACATATATATAATATCGATCAGATGCAGGACATCCTAGAAATAATCTATGATTGGGAACCGTGCGTAGCAGCTTTGTATAAGCGTAAATACCATGCATGACTCCCAACTATGTAATCTATTCTGAACCTGAAATTTTAGAAAATAGCAATCAAATTTCCCAAAAAATTAACAAATCACTATTATTTGAAATTTTTATTTGTGGTCACTATATTTGAGCAAGTCACAGTAATAGTGATCTGGCATTGCTTTACCTGTCTACTCCTAACGTGACAAAGGAACATTTTTCGTCGATGAGTACTGTGGTTTTAGCGCTATATTGGGCCGGGCCTAGGCTAGGCTCTAGTGAGAATGTCAAGTTTTAGTACTAGGAACGGCTATTGCAACCCTCCTAAGTTATACGTTGCCCCCCCGCCAAATTTTTAATGAGAAGAGTTATGATGCAGAATGACCAAAAAGGGCTCAAGTACTCCCACCCATCCTCTCTCCCACACCCCTCCCCACCGGCAACTCTCTCTAGCACCTCACCCCACCGATGACGGCAAGCACCGCACCCCTCTTCTTCCTTCTTCCTCTTCCCTCTTCTTTTTTTTTTCTTTCCTTTTCTTCTCCTCTTTCCTCTGGTCAGTAGCCTTCTTTTTTTTCTTTCCTTTTCTTTCTCTTCCCGCCCGTTGCCGGAAAAAATGGAGGTTTGGAAAAAAAAACCCTCTTTTGCCAGAAACACACAGATCTGACCAATAGAGGAAAAAAAGAAAAAAAGAAAAAAAAAACCCGTTGTCGGAAAAAATGGAGGTTTGGAAAAAAAAAAAACCCTCTTTTGCCAGAAACACACAGATCTGACCAGCAGAGGAAAAAAAGAAAAAAAAAAAAAAAAAAAAAAAAGAAAGAAAGAAAGAAAGAAAGAAAGAAGAGGAAAAGAAGAGAGAAGAAGAAGAACCTCCCGTCGCTAGAAAAAATGGAGGTTTTGAAAAAAAAAAACCTCTTCCCATAGATCTGACCAGCAGAGAAAAAAAAAAAGAAAAAAAAAAAAAGGAAGAAAGAAAGAAAGAAAGAAAGAAGAGGAGGAGGAGAAGAGAGAACAGGAAGAACCTCCCGTCATCGGAAAAAATGGAGATTTTGAAAAAAAAAACCTCCTCCCACAGATCTGACCAGCAGAGGAAAAAAAAAAAAGAAAGAAAGAAAGAAAGAAAGAAGAGGAGAAGAAGAGAGAAGAAGAAGAACCTCCCTTGCCATCGTCGTTGCTGTTGTCATCGCCGTTCTCCTCTTTTTTCTCGAGGGTCTCGTGTGGGGTGAGTGAGGATTAGGGTTATTTAGAAGAGGGGTATTTTAGTTTTTTAGAGGGGTGGGTATATATATTTTGGGGGGTGGGGATATCAGGTGGGGGTGACTTATTACTTTGGGGGGTTGCAATAGCCACTCCCTTTAGTACCCAATGCTAGATTGATAGCAGTGGTTATGGCAACTCCTTAATTTTATTTGCACACCTCACTAATTTTAATTTATAATAGTTTTTACGAAAAATACAAAAGGTTTTTATGAAAATTGTTCGTGTATACCATTAAATAAATAAAAAAATTCATTTTGAACAACTTTACTAATAAAAGCTTTTCCAAAATATCTACACTATTATATAAAGCCAATTATCTTTGTTGTTGATATGTATTTAAATTTATCAAAAACTTTCTATTAACTATCACACTTTTAAGAAGATTTAGGGGTAATAATGTAATATAGTAACTAAGGGAAACTACAATTAGTTATTTACTCTCAACTAGGCACGGATTCTCACTCGCCCACTCTCCTAAAATCTTTTCTTGATTCTCTCTCTTAGAAACTGATATGACACTTTAAAATTTGAAATTTGACAATTATCAAAACAAAAATCTTCAACTAAATTCCAAATTAATCTCTTCTGAATGTGTGTTGCTCACGCAATACGTGTGCCCGATGGCTAGTGTTGTTTAAGTGGACTCAATGGTCATTGACCATCTGTCTCTGCTTCATTGTTTATCCAAAATCTACTTAAACGAAAGATTTAAAATAAAAAATATATATATTTTATAAAGTTGTTTAAAATGATGTTTTCTAGTGGACCATATGGCCAGTTTTCATAACAATCCTTCACATTATTCTAAAGTATTAAGAGATTAAAATTAATGATGTATGCAAACAAGATTAAGGGATTGCAATAACCCGTCCTTAGACAGACACGGCCCACATCACTACTTTCAAAACGCCAAACAAGAGGCAATTAATTAATTAAAGGGAATAACTGAACAGTCAAACATGCCCTAATTTTATCAAGTGAAAATGGGCAAATATTGGGGAAGGCATGCTATGAAATGAATTGGTTATCAAGTTTATCCCCCAAAAGAAAAAAAAAAAAAAAAAGAATTTTGATTTCTTCAATTTGTTCACATGAAAATAGAGTAATAGACCGTCAGACAATAAATGCCATCATGAAATCGACTCTTTAACGCGGCTTGGAAGAATTTAAAGTCGCTTTTTAGAGTGACCGTTCAACTTCAGATTGAGATTCATGCTTGCTAGCTATCCTTTCTCCTTTACCATGGAATTGAAAAAATGACAACCATTCAACAAAATGAATAGTAGCCTTGACTTGAGAAGTTTAACTAAATACATTTAACATAAGAGTAGACACTATCTATCTATGTTTCCAATCCTCAGTGACTAACAAAATTGGAATTCCAAGAAAGAGTTTTATTTTGACCAACCTCTTCTTGAATGCAAGTGAAAGATAAGCTGAGGAATTAAGACCCACTTCTCCAAATCCCTTTTTTACTGCATTGTTTTACGTCATTAATGACCTATGCCATCTCTTTTATTATGATTTTTTCAAGGACAATATTTATAAACCAAGGTTTTTTTGTGGGGGGGGGGGGGGATTTTTATTAGTTTTTACCTAATATGTCAAGAAGGATATTTTGGATGATTTTGATCCATTGAATTTTTCCTTTTTAGAAAAAAAAAAACAAAACAAACAAACCAATCCTCGATGCACTTTTCTTGGTCTGGCTTGATTGAATATTCTCCAAAACAAATTATCTTTCTCAAAGGGTTTTCAAAAATATATATCTGCAGAGATCATTTTTTATGAAATTTCAGAGAAAGGCAGTCTTTGCTAAATACAAAAAATCATTATTATTATTATTATTATTTTTTGGCTTGAGCATCTATTCAAATTTGATTTACTGGGATTTTTTTTCTATAAAATGATTTTGGAAATTTTTTCATATATTTATTTCTTTTGTGGATTTTTATCTAATAGTGATTCAATTCTTCTTTATGAAGTAAAGCACACAAAAATACCACTGATTTCTCTCTTTTTTTTTTCTTCTTCTATTTTTCAGTAAAATTAGAGGAATTCAAACCTCTAATCTATCGTTAATATTACCATCTACCTCACTACTAGACTAGCCCCACTGATGGCTTCTTTCACACGGTATGTCACATTCCACATACCAAGTCTACGTTAAGTCATACTAAGACTACTAGAATTTGACCTCTGTGACAATGATAGGTATAACTTGAGCACTCTCTTGCATCGTCATCGTCTACATCATCTTCGTCATCTTCATTGATAGAGACAGGGCATGCGATGCATGGTAGGGTAGCCAAGCATTCTAATTTTTTTATAATGAAATTATTAAAAAGGGGTATTATTGAACCAAAAAGAAGGGGGTCCAGCAAGACTTCTTGTATGTAGGGCGGCTATTGTAAACTTTGGGCCAATGCAGATAAACTTGGGTCTTCTTAACATGCATCATTCGAAGACTCGGTGCATAAAGGGAACGGCTATTGCAACCCCCCATTCCTATAAGCTCACCCCCCATTTTTTAGGTTTTTAAGGTTTTATGCAAAATATAAAAAGTTTTTATGAAAACCGGTCATGTTGTCCACTAGAAAACATCATTTTGAACAACTTTGCAGAAGAAAGTTTTTCCAAAATTTATCGTTTAAGTAGACTCTTTGGCAAAAAATGAAATAAAGGCTATAAATGGTTAAAAAGTATATTTAAACAATAGATTTTGGAAAAACTTTTTTCTGCAAAATTGTTCAAAATGATGTTTTCTAGTGGACTTCATGGCCGGTTTTCATAAAAACTTTTTATATTTTGCATAAAACCTTAAAAACCTAAAAGATGGGGGTGGGCTTATAGGAATAGGGGGTTGCAATAGCCATTCCCAATAGATGTCATGAGCCCATTGACAAATGCATAGGCCTATTTTTTAAGGAGGGCGGCTATTGTAACCTCTTAATTTTATTTGCACTCTTCATTAATTTTAATTTCTTAAATTTTACTAAAGATATATAAGGTTTCTATGAAAACTGGCCACAATATCTATCCACTAGAAAACATCTTGAACAACTTTGCAAAAATGTTTATTTTTTATTTTTTAAAAAAAACTTTCATTTAAGTGGATTTTTTTGACAAAAAAAATGAAACAAAAACAATAAATGACCAACAAATCTACTTGAACAATAAATTTTGGAAAAACTTTTCTTATTCAAAGTTGTTTAAAATGATGTTTTTTTTAGTAGATTAGGCGGTTAGTTTTCATAAGATTCTTTTATATTTTTCTAAAACCTTAAGAAATTAGAGTTAGTAGGGTGTATAAATAAAGTTAAGGGGTTACAATAACCGGCCTCTTTTGTAAGTGAACAGGCTTTGGCAGGCCTGTGGGTTTTGTTAAGGTGGGGAAGTAGGGGTCTAGAGCCCATGTTACGTGGGTCGTGCGGACTTCATTGGGACCGGGCCGTTTCATGAGGACCAAGCCCATAAGCATAAGGCCCATTATCTCTTCATTTTTTTTTTCTTCCTGAATAGTAGGTTCCAATTTTATTAGACATCCCAAAGGAACATATTTAAATATTTAATGGTGTACGTGATGTCTCGGTAGAGACCAAAGAGTCTTTGTTAATTTTAATAATGTTTAGGGGAATTAGGGGAACTTTTGGATTGGTCGAACTACAGAAAAATAATTGTAGTTCAATACAAATTACTACTAACTTCTTAGAAAATGACTACTAACTTAAATAAAAAGGACTACCAACTGTAATTGTTTTCCCATAGCCTGACCAATCTAAAATTCCTCCTAATTAATATTATTTTTTCTTGGGACCAACTCTGCACCTTATCGGCCTATCCTATTATTACTATTATTTATTATATTTTTTTGTTTTTTGTTTTTCTTGGCAACAACTCTAGAGAGTGGAGATTCTATACCAGTGCATCAGTGTATGAAATCTTTTATAATACAGAAGGGAAAAGAAATAAGATAAAAGGGTAATGCAATAAGTAGCATCATATAAACAACATCTGATGTGGAAAATGACTTCTTTTACCACTTGCTTAATTTATCAACCTATGTGATGATGGCAAATTGATCCTATATTGAAAAATTAAGAGTTTGTCTGGCCATGAATTCTGAAAATTATTTTTAAAAAATGTGATTTCAAAAAACAGCAAGAAATTAATTATAAAGAAATTATAAGAAATTTGTTGTGATTTCATGTTTCTTAATAAAATAAAATAATTTCTATGTTACTTGCCAATGGACTGCATTCAAAAAAAAAATTAAGTACTTCTTCGATTTTTTGAATTAGGATAAAGTACTACTATAAACTAACCAAAATTCACCTCCCTTGAACAAAATTCCTAAACTCTGTTCCTGTATATTACAATTCGGTCAACATTCATAATGTAAACCCATCACCCACTCGAGCTTGGATTTGGTGTTGTGCACTTGCCAGCACTACACACAATACGGTTGACTGCACACCTAGCTGTTGGATGTACACAGCACCAAATCTTAAGTCTACCAAGAGATTGGCCCATTGGCAAGTTGAGACTCGATAAATGTCTCATGAAAGCATAAGTCGAGTGTTCGAAACCTCACAAAAGTATTGATCCTTTTTAGAGTTACCCCCAAAGATGGTATTTACTTGACACATGTGAGACCAAGGGACTGCACATGCCAAAGGAATTAATCATAGGCAAAGCCTCGGATACCTTTGTTATTAATTAAATAAATAAAAAAAGAAGACAAAAAAACAAACCTTGTTCAATTTTGAGAGGGCTTAGGTAGTTACCCTTAAGGGCAAGTTATAGTGTATTTTAAAAATTATTGAAGGTATAAAATCATATAGGTATAATTTTGAGTTAGACTATCTAAAAAAAAATGTAATTTAGAGTCATCTTTATAGTTGATGTCATAGGATAAATTTTAAAAATTCATAGCATCCCTTGTCAAAATATTTTTTATGATGTTCATCATCCTCTTGAATGTTTTCATTCAAGATGATAGATTTTTGTCTTCAAACCAAAAAAAAAAAAAAAAATGAAGTTAGAATCATTTTATTTTCATTTGAGTCACCAAACTGGCCCTTAGTGTACAAAATTTTAGGGAATTTGGAGGGTGAAAGCATTAAAATGCTACATGTACCACTTCAATTACCCATTAACTATGGCAATCGTAGGTAGGACTCTCCTCTTCTCTCTCTACCCTTTTCTTTCTTTCTTTCTTTCTTTCTTTTTTTATTTTTTATTTTTATTTTTTATTTTTTAATGGGTTAGATGGAAGAGGGAAAAAAAAATTATAAAATGATAAATCGATAGTGGCTGATAATGGCAAGATTCTAATTAATGGAAAAAAAAAAAAAAGTACCATTTGGTTGCACTTATTTTAAAATCTTTGTTGTTTTTGAAACCGAAAAGTTGTAAAAGCAAAAAACATTGTTTGGTTAGAGGAACTAAAAAGGACTTCCAGAAAACAAAAAACAAAATATTTGATTTTAAGCACAAGTAATGAAGATTTGTTTCTAAAAGTCATTTATATCTTTCGGACGAGTTTGACCTTAACTCGAAAAATTCGCGATTGAGAGAAATTGTGCTTGTACTAGGCTTTCGTTTGGGCAACGATGATTTGATAGAGTTTCCCATTACATTCAAAATAATACCGGCGAAATTAATTTCACCAGACGGACTTTTGATTTTGTTACTTTTACTTAAAAGCCAAAAAGTAATAAAATAAAAAAAGACTTTTTCTACTTAAAAAAAATCTTTTAAAAAGTGCAACCGAACGGCACCAAACTTTTTTTACTTTGAAGCTACATGCAATATCGTTACGATTTTAATGTCCTATTTTCGTTAAATGTAGATTTGATCATATATATATATATATATATATATATATATATATATATTAATTCTTGAGCATCATTTTTTTATAAACCAATTTTCAAGAATAAATTTTACTTAAGAATTTATATCATTTGCTATCAAAACTAATCACCATATTAAATAGAATCAAATGTAAAATAGCACTATCTCATTGAATACCGAGAGATGAGTGCCTATGATGACATTACCCTTTCATGTAGCCTTTGACAGTCATCACCCCACCCCAAAAAAAAAATGAAAAAAAAATGGAAAAAGGCAAGCCTTTGTGACAGCCCGTGATGGCTTTTCAATAATTTGTTGAAATACACACTGTCAACCAAAAGGAAAAAGTTTAGTAAGCCCAGTACTGTAAGACAGACGAGTGATAGCCGGAGTGTTTTCCGTCAATATGAGTCATTAAAAAAATTTCTAATTATATACGACTGTGGAATCTTTTTCTAATTATATATGGCCTAAGCGATATGGCAGCCACGTGCACATCATTAATTGTCCTTGACTGCGGCATTTTCTTTAACCACGTGTACATCATTTCGAGAGTTGGGTTTTCAGGAGTTGAGTTTGCTTTTTTATGGGAAGGTGGTTACTTACCATTGGAGTACGCATCACTCGTTTAACGTTTTCGTAGCAAATTACTGGGCTTGTGTAGCAACCCTCTCCAAAAAAAAAATAAATAAATAAAAAAGAAGGAGGAGACAACACGTAGTAAAGAAATCTTTGATAAGATTTCACCAGGAGACAAAAACTTTCCAAAAGACACTGTACACATTTGTCCACAAATACTCTTGCGTTCACGCGACACACCACATGGAACTCACTGACCCACACTTGGTATCTCTCCACACACACCCCCTTTCATTTCTTCTTTCTTTCACTTCTTACAGTGATTTTGAAAACTTTTCAATTCTTCCCTTTGTTACCTTCCTATCTCTTTGCACACAATGGATAACAGAGGCACCCAGCCGGAGAGATCAGCCGGACCTCTACCAAAGAGAGGTCAGATCAAAGTTAACATAGTACGAGATTGTAAAGAGACCATGAGGTCCATAACAAGAGTGCTAAGCGGTGGCGGTGGCGGCGGCGGCGGCGGCAACTCCCCGGCAAGCGGCTCTACTTAGGGAAAAATTCAGAGAGAGAGAGAGAGAGAGAGATGAAATGAGTGAGTTTGTAGCTAGCATGGGGTTAAAGTATATGTGTAGGTAAGGCCTTCTTTGAGTTTTGAGTTTGGAGTTTGGATGTTTAATTTCAAGTTGGTTTCTTGATATGTGAACTGTGTCTTTGTTTGCAATTTCTTCTAGTTTCTGAGTTGGTTGCATTTTAACATAATGCCAAGGGATCCATGTTCTTCTTGATTTTGGGCACATATATGTAAGAATATCAGTAATAATTCACTTCTCGTGCCCCATTCGGATGCAAGACTCTTTCCTTTAGAAGGATCGAGATGTCACCAGGCTAACAAGTCATTGGTCATGTTCTTCTTCTTGAACTTTATTCTCTCTCTTTTTTAATTTTTTTTTGTTTTTTTGTTGCCTTCAATTTTATCTTCCAAGAATCTAGACTTCAATGTATCGAAAATATTAGGTATCAGTTTAAGATTATTGGTAGTAATTAACTACTCTATCTAACCCTATTCGGATCGAAGACACTCTCCTTCGAAGGGGTGGACATTCCATTAGGCCAACAAGCCATTGATCATGTTGTCTTCTTCTTTTCTTTTTCTTTTTTCCTTACTGAATTCTAACTTCCAAGAACCCTGAACTTCAATATATCGAAAATATTCTTCTGGGTATTGGTCGATGATTCATAATATTCTTCTGCGATCTCTGTGCAGAGGGAACCCGTACAGAAAATGTCCAAAGTAATGTATATCCCCAAAAGAGACCCACAAAAGGTCCTGATCAAATTCCCCAAGAGCTTTCACTCTCTTGAAAAATTCCTCAGTATCATCAGATTGAGATCTAGTGTCGAATATTCCCAACCTCAATGTACGCACAAATGGCAAGACACAATCCTTTTTCCCCTTTTCCTTTTTTGTTTTCTTCGCCTAAATAATAGGATAAGCATACATGACATGGCATGACCCTATTCTCAACTTGTAATAGAAACCCCAAAGAGTACTATGTAACCGCATCCATTAACTTGCAGGCACTACCTAAGAAATATATTACTACTAATTGTTGAAAAAGCTTATGCAAATCAACCCATCAAATTCTGCCTAATTCCGAGCTCAAATTTGACAAATTCCCTATTCATTAGAATTTGATATCCATCTCTAGACACTATTTGAACCCTCCAAATTCCTGTGTTCAAATTACGGCTTCAACTTCAGAGATTCCAAATTTAGCTAATTAGTCAAACGTAAAATTTGCCTCTTAGAATTTGGGAATTTCCAGTTTTATAATTGGCATAGAAATTCCTCTTTGAAGATAAATTCAAAGCTTGACAATGCTTGACATTTCCTTTGGATACCAAATTTCGAGAAATGACTATAGAAGGCTTTGCCAACTTTCAAATTTATTTCCAAACGAAGAATTTGGCATCTCCTTTGGAGATGCTACCCTCAATGTCTATTTTCAAACATGTTAGTTGGATTTTAAAAAAAAAAAGAGGGGTTAGAAACAATATCAATTCCTCTTAAAAACCAAAACGACCACCAAATTTCCGAACTGCAACCCAAACATTATTTGAATGAACAGAATTATCCAATGGGTCAAATAATTGACCTAAGAATTTATAGAGGAAAGCATAAGAAGGTGAGCAAAAAAACCTCCCCCCTCTTTATTTATCCCATCGCCTCACCAAAGCACGTATTGTCTAAACATTCTGCATCCAATTCTTTTCTACAACCAAATAGAAAACATTAAATGCATTTTTTTTATAGAAGTCTGAGCATCGCGAGCCCGTAGGAAATAAAACCATGTTTAGTGGCATCAATTAGCTTAAGAGTAGTACTATACAAACCGAAAATTTGTTCGTAGGATACAAACGATATGGTAAAACTCCTCCCTTCACTCCCAAATGTGGCCTTTTTATTTTTTGTTTTTTTTTTTTTGGGGGGGGGGGGGGTACAACACTATTATGGCTTTTATTATGTTTATGAAAACAGTTATTATGAGCGCCGCGCCCCGCGAACACACGCAACTCAAAAATACCCATTAACCTCAAAGAACTAGCACGGAGAGGAGTCGTCACCCAGGAAAACCAGGGAACCAAACTGATCCCTTGCAAGGGTTTAACTCGTCATTATTAAAGTAGGTTCGGAGTTAAGGTACACCATTGGAAAGGTATTAGGCACCTAATGGCGTCCGATCTGTAGATCGGCCCTCATTTTATGTCCATTAATTATATTTAATTATTTAATTTAATTAAAATTACCCCTATTCATGTAAAAAATTAAAATACACATACTATGACAGTTATGCAATACCTAAGCAATTAATGAACATATATTTACAAGGTAAATTAAAACAAATAATAAACAAATGAAAAAAGAAATAATAAACAAAGTAAAAAAAAAAAAAAAGCAATAAAGAGGAATCAGGTAGCAATAAAAAGAGTAATAGAAAAAAGTAGGAAAAGTAAAAAAAGTGATCAGGAACCAAACCATGCGTACGCACATCAAACCGTGCGTGCACATAGGGCCTATGTGTGCGTGTAGTATGAGTTATACGTATGCGCGCTACTTTTCATTCTTGCAACACTAGAGGTTAAATATGCATACGCGCTATAAAACAATGCACGTGCACGCACCAAAAGGCAAAGCCCACGCATAGTAACACGCGTTCGCACATCCGATTTACTACTCCTGCAAAATAAGTGGTTAGATCTATTTTCACGCGTATGCACAATCAACAGGATCGTACGCACTTATATATACGCGTACGTGTACTTACAAGCATACGCATGGCAAACAAATAGCACACACACATTCATGTGTGTGCGCACCATGACTTATAATTAAATCACAATTTTCTTTGCAATTGAACTGATCCTAAACCCATGACCACAGTATTAAGCATGCATGCTCATCCGATTAAAAAAGCTATCCCGCTACCCCAAATTGTCTAATTTTAATTATCAAAATTATTCCTAAAACACATAAAAATAATTAGCAAACCATTTCAATATGCAAATAAACCAAATACGTGAAGTGGGAAATATTTTACTAACTGCAGGATATAGGTTGATCGTTCCTTCAAGTCCACTGCCAATCCTTCCTAGTTCTTTCTCTCTTTTCTCAATTTTCTCTTTTTTTCTCTCGTTTTTCTAATCCAAACACACAAAGATCCATCCCTCTAAACCCTCCCATTGTTTTCTTTTTATAAGGGAGTATTAGGTCGCCTTCTCTTGCTAAGAAAGCTCCCCCGTTCCCCTCTGCAAGGTAAAATATGCAAATTTTTGGGTCAGGAATGCAATTTCCTATTAGAAGCATTAAGAAAAGTCGTATCATCAACTAATTTTAATAAACTAACCTCCGGAGTCCACACAAAGCGTGTGCCGAAAAAAAAAAAAAAAAAAAAAAAAGAAACAAGCAAACCTAAAAATAAAAATAAAAGAAACTAGCATTTCTTGTGATCAGGTCTTCATACGAGGACTGGGGAGTAGGGAGAAAACAAAATTTAACTAATAAAACCAAGGATACCCAAAACCACTCCCACTGCAGCACTCATCATTAGCCAATTCATTTTCTCGACAAAAGTGAAATAAAGGAAAAATAACAAAAACTTTGGCAGCAGCAGCAACCGTTCATCAAATCTCTCAGTTCAAAGTAGCCTGCGAAATTGGCTTGGCCGTGGTGGATGGCACAATAAGATCACAGGTGCTCTTGAGGAAGGAAGGGACGGATAGGTCAATGGGAAAAAACTTGGGCCAGCAATTGTCACTGATCTCACTTATTGCCTTGCAGCAAGCCGGGCTGATACCCAATCGGCCATTGATGATGCCACTTTGGCCACTGTTAGGCCAAAAAATCCCCACCAGACAACCTTGTATTTTCAACAGAGATGACCAGCACTGCGTAACATCTTTCGGGGACCATATTGAGACTAAATTTGAAGGTGTTATCAATTGAGGTTCTGGGGCCAACTGGGCGAGCCCTGTCGAGACCAACATTGCGACGACCACCAACATCATTGGAAAGGTGTTCTGTGATTTTGCCGCCATGGTCATCACTAGAAATGTTTTTGGTATTAGTGCTAGTTTAGAGAGGTTTTGAAGGAGCTAGGCTTGTGGATTGAGAGAGGAAGAGGGAGGAGATTTATACTACTTTGGAGATAGAAAAATGTGAACAAAAAATTACTTTCAAAATCGAAACGATTGCTATGAATTAATGCAACATTATTTACTTTGAAATCCGTTTTATTGGTGCCATAAGCATTAGTGCCACATTCAATTGGTACAATTGACTTTAATTTTTCTTCTTTCAGGTTTTTTTTTTTTCCCCCTCTCTTTCTTTAATAATGTTTTGACAGATTTTGCGGCAATCCCAAAATGATAAAAATTTCGCTGCTTAGATCTTGATATATTTTTACTCTTGAAAAAACAAATCTACCTACTAAGAGCAACTCTAGTGATGTGAGATAAATTACCTGTGCTATTACTATTTTAGCACATGCTATAGTACCAAATGCTATAATTTGGCACAAGGTGCTCCAATGATGCAAATGACATAATTTGCTATTTTTTGCCACAACTTCCATTCCCGTAATTTTTTTTTATAAACTACCAACTACCATCTTCCAACCTCCATTGTTCCAATCACAAAATTATGATGCTAACTAGATTTGTCTAAGTGCGACTTTTTTTTTAAAAAAAATCTACTTATGATGCTTATAACTAGATTGGCCTGTGTGCAATTTTTTTTTTTTAATATAAGATTTCAATATTATTTTTGAAAATATTGTATTTATTTACGGACTATTTGGTTACTGAGAAAATTTTAGAAGAGAAATATTGTATTTTTCACAGTTACTGGTGTGTTTAGTTGTTGAGAAATGGAGGGAGATGACATGGCAAATATAGTAATAGCTCACCCTTGTGCTATATTTGGCACAAGGGTAAGCTATTGTTATTTTTAGTACAGGTTTTTAACACACCATCGGAGCAATCTAACTCATACTAAATGCTATAATATAACAATAGCACAAGTTATAGTTCACCGCTAGAGATGCTCTAAGGGTGATTAGTTAGCTTTAATCCACCTTTATTTTGATGACATATCATACAATAGGAGCTAGGTTCCAATAGCGTTAATTACCGGTCAAAAAAACTCACAACTCTTTACTTATCCCATGGCTTAACCAAATTAGCACTATTTGAACATTTGGAATTTAGCTAGCAAGCCAAATGACAGTGAGAATTAGCATTATGTTCAGTATGTTCAGAACCACCTTGGGTGTGTAGGTAGCATTCCTCAAACCCAAACTCATCAATAGGTCAATTCTCAGAGGTGACTGGTTACTGGTAAGAGGTGGATATGTCGTTTTTTTTACTTTTTTTTTTTCTTTTGACAATAAGACCACATAACTCATGAAAAATCAGCTTTGTTTTGATGACAACATAAGAGTTAAACTCTAAACTTTCATTTCTGGAAGTGTGGTGCTTTGCAAACTCAGCTACTCTTTAGGGTTAACTAATGGTTTTTGAGATTTATTATTCCAAAAAAAAAAAAAAAAATCCAAACAGACAGGTGGTGGGTGAATTTTCTCCTATAATTTGAAAAAATAAATTTAGTTAGTATTCGTGGCAAGGTACTGTGTGAATGACACTATTTTATACTCATTTCCATTAAGGTATCAATTAAAAGATTTGCTCACATTCAGCTTTAGATCAGGTTAACTGATTAGACCATTCTTATAAGATTTGGATTATTAAACTAGATTCAGATCAAACTATGTGATCTCTTGCCTATTCCTTCATCAAGGGTCCAAAAATGAAAACATCTATAAATAGTCAAACACAAATACAATTACCAAAAAAAAAAGAAGGGGGGGGGGGGGGGGGAAGTAGAAAACAGAAAACAAGCAAAAAAAAAAAAAAAAAAAAAACGTATCTAGGAATGTGTTCTTGAAAATTATTTTTAAATGTTTTTTCTTGATAACATCTCATTTTCAGAGATCCTAAAAATAATGTTATTGATTTTTGTTATCTATTTTCTATTAAAATATATATATTAAACCACTTAGAATAATGTGTTTTTAAAATCATTATTGCTATATAAAAATACATTTCTTTTAGCAGTTTTCAAAATATACAAATAAATCCTCGCAGTTATCATTACTTGTGTGGTTATAGGGCATATCACATTATAAGGGAAGAGTTTAGGCTAAAATCTCAACAGGAGTAAGAACTGAGATACTCCTTATCTATTTATTATTATTCTTATTATTATTATTTTTATAATGTGTATGAATAAAAAAGACCCCTAAAAGAAATGTATACTACAATATTCCTAACTCTGTTCTTGTATACTGCAATTTGGTCAACATTCATAATGTAAACCCATCACCCACCTGAGCTTGGATTTGGTGTTGTGCACTTGCTAGCACTACACATAATACGGATGACTACACACTTAGCTGTTGGATGTACACAGCACCAAATCTTAAGTCCACCCAAGAGATTGGCTCATTGGCAAGCTGAGACTCGATAAATGTCTCATGAAAACATGAGTGGAGTGTTCGAAACCTCACAAAAGCATTGATCCTTTTTAGGGTTACCCCCAAGGATGGTATTTACTTGATGCATGTGAGACCAAGGGATTGCACATGCGAAAAGAATTAATCATAGCCAAAGCCTCGGATACCTTTGTTATTAATTATAAAAAAAATAAAAATAAAAAAAAAAAGACAAAAAAACAAACCTCGTTCAATTTTGAGAGGGCTTAGGTAGTGACCCTTAAGGGCAAGTTATAGTGTATTTTAAAAATTATTAAAGGTATAAAATCATATAGGTATAATTTTGAATTAGACTATCTAAAAAAAAAAAAATTAGAGTCATCTTTATAGTTGATGTCATAGGATAAATTTTAAAAATTCATAACATCCCTCTATTTTGAATTGTCAAAACATTTTTTACGATGGTCATCATCCTCTTGAATGTTCTCATTCAAGATGATAGATTTTTGTCTTCAAAAGAATCAAAACTACACACACACACAAAAAAAAAAAAAAAAAAAAAAAAAAAAAAAACCACAAAGCTAGAATCATTTTATTTTCATTTGAGTCACCAAACGGGCCCTTAGTGTATGAATTTTTAAGGAATTAATTTGGACAGTGAAAGTATTGAAATGCTACATGTACCACTTCAATTACCCATTAACAAGTATGTCAATCGTAGATAGGACTCTCCTCTTCTCTCTCTTCCCTTTTCTTTTTTTTAATGGGTAAGATGGAAGTGGGAAAAAAAATGCCAAGACACAATCCTTTTGCCTTCTTTCTTTCTATTTTTTTTTCTTCGCCTAAATAGATGGACAAGCATACATGACATGGCATGACCCTATTCTCAACTTGTAATAAAAACCCAAAGAGTACTATGTAAGCACATCCATTCACTTGCAGGCACTACCTAAGAAATATATTACTACTAATTGTTGATAAAGCTTATGCAGATCAACCCATCAAATTCTGCCTAATTCCGAGCTCAAATTTGACAAATTTCCTCTTCATTATAATTTGATATCCATCTCTAGACACAATTTGAACCCTCCAAATTCCGATGTTCAAATTACGGCTTCAACTTCAGAGATTCTGAATTTATCTAGCTAGTTAAACGTAGAATTTGCCTCTTAGAATTTGGGAAATTTCGTTTTATAATCGGCATAGAAATTCCTCTTTGTAGATAAATTTGAAGCTTGACAATGCTTGACATCTCTTTTGGTGACCAAATTCCACATCAGCGCAAGAAATGACTATGAAAGGCTTTGCCGACTTTTAAATTTATTTCCAACTGAAGAATTTGGCATCTCCAAATTTCGTTTTATAATCGGCATAGAAATTCCTCTTTGTAGATAAATTTGAAGCTTGACAATGCTTGACATCTCTTTTGGTGACCAAATTCCACATCAGCGTAAGAAACGACTATGAAAGACTTTATTGACTTTTAAATTTATTCCCAACTGAAGAATTTGGCATCTCCTTTGGAGATGCTAGCCTCAATATCTATTTTCAAACATGTTAGTTGGATTTAACAAAAATTAAAAAAAAATTAAAACCAATATCAATTCCTCTAGAAAACCAAAACAACTACCAAATTTCCCAACTACAGCCCAAACATTATTTGAATGAACAGAATTATCCAATGGGTCAAATAATTGACCTAAGAATTTATAGAGGAAAGCATAAGAAGGTGAGCAAAAAAACCTCACCCCCCCCCCCCCCCCCCTTCTTCTTGATTTATCCCATTGCCTCACTAAAGCACTGTCTAAACATTTTGTATCCAATTCTTTTCTACAACCAAATAGAAAACATTAAAAGCATTTTTTGATAGAACTCTGAGCATCGCGAGCTCATAGGAAATAAAAGCATGTTTAGTGGCATCAATTAGCTTAAGAGTAGTACTATACAAACCGAAAATTTGTTCGTAGGATACTTACATTATGGTAAATCTCCTCCCTTCACTCCCAAATGTGGCCTTCTTTCTTCTTTTTTTTTTTCTTTTTTTTTTTTTTTGGGGGGGTGGTTACAACACTATTATGGCTTTTATTATGTTTATTAAAACAGTTCTGATGGATTTTATATGCAAATTTTTTGGTCAGGAATGCAATTTCCTATTAGAAGCATTAAGGAAAGTCATATGATCTAAGAAGCACGTACACGGACACGTGATACAGTTATGACATGACATGACACGACACGGATGCGCCGACATAGCAAATCTTCAAAATCTAAGACATGACACGGCGAAGACATGCTATTAATTAAATGCATATTTTATGCATATAACTAGATAATATCATATACCTTTACATCCATAATTCAAAATGCATCTTTTGTATTGTTTTGGGAAACTCTAGTGAAGTTATTCATTGATAAAATATGACAAAAAGGAAAAGGAAGAAGATTAAAAAGACAAAAAAAATGAAAAGAAAGGAGGTGTCATGTTGGAAGTGTGTCGGATGAATATCGTATCCGATATGTGTCCAACATAGGACACAGCCCCTCTAGAGAAGTGTCCATGTTTCCTAGCGTATGATCAACTAATTTTAATAGACTAATCTCTAGAGTCCACACAATCCATGTGCGAAGCAAAAAAATAAAAAACAAACAAACATAAAAATAAAAATAAAAGAAACTAGCATTTCTTGTGGTCGGGTCTTCATACGAGGACTAGGGAGTAGCGAGAAAACAAAATTTAATTACTAAAACCAAGGATACCCAAAACCACTCCCACTGCACCACTCATCACTAGCCAATTCACTTTCTCCACAAAAGTGTAATAAAAGAAAAATAACAAAAACTTTGGCAGCAGGCTAGCAGCAGCAACCGTTCATCAAATCTCTCAGTTTAAAGTAGCCTGCGAAATTGGCTTGGCCGTGGTGGATGGCACAATACGATCACAGGTGCTCTTGAGGAAGGAAGGGACGGATAGGTCAATGGGAAAAAACTTGGGCCAGCAATTGTCACTGATCTCACTTATTGCCTTGCAGCAAGCCGGGCTGATACCCAATCGGCCATTGATGATGCCAATTTGGCCACTGTTAGGCCAAAAAATCCCCACCAGACAACCTTGTATTTTCAACAGAGATGACCAGCACCGCGTAACATCTTTCGGGGACCATATTGAGACTAAATTTGAAGGTGTTATCAATTGAGGTTCTGGGGCCAACTGGGCGAGCCCTGTCGATACCAACATTGCGACGACCACCAACATCATTGGAAAGGTGTTCTGTGATTTTGCCGCCATGGTCATCACTTGAAATGTTTTTGGTATTAGTGCTAGTTTAGAGAGGTTTTGAAGGAGCTAGGCTTGTGGATTGAGAGAGGAAGAGGGAGGTGATTTATACTACTTTGGAGATAGAAAAATGTGAATAAAAAATTACTTTCAAAATCGAAACGATTGCTATGAATTGATGCAACATTATTTACTTTGAAATCCGTTTTATTGGTGCCATAAGCATCACTGCCACATTCAATTAGTACAATTGACTTTAATTTTTCTTCTTTCAGTTTTTTTTTTTTTTTTCCCTCTCTTTCTTTAATAATGTTTTGATAGGTTTTTAACCAATCCCAAAATGATAAAAATTTCGCTGCTTAGATCTTGATATATTTTTACTCTCAAGAAAACAAATCTACCTATTAAGGGTGATCAATTAACATTAATCCACCTTTATTTGACATATCATCGGATGCTGCTGTTAAGAGGGTTCCAATAGTATTAATTACCGGTACTTATCCGAAAAAAAAAAAAAAAGCATTAATTACCGGTCAAAAAAAACCTCACAACTCTTTACTTATCCCATGACTTAACCAAATTAGCACAATCTAAACTTTTCGAATTTATGTTCAGTATGTTCAGAACCACCTTGGGTGTAGTTAGCATTCCTCAAACCCAAACGCATCAAGAGGTCAAGTCTCAGAGGTAAGAGGTTACTGGTAAGAGGTGGATAAGTGGTTTTATTTTACCCCCCTTTTTTTTTCCTGACAATAAGACCGCATAACCCATGAAAAATCAGGAAAACTTTGTTTTGGTGACAACATAAGAGTTAAACTGTAGACTTTCATTTCTGGAAGTGTGGTGCCTTGCAAACTCAGCTTCTCCTTAGGGTTAACTATATGGTTTTTGAGATTTATTAGTCCAAAAAAAAAAAAAAAAAAAACAAACAAACAGACAGGTGGTGGGTGAATTTTCTCCTATAGTTTGAAAAAATAAATTTAATTAGTATTCGTGGCAAAGTACCATGTGAATGACACTGTTTTGTACTCATTTCCATTGAGGCATCATTAAAAGATTTGCTCACATTTAGCTTTAAATCAAGTTAACTAATTAGACCATTCTTATAAGATTTGGATTATTAAACTAGATTCAGATCGAACTATGTGATCTCTTGCCTATTCCTTCATCAAGGGTCCAAAAATGAAAACATCTATAAACAATCAAACACAAATAAGATTACAAAAAAAAAAAAAAAAAAAAAAAAAGGGCGGGGGGGGGGGGGGGAGAAAATAAGCACGCACAACACATAAATGTCATGAGCACGCACAACACATAAATGTCATGAGCCCATTGACAAATACATAGGCCTATTTCATAAGGAGGGCAGCTACTGTAATCCCTTAATTTTATTTGCACACCTCATTAATTTTAATTTCTCAAATTTTAAGAAAGATATATCATTTTGAACAACTTGGTAGAAATTAAATATATAAAAAAAAAATCTTTCATTCAAGTGGATTTTTTTTACAAAAAAATCCACTTGAACAATAAATTTTTGAATAAAATTTATTCTTCAAAGTTGTTTAAAATGATGTTTTCTAGTGGATTAGGCAATTAGTTTTCATAAAATTCTTTTATATTTTTCTAAAATCTTAAGAAATTAAAGTTAGTGGGGTGTATAAATAAAGTTAAGGGGTTACAATAACCGGCCTCTTTTGAAAGTGAGCAGGCTTTGGCAGGCCTGTGGGTTTTGTTAAGGGGGGAGTAGGGGTCTAGAGCCCATGTCACTCGGGTCGTGCTCACTTCATTGGGACCGGGCCGTTTCATGAGGACCAAGCCCATAAGCATAAGGCCCATTTTCTCTTCATTTTTCTTTTCTTCCTGATCATAGGTTCCAACCTCATTTGACTTAAAAGGGCAAATTTGTGTTTTGATCACTTAAAAATTTATGTTGCTGTGGAAAGCAACAAAAACCGCTGTGACAATATCGCCACCCTGACCAACTCTGCACCTCATCGGCCTATCCTATTATTACTATTATTGTTATTATTATTTATTTATTTATTTATTTTTTGTTTTTTGTTTTGCTTGGCAACAACTCTAGAGAGTGGAGATTCTATACCAGTGCATCAGTGTATTGAATCTTTTTATAATAAAGAAAAAAAAAAAAAAAAAGATAAAGGGTAATGAAATACGTAGCACCATATAAATAACATCTGATGTGGAAAATGACCTCTTTTACTACTTGTTTAATTTATCAACTTATGTGGCGATGGCAAATTGATTCCTATATTGAAAAATTAAGAGTTTGTTTGGCCATAAATTCTGAAAATTATTTTTAAAAATGTGATTTCAAAAAACTGCAAGAAATTAATTATGAAGAAATTATAAGAAATTTCTTGTGATTTCATGTTTCTTAATAAAATAAAATAAAATAATTTCTACGTTACTTGCGAATGGACTGCATTAAAAAAAAAAATATATATATATATATATATAAATACTTCTTCGATTTTTTGAATTAGGATAAAGTACTACTATAAACTAACCAACGGGGTAAGGGAGGTCTAGGGCTTGAGTTCCTCCAATGTAAAATGTAAAATTAAATTAAATGAAAAAGAAGAAGCTTATAGCCTGATTCGATTCCAAAAAAAATGATCTACCCAACCGCCTCATTAGTTCTATTTTCAACATTAGGTAATTTTAGCCATTTTCATTTTAAAAGTGAACCAACAAAAAAAAAAAAAAAATTGAAAATGCTATGAGAAAGGTTGTTCAAACTTTTAAAATTCTTTACATAACATGCATACTGGCTCTCAAATTTTTCTACTTATTGTACAAGAGCCCCTTTAGAAAAATCACTTACATATTGCCTAAATCCAACTTTAACCATGTTTGGATCAAAGATTGATTCTTGCATATGCTTTTTTAAGGCTTTGTTAATGACCTAGAAAGATCACCTACCTTGAACTTAGATAACAATTGGATTCTACCTTTCACGAGATAGCCTCATTGTATTTTGCACGAACGTTTGTGAGTAAATGAGTGAGTCCCTCATTATGAGTTAGACAATCCGATAAAGTGATGACATCATCATAAACGTACGTTAGGAAGAAATGGTGATAGCTCCAATCTTTTTTAGCAACTCCATTCAAGATGATGGATTTGTATCTTACAAGTGATATGAATTCAAATGGAGTCACTCAAATTCTCTAGGTCGACAGCCAAAGTAACAAGCCCTAAATTAATCACCATCCGCTCCTTATCTTTTCTTTTCTTCCTTGTATGAAGAATAATTACGTGCAAAATAAGCAAAAAGGCAATGAAAGGAATAGTTACGAAGTTATCCAAAAAGATTAGATTTCTTCGAAATAATAACACGAATATAACGTGCCAAATGATGAATGCGATCATGAAATTGATTCTTTAACATGGAATCATGAATGCTGAAATAACTAAAATCACTCTTTTAAGTAAACGTTCAACGTGTGCGTTGGGCTCCATTCAGTTTGAGGTTCATGGTTGCTAGTCTTTCATTTTACAGTAGAAATCTCCTTATCATGGAATTGGAACCATGAAAACCTCACTCCAATATATTCGACATATTGATTAGCAGCCTTGACTTGAGAAGTTTAATGACATAAAGAAGCATAGACACTACTTGTCCATGTTTTCTCTTCTTTTTTGGTTCAAACTTATCCATGTCTTCAATCCTCTTGTTAACCAACAAAATTGGAATTCCCAAGAAGAGTTTCATTTTGACCAACCTCTTCTCAAGTTTCCTCTCAAGGGTTGATGGAAAAATGTGTGGAAAATTTTACATTTGACTGATTGGTTTTGTGGAGTCTTCCCAAATGCAAGTGAAGATCATCAGCAGAGTCTAGTAAGACACATTTTGAGTGAGACCCGCTTCTCCAAACCAATCCCTTTCTTATTTCATTGTCTTACATCTGTATTTTTCTCTTTAGATTATGATTTTTCATGGAATTATTTATGACCCCATTTGTGCTTCCGTTTTTTTTTTTTTTTTTTTTTTTTTTTTTTTTCATTTTGGTTTTGTTTTTGTTTTTGGTTTTGCTTTGTTTTGTTTTATTTTGTCTTTGGTACTAGACTCGATCCCTGTTAGGCTGTCAGTCATTACCTAATATGTCAGTTCAAGAAAGATAGTTTGAATGATTTGATTCTGTGAATTTTTCCTTTTTTTAAAAATTCCTGCACTTTTTTCTGTTTGGCTTGGTTGAATTTTCTCCAACAACTTATTTTTAAATATATAGACCAAATATTCTGAAATTTAAGAGAAAAGCAGTCCAGTTTTGCTAAATATAATCAATCATTATTATTTGAATTTTTTTAAACATGATTTTGGCCAATTTTTTGCTTATCATTTAATTATTTATTTATCTTTGGACTTTGGTTGAAAATTTTTTTTAAGGGTCAAATTTTTTTAACCGTGATTAGAACATATTTGTAGTGAATCAATTCTTCGAATGAAATCATGGTGAACCCTATAAAGACATCCAATGGGGAAGTTGCTCAACCTTCATTTTCATCAAGTTAATTTATGGTCATTTTGATCAAAAGAAAAAAAAATACATAAAAATCATGTTCATTGTATATGAATAAATCACCCAAACAAATCCAAGGGAGTTTGTCCAGTTGGTAAGAGAAGAGCTCTTCTATTCTATCAATCTGGGTTCGATTCCTCTAGGGGAGTATTCCTAGAAATTAATTATGAATGCACCAGACTAATATGGGGGAGTGCCCTCTTAAGATCGTGCGGGAAGGGATTTAGTCGAAGTGTGCACAAATTGATCCGGACACCCTGACCGTCAAACCGAAGAAAAAAAAATCACCCAAACAATGATCTAGCACTGCCTTTATCTGATTTCCCCAAGACTTTGACTACCATGATGGCCCTCATCATAAAACAATTGAGGCTGGTCCTTATTTTTAAACTTTTAGTGCTAACATTCTAAAAAAATATAATGATTGTGAGCCTCAGGACCAATGGCCGACCCTTGTGAAGTCATTTTCCTTCCAATGTGATAAATAAAAAATAAAGAAGTGAAAAGCAACATCTTTAATAGGTGCGGCCTGTAATTAAAGCCCAATATATGTTGGGCTGGGACGGGCTCGGGAGTCTCATTTACACAAGGAAACGGCTATTGCAACCTCTCATTTTTATCACCTCACCCCTCATCATTTAGGTTTTTAAGATTTTATACAAAATATAGAAGATTTTTACAAAAACCGATTACATTGTTCACCAAAAAACATCATTTTGAACAACTTTGTAGAAGAAAGTTTTTTCAAAATCTATCATTTAAGTATACTTTTTAGCCATTTATAGCTTTCATTTCATTTTTTGCCAAAAAATCTACTTAAACGATAGATTTTAGAAAATTTTTCTTCTACAAGGTTGTTCAAAATGGTGTTTGCTAGTGGATATCAGGACCGGTTTTTGTAAAAGCCTTTTATATTATGCATAAAATCTTAAAAACCAAAACAAAAGGAAGAAAGAAGGGGGGGTGTTTGATAAAAAAAGTGGGGTCAATAGCCGTCCCCTTTACACAACTCAAAGGCGGCCAGCCACCCAACGCCCAGCCGTACTCACGGCCCGCAGGCAACAGCACTACATTCGTTTGGTTAATGGACCTCACATTTCTGCAAAATCATACTCCATATAAATAAGAGCATACCTGAATATTCTTTGTTAGCATCGTCATCTCCATCTCCGATACTTGATAATTAATAATTTTCAATTTTTAGAGAGGCAAAGAACAAAGAACTTTGAGAAACATAGTTATTTTTTTGAGAGGTATGGGAGAACAAGGGAGTTATGTTTTTTGGTATTTGGATTTGGTGTTGTTATAGTACTATGCTGTGCGTGATTGCATGACTGGTGTGTTGCCAGCCATGCGATCATGCACTATTTCATAGTGCATGATCGCATGGCTGGCAACACACTAACCGTGTAATCACAAACAACATGATACTGTTACAGCATCAAACCCTTTACCTGATTTTTGGGGAGACAAACGTGATGGAGAGAGTTAGAGAGGGAGGAAAGTGGGAGAGAGAGTAGGGATGAGATGGAAAAACATGTTTAAGTGGGTAATTGTTTTCATATCACTAAAATTACCAAATTATTTGTTCGCCTTATGAATTTATAAGGATTTTTTAGTAAATCTAGATACAATCCAACCACAAAAAAATTCTCTTAATATAGTAATATAAAGAATATGAGATAATCTATGATAGGCCGGGCACTGCTTCATCAAAATTGATGGTGTAATATTATTTTATATGCAAATGATAGGACTATGTATTGATCAAGACCATTAAAAAAGTATCCTTTTATTATCATTATCATCACTGTGCATACGATGCATGGTAGGGTAGCCAAACATTCTCAACAACGTTGGACGTGGTCACACAGGTTCCCCCAATAAAAGTCTTTGTTTTTTTTTAAAGGATTATTGATTTGAAAGGGGATATTTTTTAAACTAAAAGATTGGGGTTTTTATTATAATATAAATAACTATTATATAATCCAGTCGTCACCCCCACTTTGCCAAAGGATTCAGAACTTTCAGATTCATTTAGATTCTCCTTTTGGCCATTTTCCTTCACTCACATTAAAAATAAATAAATAAATGTCTAGCAACCTAATCTTCTAGAAGCATATTATTAGTCTTCCTATCTTTTGGTCACTGATTGGGACACTTTAATGTTTTAATATTAAGGGCAGTATATTATGGAGTATTAAAATATTATTATTATTATTATTATTAAAATTAAGTGTTAAAATATCACCATTAATTAACCTATAGATTTGACCTAATGATATTTTGTCTATCTTCAGAAGAAGGGAATTAAAAAGTTAAAAACCTTCACTACATCGCACAAAATTGAAAATGTTAAAACACCTATTTTTTTACTCAAGTTTATTTACCCCAACTAATATTGATGCTGACATGATAAATATTTATTTTGTTATTAAAAAATTTTATTGGTTGTTCTGATTGCCACATATAGTATCATAATAAAATCCATGAAATAAAATAAAATAATAATTAAATAATTAAAAAAAAGAAAAAGAAAAATAGAACAGCTTTGGCTGATGGCTACGTTAAATAATTATTCAAATCCAAGTTTGAAGTTTCATTTCTTGGTTCCAAATGCTCATCTGAAAGCATAAATAGTTTCTCCTTCCAAAAGCTCCTCTGATATTGATGCTCTCATTTGTTTTTCTCTGTGGATAATGTCCTCAAAATTCATATCTTCATTTTGGTATATGTGAGGGTGTGTGGCTGTTTTGTGGCAGAATAATGTACTTAAAAAATAGAGTCAAATTACATATACTCCCTTTGTCTCACAAATATAGTCCTCTTTGAAAAGCATGCAGATTAAGAAAAGCAATTAATGTATTGATAGCTTGAGAAAATTAAGAAAATTTATAATTTGACTTTTCAAAATAACAAACATTTTAGGACAACCAAAAAAGGAAAAAATGACTTATCTTTGTAGGACAGAAGGAATAATAAATTTGTTCTAGTTGCATGTTTTTATGAATTCTCTATTTTTTATTTTTCCTCATCTCTTTTGGGTGTATATGCCGCATGCCCAAGTGGCAAGATGAAGCCAACAGGGAACAATATATTATGTTTTCATAATTATTGATACTCTATACATTATCTCAATATGCTGCTGATGATTGGTACGTATTGGGAAAAATAAAGATGGGTTTTTTTTTAGGGGGTACGAGGAGAATCCTCATTCATAAGGAGGAGATTTTCTTGATTTTCTGTGATGGTACAATGAAATAAAGACAGTTCATATCATGTAGGACCCATTAATACACGTGAGATTTATATAATATGAATGGTTCATATTTTACTAGATCATATATCAATTATAATGAAGAGAATCTTACCCCTCATCGGTAAATAAAAATAATCTCCTTTCAACATGCAAAACGTCCCACCGTGTATATAGGTTCTTGAGATGTTTCTATCTTTTTTCCAATAGTGATTGTTTCTACCTCATATTTCAACTTTGTTGAACATGAAATTCTAATGCATTTGCATTCCACTTCGCTGTTTTTTAACAGGTTGATATGCCACATTTAACCCAATCTGCCCCATTTGTTGTCACCAAGCCCTTGTTTTGTCAGTTTATTTCACATCCCTTTATTCTTTAAGAAAGTTTTCGCTTTGTTTATGGTGAAGACTGCCTTAATTGGATTGGGTCAAAAAATGGTGACTTTTGCTCCAAATCTGCCTACACCCTTATTGATGACCCTCATTCTAATGACATTCCTAATGACCTTTGGGCAAAAATCTGGAAAGTTAATAGTATTCCCAAAATTAAAAATTTCTTATGGCTTTGTTGTCAAAGAAAGATTGCCTGTAATGATGTTCTTTTTAGATGAAACATCACCTTCTCTAACCTTTGCGCCATTTGTTTTAATGCATCTGAAACTGTGGAGCACTGTTTTGAGGGAGTGTGAGTATGCCAAGGATTTTTGGCAACTCTGTTGACCCAACCATTAATATGAATTTTGGTTTACCTCTAGAAACATGGATTCTCCATAATGTGGGTAGGAAAAATAGGGATATGAATAGATTCTTACCTCTGTCAATTATTTTTCGTTTTGGACTGTTCGGCCTATGGCACAACAGGAATAAATTTGTGTTTGAGTAACATTTGTTAATGCCTAAGGATAATTGTGACTCTATGTTGATTAAGGCCACTGAATACTTCCATGTTTCTGGGAAATTCAAGTCCCCAAGGTTAACCAAGCAGGTTATGGTGAGATGGGAACCTCCTATCAGTCCTTTTGCCAAGCTCAATACGGATGGCTCTTCTTTGAGTAATCCGGGGAAAGCTAGTTCTGGAGGGTTAATTCAGAGATCATATGGGTTAGTGGATCAAAGGCTATGCTCGCAAGTTGGGGATTATGTCTAGCCTTGAAGCAGGAGATGTGGGGCCTTTGTGATGGCTTGGACACTGCCTTGAAATGTAGCATAAGCAACCTCATTGTGGAGGTGGATGCTAGTGTGGTGGTCTCCCTTTTGCTAAGTCAGCTTTCAAATGCTCACCCATTGAGCTCTATTATTTGTGATTGGGGAACGGCTATTGCAACTCCCCATTCTTATCATCATACCCCCCATCTTTTAGGTTTTTAAGGTTTTATGCAAAATATAAAAAGTTTTTATGAAAACCGGCCATGATGTCCACTAGAAAACATCATTTTGAACAATTTTGTAAAAGAAAGTTTTTCCTAAATCTATTGTTTAAATATACTATTTAGCCATTTATAGCCTTTATTTCATTTTTTGCCAAAAAGTCTACCTAAACGATAGATTTTAGAAAAACTTTCTTCTACAAAGTTGTTCAAAATGATGTTTTCTAGTGGACCAAGCGACCGGTTTTTGTAAAAACTTTTTATATTTTTCATGAAATCTTAAAAACCAAAAAGAAAGGGGTGGGGTGATAAAAATGGGGGGTTGCAATAGCCGTTCCCAGCAAGTGGCTAATGGGCCAATTTCAAGAAATTCACTTTCAGCATAGCTTCCGGGAAACCAACAAGTGTGCCAACATTTTACCTCATAGGGGAGCTTTTTTTTATTCTAGTTGTATTAATTTTGATGATCCTCCTTACTGGATTTGTGAACAGCTTGATGCTGATCGTAAGGGTGTTTCTTATCCCAGGGATGTACCTAACTCTAGTATTTAATTTCAATCTAGTTTCCTTTTTACCAAAAAAAAAAAAAAAAGAAAGTCCTAGAGACCAAATTCTTCGCACGTGTAATGG
Organism: Liquidambar formosana; assembly: GCA_039720395.1. Classification (NCBI taxonomy): domain Eukaryota; kingdom Viridiplantae; phylum Streptophyta; class Magnoliopsida; order Saxifragales; family Altingiaceae; genus Liquidambar; species Liquidambar formosana. Next base: position 35,600,560 of record CM077825.1, read on the forward strand.
AAATCCTTGATTAATTGAATGGCCTTTTACAAATTATGCATTTCTTTATTTTGAAGGGTAAGAACTTCTCGTGTGTTCACACCATTTAGGAACTTTTAATTTTGACTAAATCTGGCTCGTGCTCTCCCACTAAGACTATATATAAACCCCACTTTGAAATTTTGGAAATTAATTTTCTGATAATTTAAAACAAAAATATGATTTATCATATGCATTTTTTTCAGCAGTAATTTTGCCACCTTAAAAAAAAATAGAAAATAGACAACGGCAACATAATCAATATTGTCAAACAAAGCCTCAAGAGGTGGCCGGTGCAGGTTTCTAAGACTTAATCTTTAAGAAGTGGAAGGTTTTGGGTTCGATTTCTTACTCTCTTTTAAGATTAGTCACCAATCAAGTTTATCTTGAACGTTAACTGATGCTAAGTAAGCCGTCCTTTTATCTTTTGATATCAGGGTGCACCTAATACAACTTTAAGGTGCATTTCAAAACATTTATCCGCGACTCATATTTCTATGAAACCAATCGTTGGATTAAATATGATTCATATATAGATCATGCATGCCAAAAAAATCAAGTTGATCCAAGATTTAGAAGTGTTTCATTCAGAAATATCCATAAATGAGCGCAAATGTAAGTTTTGGATCGAATGATAATCAATCTCAAATCATTTTGATTTTTGGCATGGATGGCTTACAAGAGAAGTCTATGTTATTCAACGATTGATTTCATAAACTACAAGTCACAAATAAGAGTCTTGAAGTGCACTTGATTTTCTCTCAATCTGCTTGGGCTAGTTCATGCAACTTAATTATTGAATCGGATTCTTCGGTAGCAGTGTCTTGGGTTAACAGCTTTGTCAGCATCTGGAAACACAGATTCATCCTTGATGAGATTTTTTCCATGCTTAAGGGGGTGTGAGTCGAACTGCACGTTCTTGGCTTGGCTGTAAGGAAGCACCGGCTCTGTTTTTTAAGGTGTGATCTATCCTTTGTTGTCCTCTGTCATCTTACTTTTCTCCACCTCTCTTGTTTTAATTTTTGGGGGAATCTGTTCCTTTTAAGAAAAGGCTCTGTATCTCCTCTTCTTGTTCTTGTTGTGTGTAGCTGTTCTCAGCTTGGGGGTTTGTGTTTGGGTGCATGTCTCTGTTTTTGGGTGTGGATGTTCTCTATCTTTTCTCATTAATATAATTAAAACCCAACAACCCCCCCACCGAAAAAAAAAAAAAAAAAAAAAAAAGAAAAAAGCCAGATAAACGTAACTATCCGAGTACAATATACGTTCACTGTTGTTTACATACAATTCTTAGGTGTGTTCACATTACAACGAACGTTTTGTGAGCTTTGGTTCACATATATATATATATATGAGTGTGTGTGTGTGTGCTCCTTCACTTGTGAGAGACATAAACCACACATGGTCTTTCAATTTTTCCTTTCCTTCTTTCTCTTTCTTCTTTGAAAACTTATTTCAATTCCTCCTTTGTGTAAGCTAGTTTCAGACACTTTTCCCATCTCCTTTACGTAAATCAAAGCAATGGAAAACAACGGCCCTCCACCAAGGAGAGGTCTGATCATACGTAACGTATTGAAAGGGACATTTGATGTGGGGAAGAAATTAATCGCCATAGCAGGATGTTGTTTCGGCAGAGAGGGACCAAGAAGGCGGTGGCAAAAGCTCGGACTCTGCGATCCCACCGGCAAGCGGCTACACTGTCAATGAGAAAGGCCATGATTGAGAATTAGAGGCATTCTGTTTTGGCCAATTTAGATTACTTATGATAAATTATATGAGAGAGAGAGAGAGTCTTCTCCAATATAGCTGAAATGAGTATGTTGTAGTAGCAGGTAGGGATTATAGCAAGTGATGCTTTTAGTGAGTTTGGTGTATGGATGTTTGATTTCAAGTCTTTTTCTTTGTGAAGTCCCTCTCTTTCGTTGCCATTTCCTCAGGTTTTGAGTTAGTTGCATTTTCATATAATAGTGCGTGCTAAGAGGTCCATGTTCTTCTTCTTGTTGAATCTTCTCCTCTTTGAGTAGTGATACACAGGACCACTATTAGAGGACCAAAATATAAGACCACTGACGTGGCTGAAATCTGATTGGTCGGTGATTTTAACACTGTTAAGAGCCAAAAAAAATATCTAAACATGGGAGTTCCTAATTTCTCGGGTCAAATTGCTTCAAAAAATCAGACAATTGTACAGTGTGTGACTTCTGCAATTTATCTTGAAAATTTTATCAACTGAACTGCACCTATTTTGCGTATCTATCCATTCCAGTTCGTCAAGTTTTATCTTTGTATAGTATGCAATCAAGAAAACATAAATATTTTCAATCAACTTCTGCAATTTATCTTGAAAATTTTACCAACAGAACAGTACCTATTTTGCGTATCAATTCATTCCCATTCGTCAAATGTTATCTTTGTATAATATGCGATCAAGATAACATGAAGATTGTGTTTCAACTTCTGTAATTTATCTTGAAAAATTTACCAACTGAACTGCACCTCTTTTGCATTTCTATTCATGCCCATTCGTCAAGTATTATCTTTGTATAATGTGCGATCAAGATAACATGAAGATTGTGTTTCAACTTCTGCAATTTATCTTAAAAATTTTACCAACTGAACTGTACCTCTTTTGTGTATCTATCCTCTTTTGCGATCAAGATAACATGAATACAAAGCCAAAAACACAAACACAATCGTTCGAAAATCAACTAACCTTCACAATCGTAGCATTGAGGATGTCAAAAAACTTAAAAAATCTTAATACTAAACCAAAACATGAACTCAAAAATTGAACGAATCTGACATGATCGACGGAATCCGACGATATTCCCATACCAAAAAAGGATCCCAAAATGATAAAATGATGAGTGTGATCCCTAAAAAATAAGGCGTACAAACAGTCGTGTGAACAAAAAACCAAACAATTTGAGAACCGTTATCCCTCAATTATAGGAACCCAAATAAAGGAAAAAGTCTGACATTACTCTTCAACATCCACCGTTAGTCGGCACTACAATTTCGTCCCCATAATCGTTTTCCTTGTGAAAATGAACTAGAAAACTTTTTAAAATGATATGAGAAAGTTTGTTCAAACCTTCTTTTCATATTTCACTATGTCATTTGCAAGCACTACTTGACACATAATGGACTGACCTCAAATTTGCTCCATATTTTTACAAGAGCCCCCGCAATGAAATCACCTCTTCACTCTCATCCTCACGAGAAAATTCATAGGCCTACCATCAAAAGTCTCTTCCACTAAAGAATTTCTAAAATTGATTGTATGTGATCTCAATTATGGTATAGCTCCATTTTTAAATTTTTTTTTTTTTATTTAAATGATGGCTGGATTTGTACATTAGGTACCACATGAATTCAAATGAAGCCATTCAGTTCTATGGCATAACCAAACAGCTCTAAATTAATTATTTCTTCTTCTCTTTTATTTTTCGAAAAGAACAATTACAAAACAAGTGAAAATGGTTTACTTTGGACAAGTCAATGAAATCATAGGTAAAAAAAACTATCGAAGGTATTACTGGAAACATATCTCCCTAGAAACATAAAGAAAACAAACTGAAATTATTAGTTATTGACTCATCCAGTAAGACTTGATTTCTTCAGAATGATTGCATGGATCCAATCCATCAAATGGTGAATGCATGGGACCCATCACCTAAGGTCCCACAGTAACACTTTTCCACCCCCTAAAAAAAAAAAATAAATAAATTGAAATTGACTTCTAATATGGAGTCGTCAACCCGGATTAGAAGTCAATGATTAAAGTAAAGAGTCAACTTCGGGCTCCATTTGGTTTGAGATTACGCTTGCCAGCCTTTCTAAAATTAAAACTCCTTATCATAGAATAGAAATTGGGGAAATTAGTGAGAGATACACGTTTGGGGGTTTGTTCAAGTCTCAAGTCACCTATAAAAACTCTTTTAGCCTCAAGTCCATTACACATGAAGAAACAGTAACATTTTGGGAACAGCTGTAAAAAATCTTGCCATAAATACAACCTAATGTCCTTCTAAACATATATGACAAGGTTTTAAAAGGAAAATCAGCCACTAATTTCCAAAATCAAATCCATCCCATTCATTACACCGCCTTTCTAAACACATATGGCAAGGTTTTAAATGGAAAACCAACCACGATTTATGGAATCAAACCCATCCCATTCATTATTTAGGTTTGCTAAATGTCCAATAAAAATTCATACCCGTCAAGTTTCAACAAATGTAACTAGTTGAGGATGTATGGCCTTTTTGTGGACTTATTTTACGTAAAATCACGTAACTAATCTATATGCGTGTGTATTTCCAAAAAAAACCACAATGTAACTATTCCAAATAATTTATGAAATTTCATAACCCACATCAATAATGTCAAAATCCCTAAATCGGAATTCAAATAAATCAAAACAAACCCCAATGTTTAGTTACACGAATAGTTACATACTTACATGCCTACACTTCGTCCTCTTCATTTATTTGTTTGTCATGTATCTGTTCCCCGCTATAACAGTTACAGTAACTACAATCACATACATCTCTAGTTACATGTAATTGAAACCTAGGTAACTAATTACCCATTCAATTTCTTTAAAAAAAACAAAAAACAAAAAAAACAACCTAAATTTAGCAACATGTTCAAAAAGTTACATGATGAAACAGAAGGTCTACTACCAAAGAGATGCCCGCAGGATTGTGAATGACAAAGGGAGAAAAAGTAGGAGTAGTAATTCAGGGAATTGAGGGAGGTAAGGAAGGACCTGACAAAGATGGAGAGAGAGAGTTTTAGGAAGTATGGGAAAATAAATGATGAGAGTTATGAATGGGCGAAAATAATTGAGGGGAGTTATGGGAATTAATTGAGGGAGATTAAGAAGGAAGGTGTAGAGCATATCACGGTACGAAAAGTAGGGGACGTTGGGATTGTGATGGAAGAATTTGAGTGATAGAGATTTTGTAAAGATTTGGCCGAAATTCAAGAGATTTTCCAAGTGAGTTATTCCTATTTCTAATCTTTATACAATTTGTGCCTTTATATCAAGAGCATTTTTGTCCTCCCAACTTCTAGTGTACTAGAGACTAAATGTATTTTTAAAGAAGAACTTTATGCAACACAAGCATTACTTTTTAAACTTGAGGCGAAATGCCCCATAGAAATTTTAAGATTCTAACTCATGAATAATATCCTCTTTTAAAGTTTGATAAAATAAAGGTTGACTATATTTACTTTCATTAGTCAATACTCATTAAGTAATAATAAAATAAAATAAAAAAGGGTGGATTTCCAAGAAAGAAGAAAGAAGAAAGAAGAAAGAGTTTCATTTTGACCAACGTCAATTCGTTGGTAATTGGTCGATGGAAAGATTAATACAATAACTGGCAATTTAGTGGGGGTGGTCCTGAATTGTTTTGGAATTCTAATACGTCTTTTTCCAAGTGAAGATCAGCTAACAAATTAAAGCAGAGTATAGAGAGGACAGACTTGAGTGGGACCCACTTCTTCAAATCTCATTTTGGTTTCATTGTCTTCAACATCATTTTCATTACCTTAGTCATCTTTTTATGACTTTTCATGTCAAAAATTTGTAAATCAATCTGTATTATTACTCCCTATTATTGTTATAATTGTGCCAAACCCAATTTGCTGCATATTTTTCTTACTTCTCAATTGGTATGCAATCTCAATTATGGTGATAGCTCCATTTTTTTTTTATTCTTTATTTTTTTTAGTTCCAGTAAAAGTGATGGGTTTGTAATTTAAATACAACATGAATTCAAATGGAGCCATTCAAGTTATATATGGGATAATCAAGCAGTCCTAAACCTTAAGGGGTGGACTAATTATCCTAGAGCCTAGCTCTTACCAAGAGGTCTTAGTTGGGTTGGGTTCAACTCTCACTACTCTCCCTCAAGGCCATCTCCATAGAGTTTGTCCTGTAATTTCTCAGTATTTGTGAAACGGGGGGATTGCATGTGTTCAAGAAGAATTAATCAAGTACAAAGCATCTAAAACCTCATGAGAAAAAAATAAAATAAAATAAAACAAACTATCCTAAATTAATTATTTCTTGCTTTTATTTATTTTTTATTTTTTTTTTTTTTGTGGTTTCAAAAAGAGTTCCAAAAGAAGTGAAAATGGTTTACATTGGACAATTCAATGAAATCAATGGTCATTGACTCTTCCAATAATACTTAATTGATTTCTTCAAAATGATCGCATGGATCCATTCCATCAAATGGTGATTGCATGGAAATTAAACCATCCCCTAAGGGCCCACAGTAACATTTTCCCCCTTATAAATAAATTTTTAAAAAATAATAATAAATTAAATTGACTCTCTAACATGGTGTTGTCAACCCTGAAATAATTAAAAGTCAACTATTAAAGTAAAGGGTAAACTTCGCAGCAAAAAAAATTTTAAAAAAAAAGTGAAAAGTGAAAAAAAAGGTGACGACTCTGTGCTTCATTTGGTTTGAGCTTTATGCTTGCCAGCCTTTCATTTTAAAGTTTAAAGCTCCTCATCATAAAGTTGAAAGCATGCGTTGTCAAGTTTAGGAAAATAGAGGACTGGAGGAGTTGAATGAAGCATTGGCTTCAATAGCCAACGCAGAGTATAAAAAGACCCATTTGAGTAGGACCCACTTCTCCAAATGTCATTTGGATTCCATTGTCCTACATTTTTACCTTAGTCATATTTTTTACTATGACTTTTTTTTTTTTTCTTGGTTTGACCGTCAGATGTCCGATCCAATTTGTGCGTCCCTCGATTAAATTTCTTTCCGAACAATTTTAAAAATGCACTCTTCCACACCGGTCTATTGCATTCAAGAATTATTGATTTTACCTTAATCCTTAATCATATCTTTACCTTAATCCTCCAAGTTGGTTGGTGCCAACTGCCAACTGCCAACTCTACTAGACGTCCCATCTTTTATATATTGAATCTTCTTTTGATGATATTCCTTTTCTACCGTTTGTACCCCAATATGTTAAGAAAGATATTTCAAATGATATAATTGAAAGAATTTTTCCTAACAAAAAATTCCTCCAAATATTTTTCAATCTAGCTTGATCGAAGTTTCTCCAATAAATTATTTTATTTAAAATGATTTTTAATATATATATATATATATATATATACACACGATATTAATCAGATGCAAGACATCCCAGAAATAATCTATGATCGGGAGCTGTGCATAGCAGCTTTGTGTAAGCATAAATGCCATGCATGACTCCCTACCATGCAATCTATTTGAACCTGAAATTTTAGAAAATGGCAATCAAATTTCCCAAAAAAATTAACAAATCATTATTATTTGAAATTTTTATTTATGGTCACTGTATTTGAGTAAGTCACAGTAATAGTGATCTGGCACTGCTTTACATGTCTACTCCTAATGTGACAAAGGAACCTTTTTCGTCGGTGAGTACTAGGGGTGTTCATGGTTTAGGTTAAAACCGAAAATCAAACTGAACCAAACCAAACCGGTCGGTTTGGTTTGATTTTTTGGTCCTTAGGTTTGGTTTTGGTTCTAATTTTAGAAAACCGAATTAAATTGGTTTGGTTTTGGTTTTCATGTTTAAAAAACCAAACCAAACCGAAAAAAACCGAAAAAACCAAAAAAATATAATATAAATATATATAATTTTATATATTACATATTAAACTTAGTTTGTAAATTTTTTATTCTAATAAGGGCATAATAGGTAATAGATTGTAAAATTTCTTAATGTTTTTTCTTTATTAGATTGGCATGTATTAAACTAGTTATTATTGTTGTATGAGATATTGACACGTATTAGATTGGAGATTTGAATTTAGATTGACATAAGTCAATACTTTTCTATTTTGATACAATGTTTAATATTTTTTTTAGTTGCTAATGTAATGATTTTATTAAAAATGTTTTTATTTAGAGTTTGGCTCGCCATTTTTCTATTTTTAATTATTTGTTGTTATTTGATAGGATAAAATCGAAACCGAACCGAACCAAATTGAAATTTTATGGTTTGGTTTGGTTTGGTTTTTTTATAGTATGATTTGGTTTTGGTTTGAGAAAACAAAAACCGAAGTATAATGGTTTGGTTTAAAATCTACCCTAAAACCGAACCAAACCGAACCACGAACACCCCTAGTGAGTACTGTGGTTTTAGCGCAATATTGGGCCGGGCTAAGCTAGGCTCCGGCGAGAATGTCAAGTTTTAGTACCCAATGCTCGATTGATAGCAATGGTTATGGCAAGTCCTTAATTTTATTTGAACACCTCACTAATTTTAATTTATAAAAGTTTTACAAAAAATATAAAAGGATTTTTATGAAAATTATTCGTGTATGCCAGTAAATAAATATATAAAAAAAAAATTTCATTTTGAACAACTTTACAAATAAAAGTTTTTCCAAAATATCTATACTATTATATAAAGTCAATTCTCTTTTGTCGTTGGTATGTATTTAAATTTATCAAAAATTCTCTTTTAACTATCACACTTTTAAGAAGATTTAGGGGTAATATAGTAATTACGAGAAACTACAATTAGTTATTTACTCTCAACTGGGCACGGATTCTTACTCTCCCACTCTCCTAAAATCTTTCCCTAATTCTCTCTCTTAGAAACTGATATAAATTTGAAATTTGATAGTTATCAAAACAAAAATCTTCAACTAAATCCCAAATTAATCTCTTCTAAATGTGTGTTGCACACGCGATGTGTGTGCCCGATGGCTAGTGTCGTTTAAGTGGACTCAATGACTATTGACCGTCTGTCTCTGCTTCATTTTTTATCCAAAATCCACTTAAACGAAAGATTTAAAATTTAAAAAAAATTATTTTATAAAATTGTTTAAAATGATGTTTCTAATGGACCATATGACTAGTTTTCATAACAACCCTTTACATTATTCTAAAGTATTAAGAAATTAAAATTAATGATGTGTGCAAACAAGATTAAGGGATTGCAATAACCCGTCCTTAGACAGACACGGCCCACTTCACTACTTTCAAAACGCCAAACAACAGCCAATTAATTAATTAAAGGGAATAACTGAACAGTCAAACATGCTCTAATTTTATCAAGTGAAAATGAGCAAATATTGGAGGAGGCATGCAATGAAATGAATTGGTTATCAAGTTGTAATTCTCTCCTTTTTCTTTTCTTTTTTTTTTTGGGGGGGGGGGGTGGATTTTTATTAGTTTTTACCTAATATGTCAAGAAGGATATTTTGGATGATTTTGATCCACTGAAATTTTCTTTTTTAGATTATTAAAAAAAAAAAAAAAAAGCCAATCCTCGATGCACTTTTTTCGGTCTGGCTTTATTGAATTTTCTCCAAAACAAATTATCTTTCTCAAGGGGTTTTCAAAAATATGTATCTGTAGAGACCATTTTTTATGAAATTTCAGAGGAAGGTAGTCTTTGCTAAATACAAAAAATCATTATTATTTAATTTTTTTGGTTTGAGCACCTATTCAAATTTGATTTATTGGGATTTTTTTTTTTTTTTTATAAAATGATTTTGGAAATTTTTTCATATATTTATTTCTTTCATGCATTTTTATTTTTGACAAAACTTTTATCCATGATTAGAACATATCTACTAGTGATTCAATTCTTCTTATGAAGTCAAGCACACAAAAATAACACTTATTTCCCTTTTTTTTTTCTTTTTTTTTTCTTTTTTTGATATAATTGGAGGAATTCAAACCTCTAATTTATCGTTAATATTACCATCTACCTCACTACTAAGCTAGCCCCACCGGCCACTTCCTTCACACGGTATGTCACATTCCACATACCAAGTCTACGTTAAGTCATACTAAGACTACTAGAATTTTACCCCTGTGACAATGATAGTCATGACTTAAGCACTCTCTTGCATCGTCATCGTCCATCATCATCTTCATTGATAGAGACAGGGCATGCGATGCATGGTAGGGTAGCCAAGCATTCTAATTTTTTTACAATGAAATTATTAAAAAGGGGTATTATTGAACCAAAAAGAAGGGGGGACCAGCAAGCCTTCTTGTATGAACTTGGGCTTGCTTTGATGATGGATAGGTTTGTAAAATTCATATAAAGAAATTTCTCTACATAAAATTTAATTTCATGAGCCCATTGACAAAGGCATACGCCTATTTCGTAAGTTAGGCGGCTATTTTAACCTCTTAATTTTATTTGCACATCTCATTAATTTTAATTTCTCAAATTTTAAAAAAGATATATAAAGTTTTTATGAAAATTGGGCACAATATCCACTAGAAGATATCATTTTGAACAACTTTGGAAAAAAAAAAAATTTTTAAATCTTTTATTCAAGTGGATTTTTTTGACAAAAAAATGAAACAAAAACGATAAATGACCAAAAAATCCACTTGAACAATAAATTTTGGAAAAATTTATCTTTCAAAGTTGTTCAAAATAATGTTTTCTAATGGATTAGGCAGTTAGTTTTCATAAAATTCTTTTATATTTTTTAAAAATCTTAAGAAATTAAAATTAGTGGAGTGTATGAATAAAGTAAAGGGGTTACAATAACCGGCCTCTCTTTTACGTGAGCAGGCTTTGGCAGGCCTGTGGGTTTTGTTAAGGAGGGAGTAGGGGTCTAGAGCCCATGTCACACGGGTCGTGCGCACTTCATTGGGACCGGGCCGTTTCATGAGGACCACGCCCATAAGCAAAAGGCCCATTTTCTCTTCATTTTTCTTTGGGGAAATTAGTAATAACCCCTATTAGAGACTGTTTTTAACCAAAACCTCACCATAAGATTTTTTATCTCCATAATCCCTTTTTTAACAGTTTTTTTTTGTGATAAGGTAAGTAACAATTTTCGTATACCTATTTTACCCTTTTTTTTTAATTTTTAATATTGTTTATACTAGATTTTTAGAAAGGGTGGATTCTATGAAAGATGTGTAACGGTTTTGGAGGGGGGGTTTCCATTCGTGGGAGAGGAATCTTAGGAAGATTATCTTTCTCTCTCTTTAACTCAACATTAATTGGTTGGAGGGGTGGTTTCCATTCGTGAGAGAGGAATCTTAGGAAGATTGTTTTTCTCTCTCTTCAAATCAGTATTAATTGGTGTGTTGCATTCAAGTTCAAATCTGTATTTTCTCTCTCCTATCGTCTTCCACATCTCCTTCCCCTTCCCCTAAATTTGTATTTTTTTCTATGATGAAGCTAGGAACAGTAGAAATTGAATGGGAATGATCCAATGATGGCCATGTTACTTGGATCGCGACCGTAGTTGTCGACCCCGTCATTGCACACAACTCCTACCTCTTCTTCTTCTTCTTCTTCTTCTTCTTCTTCTTCTCTCTCTCTCTCTCTCTCTCTCTTTCTTTCTTTTTTTTTTTTTTTTTTTTTTTTTTTTTTTTTTCATTTCGTAGAATCATATTCCCATATTTTGTTTTTATTTTCTTCTTTTATGTGTTTTTGGTTGATTTTTTGTACAATCCGATGAATAGATTTAATCATTTTGAGTTTTGCTGCATTTTTTTGGTTCGTTTGTTCTAATATGTTGATTTTTTCTGTATTTTTTCGATGTAAGTGTAATTCGGTTTTATGCTGATGATAGTAACATGATACTGTCATCAGTTTAGTTTATGATTATTTAACTTATGAACAGTAACACGATATTGTTGGAATTATTTTACACATGTTAGTATGTTTCTATATATACCTATATGGTCATATAGTTTGATTTCTATGTATATGCTGATTTTTTTTGCATTTTTTTTTTTTTTAATGTAAGTGTAATTCAATTTTTTTAGTGATGACAATAACACGATACTGCCATAATTCAATTTTATGTTGATGACAGTAATACAATATTGTCATCAGTTTAGTTTATGATTATTTAACTTATGGATAGTAACACGATACTATTGGAATTATTTTACACATACTAATATGTTTCTATATATACTTATATGTTTATATAATTTGATTTTTATATATATAGTAAGTTGTTTTCACTTCATACCATACATTTGGAATGTGATTTTGTACATTTGGAAAGTTGTTTTTTTATTGGAATTCTATTTCTATATAAGTCGTCGGAAATTCTGATGGGTTTATTAACAATATCCCTGATTTTCGAGTATAAAGAGTACAATGGCATGGTTGTAAATACTTCCACCAGTAAAATGAGAGGCTTTTTAGTCCGTATGAGGTTGAAAGGGGTTTTAGCAAAATTGATTCTTATGTAGGGCCTATTATAAAAAGAGTCTTAGGGGTTTTGACCAAAATTACTACTAATGTCTTAGAAAATGACTACTAACTTAAATAAAAAGGACTACCAATTGTAATTGTTTCCCCATAGCCTGACCAATCTAAAATTCCCCCGAATTAATTTTATTTTTTCTTGGGACCAACTCTGCCCCTCATCGGCCTATCCTATTATTATTATTATTATTATATTTTTTTTGTTTTCTGTTTTGCTTGGCGACAATTCTAGAGAGTGGAGATTCTATAAGCAACAGTGTACTGAATCTTTTATAACAAAGAAAGGAAAAGAAATAAGTTAAAAGGTAATGCAATACCGTGTGAAGATGCAAGAGAGTACATGTTCCTGTATACTACAATTCGGTCCACATTCATAAAGTAAACCCATCAGTCCATCACCCACCCGAGCTTGGATTTGGTGTTGTGCACTTGTCAGCACTACACACAATATGGTTAACTACACACCTAGCTGTTAGATGTAAATAACACCAAATCCTAAGTCTACCCAAGAGATTGGCCCATTGGCAAGCTGAGACTAGATAAATGTCTCATGAAAGCATAAGTTGAGTGTTTGAAACCTCACAAAAGTATTGATCCTTTTTAGGGTTACCCCCAAGGATGGTATTTACTTGATACATGTGGGACCAAAGGACTGTACATGCATGTCAAGGGAATTAATTATAGCCAAAACCTCACATACCCTTGTTATTAATTAAAAACAAAAAAATTACAAACAATTTTGAGAGGGCTCAGGTAGTTACCCTTAAGGGCAAGTTATAGTGTATTTTAAATATTATTGAAGGTATAAAATTATATAGGTATAATTTTGAATTAGACTATCTAAAAAAAAAAATTAGAGTCATCTTCATAGTTGATGTCATAGGATAAATTTTTAAAATTCATAACATCCCTCTATTTTGAATTGTCACTCATTTTTTATGATGGTCATCATCCTTTTGAATGTTCTCATTCAAGATGACAAATTTTGTCTTCAAAAGAATCAAAACTACATAAAAAATAAAAAATAAAAAAAAAGGTTAGAATCATTTTATTTTCATTTGAATCACCAAATGGGCCCTTAGTGTACGAATTTTTAAGGAATTTTGACAGTGAAAGTATTAAAATGCTACATGTACCACTTCAATTACCCATTAATAAGTACGTCAATCGTAGGTAGGACTACTCTCCTCTTCTCTCTCTCTCTTCCCTTTTTTTTTTTTTTTTTTAATGGGTAAGATGGCAAAAGAAAAAAATTTATAACACGATATATCAATGTGACCGATAATGGTAGGATTCTAATTAACAGAAAAAATAAACTCTTTTAACTTTGAAACTATATACAATATTGTTACATTCCTAATGTCTCATTTCGATTAAATATGAAATTGACTATATGTATATTAATTCTTATACATCCTTTCTTTATAAGCCAATATTTAAAAGTAAGTTTTACCTAAGAATTTGTACTAGCCACTATGTCGAGTAGAATCAAATGTAGAATAGTCTTATTTTATTGATTGCAGATAGATGAGTGTGTATAACGACATTACCCTTTCATGCAGCCTTTGACAACTATTACCCAAAAAAATAAAGAATAAAAAAGGAGGAGGAGGAGGAGCAAGACTTAGAGACAGCACGTGATGGCTTTTCAAGAATTTGTTGATATACACTGTCAACAAAAAGGCAAACAAAACAAAAGAAGAAGACAACACGTAGGGTGCGTTTGGTTTGGGAAAAGAGAATGTGATGCCAGGAAATGAGACATTATTTGGGAATGGGAATGTGAATGTGATGAATATTACCTATCCTCACGTTTGGTTGGTTGGGAATGGGTATTGAGAATCCTTTAAACATTCCCAAATCCTATGTTTGGTTGGGTCAGGAATATGATTCCTATTTAGATGAAATTCCTATACCACCCTTTAAATGAGAAAGCTGGGTTCACCTCTCTCCCCCTCACCACCGTCACCTCTCTAGCAACTAGCCCCTTCTATCTCTACCACATCACTTCCTTCTCCATCACCCAGCTATCACAACCACCATTGATCACATCACTTCCTTCTCTATCACAACCATCCAAAATCATTCCAACCCTCCCCAACAATTGAGAAAAAAAAATTAAAAAGAAAAAAATTTGCTAGAACTAGAGTCGATATAGTTATAAGAGGAGAAGGGCATGGAAGGAATAAGATTTTGTTGTTTGTAAGAATGAGGGGCACGCGTGTCATTTTTGTTTATCATAAAAGCCATGCCCGGGCATCAAAACGTAAACCCACCTCTCCTGTGGTATTCGGATACCCACCCTTAGTGGGAATCCAAAGGTAGCGGGAATGCACCTTTGCCTAAAATGGGTTCATCCCAAACGTGGGAAAAGGGAATCAAAGCTCATTCCCAGGCATGGAAACCCTGAACCAAACGCACCCGTAAAGAAATCTTTGATAAGATTTCACTGCTGGGTGCACGTGTGTATATTTATCTATTCGTATAGTCGTATAGAGTATGGACTTGAATACTAATTAACCATGCCAAAACTGAAACACCGGGAGACAAAGCTTTCCAAAAGACAATGTAGACATTTGTCCACATACTCTTGCACACTCCACACCACATGGAACTCTCTGTGACGATTGGATCTTTTGTTACAGCCGCTGACCCACACTTCATATTATACAAGAATCCCACACTTGGGTATCTCTCCACACACACCCCCTTTCATTTCTTCTTACAGTGATTTTGGAAACTTTTCAATTGTTCCCTTTGTTACATACCTTCCAATCTCTTTGCACACAATGGATAACAGAGGTACCCAGCCAATGGAGACAGGGAGATCAGCACCAAGGAAAGGTCAGAGAGCAGACATCCGTCTACCAAAGAGAGGTCAGATCATAGAAAACGTAGTAAGAGAATTGAAGGAGATGCTAAGCGGTGGCGGTGGCGGTGCCGGCGGCGGCGGCAGCTCCCCGGCAAGCGGCTCTACTTAGGGTAAAATTCACAGAGAGAGAGATGAAACGAGTGAGTTTGTATCTGGCATGGGGTTAAAGTAGATTAGTAGGTATTAGGTAAGGCCTTTTTTGAGTTTTGAGTTTGGAGTTTGGATGTTTAATTTCAAGTTGGTTTCTTGATATGTGAACTCTGTCTTTGTTTGCAATTTCTTCAAGCTTCTGAGTTGGTTGCATTTAAACATAATGCCAACAGATCCATGTTCTTCTTGATTTTGGGCACATATATGTAAGAATATTAGTAATAATTAACTTCTCGTACCCCATTCGGAAGCAAGACTCTTTCCTTTAGAAGGATAGAGACGCCATCAGGCTAACAAGTCATTGGTCATGTTCTTCTTCTTGAACTTTATTCTCCTTCTTTTTAAAATTTTTTTGTTTTTTTGTTGCCTTCAATTCTGACTTCCAAGAACCCTGAACTTCAATATATCGAAAATATTCTTCTGGGTATTGGTCGATGATTCATAATATTTCAATAACCATGTTAATATTTAGAACTCTGCGATCTCTGTGCAGAGGGAGCCAGTTCAGAAAATTTCCAAAGCAATGTCTATCCCCAAAAGAGACCCACAAAAGATCCTGATCAAATTCCCCAAGAGCTTTCACTCTCTTGAAAAATTCCTTAGTATCATCAGATTGAGATCTCGTGTCGAATATTCCCAACCTTACACACAAATGCCAAGACACTATCCTTTTTCCTTTTTTCCTTCTTTGTTTTCTTCGCCTAAATAATAGGATAAGCATACATGACATGGCATGACCCTATTCTCAACTTGTGATAGAAACCCAAAGAGTACTATGTAACCACATCCATTAACTTGCAGGCACTACCTAAGAAATATACTACTACTAATTGTTGATAAAGCTTATGCAAATCAACCCATCAAATTCTGCCTAATTCCAAGCTCAAATTTGACAAATTCCCTCTTCATTAGAATTTCATATCCATTTCTAGACACAATTTAAACCCTCCAAATTCCCGTGTTCAAATTACGGCTTCAACTTCAGAGGTTCCGAATTTAGCTAGCTTGCCAAACGTAGAATTTGCCTCCTAGAATTTGGGAAGTTCTGTTTTATAATCAGCATAGAAATTCCTCTTTGGAGATAAATTTGAAGCTTGACAATGCTTGACATTTCCTTTGGAGACCAAATTTCACATCAACGCAAGAAACGCATATAAAAGGCTTTGCCAACTTTCAAATTTATTTCCAACCGAAGAATTTGGCATCTCCAAAGGAGATGCCACCCTCAATGTCTATTTTCAAACATGTTAGTTGGATTTTAAATATATATATATATATATATTAAAACCAATATCAATTCCTCTTAAAAACCAAAACAACTACCAAATTTCCCAACTGCAGCCGACACATTATTTGAACGAACAGATTTATCCAATGGGTCAAATAATTGACCTGAGAATTTATAGAGGAAAGCATAAGAAGGTGAGCAAAAAAACCTCCCCCCCCCCTCTTTATTTATCCCATTGCCTCACCAACGCACGTATTGTCTAAACATTCTGCATCCAATTCTTTTCTACAACCAAATAGAAAACATTAAGTGCATTTTTTGATGGAACTCTGAGCATCGCGAGCTCATATGAGGACTAGGGAGTAGGAAGAAAACAAAATTTAATTAATAAAACCAAGGATACCCAAAACCACACCCACTGCAGCACTCATCATTAGCCAATTCATTTTCTCGACAAAAGTGAAATGAAAGAAAAATAACAAAAACTTTGGCAGCAGCAGCAGCAGCAACCGTTCATCAAATCTCTCAGTTCAAAGTAGCCTGCGAAATTGGCTTAGCCGTGTTGGATGGCACAATACGATCACAGGTGCTCTTGAGGAAGGAAGGGATGGATAGGTCAATGGGAAAAAACTTGGGCCAGCAATTGTCACTGATCTCACTTATTGCCTTGCAGCAAGCCGGGCTGATACCCAATCGGCCATTGATGATGCCAATTTGGCCACTGTTAGGCCAAAAAATCCCCACCAGACAACCTTGTATTTTCAACAGGGATGACCAGCACTGCGTAACATCTTTCGGGGACCATATTGAGACTAAATTTGAAGGTGTTATCAACTGAGGTTCAGGGGCCAACTGGGCGAGCCCTGTCGAGACCAACATTGCGACGACCACCAACATCATTGGAAAGGTGTTCTGTGATTTTGCCGCCATGGTCATCACTAGAAATGTTTTTGGTATTAGTGCTAGTTTAGAGAGGTTTTGAAGGAGCTAGGCTTGTGGATTGAGAGAGGAAGAGGGAGGAGATTTATACTACTTTGGAGATAGAAAAATGTGAACAAAAAATTACTCTCAAAATCAAAACGATTGGTGTGGATTGATGCAACATTATTTACTTTGAAATCCGTTTTGCTGGTGCCACAGGCATTAGTGCCACATTCAATTGGTACAAATGACTTTAATTTTTCTTCTTTCAGTTTTTTTTTTTTCCCTCTCTTTAATATTGTTTTGATAGGTTTTGCACCAATCCCAAAATGATAAAAATTTTGCTGCTTAGATCTTGATATATTTTTTCTCTTGAAAAAACAAATCTACCTTTTTTTATTTTGATAAGCAAGTGAAAGAGATATATTAAGATATTAAAATTGGGCCACCTCCAATCTCATCATCCTCAAAAAGGACAGAACAAGGTAAATTTAGGATTGGGATTAGACCAAAACTATAACAACACACCGCCCATTGGGCCAATTCATGGGCAGAAGAGTGCCCCTATGAGGAACAGTACGAACAATCCAAAAATTAAAATTACAAAACAAAACTCTAGCATCAAAGACAGGGGAAACAATTGCCCCGGGGGGGTCAAATCTTCATGCGCAACTCTTTACTTATCCACCTTTATAGGAGGTTCCGATAGCATTAATTACCGGTCAAAAAAACTCACAACTCTATACTTATCCCATGGCTTAACCAAATTAGCACTATCTGAACGTTTCGAGTTTAATCTAGCAAGCCAAATGACAGTAAGAATTAGCATTATGTTCAGTATGTTCAGAACCACCTTGGGTGTAGTCAGCATTCCTCAAACCCAAACTCATCAAGAGGTCAATTCTCAGAGGTAAGAGGTGGATAAGTGGTTTTTTTTACTTTTTTTTTTTTTTTCCCTGACAATAAGACCACATAACCCATGAAAAATCAAGGAAAACTTTGTTTTGGTGACAACATAAAGAGTTAAAACTCTAGACTTTCATTTCTGGAAGTGTGCTACCTTGCAAACTCAGCTACTCCTTAAGGTTAACTAATGGTTTTTGAGATTTATTATTCCAAAAAAAAAAAAAAACAAATAGACAGGTGGTGGGTGAATTTTCTCCTATAATTTGAAAAAATAAATTTAGTTAGTATTCGTGGCAAAGTACTGTGTGAATGACACTGTTTTATACTCATTTCCATTGAGACATCAATTAAAAGATTTGCTCACATTCAGCTGTAAATCAGGTTAACTGATTAGACCATTCTTATAATATTTGGATTATTAAACTAGATTCGGATCGAACTATGTGATCTCTTGCCTATTCCTTCATCAAGGGTCCAAAAATGAAAACATATATAAACAGTCAGACACAAATAAGATTACCAAAAAAAAAGATTTGGGGGGGGGGGGGGGGGGGGGGGGGCGCAGAAAATAAGCACACACAACGCATAAATGTCATGAGCCCATTGACAAATGCATAGGCCTACTTCTTAAGGAGGATGGCTACTGTAACCCCTTAATTTTATCTACACACCTCATTAATTTTAATTTCTCAAATTTTAAGAAAGGTATAAAAGGTTTTTATGAAAACTGGCCACAATATCTATCTACTAGAAAATATCATTTTGAACAACTTTGTAGAAATTTAAAAATAAATAAATAAATAAATCTTTCATTCAAGTGGATTTTTTTTACCAAAAAAAATGAAACAAAAATGGTAAATGACCAAAAAATCCACTTGAACAATAAATTTTGGGAAAAATTTTATTCTTCAAACTTATTCAAAATGATGTTTTCTAGTGGATTAGGCAGTTAGTTTTCATAAAATTCTTTTATATTTTTCTAAACCTTAAGAAATTAAAATTAGTGGGGTGTATAAATAAAGTTAAGGGGTTACAATAACCGGCCTCTTTTGTAAGTGAGCAGGCTTTGGCAGGCCTGTGGGTTTTGTTAAGGGGGGAGTATGGGTCTAGAGCCCATGTCACACGGGTCGTGCACGGAACGGCTATTGCAACCCCCCATTCCTATAAGCCCACCCTCATCTTTTAGGTTTTTAAGGTTTTATGCAAAATATAAGAAGTTTTTATGAAAACCAGCCATGATGTCTACTAGAAAACATCATTTTGAACAACTTTGCAGAAGAAAGTTTTTCCAAAATTTATCGTTTAGGTAGAGTTTTTGGCAAAAAATGAAATAAAGGCTATAAAAGGTTAAAAAGTATATTTAAACGATAGATTTTGGAAAAACTTTCTTCTGCAAAGTTGTTCAAAATGATGTTTTCTAGTGGACATCAAGGCCAGTTTTCATAAAAACTTTTTATATTTTGCATAAAACCTTAAAAACCTAAAAGACGGGGGTGGGCTTATAGGAATGGGGGGTTGCAATAGCCGTTCCTGTCGTGCACACTTCATTGGGACTGGGCCGTTTCATGAGGACCAAGCCCATAAGCATAAGGCCCATTTTCTCTTCATTTTTCCTTTCTTCCTGATCGTAGGTTCCAATTTTATTGGATATCCCGAAGGAACATATTTAAATATTTAATGGTGTACGTGATGTCTCGGTAGAGGCCAAAGAGTCTTTGTTAATTTTAATATGTTTAGGGGAATTAGGGGAACTTTTGGATTGGTCGAACTACAGAGAAATAATTATAGTTCAATACAAATTATTATTAATTTCTTAGAAAATGACTACTAACTTGAATAAAAAGGACTACCAAGTGTAATTATTTTCCCACAGCCTGACCAATCTAAAATTCCCCCGAATTAATATAATTTTTTCTTGGGACCGACTCTGCACCTTATCGGCCTATCCTATTATTACTATTATTTATTATATTTTTTTTGTTTTTTTTTTAGCTTGGCAACAACTCTAGAGAGTGGAGATTCTATTACCAGTGCATAAGTGTATGGAATCTTTTTATAATACAAAAAGGAAAAGAAATAAAATAAAGGGTAATGCAACTACGTAGCATTATATAAACAATACCTGACGTGGAAAATGACCTCTTTTACCACTTTCTTAATTTATCAACTTATGTGATGATGGCAAATTGATCTTATATTCAAAAATTAAGAGTTTGTTTGGCCATGAATTCTGAAAATTATTTTAAAAAATGTGATTTCAAAAAGCAGCAAGAAATTAATTATAAAGAAATTTGTTGTGATTTCATGTTTCTTAATAAAATGAAATAAAATAATTTCTACATTACTTGCCAATGGATTGCATTCAAAAAAAAAAATTAAATACTTCTTCAATTTTTTGAATTAGGATAAAGTACTATAAATTAACCAAAGTTCGCCTCCCTTGAACAAAATTCCTAACTCTGTTCTTGTATACTACAATTCGGTTAACATTCATAATGCAAACCCATCACCCACCTGAGCTTGGATTTGGTGTTGTGCACTTGCTAGCACTACACACAATACGGTTGACTACACACCTAGCTATTGGATGTACACAGCACCAAATCTTAAGTCTACCCAAGAGATTGGCCCATTGGAAAGCCGAGACTCGATAAACGTCTCATGAAAGCATAAGTCGAATGTTCGAAACCTCACAAAAGTATTGATCCTTTTTAGGGTTACCCCCAAGGATGTTATTTACTTGATACATGTGAGACCAAGGGATTGCACATGCCAAAGGAATTAATCATAGCCAAAGTCTCGAATATTTTTGTTATTAAAAAAAAAAAAAAACGTTGTTCAATTTTGAGAGGCTTAGGTAGTTACCCTTAAGGGCAAGTTATAGTGTATTTTTAAAATTATTGAAGGTATAAAATCATATAGGTATAATTTTGAATTAGACTATCTAAAAAAAATATTTTATAGTCATCTTTATAGTTGATGTCATAGGATAAATTTTAAAAATTCATAACATCCCTCTATTTTGAATTGTCAAAACAATTTTTATGATGGTCATCATCCTCTTGAATGTTCTCATTCAAGATGATAGATTTTTGTCTCAAAAAAAAAAAAAAAAAAGAAAAGAAGAGGAGGTTAGAGTCATTTTATTTTCATTTGAGTCACCAAACAGGCCCTTAGTGTAAAAGGAATTTTGACAGTGAAAGTATTAAAATGCTACATGTACCACTTCAATTACCCATTAACAAGCATGTCAATCGTAGGTAGGACTCTCCTCTGCTCTCTCTTCCTTCCTTCCCTTTTATTTATTTATTTATTTATTTTTAAATGGGTAAGATGGAAGAGGGAAAAAAATTATAATGATACATTGATGTGATCGATAATGGCAATATTCTAATTAACAGGAAAAAATTCAGACATTATTTGGTTGTACTTATTTTAAAATCTTTTTTGTTTTTTAAAGCAAAAAGTTATAAAAGCAAAAAACATTATTTGGTTAGAGAAACTAAAAAGGACTTCTAGAAAGCAAAAATTAAAATATTTGATTTTAAGCACAAGCAATGAAGATTTACTTTTAAAAGTCATATTTATCTTTTGGACGAGTTTGACCTTAATTTGAAAAATTCGCGATTGAGAAAAGTTGTGACTGTACTAAGTTTCCGTTTGGGCAACTGATGATTTGGTAGAAGTTTCCCATTACATCCAAAAGAATACCGGCAAAATCAATTTCACCAAATGCACTTCTGATTTTGTTGTCTTCTACTTAAAAGCCAAAAAAGTAAGAAAGTAAAAAATAACTTTTTCTACTTAAGAAAATATCTTATAAAAAATGCAACCAAACGGTATCAAACTCTTTTTACTTTGAAATTGCATGCAATATCATTACGATCTTAATGTCCTATTTTGGTTAAATATAGATTCACCATATATATATTAATTCTTATGTATCATTTCTTTATAAACCAATTTCTAAGAATAAGTTTTACCTAAAAATTTATATCATTTAATATCAGCCACCATGTCGAGTGGAATCAAATGTGGAATAGAATTATCCCATTGAATACCGATAGGTGAGTGCCTAGCATTACCCTTTCATGCAAGCTTTGACACTTATTACCCCTCATAAAAAAAAATTAAAAAATGAATAAAAGAAGGGAAAAAGGCAAGCCTTAGTGACAGCACGTGATGGCTTTTCAATAATTTGTTGAAATACACTGTCAACAAAATGGAAAAAGATTAGTGGCCCCAGTACTGTAAGACAGACGAGTGATTGCCGGAGTTTTTTCCGTCAATATGAGAGCTATTAAAAAAATTTCCAATTATATATGGCTTAAGCCACATGGCAGCCACGTGTACATCATTGATTGTCCTTGACTGCAGCGTTTTTCTCTGGTCCTCTCTCCCATTCATTCGGTCTTCTTCTCCGGCAACGACCTGTAACATCATGGGTGCAACAGATCTCAAAAGAAATACAAGAGAAGATGGTGATCAACCGAAACCAAGAAGAAAAAAAAAAGGAGATCCATCTTTGATAAGGGGAAAAAAACAAACTAGATCTACTGCATATACCTATTGGGAAAAAAAAAGAAAATAAGAATAATGAAGAAAAATAAGAAAGAAGACGGCGACCGCAAAAGCATCGCCATGGCTCTCTTAATGTGACCCAAAAAAAAAAAAAAAAAAAAAGAGAGAGAGAGGAATAACAGGAGGGAGGAGCTGATGTAACAGGAAAAGCAAATTTAAAGAAAACATATTTGAGACCGATACTGGCAACAGAAACTTCCCCGCCTGGAGAAGACGACTGATGGGGGAGAGTGCTCGGGCTTTCCCGAGGTAGAACGGCAACCTTTGAACCGCATTTGTGGGGGTTTATCATCATTTGAAATCCCGGCTCTAGGTTTCTTCTTGGCCGGAACTTTCTCTTCCTTCCCAAATCCCAGACCTCCATTTTTTTCGGCGAGGAAGGTTTTTTCCCAAACCTCCATTTTTTAATAGAGAAGTTGCCGGTGGTGTTGCAGTCATTGCCAGGGATTTCTCAAACCTCCATCCTCTTGTTTTTCTGTCGAGATCTGGTGCACCCATGGTGTTGCCGTCATTGTCGGAAAAGACGACCAATGTAGGAGAGAGAGGGCCGGAGAAAACGCTGCCTTCAATGACAATTAATGATATACACGTGGCTCGTATATTGATGGAAGAAACTCTGTTAGCGACAGGATGTTTTTCGAGAGTTGGGTTTTCAAGAGTTGAGTTTGCTTCCTTGTTGGACGGTGGTTACTTACCATTTGGTGTACGCATCACTCGTTTAACGTTTTCGTAGCAAATTACTGTAGCAGCCCTCCAACAAAAAGGCCAAAAAAAAAAAGAAATCTTTGATAAGATTTCACCAGGAGACAAAGCTTTCCAAAAGACACTTCACACTCCACACCACATGGAATTCACTGACCCACACTTCATATAATACAAGAAGCCCACACTGGTATCTCTCCACACACACACCCCCTTTCATTTCTTCTTTCTTTCACTTCTTACAGTGATTTGGAAAACTTTTCAATTCTTCCCTTCGTTACCTTCCAATCTCTTTGCACACAATGGACAACAGAGGTACCCAGCCAATGGAGACAGACAGATCAGCCGGTCCACCAAACAGAGGTCAGAGAGCATCCATCCTTCCACAAAAGAGAGGTAAGATCAAAGGTCAGATAGTACGAGAATTGAGAGAGACCGTAACAAGAGTGCTAAGCGGTGGCGGCGGCGGCTCCCCGGCAAGCGGCTCTACTTAGGGTAAAATTCAGAGAGAGAGAGAGAGAGATGAAATGAGTGAGTTTGTAGCTGGAATGGGGTTAAAGTAGATGAGTAGGTAAGGCCTTTTGTGAGTTTTGAGTTTGGAGTTTGGATGTTTAATTTCAAGTCGGTTTCTTGATATGTGAACTCTGTCTTTGTTTGCAATTTCTTCAAGTTTCTGAGTTGGTTGCATCTAAATATAATGCCAAGAGATCCATGTTCTTGATTTTGGGCACATATATGTAAGAATATCAGTAATAATTCACTTCTCGTACCTCATTCGGATGCAAGACTATTTCCTTTAAAAGGATGGAGATGTCATCAGGCTAACCAGTCATTGGTCATGTTCTTCTTCTTGAACTTTATTCTCTTTCTTTTTTAAATTTTTTTTTTTTTTGTTTTTTTTGTTGCCTTCAATTTTATCTTCCAAGAATCTAGACTTCAATATATCGAAAATATTAGGTATCAGTTTAAGAATACTGGTAATAATTAACTACTCTATCTATCCCTAATCGGATCGAAGACACTCTCCTTCGAAGGGGTGGACATTCCATTAGGCCAACAAGCCATTGATCATGTTCTCTTCTTCTTTTCTTTTTCTTTTTTCCTTACTGAATTCTAACTTACAAGAACCCTGAACTTCAATATATCGAAAATATTCTTCTGGGTATTGGTCGATGATTCATAATATATCAATAACCTTGTAAATATTTAGAACTCTGCGATCTCTGTGCAGAGGGAACCAGTGCAGAAAATTTCCAAAGCAATGTCTATCCCCAAAAGAGACCCACAAAAGATCCTGATCAAATTCCCCAAGAGCTTTCACTCTCTTGAAAAATTCCTCAGTATCATCAGATTGAGATCTAGTGTCGAATATTCCCAACCTCAATGTACACACAAATGCCAAGACACAATCCTTTTTCCTTTTTTCCTTTTTTGCCTTCTTCGCCTAAATAAATAGGATAAGCACACATGACATGGCATGACCCTATTCTCAACTTGTAATAGAAACCCAAAGAGTACTATGTCACCATATCCATTAACTTGCAGGCACTACCTAAGAAATATATTACTACTAATTGTTGATAAAGCTTATGCAAATCAACCCATCAAATTCTGCCTAGTTCTGAGCTCAAATTTGACAAATTCCCTCTTCATTAGAATTTGATATCCATCTCCAGACAAAATTTGAACCCTCCAAATTCCCGTATTCAAATTACGGCTTCAACTTCAAAGATTCCGTATTTAGCTAGCTAGCCAAACGTAGAATTTGCCTCTTAGAATTTGGGAAATTCCGGTTTTATAATCGGCATAAAAATTACTCTTTGGAGATAAATTTGAACTTTGACAATGCTTGACATTTCCTTTGGATACCAAATTTCAAGAAATGATTATAAAAGGCTTCGCCAACTTTCGAATTTATTTCCAACCGAAGAATTTGGCATTTCCTTCGGAGATGCTTCCCTCAATGTCTATTTTCAAACATGTTAGCTGGATTTTTTTTTAAAAAAAAAAATTAAAACCAATATCAATTCCTCTTAAAAATCAAAACAACTACCAAATTTCCCATCTGCAGCCCAAACATTATTTGAATGAACAGAACTATCCAATGGGTCAAATAATTGACCTAAGAATTTATAGAGGAAAGCATAAGAAGGTGAGCAAAAAAACCTCCCCCCTCTTTATTTATCCCATTGCCTCACCAAAGCACTGTCTAAACATTTTGTATCTAATTCTTTTCTACAACCAAATAGAAAACATTAAAAGTATTTTTTGATAGAACTCTGAAGCATCGCGAGCTCGTAGGAAATAAAACCCATGTTTAGTGGCATCAATTGGCTTAAGAGTAGTACTATACAAACCGAAAATTTGTTCGAAGGATACTAACGATATGGTAAAACTCCTCCCTTCACTCCCAAATGTGGCCTTCCTTTTTTCCATTCTCTTTTTTTTTTTTTTTTTTGGGAGGGTACAACACTATTATGGCTTTTATTATGTTTATTAAAACAAGTTATGATGGATTTTATATGCAAATTTTTTGGGCAGGAATGCAATTTCCTATTGGAAGCATTAAGAAAAGTCGTATGATCTAAGAAGCACGGACACAAACATACGATACGGTTACGACACGACACAGATACACCGACCAAATCCTCAAAATTTAGGACACGACACAACGAGGACACGTTATTAATTAAATGCATATAACAAGATAATATCATATACCTTTACATCCATAATTCAAAATGTATATTTTGTATTGTTTTGAGAAACCTAGTAAAGTTATTCATTGATAAAATATGACAAAAAAGAAAAGGAAGAAGATTAAAAAGACGAAAAAGATGAAAAGAGAAAGGTATCGTATCGAATGAGTGTCACATCCGATACGTGTCCGACACAGACACGGCTCCTCTAGAGAAGTATCCATGCTTCCTAACGTATGATCAACTAATTTTAATAGACAAACCTCTCGAGTCCACAAAATGCATGTAAGGAAAATTAAAAAGAAAAAAAAAAAGAAATAAGCAAACCTAAAAATAAAAATAAAAAGAAACTAGCATTTCTTGTGGTCAGGTCTTCATACGAGGACCAGGGAGTAGGGAGAAAACAAAATTTAATTAATAAAACGAAGGATACCCAAAACCACTCCCACTGCACCACTCATCATTAGCCAATTCATTTTGTCGACAAAAGTGAAATAACAGAAAAATAACAAAAACTTTGCAAGGAGCAGCAACCGTTCATCAAATCTCTCAGTTCAAAGTAGCCTGCGAAATTGGCTTGGCCGTGGTGGATGGCACAATACGATCACAGGTGCTCTTGAGGAAGGAAGGGACGGATAGGTCAATGGGAAAAAACTTGGGCCAGCAATTGTCACTGATCTCACTTATTGCCTTGCAGCAAGCCGGGCTGATACCCAATCGGCCATTGATGATGCCAAGTTGGCCACTGTTAGGCCAAAAAATCCCCACCAGACAACCTTGTATTTTCAACAGAGATGACCAGCACTGCGTAACATCTTTCGGGGACCATATAGAGACTAAATTTGAAGGTGCTATCAATTGAGGTTCTGGGGCCAACTGGGCGAGCCCTGTCGAGACCAACATTGCGACGACCACCAACATCACTGGAAAGGTGTTCTGCGATTTTGCCGCCATGGTCATCACTAGAAATGTTTTTCGTATTAGTGCTAGTTTAGAGAGGTTTTGAAGGAGCTAGGCTTGCGGATTGAGAGGGGAAGAGGGAGGAGATTTATATATACTACTTTGGAGATACAAAAGTGTGAACAAAAAATTACTTTCAAAATCGAAACGATTGCTATGTCAATTGATGCAACATTATTTACTTTGAAACCGTTTTATTGGTGCCATAAGCATTAGTGCCACATTCAATTAGTACAATTGACTTTAATTTTTCTTCTTTCAGTTGTTTTTTTTTTTTTTTTTTTCCCACTCTTTCTTTAATAATGTTTTGATAGATTTTGCACCAATTCCAAAATGAAAAAATTTTCGCTGCGTAGATCTTGATATATTTTTACTCTTAAAAAAACAAATCTACCAACTAAGAGCATCCCCAGTGATGTGAGCTAAATTATCTGTACTATTGTTATTTTAACACATGCTATAGTGCCAAATGCTATAATTTGGCATAAGGTGCTCAAATGGTACAAATGATATAGTTTGCTATTTTTTGCCACAGCCTCCATTCCCTGTCATTTTTTTTTTCATAAACTACCAACTACCATCTTCCAACTTTCATTATTCCAACCACAAAATTATGATGCTAACTAGATTTGCCTATGTGCGACTTTTTTTTTCAAAAAGAAAATCTACTTATGATGCTTATAACTAGATTTGCCCGTGTGCAATATTTTTTTTTTTTTAAATATAAGATTTCAATATTATTTTTGAAAATATTGTATTTATTTATGGACTATTTGGTTACTAAGAAAATTTTAGAAGAGAAATATTGTATTTTTCATAATTGCTGGTGTGTTTAGTTGTTAAGAAATGGAGGGAGATGACATGGCAAATATAATAATAGCTCTCCCTTGTGCTATATTTGGCACAAGGCTGAGCTATTGCTATTTTTAGTACAGGTTTTTAGCACACTATCAAAGCAGCCCAACTCGTACTAAATGCTATAATATAGCAATAGCATAAGTTATAGTTCACTGCTGGAGATGCTCTAAGGGTGATTAGTTAGCTTTAATCCACCTTTATTTTCATGACATATCATACGATAGGAGGTTCCAATAGCGTTAATTACCGGTCAAAAAAACTCACAACTCTTTACTTATCCCATGGCTTAACCAAATTAGCACTATCTGAACATTTCGAATTTAGCTAGCAAGCCAAATGACAGTGAGAATTAGCATTATGTTTAGTATGTTCAAGACCACCTTGGGTGTGTAGTGAGCATTCCTCAAACCGAAACTCATCAAGAGGTCAATTCTCAGAGGTTACTGGTTACTGGTAAGAGGTGGATAAGTGGTTTTTTTTTACCCTTTTTTTTTTGCCCTGACAATAAGACCACATAACCCATGAAAAATCAAGAAAACTTTGTTTTGATCACAACATAAGTGTTAAACTCTAGACTTTCATTTCTCAACTTGTAATAGAAACCCATAGAGTACTATGTAACCACATCCATTAACTTGCAGGCACTACCTAAGAAATATATTACTAGCTGCTAATTGTTGATAAAGCTTATGCAAATCAACCCGTCAAATTCTGCCTAATTCCAAGCTCAAATTTGACAAATTCCCTCTTCATTAGAATTTGATATCCATCTCTAGACACAATTTGAACCCTCCAAATTCCCGTGTTCAAATTACGGCTTCAACTTCAGATATTCTGAATTTAGCTAGCTAGCCAATCGAAGAATTTGCCTCTTAGAATTTGGGAAATTATGTTTTATGATTGGCATAGAAATTCCTCTTTGGAGATAAATTTGAAACTTGGCAATGCTTGACATTTCCTTTGGAGACCAAATTTCACATCAGCGTAAGAAACAACTATAAAAGGCTATGCCAACTTTCAAATTTATTTCCAACTGAAGAATTTGGCATCTCCTTTGGAGATGCTACCCACAATGTCTATTTTCAAACATGTTAGCTGGATTTTTTTTTAAAAAAATAAATAAAAACCAATATCAATTCCTCTTAAAAACCAAAACAACTACCAAATTTCCCAACTGCAGCCCAAACATTATTTGAATGAACAGAATTATCCAATGGGTCAAATAATTGACCTAAGAATTTATAGAGGAAAGCATAAGAAGGTGAGCAAACCCCCCCCCCTCTTTTTTTATCCCATTGCCTCGCCAGAGCACTGTCTAAACATTTTGTATGCAATTCTTTTCTACAATCAAATAGAAAACATTAAATGCATTTTTGGATAGAACTCTGATACTATACAAACCGAAAATTTGTTCGTAGGATACTAACGATATGGTAAAACTCCTCCCTTCACTCCCAAATGTGGCCTTCGGTTTTTTTTTTTTTTTTTTTTTTTTTTTGGGGGGGGGGGGGGGGGGGTGTTACAACACTATTATGGGCTATTATTATGTTTATTAAAACAGTTATGATGGATTTTATATGTAAATTTTTTGGTCAGGAATGCAATTTCCTATTAGAAGCATTAAGAAAAGTCGTATGATCTAAGAAGCACGAACACGCGATATGGTTACGACATAATACGAATATGCAGACATAGCACATCCTCAAAATCTAAGACACAAGACGGCGAGGACACACTATTAATTAAATGCATATTTTATGCATATAACTAGATAATATCATATATCTTTACATTCATAATTCAAAATGCATCTTTTGTATTGTTTTGGAAAACCCTAATGAAGTTATTCATTGATAAAATATGACAAAAAAGAAAATGAAGAAGATTAAAAAGACAAAAAAGATGAAAAGAGAGAGACGTTGTGTTGGAGGTGTGTCGGATGAGTGTCATATCCGATACATGTACGACACGGACACGGTCCCTCTAGAGAAGTGTCCGTGCTTCCTAGCGTATGAACAACTAATTTTAATCGACTAACCTCTAGAATCCACACAATACATATACGAAAAAAAAAAAAGAAAAAAAAAAGGGAAATAAGCAAACCTAAAAATAAAAATAAAAGAAACTAGCATCTCTTGTAGGTCTCCATACGATGACTAGAGAGGAGGGAGAAAACAAAATTTAATTAATAAAACCAAGGATACCCAAAACCACTCCCACTACACCACTCATCATTAGCCAATTCATTTTCTCGACAAAAGTGAAATAAAAGAGAAATAACAAAAACTTTGGCAGCAGCAGCAACCGTTCATCAAATCTCTCAGTTCAAATTAGCCTGCGAAATTGGCTTGGCCGTGGTGGATGGCACAATACGATCACAGGTGCTCTTGAGGAAGGAAGGGATGGATAGGTCAATGGGAAAAAACTTGGGCCAGCAATTGTCACTGATCTCACTTATTGCCTTGCAGCAAGCCGGGCTAATACCCAATCTGCCATTGATGATGCCAATTTGGCCACTGTTAGGCCAAAAAATCCCCACCAGACAACCTTGTATTTTCAACAGAGATGACCAGCACTGCGTAATATCTTTCGGGGACCATATTGAGACTAAATTTGAAGGTGTTATCAATTGAGGTTCTGGGGCCAACTGGGCGAGCCCTGTCGAGACCAACATTGCGACGACCACCAACATCATTGGAAAGGTGTTCTGTGATTTTGCCGCCATGGTCACCCGTAGAAATGTTTTTGGTATTAGTGCTAGTTTAGAGAGGTTTTGAAGGAGCTAGGCTTGTGGATTGAGAGAGGAAGAGGGAGGAGATTTATACTACGTTGGAGATAGAAAAATGTGAACAAAAAATTACCTTCAAAATCGAAAGCGATTGATGTGAATTGATGCAACATTATTTACTTCGAAATCCGTTTTATTGGTGCCATAAGCATTAGTGCCACATTCAATTGGTACAATTGACTTTAATTTTTCTTCTTTCAGTTTTTTTTTTTTTTTTTCCCTCTCTTTCTTTAATAATGTTTTGGTAGATTTTGCACTCAATCCCAAAATGATAAAAATTTCGCTGCTTAGATCTTGATATATTTTAACTCTTGAAAAAACAAATCTAGCTACTAAGAGCAACTCTAGTGTTGTGAGCTAAATTACCTGTGCTACTACTATTTTAGCACATGCTACAGTGCCAAATGCTATAATTTGGCACAAGGTGTTCTAATGGTGCAAATGACATAGTTTGCTATCTTTTGCCACAACCTCCATTCCCATAAAATTTTTTTATAAACTACCAACTACCATCTTCCAACTCCATTGTTCCTGTCAAATATATTGGCCATTTATTATTGTAGGTTCCATGTGTAATTTCAGATGGGTCCATATTGGAATTAATCAATCTCCATGTAAAGATTTAATTCGAATATTTAATTAGCCAAATTATTAAAGGTTGAATGAAAAATTGTTCACTAAAGTACCCTTGAATAGTTGGTTGAAAAATGGTAATAAGGCTTGTCCCAAATTGGAAAACTATAAATTCTTAAGTGAATTTATATACATATACTTGGGCTTATGGTTTGGACCCAAAGGGCACCCAAGTTTTGTGAGAGGGGAGGATCTAGCCAACATTGGGTTTAGACCCAAAAACACATGCGCACCCTCACCGCACCCCACCGGGTGGGGTCAAGTAAGACCGACCCTTGTGTGTTATTTTTTTAGCAAAATTTATTTTTGCTAATTTGGATTACTTATGATCAATGTGCCTTTTGAACTATTCTGGAGAGTCACTTTTAAGTTGTTTATTTAAACTGCATTTTCACATTCAATTAGAGGTTAATCAAGAGTTTAATTTTTGTATTATTTGAGAGAGAGTAAGGACATAGTGGGTTTGCCAGACACGCAAATTGCAGTGCTTCTTTTGTGTGATAGATCATTATATCCTAAGAGGCAGACATCTGAAAGACTCAAAGCACCCAATGAGGAGCGAAATTTGTCTTAAGGACATAGTGTCAAACGCTAGCCTTGATCAATCCGTTCCTATTTTAATTATCTTTTGTATTCTGTAAGTTAGTGAATTTTCAGAATTTATTTCGTGTTATTTGTGATTTATATGCTTACTATTTTGATAGAATTATATAAGTAATACATTATTTTCCAACAGTTCCAACCACAAAATTATGATGCTAACTAGATTTGTCTACGTGCAACTTTTTTTTTAAAAAAAAAAAATCTACTTATGATGCTTATAACTAAATTTGCCTGTGTGCAATTTTTTTATTATTTTTTATATATATATAAGATTTCAATATTATTTTTGAAAATATTGTATTTATTTACGGGCTATTTGGTCACTGAGAAAATTTTAGAAGAGAAATATTGTATTTTTCATAGTTACTGGTATGTTTAGTTGTTGAGAAATGGAGGGAGATAATATGGCAAATATAGTAATAGCTCACCCTTGTGCTATATTTGACACAAGGGTGAGTTATTGCTATTTTTAGCACACCGTTGGAGTAGCCCAACTTGTACTAAATGCTATAATATAGTGATAGTAAAAGTTATAGTTCACCGCTAGATATACTCTAAAGGTGATTAGTTAGCTTTAATCTACCTTTATTTTCATGATTTATCATACGGTAGGAGGTTCTCACAGCATTAATTACGTACCGGTCAAAAAAACTCACAACTCTTTAGTTATCCCATGGCTTAACCAAATTAGCACTATCTGAGCATTTCGAATTGGATAAGTGGTTTTTTTTTACATTACCCAACCCACCACCCCCCCCCCCCCCCCCCCCCCCCCCCCCGGCGGCGCGTGACAATGAGACCACATAACCCATGAAAAATCAAGAAAACTTTGTTTTGGTGACAACATAAGAGTTAAACACTAGACTTTCATTTCTGGAAGTGTGATGCCTTGCAAACTCAGCTACTCCTTAGGTTAATTAATGGTTTTTGAGATTTATTATTCCAAAAAAAAAAAAAAAAAAAAAAAAAAAAAAAAACAAACAGACAGGTGGTCGGTGAATTTTCTCCTATAGTTTGAAAAAATAAATTTAATTAGTATTCGTGGCAAAGGACTGTGTGAATGACACTGTTTCATACTCATTTCCATTAAGGCATCAATTAAAAAATTTGCTCACATTCAGTTTTAAATCAGGTTAATTGATTAGACCATTCTTATAAGATTTGGATTATTAAACTAGATTCAGATTGAACTATGTGATCTCTTGCCTATTCCTTCATCAAGGGTCCAAAAATGAAAACATCTATAAACAGTCAAACACAAATACGATTACAAAAAAAAAAAAAAAAAAGGGGGGGGGGGGGGGTGGGGGGGGTGCGAGAAAATAAGCACACAAAAAAACCAACGTATCTAGGAATGTGTTCTTGAAAATTATTTTTTTAAGTGTTTTTTGGAAACCATCTCATTTTCAGAGATCCTAAAAATAATGTTATCGATTTTTGTTATCTATTTTCTATTAAAATATATATATTAAACCACTTAGAATAATCTGTTTTTAAAATCCTTATTGCTATATAAAAATACATTTCTTTTAGCAGTTTTCAAAATATACAAATAAATCCTCGTAGTTATCATTACTTGTGTAGGTATAAGGCATATCACATTATAAGGGAATAGTTTAGGTTAAAATCTCAGCAAGAGTAAAGACTGAGATGCTCCTTATCTATTGTTTATGATTATTATTTTTTTGTTTTTTTATAACGTGTATGAATAAAAAGACCCCTAAAAAAGACGTTTTAAAAGAAAATAGCAAACACTGCTCTGATAAAATGACACCGTTTTCTTTGTCGAGTCCCCAGCAACCACAACCTTCACAGGATGCAGTGGACACTGAACAACACGCTTCCCTGATGACCTTTGGTCTGCACCACGGAGAAAACATAGAAATTGCCATTTGCCAGCACTATTATGTTTATTAAAACAGTTATGATGGATTTTATATGCAATTTTTTGGTCAGGAATGCAATTTCCTATTAGAAGCATTAAGAAAAATCGTATGATCTAAGAAGCATGGACACGCGATATGGTTACAACACGACACGGATATGCCGACATAGCAAATCTTCAAAATCTAAGACACAACACGGCGAGGACATGCTATTAATTAAATGCATATTTTATGCATATAACTAGATAATATCATATACCTTTACATCCATAATTCAAAATGCATCTTTTGTATTGTTTTGGAAAACCTTAGTGAAGTTATTCATTGATAAAATATGACAAAAAAGAAAAGAAAGAAGATTAAAAAGATAAAAAGAGAAAGATGTTGTGTTGGAGGTGTGTCAGATGAGTGTCATATATGATACATGTACGATACAGACACAGTCCCTCTAGAGAAGTGTCCTTGCTTCCTAGCATCAACTAATTTTAATAGACTAACCTCTGGAGTCCACAAAATGCATATGCGGAAAAAAAAAGAAAAAGAAAAAAAAAAGGGAAATAAGCAAACCTAAAAGTAAAAATAAAAGAAACTAGCATTTCTTGTAGGTCTTCATACGAGGACTAGGGAGTAGGGAGAAAACAAAATTTAATTAATAAAACCAAGGATACCCAAAACCACTCCCACTGCACCACTCATCATTAGCCAATTCATTTTCTCGACAAAAGTGAAATAAAAGAAAAATAACAAAAACTTTGGCGGCGGCGGCAGCAGCAGCAGTAGCAACCGTTCATCAAATCTCTCAGTTCAAAGTAGCCTGCGAAATTGGCTTGGCCGTGTTGGATGGCACAATCCGATCACAGGTGCTCTTGAGGAAGGAAGGGATGGATAGGTCAATGGGAAAAAACTTCGGCCAGCAATTGGCACTGATCTCACTTATTGCCTTGCAGCAAGCGGGGCTGATACCCAATCTGCCATTGATGATGCCAATTTGGCCACTGTTAGGCCAAAAAATTCCCACCAGACAACCTTGTATTTTCAACAGAGATGACCAGCACTGCGTAACATCTTTCGGGGACCATATAGAGACTAAATTTGAAGGTGTTATCAATTGAGGTTCTGGGGCCAACTGGGCGAGCCCTGTCGAGACCAATATTGCGACGACCACCAACATCATTGGAAAGGTGTTCTGTGATTTTGCCGCCATGGTCATCGCTAGAAATGTTTTTGGTATTAGTGCTAGTTTAGAGAGGTTTTGAAGGAGCTAGGCTTGTGGATTGAGAGAGGAAGAGGGAGGAGATTTATACTACGTTGGAGATAGAAAAATGTGAACAAAAAATTACCTTCAAAATCGAAACGATTGATGTGAATTGATGCAACATTATTTACTTTGAAATCCGTTTTATTGGTGCCATAAGCATTACTGCCACATTCAATTAGTACAATTGACTTTAATTTTTCTTCTTTCAGTTTTTTTTTTTTTTTCTCTCTCTTTCTTTAATAATGTTTTGATAGGTTTTGCACCAATCCCAAGATGATAAAAATTTCGCTGCTTAGATCTTGATATATTTTTACTCTTAATGAAACAAATCTATCTATTAAGGGTGATTGGTTAGCATTAATCCACCTTTATTGTTATGACATCAGGGCATCTCCAACCATATGAGCTAAATTAGGTGTGCTATTGCCATTTTAGCAATAGCAATTTTAGCACATGCTACAATGCCAAATGCTATAATTTAGCACAATGTGCTCTAATGATGCAAATAAACGTAGTGTACTATTTTTTGTCACAACTTCAACTCTTTTCACAGATTTAAGGTCTCATAAGATAGTGAATGAGGTATATTATGGATCAAATGTAATGTTACTTGAGTGGGATGAATGAGTTAAAAAAAAAGGTATGTTTTCTGATTTTTTTTATTTTTTAATTTTTTTTTATATATAAGATTTTAATATTATTTTTGAAAATATTGTATTAATTTATGGGCTGTTTGGTTACTGAGAAAATTTTGAAAGAAAAATAGAAGAAAAGAAATTACTAGTGTATTTGGTTGTTGAGAAAGGGAGGAAAAGCTGACATGGCAAATATAGCAATAGCTCACCCTTGTGCCAAATATAGCACAAGGATGAGCTATTGGTATATTTAGCACGTGTATTTAGCACACCATTGGAGCATCCCAACTTGTGCTAAATGCTATAATATAGCAATAGTACACCATATAGCTCACCCTTGGAAATGCTCTCATAAGATGCTGTTAAGAGGGTTCCAATAGCATTAATTACCGGTCAAAAAAACCTCACAACTCTTTATTTATCCCATGGCTTAACCAAATTAGCACTATCTAAACATTTCGAATTTAGCTAGCAAGCCAAATGACAGTGAGAATTAGCATTATGTTCAGTATGTTCAGAACCACCTTGGGTGTGTAGTTAGCATTCGTCAAACCCAAACTCATCAAGAGGTCAATTCTCCGAGGTAAGAGTTTACTGGTAAGAGGTGGATAAGTGGTTTTTTCTTTTACTCCATTTCTTTTTTTTTTTTCTTTTTTTTGTTTCCTGACAATAAGACCACATAACCCATGAAAAATCAGGAAAACTTTGTTTTGGTGAACGTAAGTCAACATAAGAGTTGAACTCAAGACTTTCATTTTTAGAAGTGTGGTGCCTTGCAAACACAGCTACTTCTTAAGGTTAACTAATGGTTTTTGAGATTTATTATTCCAAAAAAAAAAAAACAAACAAACAGACAGGTGGTGCGTGAATTTTCTCCTATAATTTGAAAAAATAAATTTGGTCAATATTCGTGGCAAAGCACTATGTGAATGACACTGTTTTATACTCATTTGCATTAAGGCATCAATTAAAAGATTTGCTCACATTCAACTGTAAATCAGATTAACTGATTAGACCATTCTTAGTGCCTGTTTGGATGAGATTCAGAGTAGAATCAGAAGTAGAATTAGAAGCTGAATCAAAAGCTGAATCAGAATCAAGGGGAAGGCAGCTTGAGTAAATTGGCCTCAAAATCTCTTTTGGGCTTATAATCACTTTTCTCATTTTTTATCCAAACACTCTTAAAAGTGATTATGGGCCATCAGAAGAGATTTTGGGCTTATAAGATTTGGATTATTAAACTAGATTCGGATCAAACTATGTGATCTCTTGCCTAATCCTTCATCAAGGGTCCAAAAATGAAAACATCTATAAACAGTCAAACACAAATACGATTACAAAAAAAAAAAAAAAAAAACCACGTATCTAGGAATGTGTTCTTGAAAATTAATTTTAAAAGTTTTTCTGAAAACATCTCATTTTCAAAGATCCTAAAAATAATGTTATCAATTTTTGTTATCTATTTTCTATTAAAATATATATATTAAACCACTTAGAATAACGTGTTTTTAAAATCCTTATTGCTATATAAAAATACATTTCTTTTAGTGGTTTTCAAAATATACAAATAAATTCTCGCAGTTATCATTACTTGTATGGGAATAGGACATATCACATTATAAGGGAATAGTTTATGCTAATATCTCAGCAGCAGTAAGGACTGAGATACTGCTAATCTACTTTTTATTATTTATTTTTTTTAGTAACGTGTATGAATAAAAAAGACCCTCTAAAAAAAAGGTTTAAAAAAAAATAGCAAGCACTGCTATGATAAAACGACACCGTTTTTCTTTGTCGAGTCCCCAGCAACCACAACCTTCACAAGATGCAGTGGACACGGAACAACACCCTTCCCTGAGGACCTTTGGTCTACATCACAGAGAAAACATAGAAACTTGCCATTATGCCAGCAGCTATTATTTCCCCAAGACAAATATGGGAACAATATCACCACTTCTCTTCCTCACAATCCCATCTCTCCAATCCCCACATCTCTTCACCACTCACTCTTAAACCACCCACAACCTTTATTCGCACCAAAAACACCTTTTTAGTTTTTGGAAGCACTTCCAATGACCCAAAATTGATTTAGGTAATGCTTGGTTAGCATTTTTTAAGTATTTTTATTGCTTTTAAAAGCAAAAATTTAAGCCATTCTCGGTCTTTTCAAGCAAGAAAAGTATATAAAATACTAGCCAAGCGATGCATACCTTTGCTTGAAATACTCATTTTAATTCAAGACTTTTCGTTCAATACGAGTGTTTTTTTTTGGGTTGTGGGGAAATTAAAACTCATACTTCAAATCACTTAATTGTAGGCATGATATAGAGGGCATACACACGTCGTACTTGCAATAACATACAAACATTGAATATATTCATGTGGAAGGATGATGGTGGCAGCTTGACTGAAGTAGGAGGGTCCCATGGGGCTTCATCATTTGGGGTAATCATTAGTATCAGCATTGAAAATGCGACTAGTTTTCAACTGTAAATTTTGGAGTGAGTTTTCTTTCCCTTTTCCTCTAAAACTTGGTGGGTTATTATAAAGTAATTTTGTAGTAAAGACTAAGTTATTTTTATTTTTATTTTTAATTTCCGCCTTTTTGAAAGGGCAAGGCACT
Organism: Liquidambar formosana; assembly: GCA_039720395.1. Lineage (NCBI taxonomy): Eukaryota > Viridiplantae > Streptophyta > Magnoliopsida > Saxifragales > Altingiaceae > Liquidambar > Liquidambar formosana. Next base: position 35,639,118 of record CM077825.1, read on the forward strand.
TTTCAATCTCTTTAATACAATCAAAGGAGTGGAAAAACAAAGGTAGCAAGTAAATGAAGAGAGAGAGAGCCCTCCACCGCAGAGAGGTAAAATCGAAGCTATGGTACTTAGGAGTAGGGGTGGAGAGATTAATCACCATAACAAAAGAATGGTTAGGGAGAAAGAGGCAAGGAGGCAGCGAGAGCTTGGCCTCTACAACCTCACCTAAGTTGGCTAGACTTCGAGTGAGAAAAGCCAAGATTTTGCAACATGTATTTGTTTGGCCTCCAAATGAAAATTAAACAATTTTAATATATTTTATATGAGTGAAATAATCATCATCACACATGAGAACGAAAATTCAAAATAATGGCATACTGGCATTTCATAAGTTTCTAAAAATTAATCATGTAAATATCAACTATAGTAATGATTCAACCATTTTTAAATAATCTCATTAAGGTGATGATGAATTCATGCATTCAAAAGTATATAAAATACATTAAAATGGTTTGATTTCCATTTGGACACCCAAACAAGCCCTTAAATGTTTTTTTTATTGCAATTCATAAAATAAAAAATAAAAATATTAAAATAAAATAACATGTATGAAAAGGCCAACTAAGTTTCTTCGATGTGCACAAAAGTTGCCTAATTTTCTAATTAATACGAAGAAAAAAAAAATTTCAATGCCCTGTATGCTTCTCATTTCACAAACAAAACTTGAGGATCATTGCCCAAATTACAGAGCATAATATACTTAAACCAAATTAATATGAAGACGGCAAAACTACAATTATACTTGGGCTCTGCCCTTAACCACACAATTAACCAGATTCCATGCACTATGCCGAGATCACGTGAGAACAGAACATCATCCCATCCCAGGTTAAAATATAGATTATTGCCCTAAATTCTCTCTCTCTCTCTCTCTCTCTCTCTCTCTCTCTCAAGATGAAGCCTCAATACCTGGCTCACGAATTTGAATAGAAGTTCTTGATAAACTTGCTTCAAGTTCATTTAACTCGTCCATGTCCAGTTCATCATCGTCGTCATCATCCATATCGGAAAGGACTTCCTCAGAATTAGCAGGTGCACTCGTCGAGGTGCTTGGCCCCCCAACAGCAGAATTGTCCTTGACCTGAATTTGAACACAATCAAACTGAAAATTGCATATAGGGCAGAACACTAATAAGTATAGTAAATAATAGTTGGCATTTTAACATGATGAAAAAGATCAATACATGCACTATCATTTCTCTCCACCCAAAGAAATATCCAGAAGTGGATTGGAACGATCAACATTAACCAACACCCTAGTGTGGTGTCCAAACTTACAAAGTCTAGTGGCATTATCTACCACGAATGGAGTGGGTCCTCTGGCAATGGAGGTTAACTGCTTATGGTGCCAATATTCTTGACTGAGCCTACAAATTCTGACCCACATTTGAACGTAAGTATTCCTTTGAGCTTCAGGATTAAAATCAGGTATCCAAAGAGAAACGAAGTATAACTGGTTCCAGATTACAAGAACTAGAAGCCCAAACCCTTAGCATCTCCTCCACATTACCTTAATCTGAGGAATATGAACTGAGTTTAAGGAGATGTCCGCTGGAGGCAAAGATTCATTGGCCTTACACACTGTAGTAGCAAAAGAGGGCTTTTCCAAATTGGTGGGAAAAGGAGAAGCCTTAGAGAATCCACAATGATGTCTCGAAGAATGTAGATCTTAGGCTGCATTTGGTTTGAGGGAATGGAATGGAATGGGAGTGAGAATGGGAATGGGAATAGTCATTCCATGCCTAATTTTTGGTAAGGGGTGGGAATGGAATGAAAAGTAATAGGTAGGACCCACTTTTAATATTTTCAATCCTTGAAAGAAGGGAATAGCCATTTCCTCTTTGTTTGGCAAGGAATGTCAGGGAGGGAATAGCCCCTCACAAAGGAATGGCCATTCCATTCCCTTGTGCTACCAAATATTCACTTTTTTTGGTGGAATGCAATCATCATTCTATCCCTTCCCTCTTCCCTCAAACCAAACGCAGCCTTTTGGAAGCATTCAACGAAGAAGAAAGGGGGGGGGGGGGGGGGGGGCATATTTATGGCATTAATGGAGTCCATAATACATGAATCCCTAGAAACAACCTCATTAAGACATCAAAAACCATAGTAGAGCAAACATTCTTGTCTTCTTCAATCTCAACAAGACTTGATTTTTTTTTCTTTTTTTGTGATAAGATCAAGACTAGATGAAAATATGGTATAATAATGTGCAGTCCCATTACATGAAGTAGCAGCTACAAGGCTTGATAAGAATTATAATAGTTTTATATATATAATGGCATATGAAGTAGTAGCAAACCCATATAATGCGAGACAATGTGCAGTCACATTACATGATAGATTTAACAAAAATTGGGGCCACCTCAACATCAAAAAAGGATCCAAATCTATAATATGATATGTCCTTTTTACTGCTAGATTACTATGATAGAGTGGATCATACTTTATACAAAAATCTCCCAGAAGGCCAGAACTTACCTCAATTTAATGACTTTGGCCATTTGATTCAAATTCATGACCAGTGTGTGACACAGATTGATATGTCAAGATTTCAGTGATTAATGAAAGACACTAAAGAAATTCATAAAACATGCAAACACCATAAAGATTACATCGGACATGGCAAATTTGAGAGAGAGAGAGAGAGATTTCAAATTTTAAATACAAGGTAAGAGAGATGTAGAGAAAATATTAAATGGATATTCATTATGAAACAATCTATGATGGGGCAATGCCCAATCAAAGATGATTGTGTAACCGTGCGACCTTATATTGATCAAGACTGTTGAAATAGATCTAACCACGTTAGAGTATATAAACTTCTAATTTCATAAGAATCAACAATGCAAAATGTTATGTATCTTTATTTTTTTAATTTGAACTGTAATTGAACGGACAATATAGCTACAATGCTACATATGTGAGCAGAAAAGGTTTTATCTTTTAGATGAAGAGACTTCTAAATTTATAAATTTTTTTTCTTGTTATTAAAGGCTTGGAATGTTACATAGACCCACCATTTCGCATATAAATGGGGTTGCCACATCAGCTTTGATGGGGTGGTATCCTATCATAGTTTCTCCCAGCATTAAATTTACAGGAAAGAGAAAGAGTGATATGTGTGTTTGTACACATGCACTTGTGCATGAGAGGAAGAGAGAGAGAGAGAGAGAGAGAGAGAGGGAGAGAGAGAATAATTTAGGGGGGAACAGGTTTTTTTTTTTTTTATAAAATAAAAAATAGAAAGAAACTTGTCAACAAATGAAATATACATGTGTTTTTACAAGTAAAAAATTCAAAAGAATTTTTTCATCAAGTAAAACAGTCATTTCTTATTAAGAAAAACACAAAAATTAAAACAAGAGTTCAAAACACACTGATCCTTTCCAAGCAAAAAGATGCATAACAAGGCATGATATCAACTTTATAATAAACACCTCCTCATCCTTAAAAAAATTCCTATTTCTTTTAACCAAATATTCCAAAAATTTGCATGGAGCACCATCCTCCAAATCGAAAGAGAATTTCTTTTGTCAGATCTAACCCACTAAGTCTCATTTAGTGAGCACACCGTCTTCCACTCAACAAGGTGAAAGTTGATTCCCTCTCATCTTTACAAAAAGGGTATCAAACAATATATCTGCATGGCACACAAAGCTCAACCATACTTCTAATCATTTGGCATATGGAAGCTAAAGCTCAATATAGAACCACCTCCCAACCACATAGGAGCACTCTTTGGTATACCTCCAGATAAAATATTATGTTTCAATTACATAAATTCACCCTCCTAATATATGTTTGTAAAACATACAATTAGATATAATTCACTATAATCAGCAGTTAAACATGCTTTTTTCAGTTCACCATATAAATGATGCTGAAACTGAGATCATGACACCCCCTTCTTCAAAGAGAAGGGGGGGCAGGGCAGAGCACTGTCAACCAGAGGAATCGTGAACTCCAGCAAGTTTCATATCAATTTAAATTCATTTACTTTTAGAAGATTTGAAATCAATAAAAAATGAAAGCAAGATTACCTTCTGTTCAGTAACTATAGATTCTTCTTCTCTTTGGTATTTTTCATATGCCTCAGCATCATCCACAAACAAGCTAGAATCCGAGAGAAACAACTCGCGACCACTAATACAATAGAAAATTACATTAAGAGCGTGTTCAACGAAACATATCTACTCGAATGTAACATAAAGGAGGAGAGTACCTCATGCGATCATTCTTAGCCCTGTCTGCTCGCAGGGCAGCCAAGCCAGCTTCCCTTTCTTCCATTTTTTTCTTCTTCCATTCGAAGAACAGTTCAGGAGTCATAGGAGTAGTAGTCGCTACTTTTGCACGCTGAGTCATTGGCAGAAGCAGACTTAAGAGAAGTAATATGGACATAAAAAATAAAACGAGAATAATCTGGGATGTAGTAGATGAATTCATAACCCAAAAACGGAACAATGGAAGGTGTAGAAATAATTAGCAATAGTAAATAATGATCACCTGATTTTCAATCTCTTCCTCAATAGTTAGCTTGTCACTCTCTTCCTCTAAAAGTGCCTTCATTTGAGATTTGAGTACATATCCTGGAGGAAGAGCATGTCTGTAGTGACATTCTTTGCTACCATTTGGGCATACCCAGAACCAGCCATATTGTTTCTTTTCCACTGCATCCAAAAAGTATTTGCATACCTGCTCGCAGGTACAAAAACAATAAATCGATAAGACAGCTTGTTCTACAAAAGAAGCCACTAAAATGAGGAATCGAAAGTCATTAAAAACAAAACAAAATTGAGACAGGGGGAGCGTAAACACCAGATGTAGAAAAGAAATTTGGATTCAACATGAAATAAATAAATAAATGCACTATAGCTCTGTGAAAATAGCTAAGATATTTGCTAGAATTCCAACATCAATTCATTTTAGTTGTGGCATTGAAATTGTCATCAAACAAATCGAAATGAATTGGCCGATGATATAATCAGTGCAAGAACACAAAAGTTAATAATCATGGTCACTTGGCATGAATCCAAACTTGTCCAAGTCTTAGACTTTACGGCCCAACTTTGGCAAACCAACTTTTTCATATATTTAGTTATGCAATCCAACATTCCCAATTCACCACACGTCTCAATTTTTTTAGCTAGAATTTATAGCCATATAAATGAATAAAGTATTTGAACAGCCAGCTTTTCTAAGGTTTTTCCTGTGTTGATAGAAAAGCCACCTTTTTTTTTGTTGTGGGGTGGGTGGGGTGCTAAAGAGTGGAAGAACAATTTATAATAAAAGGCAAGCCCAAAATGGTAAAGAGGGGGAGAAAAATGTATATCAAAGGGCTTTAACAAACCCCATCCCACCCCTTGGCGCACAAGCAGCCTCCTGCATGGGAATAGAGGAATAGATTTTTGTGGGAAAATATAGGGGCCAGCATCAAGGCAGAAACACACCTGCAAGGATTCGAACACAAGTCCTCCTACTCTGATACCATGTTAAATAACCTATTGACCTCATAAGCTCAAGTTGCTAGGGAATGGGAATAGGCCAACAATGTATATCAAGCTAACACCCAACAACCTAAGCTTGAACCCGAGACCTCCAAGAAACCAAAGCTCTGATACCATGTTAACTTTCCAACTCATCTAAAAGCCCAAGAAATTAGAAAGGGGAGAAAAACATAAATATCAAAGGGCTTTGACAAGTTGACAGCAAGTACTTCACGAACAGTCAAACATTATAGCATCCATACTACAACCGTCCATTATCAACAAGCATCATGAATGTTCTTGCAACAGCACATAACCAACATAGGGGTCAGGAAATTGAAAAAGCAGTCTTTACACAATTGTGTCATACACATGAACTTCCAAACAGAAGAATTTTCCTTGTTCATGTCAGCCACATGAACTTCCAAACATAAGAATTTTCCATTGAGGAAAAAAAAAAAAAAGAACAACAAAAAACAAACAATATCCAATGAATACATATTGTAAACTAAACTTCCTTATCTCATTTGACTTACCATGGCAACATCTAAAGGCCCCCTCCCCCAAGCCCCCCCCCCCCCCCCAAAAAAAAAAAAAAAAAAAAAAAAAAAGAGTGTTACTGTTTTACACTATTATATGTGTCACTCCCATTAAATATTATATATAACAATTGAACAGAAAAAAATTGGTTGATAGGCAAAGAGAGACATACAATTTCAGTTGGTTTATTCTGGTTATACTCGTTCTTCTTTGACTCCACAACCTTCTCCAGTGTCTCTTGATCCCAATCCTCCATTGTTCCTTAAAAAAATAACAGCCAAAGTAAACCAATATCACTAATATGCTCCATTTGATTGCCTAGAAAACATAGGAAATAATTTGAAATTTGGAATCTAACAAGTTATGGTTGAAGAATTAGTTGTGATTATCTTTTCTTTTCAGTCCTATTTTCAGCAATCAACCCGACTCTTTGATGAAAAAATGGCAGGAAACGATACACAAAATAAGGCCATATTTCCATTCAATTACCTTCATCACGCTTATCACTGTAGATATCAATCTTCTCACCCTTCCTCTGGACATTCAAATCATGTGAAAACTTGCATTTAAACCCCTTGGCACACTGCCCCGCCTTGAAAAATTCACACAATATAGACTTGGGATCAACACCTAACCAAAAACCCCAATTTCTATTACGTACACCAATCCAAATATAAACACAACGGAGATAACTATCAGCATTATAAAAATAAATAAATAACAATCAGAAGAGTATATTTTACATACCCACTGGTACTTTGGGCTGACTAATAGCAATCTTGAACAAATCATTCAGCTCCTTCTCTCTTGCTTTCTCTTCCTCCTTCTTTTTCTGTTGATCATACGCATTTAGCTAGGCACTGTTTGTTTCGGCCGAAATTGGTCCCCAACAAAATACTATATTCCTTAGTCTCCTGTTTGGTTGCTGAGAAAACTGACTAAAAGGAAAGGAAATGTAAAAAAATCCGAAACTTAAGTTTAACGTCGTTTTCGTTTTTGAACACTAGTAAATCCAATATTGGAAATTTTGATTTCCTTTCTCCTCCTATAATTTTTCCAGCAACCAAACAGAGGATAACGCTCCAGTTATCTCAATGAATCGCGTCTCCACAAATAGTTTCGTGAAATAATAGCTCTCCACAACAAGGAACTTCCCATTTTTTCCCTCCGAAAAACATTTCCCGAGAAACAAACAAGCAAAGGATGAGTAGCGCAAACCTTGGCGGCGACTTTGGAAGGGTCGATTTTAGGTTGTACGGACTTGGTTGAGACTCTGGACGTATTTCTGGACATTTTTGCTCTTGTTCTTGTTCTTGAGCCCGAACGTCTTGTCCTCGACGACCTTCTGCTTCTTCGCCAAATCGGCCTTCGATTGCTGCTTCGGCGGCATCTTTGATTCAGCACAAACCAATCTGAAACCTCTTCTTCTTCTTCTTCCTTATTAGAAGGATCTCTGTACACTAGCTAGGGTTTCAGTTGATTACTCTCTCTCTCTCTCTCCTCTTTCTCTCTCTATATGCGTATATGTATATCCCTCCTCTGTATATATGTGAATATGTATATCCCTCCTCTCTCTCCGCCTCTCTGTGCGTGTGTGCTTGAGGAGTTGCAGGAGATGAGATTGTGCGAGGTTGAGGGCTGGGGGATGAGGGTATGAAAGGAAAGGACAAGAATTTTTCGGGTAAAATACCAAATTCGTCCTCTCAAGATCTATTTTTTTAGGTGAATGTTTTGTAGAGTTAGCCACAAGAGGTGTTCTTGTCGGGGAAGCATATGGATCACATGAGGGATGAGATTGGGAAATAAATAGATGTGGGGGTCTATTTGTCATTTCGACACTTCAGAATGATTGCCTATGGTGGCTGATTCCACCTTTGCAAAACTAGTAGTAGCCCTGCTATTCCCAATATTGTTTGGGATTCCATTTCAGCCATGTTTGTTTGCCCGAGTCAGAAAGGAAATGGAATTTGATTTCAACGATATTGGTGATAATATTAGGGTTTGGTTCTGTAACAACGTGCTAGTCATGTGATTGTACACAATGTGATGCTGTTACAGCATTAAACCCTAACTCGATGGTGATGTGAGCAACAGGGACAATGAAAGCTAGTGAGAGAGGATGTGAAATGGGGTTTATGTTTCATCCAAATGAACACCCTATTTTGGAATGCGATTCTATTCCCACCTCTTATTTCAGCCAAACAAATAGGACCTTGATGTTTCTCTAATCAGACTAGGGTTGTAACGATGGCATTTCATAAGATGCAGTAAGTTACTTGAATTTTGCTTGGAGGTGATTTAATAAAAAGTTTATTCGAACTTGTTTAGTAAATAAGTGAACTAAGATCAAATCTCATTATTGAGCTCATTAATTTTCCAATTCATGTTTGAGTAGAGTATTATTTAGCTTGATGAATTGTTAATACTTTAACTAGCAAAACTTTTATAACTCATCTTAAGATTAACTTAATAAAATACTCATTCAAGCTTGCTCGTAAGTTGAATGAGTTAAGGTAAGTCTTACTTTTTTAGCTTGTTATTTTAACGAGTTAAACCTAAACAATCTACTGATCAACTTAAGTTGACTCATTTACAGCCCTAGGTGGCAATTTTTGTTGTTATGTTAGGTTCTTATTATATATGTTTAATAATCTAGTAATACGATACAACACGACATATGTATATTGTATAATGATCATATCTTGCTTTGGTAGACATGGCTCCAATCAAAAAAACCTTTGAGAAACATTAAAAAAGGGTTGCACCTTCTCTTTTCCCTTCATCGGCATACGCCTCTCGCTATGGTTTATAGGAAAGATATAAAAGTGGAAGGAAAAAAAAGTATGAGAAATAGTTTTTCCATCACAGGGAAAGGAAACCTTATTTGTTTCATCATTATTTAGTAAGCAAGAAAGATAGAAAAAAAAAGAAGGAAGAATGAAGGAAATGGTATTTTTGTCACATCAATTAACACTCACAATTTCCTTCCCCTTTTCCTCATACTTTTGAGGGGAAAGATTTTGGTGAGTTAAAAATTTACCCCTCCACTTTTTCACTTTTTCTTCCTAACCAGATAAAAGAAAAACTTTCATTCCTTCCATTTTTCCCCTCTACCAAATGGAGCATAGAGAATGGTGGAGGAAGGGACAACAATACCAACAATGGACGATGGCTTTGGATCCCACTAATGATAAAGATTAAAAATTAAAAAAAAAAAAAAAAAGGTTGTTTTTTTTTTTGAAAAAATTTTCAATTCAAGATAATGGATTTGTGTATTTGATACGATATAAAATACCTTGAATTGTCTAATTTTGAATTCTAATATCCAAATAGGCCCTTATTTATTTGAGAAAAAACCTGGCATTGAGAAATATTTCCACAACTAGGCTGCCTATTCTGCAAATTTCCCAAACGACATACACCGAAGTCGTTTCCCAATATTTCAAATGCCCATCACACCCCCCGGGCATTTTAGTCGAAACCTGCTCGAGAACTACTACTTCCACGAACACACGTGAAGAAGTGAGAAAACCACCGGAAAAGCAGATGAAGACGAGGGTTCGCACGGTGATCAGGGTTTCTCAGAGCAGAAGCCGACCTCCATTATCGCCGCTTTCACCTCAACCTTATTATCGTTCCTTCTCTCAGCTTCAGTCTAGGCAGGAACGGTTCGTTGATTCTGAATTCTCACATCGTTATACTTTTTTTTTTTTTTTGTTCATTTGGTTTAACGAAACCCTAACGAGATTCAGGGCTTACAGGCCTTCATTTGGAATAGCGTTCGATATCGATGGGGTCATTCTTCGTGGTCGTGTTCCCATTGGAGGATCTCCTCAAGCTCTGAGAAGATTGTATGGAGATTCGGGTACTTAAACATTAAGCACACTATATCTTTCTGTCCAGTTCACTAATTATCGCTAAAATTAACCCCTGTTTGGTTGCCGAGAAAACGGAGGAAAATAATACAAAATAAAGTTTTTAATATTAAGTTATAGCGCTGTTTTAATTTCCAAGAAAAATTAAAGTCTCACGTCCCAAATAATGAAAAATTTAACATGTAGGGCCTGTTTGGTTGTCCCAAGGAAATTGAGTGGCTCTGTTTGTATTTTTACTTGTAATCCTGAACTGGGCTTTTAAGAATAGTTGGAGCCGTCACATCAATTTTGAGAATTCGCGAAATGCCTCTGTTTCAGATTTTACAATGTCATTTGTGATGATGGTTTTGTTTTTTTCTTCGCAAAAACATGATGAAACAATTGGATTTTTATGGGACATACGAACAAGCCCTTAATAATTTGTCACCTATTTCTACATTATTTAGGCTCTGTTTGGATCTCAGAAAGCCCAAGGGAAAGGAATGGAATATGCTAAAAATTGCTTACAGGTGGATTCCCTTCTTTAGAATTCATTTATTTATTTATAAAGCTTTTGCCTTTCCTTTCCTTCTTTCTTTTTGAGATCTAAGTGGAGGCTTAGGAAACCAAATAGAGCTTTAGTGAACTGATCAATGCAAGTAGGAAGGGTGCTAATACTTGTATAGCTTGACTTGCCTCTTTAAGTTGATTGTGGGATTATGATGAAGTAGATGGTTTTCTGGTCTGTCAGTTCATCATTGCAATACTGAGTAATTGAGTGAGATGATATTTGTTAATCAACTCTCTTTGGCTGTTGCATCTAACAGAACCTTTTATGCTTATTTGCAGGTGCTTTGAAGATTCCCTTTCTGTTTTTGACGAACGGTGAGTCATTTTGGTGGATTTGTATGTGGCCTCATCAATGGAAATTTTGAGAATACCTCAAGATCGTAGAGCTGCTCCATTGTCAAAATATGTGTTAATATTGATTCAAAATCATTAAATGGATTAAGGACAAACTTATGATGTCTTATAATGAACAATAAATGGGAAAATGTCAGTTTTAGGATTTTTTTTTTTTTTTCCTGTTGATAATATATATGATATAATTAATTCAGAAGAAAAATAGCAGAACATGGTGAGGAAGAAAAAACCTCCAAAGAAAAGAAAAGGATGTGAAACTAAAAGAACAAAAAAAACAATGGAGACCAGCATGCAAAAAAAATGCTTGAAAATGACTGATACTGTCATTCCATTTGAATAGGAGGTGGCATCCCAGAATCCAGACGAGCGGTTGAGCTAAGTAAACTTTTGGGAGTAGACATTTTACCTTCTCAGGTAGCATTCTGGAATTCAGTTTCTGGAGTACATATGTAAAGATGAACTTCCCTTGTTCATTGTTTGACTAAGGGAACCTTTGGCATAGCTATCTTTTCATTATGATGCAGGTTGTACAGGGTCACTCACCTTTCAAAAATTTGTTGAACAGGTATGTTTATATTAGTTTCAGGAGATCTGTTCTACGTGAAAGTCTAAGAGTTTAGATATTATATTCTTTTCAAACAGAATTGATTTCATGTTGGATTTTTTCATGGGTCACCTTGCTTCCATACAATCTTTCAATTTCAGAATTTCAACCTAAGAAACAGTCTTCTACTCAGGTATTATGTAAATAAAACCTCCATACTTTAATCATTTTACAATTGACAGAAGTGGTCATTTGATACCCTCTCCCTGCCTTGGTTCCTCGGGTAGGATGAGGTGTGAAATTGTGACACTGTAAGGTTGCATCGAAAATTGCACCAGTATTAGAGTTTGCTGCTGGTTGTGTAATGCACATGTTGTGTTGGGAACTGACTGCATCTTTGGAAAAGACTCTTTTGCCCATTAGTTTGTAGTCATGAGAGGACATAGAGGCACATTAGGTTATCCAAGGGGTAGCTAAGTTTTGGCTAAACTCTGGAGTTTGCGATTGTGTTTGCACCAGTATTACAGTTTGCTGCTGGTTGTGTAATGCACACGTTGTGTTGGGAACTGACTGCATCTTTGGAAAAGACTCTTTTGCCCATTAGTTAGTAGTCATGAGAGGACATAGAGGCACATTAGGTTATCCAAGGGGTAGCTAAGTTTTGGCTAAACTCTAATTTTCTTTTGGTAGATAGGCTTGTATCGGTCTCATGGTGTCTTCTCTGTGAACTTCTTGTCACTGTGAGAAATCCTGTCATAATATGATAATAACTTCTATGCAATTTTATTGATTAAATAACTAATAAATTTTGTTATATGTAGATATCTAATACTTATTTTAACAAACTTTGTAGAGTAACTTATTATTCTACTTATAATCATATTATCACCAAAAAATAATTTCTAATGTGTTTCCATTGTGCATTATAGCTTTAATTATAGTATGAGCAAGTGTTTATCATCTTATGTTTTGGTCAATTGATTAATTCATTTTCCAGATTTGAGAATAAACTCATTGTTGCTATTGGGAAAGGGGAACCATCTCTGGTAATGTCCGAGTATGGTTTCAAGTAAGTTCTTAGCTTCATTTCTTGGTTTGAGTATTTCCAGATCTTCAAACCATAGGTTCTCTGATTTTGCACATAAGGCTAAAAGTTATTTTTCCTTTTTATTTTGTTTTTTTTGGTAGAAAGGTTCTCTCATTAGATGAGTATGCATCCTATTTTGAGAACATTGATCCTGTATCTCAATATAAGGCCTGGACAACTAAGCAGGAATTCAATGGGCATAGCAACCCCAAGGAGTTGGTGCCAAGAATCGATGTTTTATCTGACAAAGTTAAGGCAGCTTTTGTCGTCAGTGATCCTGTTGACTGGGGCAGGGACATTCAGGTGCTTCCTCATTTTTGATTTGTAGGAATGCTCAATCAGCCAGTTAAAGTGCCTTTAAATTCAAATAATTATGGCTTCAAAGAAATTATTGCTCTTTAGTCTCCTAATGGTTTGTTTTTTACACTGGCAACCTTTCTGACTTGTGGTGAACAAAACACAAGAGGTTTCTAATACCAATAATAGGCACTTTTGAACTTGAAATTATTCGGGAAATGGATTGGGAGGGATGAGGGTAACTTGGCCTAATTTCCACCAGAGCTTCAACTTTTAAGCTACAAATTCCCCAAATGTTAATTTGTTATAATTATCTCCTCAAAATTACTCCTTTCAATAAAATGTTTAATTTTTTTTCCATTTACTGGCATCTAAAATCACAAACATCACAAGAAAGAGTGCCGGAAATTTTCAGGTAACTCTATTGATGAGTTTGAATTGTCATAGTTGTATACTAATGAAGATCGCAGTGGGCCCATAACCAACCACTCCTAAGAGAGTTGCAAACTTTGAGTAAGATAAAATTTTGAAATTGTTTACTTTGAGTAAGATCAATTCAACCCAACATATCATAGAAGTATCCCGTACTAAATTATACCCCTGAAAGTTCAAGTCATAACAATTTGCGGTAGATGTTCTACTTGTCCTGCATTAAATTGTGGATACTATAGTTTATCACCATCTTATTTAAAATAACCATGATCATTGATATCCCCCCTACTAAAGGTTTGAACTATTTCTGAATTGCATTAGGTTCTCTGCGACATTTTGAGATCTGGTGGTCTTCCTGGACAGGAGAATGGGCATCAACCACCTTTGTATTTTGCAGCTGATGATCTTGAATATCAGGTTGGTTTTTATGATAATTTTAGGTTTATGTACAGGATTGAAAATCATATTTTATCCTCGTATAAGGTATTGATTGGATCTGTAGAATTGTAGTTGGGAAATAATAAATCCAAAATTGGTGGGCCTCGCGGAGATGAACTTTATTTATTTATTTATCAGAGATAGTGTATTAAGTTGAAAATTATAAATACACACCATATGAATTATCCTGAACAATTAAAAGAGAATATAAGAGCTAGAGGCAGGAATTGTGCAGCCTTAATAATTAAGGATCGTCTGATCAGTTATGCTTGACCAGGGGATCCACTTGTGTGGACCCATCAAATTGCGAGTCATCCCACCAATGTGTACAACATGCAGCTATGAACTTAGTGTGGGGTTGTGGTCATTGTTCCTACTTCCTGATATTCTATGTGGATAATTTTCTCAGTAGATTCTGCTGTGTTTTAGAAAGTAGGATTCAATTTTTTTTTTTATTTTTTTTTTTTTGGGGATATGAGGAACTGTTTACAGGTAAACCCTGGGTCCATGCAAGACCCAAGACCCCACAACCCACATGGGCCAGTTAACTCGAGGCCCATGAGAACTATGAAACCTTATGTGGGTAGCCTCAAGGAGTTGGCAAGACTCGAACTCAGGACCTCCGCTTCTTGAGGCGTGGTGGTCCCTTGCCAACTGAGCTCAGTTATTGATTTTTGTTATGTAAATTCTGCACAATACTTGGGAACGTTCTAATGAGGTGCAAACATAATTCAGGCTGCATTTCCTTCAAATCGCCTTGGAATGGGTGCTTTCAGAATTGCATTAGAAAGCATATTCAACAGGTACGATTAGTGCCTCATGTCATTTAATAATCATTAAAAGTCCCCACTTTGCATCAAACAGGCATATATCATATTGAGCATAGTCAATGAACCACATCTTGGATGGTTGCTTTGCTCAAAATCAAGCCAATCATATGTGTTTGCATTCTACTAATACAAAACAAGCTTTTCTGTGGCATCACGACTGTCTATTTTCTGGGATTTATTATTATTATTATTATTATTTTATCCTTTTTGTTTGCCTGCACTACGCAGAATTCACCATAATGCTTTGGAATTTATTTCTTATGGGAAACCAAACCCATTTGTATTCAACAACGCTGAAGCCATATTGAGACAACTTCAGCCATCTTCTTATCAGTATAATGGACACACTCGATCACATCCTTTCAAAACCTTGTATATGATTGGTGACAATCCTTTGGTTGACATCAAAGGTGCAAAACAGGTTTGTCTGTCTGCTCCCCATGGTTATTAAACCTGGTTGTTTGTATAGAATTTTGACACTATTGTTGTCTATAAATGAGTCCTTTTTTTTGTTATTAAGGATAAATAAATTTCCTTTCCACCTTTTGATTCCAGGCAGGACATCCTTGGTTTTCTATTCTGACGAGGACGGGTGTCTTCAGGGGAAAGGAGAATCATGCAGAGTTTCCAGCGGATCTGGTAGGTTAAATGGTGAAATCTAAAGATGCTTATCAAGTTTTATGCTTCCAGTTCCAGATATCATATAAAGCATAGTTTCCCCTTCAAAATTTGGTTGAAGGGTGGGGGAGTTTTTAAAACTAAAAAATTCATTAAAATTATGTTATTTTATTTATTTTTTCCTGAATTGGAAGGGATGAAAGAGTAACTATAACCCTCCATGCATGCTGAGTTACACCATTTTCACGTTTTCTTCTAAGTCATCATACATCTCAAGATGATTAACTCTAAATTTCCTCAATCTGTACTCCTATACTTCATGTTTGGTTCTTCAGACTATTTTGAAAACAAGGTCAAATTTGGAGAATGGCTGTAGGAGGGAATTTTCACATATGCCAACTGAATATGTCGTGGTGGATGCTTGTGCAGGTTGTTGATACCGTTGAAGAGGCAGTCAACTATATTTTGAAAAAGGAGTGTAACTCTTAATACCTTTGCCATTTTTTTTCCTTACATATGCTCATTATTTTCACTCAATTGTTTATATATTTTTTGGTTCAAAATATTGGTATGGTGGAAAGGTAGTTGAAGCAAAAATGAAGGTTGATTTGTGAAGCAAGTTGAATAAACCAATGCTTGGACTTCACCCAACTTGGTTTTTGTTCTGGTTCTGTCTAGTGGTATTTAATGATTCTTTCTTTATTTCAGTAGTTTGGCCGAAGTACCAGAACCAAGCTATGCACAAAGTTCTCTTCATTCTTTTTTAATACATTTTTATTGTTAAGGTTATTTAGATATTTTTCCCTAATGTGTCAAAAGGAAATGTGCATATTAGTGCCATGCGATAGCTCGTGATCAGAAAGTTTTGACATACCATGGGAATGACCTTGATGTCCCACAACATTTGCTTGGTTTGGGATTCGATGACATTGGCAACATATTGGAATTTGCAGGACAGTGCTAACCATCCTGCCGTCCCCTTCCCGTCCTCTCACAAGTTGGCTCTACCCCTTGTTGGAGAGTGTGAAAGGTGGCAGGATGTTAATCATTTTCCTTGGCAATTGATGGCTTCTAGCAATCAATATTGAGGGGGAACTTTGGATTCATGGGTTCATCCAGGTATTGGTGTTGCCACCTTGTGATCATCATGTTTGCTTGTATAAGTAGATCGATGAATTCATGTAGAACATCAGCAACACGTTTGAAGGACAAATGTATGCTCGCGACCAAAGTTGGAGGATATCATTTGCAGGCATTATATAAGAATGTCTTTTATTTGAGACAGAATGTTGGAGCACACTGGTCATGAAAAAGCATGAGTGAACGAGCACTGTCATACCATAAATTGATCAGCTGTGGTTTTTTTTTTTTTTTTTTTTTTTCAATGGAGGGATCAGCTTGTTTGTTATCTCCTAATGAAACAATGCTACGTTACCAAAGGAAATAAACCAGCTGGTTTTAGTGACCTAGTGAGACCTGAGTGGGAGGTGGGGTGTGGGTGCTCTAGGTTTTGAGTCCCTCCAATATAAACTCCTCCCCTCCCCTCTCCACTTCCAAAAACGTGTTAGGGTGGCAGGTGAAGCCACTATGAAGGGTTGCTTTGGATAGATGAGGCTTGATGAGGTTATGACATCAGGAACTCCACAAGTCCTACACCCTTATTAGAACACGAGATTTGTCATTAAATCCAAAGACTATTAGTAAAATTATGGCATGCTTGGTGGTGTAGTTTAAGAATAATATTCTGTTTTTAAAGTTTTAAAAAAAAAAAAAAAAACCTGAAAAATAAAATAAAATAAAATACCCAGTGCAAAATATGTTTAGCAATGCATTCCTGTAAATTAATTTTTTTTTTTTTTTTGCAGAACAGTTTGTTGTCAGATGATATCAAAATAATGTTCTCAGATTTAATTTTCTGTTTTTATTCAAAAGAAGAATTTTTATTATTAAAAACAATATATCCTCCTCAAAATATTTATCATTATTATCATTATTATTTTAAAAAAACTGTGTTTCTCTTGTGGCATCAGTGAAAATGTCTGAAACCTCAGGGATGTTTCTTATATTTCTTGCTTCTTCTTAACTTTCTGAAATCATTTTCTGTTTCTGAAAACACCTCCCACACTCCACAGTCCACACTGATAAGATAAGCCCATACACTTCCACTTCTATCTCTACCCCACAACCTTTCCCCTCCTCAGCCATGGAAACCACCCTCTTCTCCTTCCCCTCCTCCAAACCCCCTCCCTCCCAAACCCTAACCCTAAACCACTCCAAAAACCCCTTCTTCACCCTTCACAAACCCACCACCAGCACCACCACTTTCAGACCCGTCCACTACCCCACGATCCGCGCCGCAATCTCCCGATCAAAAAAGGAATCCACCGTCGAAACCGTCAAAATCCAGTTAGAAAACTGCTACCTCCTCGCCGGCATCAGGTACAAAGGCCTCACTGTCAAACAACTCCAAGACTTGCGACAATCTCTACCGGAATCGGCGAAACTACTCGTGGCGAAAAACACCCTTGTGGAAAAAGCCATAGAAGGCACGCCATGGGAGGCGTTAAAGCCGTGCATGAAGGGCATGAACGCGTGGCTGTTCGTTCACAGTGAGGAGATTCCACCGGCGTTGAAGCCGTATCGGGATTTCCAGAAGGAGAAGAAGCTTGAAGATAATGACTTCACGGGGGCAGTTTTTGAAGGGAAGTTTTATGGGCCGGCGGATTTCAAGGCGTTGGAGACAATGCCGTCGAGGGCGGAGATTTATGGGACTTTGTTGGGGTCGTTGAAGAGTCCCGCGTCGGCTTTGGTGGGGACGTTGCAGGCGCCGGCGAGGGATTTGGTGATGGTTTTGAAGGCGTATGTGAATAAATTGGAGGAGGAGGGCGGCGGGCAATAGCTGTAAGTGTATTTTGACACCCTTTTGATTTTGGGTTTTGTTGTAGCTAAATTATGGTTGTTTTTTGTGTTGTAATTTTATATTTAGGATTCTTGGATATGAAACTTTGTAGAATTCTGTAAAATTGAACTTTTTATTTTCAATGATGAATTCCATTGCCATTAGTATACTGAACTCAACACCATTAGAATTTGCTGGAAAGTTTTAGAATCATGTAAAGTTTAAATTTTTCTATCAATGATAAATTCCATTGCTGAGTATAGTTACAGTGGTTCTATAATGGGGTCATCTTAGTTTCTAGGGTTTTTTAGAGTATGTTGAACACGATGCTGCAATGCCTTAATTTTCAACTACTTGGGGCTGGCTACGTGAAGCCATTCTTCTTTATTCAGGACCATGTCTTTTGTGAAAATATAGGAAAGATGTGTTTTTTCACTGCCTTGACCCATATTTGGCCATCCTCTTGTTCTTGGGTTGTTTTCAACATGAATAAAATCCTTCCTCGTTACTTATGCATTGATTTCTATTCAGTATAATGTATAATTTACACAAGCAGCTTGTTATGGACCTACCTTTTCCCCCCTTAAGCATATGGTTTGCAATTGTATTCCTAATTATAAAATCAAATAGGGAAGATGGAAGTTGCTCTCCTGAATCCATGCCCTGAATTTCAACAAGGTAGTAGCAAATGGACTAAAGCCTGGAATTGAATATCATGGAGAGCTCATTATTTTTAATGAATCATTAAAGAGTTATTAACACAATTACCTTATGGAAATATAATTTTTGTACATGCAAAGAACTCCATTTCTCACTTGGTTACCATTGACTACACTTTAAGTTGCAAAGTCATCTCTATTATATGTGTTAGCTTAGAGATAGACTCTCGGTATATTTCTTACACTGAGATGTATGAACTTTTCTTCACTTGGTAATGACCAATTGACCAGTCGTCATCCTGTTTATAATTACAGATTGGAAGGGTAAGATCCTATCTTCAGTATAATTCCTAGCTTTGGGTCGTTAGACATCCATCTTTTGAAAAGGTTCACTAACAGGTGGAACTAGGGTCTTGTAGGGAGTGAGATACTGCAGGATCTTGTCAGGAGAGCATGCTTTTTTTAGCTCTGGTGAAAAGAGACATCCTGCTAAGAGTATCCTTGCTCGACATGAATTCTGGATTTGGGATGCCCCCCAATATACAGATATGCTAGTCTGAAGGATCAAGGATCTGATGAATTAATGCGATGCTGTGAATTAAGTCTAACTCTTGTGGTGAATTAAGCATGGAACCTTATTCTTTCTTAAAATTTCAATATTTGCAACCACATTGGAGAATTTTTTGGAAGAACTAAGTAATGTTGTAGTGTTCTTGAATGATACCACCATCCGAAAGTTTGTCTCCAACATATGAATAGCTCAGTAAGGTGTTGGATGCCTTGAAAGTTCATCCATTAACCTTATAATTAATAAAGTAAAAGCTCCAGACACCTTTGGAGTGGCAAAGGTTTTATTTGTTGAATACCATGAGAGTACAGTTAGTCATTGTAGCCCTTTTGAATCTTTTGGATTTGGCAATGTGAACCTTGCGTCACCAATTTAGCATGTGTAGCTATATTTTAGTCAAAACATGAGCTATCTATTAGTAACCTTATCCATGCACTTCTTGGGAAATGTTAAGGTTGTAAAGCTTGTGTTTCTTGGAAGATATTGATTTGAGAATCAAGGGTGAGGAGATCTTCCAAAAGAAAAAAAAAAAAAAAAAGAGCTAGCTATAGAGCGTTATTTGGGCCATACTATATTAGCTAGTAGGACAACTATTTCATATTAACATCTGATGGGATAAAATATGAGCCAGAAGACTTATGTAGGTGAGATGGAAGTCCTCATAAAAATACTCTTTAAGAAGTTTGCATAAAAGTAAGCTGGTTGAAGAATGCAAAATAACAAGCAACAGAGAACTAATAGGAGATTAAAAGTTCTCTGTAAAGGTGACGAATTAACGCAGTCCACTTTTGTTGCTCTTGACCTTTAGAAAGCATTGCTACATTTTCCATCCACAACTATGCGAGGCAGTTCTATTGGGATAGCGCATTCAACTTAGTTACAGTTAGTTCACGCCCTTGATGATATACAAAGATGATTCCTTATGTTGGTAAAAATGAATTGATGTCTTGAACACTCAAGAGAGTCTTTATACGCTGGCTTGGCACCATTGATATCTGGAATTGCATCTCTTTTGTGTAGGTATATTGTAGAAGTTCTTTTACATTTCATCACTCTCTACCCGATGAATTTGTCAACCAATTTCTTACCAACAGCCCATTCCCTCGCCCCCCCCACCTCCCCAAAAAAAAATAAGGGTAAAATACATTTACACCCCTGTGTTTACTGACTATTACACTGACACCCCCCGTCCTTTCTGAAATTACACTGCCCTCCCCTTGTCAGAACAGCAACCTTAACATGATTAACGAAAATGTAAAAAGACCAAATTACCCTTCCTTTAAAACAACATTGTTTTGTGTTTTTGCTCTCTCCCCCCCTCTGCACATCTCTTTCTTCTTCTTTACTCTCTCTCTTTCTCCCCTCTGTTTTCCTTTTCTTTTTCTTTTTTTTCTCCAAACCCTCACACAGTACCTCCCATCGCAGCAAACCCCGCTCGCCTCGCCGCGCCGTCGCCGTCGCGTTTGGCATCGTGGTGCAAAGGGAGGGTGGGTGGGATGGGGGTTTGCTGCTGGAGCACCCCATAACCAAATCTGCTCCATGAAGAGCGTTTGCGAGAGAGCTCGATGAAGGGAGGGCTAGAGCTCAACGGAAGGTGGGTCAAAGACTCCATTTTTTCCGGCGAGCGTCAAAGACTCCATTTTTTCTGGCAAGTATTTCTTGTCACTCTCCCTCGACACCAAACCCAAACCCATTTTCTGAGAAAAACCCAAAGCCTCCCCACACTGCCAGAAGCCCGCCGCGAGCTCCTTCTCCCTATCGTCTCCCCTTTGCTTTCATCTCTTTCTTTTTTGGGTCCTTTGGAGATGAACGCCATCACCGACGAACCCATCAAACCCAAATTGGAAACCCAGAGCATCCCCTTCACCGACGAGGCTTCGACGCATGGACAAACCCAAAAAATGCTCGCCAGAAAAATGGAGGCTTCGACGTCGGAAAAGACGAGGGTCTATACCATATCGGAGTCGAGCGCTTGAGTTTCTCTCAGGTTCAGAAGATGGATTGGGAGGTTGTAGAATCGAAAATCAAGAACTAGCTGAAGGCGTTGAAAATCGCTGTAAACACGCTCTTCTACGAAGAGAATCCTCTGCGATCATGTTTTTTAGTTGTTCGTTTCAATTAGAGAATCGTATTTCGCGGAGATTTCGAGAAAAGGAGCAATCGCGCTGTTTGGATTCCTGGAAATGGTGGCAAAATGCAAGAAATCCCCCGAGAAAATGTTCCGCACACTCAACCTCTACGAATTGATCTCCGACCTCTGGCCAAAAATCGAGTCCATCCTTCTCCTTGGAATCAACCTCCGCCGTCCAAACACAAGCCATCACCTCCCTCACTAAGCTTGGCGAAGCCGTCCGTATAATGCTCACGGACTTCGAGGCGGCAAATCTGGAGTTTCGCTCTGCCGCCGTCCATGGCCATGGCTGCGAGATTAGGTTCTAGGGCTTGAGGGTGAGAGGGTTGGCTTCATTCAGATTTGGGAGAGTAGACTCCACTCCAAACGCAGCGTTTTGGTTTCAATAAGGGTAAAATGGGTATTATCAGCCTATTTTGTACATGACATCAGCAATAGCTGTTAACCCTCTAAACCACGGGTTGACGGATGGAGGAATGTGTATATTATTTTCTAAAGTAAGGGAGCCCAATGTAATTTCAGAAAGGACAGAGGGGTGTCAATGCAATAGTCAGTAAACACAGGGGGTGTAGATTTATTTTACCTAAAAAATAAAAAAATAAAGAAATAAAAATCAACACCAACACCACCCTTTTCGTTTTTAGTTAACTATAATTTCAACCCAGATGGAAAAAGTTAATAGAAAAAATAATACTGTAGAAGCTTCCTCTATTTATCATAATATGCTTTACCTGTAGCAGTTTTCGGGCACGTCATTTTGTTATTGGCTGATGAGGGAATCACTAATATATATATATATATATGGTTATGTTCCTATCAACACGTGTTGATATAAGTTATATCAACACCACGCATTGGGGGTTGTACCCTTTGTATTGGTCCAATGTACCTTATATCCCATTAATGCACAAGGTACAAACTCCCAATGCAGGTGTTGATATAAGTTATATCAGCACGTGCTTACCTGATCATCATCCTATATGTGTGTGTGTGTGTGTGTGTGTGTGTGTGTGTATTTTGGAAAGTAATCACTAATATTTCCAATGTGAAAGGGAAGAACAAAAGATGAAATGTTGTTGGATGTCTCTAATGAGGGAAGAATTTGGTGCTATACATATAGCAGCAAGTTTTCATCCTGCCATGTTTGCGACACTTTTCATCAACTTGTTCAATGTTAAGGAGTTTGTTGCTATATGAGGGTACTCATGGATTCTTCCATTTACTGGGTTAACTTTAAGCTGGTGCCTATGATATGGCCGAATCTTATTGACCAAAACCATACAGAGCTAAGAGAAACAGTCAGAAAACAGATTAACCAAACAGGACAACAAACCCAGGGAAATAGGGAATAATCATGAGAGAGTCGCTATTTTTTTTAATGCCAACTAGTTGTTAATGGGTAATAAAGTACGATTCAAGAGAAGATGTTACCTATACAGTGCAGAATGGCAAAATGGATCTGTATGATAGGCGCCAAATCTTGGAGATGATGCATGTAACCATATATGCTTAAGTTGGGCTACACCAACCAATTCTTATACAACAAAGAAGATAATCTTCTGGCTTGGGCACATCACCGCACGTAGTAACCATTCTTCTGCCAGTATGCAAAGTGCTGATCGATCACGAAGTAGAGACCAACTTTCTCATCACAGCAGTGCTAGAGCTGTTCTGGTTTGCTTCTACTGCATGGCTCTATGCTAGCTCTGTGCTAGAGTTGTTTTGGCTGCTTTTAGAGCCATTCAATGCGTTCAAGTGTATCTCACTTTATCATCCCTGGAAGCAACCCAGTGAAAGGCAAATTGGCAATAGTGCTTGCCATTTCTTTTTCTTTTTTAGAACTAGAATTTTTTTCTTTGTTTTCGACTGACGTTTGATTTGCAGAAAGACATGATAGGTAAGTGGCATTCATTAAGCAATCCCAGAAATATGGTTTGGGTGCCTATAAAAGGTAAATTCCCACCTTCCATAACTGTAATAATGGCCACGGATCATAGTAGTGAAATGCAACTTCATCTCATTTAATGTGAAAGCAAGTAAGAGGAGAGAATCTTAGACCAATTTACTTCCTTCACAATCAAAAGCACCAATTCTGCTGGAGATAATAAAGACCAAAGAATAAAATGAACATGTATTTTGGCTAGGTCATCAACCACCAAAGTGGGGAGAGAAAGAGAGAGAGAGAGAGAGAGTCATTTCAAAGTTTGCAATGGTTCGTCACTTGAGAGAAAACGCCATTGATACCTAATTTTTCCCCTAACAGTGTGACTAATGATGTTTCATGCATTTAAAAAACACAAAAATAATGAAAAATAAATTACGAGAAAAATAGCAATACTCTCACAAAAATAATAACGCAAAATAAAGATAAGGAAATCGGGGATACATCTTGTCCAAAAAGTTTCGAATCCAAGAGCTCAATATGGCCTCTTGAAGGGTGACTTTTTGTTAATTTTATAAACAAACAAGAAAAACTTGTTTCCATTACACAAGGTCAATGCCAAATACATCTTCTAGCACATGAAATTTCCATATATATTATAGGATAAACCAATATCAACACAGCATCCTCAAAGGTGCATATATATGTCAGAATAAGTAGTGATGGAGCCATCCACCCCGATTCTTGACATTAACTTCTATTTGTCCAAAACATTAGGGATTAGAATAATGTCCAAAACATTACGAATGAGATTGGTAAGTTTGATTCAGGTATAATTTATGTAACACTCTACAGGTGCTTTGAAAGGATGGACTCAACAACACCTTGAGCTATTGGGTGATAACAGTCTCGCGTCTCTGCAAACAACCTTTTGGCCAATATCTTCTCTTCTTCCTTTCCACTGCCTTGTACAAGTGCAGTATAGAGTGGACGAAGGTACTTCATCCTCCCAACTTCTTTTAAAGTTTTCTCCACCTCACCATAGTAATCCCTACACCTAGATGAAATGGCCAGCTGGAGAAATGCCACCTTCACCTCGTAATCCTTTGATTCTGCTAGCCTGTAGTGTGCATCCAAAGCTGAGATCTGCATAACCAACCAAATATTTTGTGATGACACACCAGCTTGCTTTAATGACCTTCTATCTACTTTTCAATTCCATGTGATTTAAAAAGATTTTTTTCGGGGGAAAGTAATTTAACAAGATTTTGAACTTTTGAATGTGCATAAATGAATATTTAAGACATAATTTGATCCAAGAGAAAACAGAGAAAATGTCTGCATTTCCAACAGCCAAAGGAAATCAGTATGAGGAATACAATTGTATACATTAAAAGAAGGTATTAAAGTTGATTGGCAAAAAGTAGGCAGCACTGGCCTAGTGGCCCAGTGGTATGTAGCTGCCTCCAACTTGTAGAGATTTCAAGGGTTGAAGCTTGCAAGACCAATAGAGCTTCAGCAAAAGGGCAGGAACCTATCAACCTAGCCCACAGGCTAAGACTGAAGTTAGGCTTACAATAAAAAAAAAACAAATCAAAAGGCAAAACATAGTATGCCAGCACATATCATGTGGCTAAGTGAAGCTAAAAATGATACAAATCACCAACATTTTTTTTGATGAAGTAAATTATGTATTAATTACAAAAGAAATATCCCAAGTATATGAGACATATACAAGCACCAATGGGAAGACCCCTCTAACATTTGAGAAGGTCAACAAAGTGAACATTTGTACCGGTCAAAAGCATCCTTGAAACAGTTCAGGAAAAATACAAAACAATTGAGCATGAAAAATGTAGCTTTCTTCAGGAAAGAAAGCTAGCATCAACCAAACAAAAGATTAACTATGATTAATACAACTTTTTACTCCTTGCTCATACCACATGATGATATGTAAGTAAATGTTAAAAATGACAAACTCAAAAATGAAAGCTTGTGCACATATTCACTCATATAATTAAGTATGTTGGATGCTTGTAGCAAGAAAAATATATATTTAAAAAATATATATATATGATGTTGGATGCTATTTATAGTTCCAAAGAGAGATCGCATATACAAATATAAGAAATCAGAGAATCAACAAGAGAAAGTTGAAGAGAAACAGATACCTAATCAAGTGAACAATTATAAATAAACACAAATAATCATGAGGATGCTCAAGCAGGAAATAAGAATGGTCAAGCAGATCTAAATTTCAATTTAAAAAATAAATAAAAAATTGAAGCTCTTGGTAGGAGAAGAAACACTACCTGTGATGCTTCAACAGATTTGGGCAGGTTTTCCAAGTACAGCTCCCATTCTTGCCCATGCCAGTCAGCAACTTCATCTTCCCTAGGCATCCTCCCAAGCTTAAACTCATTCGCCAGTGAAACAATCTTCATATAGATGTTGGAAACTGGTTCAAATGCATCTGGAGGAATACCAGTACCCTCAGTCCATAATTCTAAATCAATCTCTTTCTCTATTCCAGGGATATTCGCTTTCAAGAAATTGAGAAACATCTCGGTGTCAATTGATTGAAACTTAAAGGTAGCAATATATTTCTTAGTGAATTCATCAAATGCAGGCCTTCCAATCTGAGCATTCAAAGAGAACACAAGACCATAAGTTCAGATTCATTTCCATTAAACAACCTCTAAATTTTGAATAGTGAATAGCCCAACTTACCTGACGTTCAATGCGCCATAGAAACTGGAAGCCTTTCTCATATGGAACTTGAGAATATACATCATCTGGGTCCACTCCTTCCTGGTTGGTTTTAAGCTTTGTAAATTCCAAGTTATCCTTGAACCTCTCCATGTCATCATTTAAACCCTTCCAACCAATTCCGATATTCAAAGCAGCTCTGTCCTCTCCTTGCACAGCCTCAACAATCCTCCGCTCTGCATATGTTGTAAACCCCTGAAAAAAAATATATGAAAAAAGAAAGCCTAAAACTAACTGCAGAATACAAAAATCTCTCTAGCCACAATATAGCATACTCTCCACATCATTGACCACAAACCATTCAGGTATACACCAGATGAAAAATTCACTCCCCTAGAACTTCTCATGCAGAAATGATATGAATACCAACATAAATTTTTTTGCACATATTATTCCTCAACCCAATCAAAAATGCCCAATGACACCCCTCGCACATTTCCAATAGGGCCACAACATTTACTGTACAGGACAGTTAATCAAGTAAGAGATCAATACCCAGGCAAATTGTTTAAGGCATCTTTGGTTCTGAAGTTCAAAAACAGTTTTATGTTCTAACAAAAAAAAAAAGATTTAGAAATGTGTTCTCGAAAACCATTTTTTATTTATTTATTTATTTTTGAAAATTTTTCTTGTAAACAATCCATTTTCAGAGAACAAAAAATATGTGTATAATTTTGACCCAATTCAATGTAGACTGAGAGCATTATAAGCGACAATTAAGAGTAAATACATAAACCCATTAACTATATCTCTATTCATACCTCATTCAACCAAAAATGTTCATTGCTCTTGTTAGTGATCAAATTCCCAGTCCAGCTATGAGCAAGCTCATGCGCCACGACCTGCGCGCCGGTCGCATCCCCTTTAATCACCGTGGGCGTCAAGAACACCATCCTCGGATTCTCCATCCCACCATAGGGAAAGCTCGGCGGCAACACAAGCAAATCGAACCTCTCCCACTCGTATGGCCCAAACAACTTCTCCCCTTGCCTAATCATATCCTCCGTCCCGGCAAACTCCCTCGCCGCCGCATCCAACACTGCCGGCACCGACTCAGAGTAAACCCTCGTCCTCGGGCCCACCTCTCTGTACCCAATCTCCCCCACCGCGAATGCAAACAGATACGGCGGAATCGGCTGCTCCATCACAAATTCCTCCACCACTCTCCCTTCCGCGCACCAAATCGCATCCTCGCAAGCCATCGCCGCCTCCCCACTCGCCGGCGGCCGCCGCTCGACGTGCCTTGCCGACATCACCGCCGACAGCTGGCGCGGAATGTTGATCCTCGCCGAGTAACAAATCCTCGCGGCGGGCGTGTCCTGACAGGGGAAAATCGACCGCGCGTGTATCGACTGGCACTGGGTATACACAAAAGGCGAAGTTTTGTTGAACGTTTGCGGCGGGGAAAGCCACTGGAGCGCCGAGGAGAAAGGGCTTGTACGGTACAGGATCAAAAAGGATGAATTTTTGGAGAGGGAAATGGTGAGGTGGTGGCCCTTGATGGGGTCGGGCTCGGAGGAGAGAGAAAACGGGAGAGGGGTTTTGGTGATGGGGTCGAGGACGGCGGTAATGGAGAGGGAGCGGGCGTCGAGGGAGATCGGACCGGTGTAGGCCGTGGGGAGAGAGATGAGAGCGGCGGCGGAGATGGTGGAGGAGGAGAAATCGAAGTAGAGAGAGAGGGAGAGGTGGGTGGCGAGTGGGTGAGTGGAGTCAGTGAAGGAGTGGGGGTCGATGGGTGCCATTGGAGGAAACTAGGGTTAGGGTTAGGGTTTTTTGGTGGAAGATTTTGCAGAGAAGGGAGGAGGTTGTTGAGGTGGAGGAGGGAAACAGAGAGATGATGGGTAAAACTTTAAAAGGGATGATTTTGGAGAACCTGAAGGGGAGATTTGTCTGTGAAGCCTAGGAAAAAGTGCTGATTTGTGTACTGTTGCGTAAGCGTTTTGAATTTGGAGGGAGAATCCCAGTGTGCGTTATTGTTATAGGAGGGCCGAAAGGAAGTAAAAAGAGAAGAACCATGCCAATAGCCAAGTACGAAAAGGGATCGCCACGCGTGCGATAACTCGCAAGTAAGTAGGAATTATGAAAAGCCGATACCTAATTTGTTGGAAATGAATAAGGAGAAGGTGCCTTGGATATAGATATGTGAGAGAAAAAGTATATTACAAATTTGAGTAGAACATGATTTGATTCGATAAGCCCATTTAGTACTCTTTTTTTCTTTTTTTTTTTGGTTGAGAAAAGCGATAAATTTTATAGAAACTAATAGTGATCTAAATTTGTATGAATTTGGTCCCGAACATAAGGGGGGACCTCCTATCTAGATTTGTACATCATCTAACTCTCTAGCAACTCTGGTCAATCCGTGGGCTACCATATTACCCATTTTATGCACATAAGTAAAAACAACTGAGGTGAAACAATGTCTACCCCTAATTGAATGTCTTCAATAATCAACCCTACCAACGAAAGATTGGCAGCATTCGAATTAATAGCCTTGATAACCCCTAAACAGTCTCCTTCGAAACTTACCTTGGATAAACCTAAATCCCTCGCAAAACCAACGACAAACATGATTGTCAAAGCTTCAATTATCTCCACAGGGAGTTGGCCTTGCACTCGCTTGGACACAGCTGCTATAGGTTGACCCTCGAAATCTTGGACAACCACACCTACCCCCACATTACCAGACTCAGCAAAAACAGCTCCATCAGCATTGATCTTATAAACCCCTTCAATGGGCGGAACCCATGGTATAGAGACCCTACACCCAAGCCCATTTAATACTTGAAAAGGGTAAGTTATATAAAATCCCTTTAACTAAATGAACAATTGCAACATATCATATGAACCAAAATTAAGTTTAAAATAACTTGAAATATCTCATATTCAGGATATCATTCAACTCAATTTGACTCAACTGGTCCACTCTAAACAAAAGCCATATTTTGAATTTTGGGTAAAACATGGCACATAGCATTCCCTTTCTACTGATCGAGTCCACAAGATTGGACCACTTAATTTACCTCATTTACAAACTCAAATATATCTTTAAACATGTTAATTTATTGTGCAAAGTTTGAATAACCTATTTCATGACTTGGCACAACTCATTTGCAGTCCTAAATTTATTACAAATCTATATTCATGATAATGGGTGAAGTCTATGAGATTCTCATCACAATTTTTTCTTGGGAGAAATTATAGATTGGTTTAGCTATGGATAAATAATTACACATTAATACAAATAAATACTAACTTCATAGTAAATAAAAAATAATTTAACTAAGAAAACTACTAATTGTAATTATTTGCCCCATGCAATAGCAAAAATAAAGCTTTAGTAGAACTAGTTCAAATTAGGGGTGTTAGTAGTTTGGTTTTAGGGTTGATTTCATACCAAACCATTATGTTTTAGTTTTGTTCTTATCAAACCAAAACCAAACCATACTATAAAAAAACAAAACAAAAAAATTTCAGTTTAGTTTAGTTCGGTTTCAGTTTTAACCTATAAAGTAGCAACAAATAATTGAAAATGAAAAAAATGACATTCCAAACTCCAAATAAAAACATTTTTAATAAAAGCATTACATTAGCAACTAAAAAAATCATTAAATATTGTATCAAAATGGAAACATATTGACATATGTCAATCCAAGTTCAAATCTCTAATCTAATACATGCCAATATCATTAGTCACTTAACCAGTACTCACTATTCAGTAGGTTTGTACTCTAGTAAGTTCAATACTACTATTTTAAATCTATTACTTATTCTGTCCGTATTGTAATAGAAAATTTACAAACTAAAATTTGATATATAATATAAAAAATTATATATATATTATATATTTTTCGGTTTTTTTGGTTTTGTTTGGTTTTTTAAATATAAAAACTAAAATCAAATCAATTTAATTTGGTTTTCTAAAATTAGAACCAAAACCAAATTTAATGACAAAAAAACCAACCCAAACCGCCCCAATCGGTTTGTTTTGGTTGTCGGTTTTAACCTTAACCACTGACACCCCTGGTCCAAATCTTCATTTAGGATAACGGGTCAAGTCCTCGAACGGAGCTCCACTAAAATGTCCCCATTATTACACCCATCGCCTGCCGTGGCTCCACTTTCATTTTCCCCCTTTTCCCTCACACCAGAAGGAAAAGTACCAAAACTCAGGGGGGAAGAAGGGAGTGAGTGAGCAGAGAGAGAGAGAGAGAGCTCCGTTTTCAAAGACATGGACGACTACACGCGAGAGATGATGGACCTCAAGACCCTCGTCACTCGAACCTTAGAGAAGAAAGGCGTCCTCGCCAAGATCAGGGTAAATTTTGTCCTCTCTAACCTCCCGTGTTTGGTTCCCGAGAAAGCTTTGGAAAAAATATAAGAAATAAATTTTTTTTTTTGGAATGGTGTCTTATTTTGCGTGGGTATGGTATTCGGAAACAAAAGATGATTGATTCAGTTCAGGTAAGCCACATGGTTGTATGAGGTCTAGTCGAGTTGAGGTGTTTGTTTTCTCCGATCCATTAGTATTGAGAAAGTCTGAGATCCGAGAATTTTATTGGGTTATTTTCTTGCATTTTATCGGCAGCCGAACGGAGTTTTTCTTCATCGCACTGCTTTCCCTGTTCTATAAAAAAGTTTATTGTATTGCAGAGGCGGGAATTAGGGTTTCTGTTTCGAGTCAGGATAAGGTAAAATGCCATAAGTTGAGTGTGTTTTGGTGATTTTGGCTAGGGTTTGTGTTCTGTGCAAGATCGGGAGATTTTCAGGAAGCTTGTAACTCTAATTTCCTGAGATTTTTAGAGAATGCAAGTGCACACAAGTGTAGGTTGCGATTTGAGATTTTTGGAAACTCTAGTGCGTGTGTGTATTTTCTAAATAATATCGGTTTGTAATGATTTGCAAATGTCTATTCACTTCTTGTCAATTCTGTCTATCCCATTTTTGCCTATTCTCTCTGTATTTGGTCCTGTTTGTTTCGTAGAAATTGAGGAAAATTGATGAATTTGAGGATTATCATTTGTTGGGTTTATGATGAAATGAAGAGCTGTAATTAGCTCGACCTAATAATTGTAGAATGCTCGTGAGTTGAAATAATGGAAAGTTTAGGATCTGCTTGGTTGCTGAGAAACTAAATAAAAATGAAAAGGAAATCAAAGGAAAACAAAACCTTAAACCTTCACTTGACTCTCTGAAAAATTGAGAAAAAAAGAAAAGGAACATGCTTGAGAATGTTTCTGTTATTAAGAATTATAAAAAAAAATTCCTGTGTGTGGTCTGTTGCTAGCTTTTGTGAGTGTAAAGAAGATAGAGAACTTTCTTCTCTTTTCTTCCCCCTCTCCCTTTTTCAATCTTTCATTCTCATGGTCTGGTTTCATGATACATCTGATTTTTCTATCCATATTTTTGTACATTTTTCTTATTTATTTATTTTGTGACACTTCTGGTTCTTTTGCCAGGCTGAACTAAGAGCAAGTGTTTTCGAGGCAATTGAGGAGGAGGATCGGGCTGTTGAGAAGGAGGAAGGATTGCCTCCTGCATTGTTGGGTAGCTGCAATGATCGTGCAAAACAGCTTCATGCTTCTCCTTCAGGTTCCTTTATCATTCTCTCTCTCTCTCTCTCTCGCTCTCGCTCTCATATGAATTTGAAAGTTTTTGATGTTAACCTTATTTCTAGCTAATACTCTGCCCATATCGTTTACATGTTTATTTAATTTGTTGCTTTAAAGCTTTTGACAAGCAAGTTATTTATCCTTTAGAGTTGGTGACTGGATGGTTTTGTGTGTTTTCAAGTTGGGTCCAAATCTCCTAACCTGAACCGAACTTGTTCTGATTGGGTTGGGAAATTGCCAACCTGAACCTAACCTACATATTAGGGCCTAGGGGGTTAAGCCTAGACCAAGCTCCCAAACTGATTATTATTGGTTTGGAGGTGCCAACCTGAACTTAACCCATATGTTAGTAGACAAGACAAGACAAGACCAACCTATCAACCAGATTATATCCAATAAATAATTTAGTTTGTTATAGAATTGAAAATTTTAAAATATTATAAAAAAAGTAAAAAAATTTTAAACATATTTTTGGTATTGTAGTCTGACTTTTGGGGGGCTAGCTTCGATGCAACCTGTTTAGCAAAAAGCCTTTCTGAACCTTTCTAATTTGAGCAAGTTGGCAGGCATAGAGTCAAATTTGCCAAGTGTTCTCCAATGGCAATTTTTGTTTAGCTCACAGGTAGTTTAAAACATCATGAATGAAAAAGATAGTGTAACATGAAATTAAAGAAGAATAACAAAACCTTTTTAATTTTTTTATTTTATTTTATAAATTTGGTGATAAGATAATAAAACCACATGTTATCTACCCAAACTATGTAGACTCCCCTGCCCCCATTCCCAACTCTCTTTTGGGAGATTGCAAATTTGAAGCTTTAAAGTGGGAAGTAGGTATTTTATGGCTCCCAAATCTATTGTTTTGTAGTACTAAAGGGGCTGGTTGGGTTGTGAGATCTATTGAAACTTCAGGATCCTGCAACAGATCTTCCTTCTTTTCCTCATTGGAGGGTAGTAGACAACATTTTAGTTATTCATTTATTCAAGCAAGGTAAGTATATTGAAGATAGAGATAATGGCTTATTTGGAGCTTATCTCCAAAATATGAACGTGTCTCCATGTGTGATTCTGAAAGAAGTTCAGAATCCTATATATGAATTTCTTTTGTCAACTACATTTCTTTGGTTGATCTTTGACATGCTAAATGCAGGGAGGCTGCTAACTGCTCTAATATGTGAATACTTGGACTGGGCGCAACTTAGCCACACACTAAAAGTTTATCAGCCAGAGTGCAATTTGGTAATCAAGTAAATTATTTGCATATAGAATCACTGATTTAATGATGAGAATTCTTAAAATACCCTGTTAAATTATTTTTCTGACTTATTTGTGAATGAATGGAATTTTATTTTTATGTTAAATGGCAGCAAAAGGATTCTTGGAAAGCTGAGTTGAAAGATTTTAGCAGCAAGAATGGATATGATCTTAACAGGAATGGAGAAAGTGGTCCTTTGCTTTTGGATGTTCTGGAAGGATTCTTGAAATACGAGGTTTGACATGAGTCTCATTTAGTAATCAACCATTCTGCAATAAATTCAAAACCTTTATGGGAACGTTGTTGTCTAATACGATCGTGGTATTTTGATGCTTCAAGGATAGTTTATCTGCCTATTTGATTGGATTTATCTAGATAGATAGAAGCATCACAGTGTCTTGATCTTTATTTATTTATTTTCAAAAAACGAACTACAAATTGGTGAAAAATCAGTGTTAAGTCATTTTTGCTCTGTTTAAGCATGTATAAACCTTTGACATTAAATGCTTTATCAAAAAAAAAAAAAAAAAAAAACCTTTGACACTAAATGTGGAACTCATTTCTTAAGTCTAATCTGAGCATCAGTGTTTAAGCATGTATAAACCTTTGACATTATATTTGTAGCTCTTTTGAAGATGGTTACAAGGATGCTTAATTTTTAAAATTGACCATTATAACTTCAGTAGTGCTACCTGAAACAACCTGTATGTATGCATTTTTTAAATTTGTTTTGTTTTTGTCTTTTTTGTTTTTTGGCTTGTTAGAAACTTATAAATCATGATTTTGAATAATGTTTTGACAGAACTTATCCCAAGGAAGGAGTACTGGACGGAGACTAAACACCCTAGAAACTGAGTCGTTATCCAATATAGAGTCCCGGAATGTTCGAAGACCTTCATCATCATCTGTTGCAGGGGGCTTACCTCCACTAGGAAGGTGCGGGATCAACCTTGGTGTTTAATTTCTTTTATTTTCTCATTCTTTTTCTCCTTTTCCTTTTCACTCTTAATTGATATATTTTGGTTTGTGGGCATGCTTATGCTAGGCCGGTTCCTCCTCAGTCATCTGGTAAGTAATAAAACTATACTTGATCCCCTTCACTATCTGCTTGCTTCATATTCTCTCTATCTGATACTACCTGTAATTCAGATAGGAGAGGAGGGTCCTCAATGTCAGGTTATAGGAAAGATGAATACAATTGGAGATATGACAGTGACGAGCTTCCAGAGGATGTAATTCGAGCTTCAACTGCCTTGGAAAACCTTCAGTTGGATAGAAAAGCTCGGAATCTGACTACATCTTGGAGGTTTGTTTCTCAATGCTCCTTATAACTAAATTTTCTTTGAGGTTCCATTTGTTACTAGCAAAGAATTATTTCTGGGACATGGTTCAAGAAATTGTTATTATTGTGTTTGGAGTACTAGGAGATTGGGTCTTTGTCAAAGGAAATAGAGCTACATAATGTGCTGACTGCTGAGATAGGCCTCATCACATATTCACACATGATTAAATTTCATGTGTTTTGATCTCTAGATATAACACTAACTGTTGTGTTATTGGACAAGAGATTGGGCTTGCATTGCAGCTTGCTGTCATGTAGTTCTAGGCAAATGAATAGATGTGCTGCTGCTGCTGCTGCTGCTGCTCAGGCACTTGCTTCTACTAATAGAAGTAATATTTGTTGGATCATCTAGTACCAAAAAAAAAAAAAAAAAAAAAAAAAAAAAAAAAAAGGATTGGTGGATCATCTGGAATCAACTCTCCTTTCTAATATTCCAGACTATGTTCATATATACAATGCTATCTAAGGTTGCAACGAGGATTGTGAAACTTCAGATTGAGTTTTAGTGGTTTTAGTTGGCCTGAGAATAGAGATCATTTTTGGTATCGGTCGGTTTCGTTGAGTCCTAAACTTGTAGGGAGGCTTGGAAACTGGTGTTTGGTTTATTGGAACAAAGCATTGGCTGGTAAGTGGTTGTTGAGGTCCCTGCGAGGTCCTCATAGTCACTGTCACAGTGTGGTTGGGTTTTGGATCTAATTAGTGGAGAAATGTATTGAGTTTCTTTAAATTTTATTACTGTAGGTTTCTCACTTTATCTTTTTAGATGTTGGATTGAGCTTCAAGCCTCCAATATATAGCATGGGGAGGATATATGGTTGGGAATATATTTTTTAGAGTTCAATTGTTTAAGTTAGCTTCCATTGCCATTCCATTTGTTTCTTGATCTAGTGCATGCATGAGGAATTTTATTTGTGTGCAAGCCTGATAAATTAGACATGTCCCATCCCATTTCCCTTCTCGAGCATGTTAAAGATCTATCTTTCTCATCTTTTGGGTAATGATTTTGGTCACTTGATAGCAGATTGCACTTGCAATTTTTTCCTTGAGCCATTTGTGGTTACATTCCCTCTGATCCGGCTAATTCCTGCCATTTGCCTATGAACTTTGGTTCTCTAATGTGCATTCTAGAATTAAAGCTTTGGGCTTTGGGCCCTGTTGTCTAGACATGTCTTCTTTCTGGTATCCTCTTTCCTGGGGTTTGGTAGAATGTGTGGTTGAAGGTAATGGAAAAAGCTCAAATCTTTTTGCTGCTTGGTTCATTTGGGAGTTAGGAGTTAAAGAATCTGTACAAGTGTAGTGATAGTGGTGTTTCCTATTCATTTTTCTTTGTAGTTGTCTTTTTCTTTTTCTTTTTTTTTTTGGGGTAAATGACAGTCAATTCCCCGTCAAACTAGATCTACCTATCAAATCTTCCCAGATAACAACCAATATTTCGGAAGGAAAACTAGATTCCCATAAACGATTACATTTTACAGTATATCCCAACTTTGTAAGAGCATCAGCAGCTTTATTTGCTTCTTTATACACATGATTGATCTTAATATCCATATTATTTTCTATAATAATTTGCCTACAATCACTCATTATACTATAAATCGTCCAAGGACAATTATCCAAGTGATGGAAACTATTAATAACCAATTTAGAATCACCTTCAATAATCACCTTGTTACAATTTTTTTGCTTTGCTAACAACAAACCATTCCTTAATGCAATAGCTTCCATTTTAGGAACATAAATATTCTCCTCAAAGTAATTACAATGCATAACTATTGGCTTACTAAACTGATCACGAATTATTGATCCCGTAGTCCCATGCTTATCTTTAACAGATCTATCAAAATTCAATTTAAACCACTCATCGTCAGGAGGAATCCATCTAATAAACTTTGAATTCTTTTTAAATTTATTGTTTTCACTTTCTAAGGATTTATCAAAGTTAATATCATTTCTTGAAAATTTAATCACATAGTCTGAAAAAAGATTAGTAGCTTTCTCTATAATTAAGAATTTATTAAAAGACTCATTCTTAAAAATAACATTATTTCGAGCACACCAAATTTGCCAAAGTAAATTAGCAATTTTATCCACCTCATAATCTGCATTAATACTTTTTCGAGAAGAGCATTTGTTTAGATTCAAAATCCAATTAAATAAATCTTTATCATTATTTGTAGGTATAGGACAAGAATTACTAACCAAATTCCACACTTCTTTAACTCTAGTACAGGTGATAAATATATGATTAATATCTTCAATATCTGAATTACAAAAAGGACAAGAACGATCCACATTTACTCCTCTAATAGCAAGAAATTTTCTACTTGGAAGTTTACCATGAATTAACAACCACATAAAATTCTTTATCTTAGGAGCACTACGAAGCTTCCAAATCTAATTGAAATTTTTCTTAGGGCATACTTTTTTCACTTTCTTTCTTTCTTTGTAGTTGTCTTTGGAACTGGGTTATTTCCCCCTTATAAGGAGATCTGCATTTGTTAAAAAATAGATGGCTATATCAGTTAAAAATGACACATACCCACATAAAGATGCTCAAGGAGCAAACCAATGTGTTATGGGTGTGGGTTGGTAGGATGCGAATATGTGATAATAGGATGTGAATATGTTATAATAAGATCTGATTATAAATATCTTAGCCAGTTTGCCATATTTTGTTGCAGGCACGCTGGAGATGGAATCACCGAGGATGATGGCAGGGGTGACCATATGTAGCCGAATGACATCCTCTGTATTACTGCACTGTGTAGTTTCCCATGTATTTTTATTCTTGATCATCAAACAAGGGTAGTGATGCTTTGTAAGATTATATGTACCGTGAATCTGTGATTTAGTGATTTGTTTGAGCTTTCTTCTTTTGACCCATTTTGAAATTTCAATCAGTGAGCCTTCTTCCTACATAATGTTCTCAATTTTCTGACAGTTTTAAATTTCAGGTTATTATTGATTTATTTTTAATATTATTATAGCATAGATCAGTAGTACCAAAATTGAGTAGTGGCTAAATGGTAGGTTTTGTGTTTGGATAGGACATGGATCATGAGTTTTGGTTCACAGTGGCACAAGTTTGCAAAAAAGGGTACGCCCTCTCAATTTTCTTTCATTAAGTTTTATTTATTTCTTTTTAGGATACCAGTGCAGATGGTGAATATTTACCTCTTTGAATGCGCCATGGTATCACATTTTCTCACTTTCCATTGTTTTTGTCTGCCATGAAACAGATCATTAATGAAAATTATTTTAGTTTGTTAAAAATATGATTTTGAATCTACATTTTGGTTATTGGTACCACTTGATTATCGAGTTAAAACAATGCCATGGTTACAACTCCTAATGGCATCTCCCTTCTTATAAGCTGAGTTTTATTGTATCCTGCGATCCGTATGCCAAAGGAAAAAGGGTCACATACTGATACGTTAAATCGCATGCAAAAGAAGTAACGGGAAAACCGTTAAAAATATAAGACCACTCATGTTAGGTTGGACCAACTTCCAACTTGATATTCTTTACTCGTTGCCATGCAAAAAGGCTTTTCAGTTACTTTTTTATGTATTGAAATTCTTTGGTCATCTGTAGTCACTACTGTACACAGACCTGAACCAAAAATAAAAAATAAAAAATAAAAGTACCGTTAACAGATATATATATATATATTTTTTTTTGGTTTTTTGGTTTTTGATAACGAGAAAACCTTTTGGGCAAACTCCAGATTCATATAAGATCTCATAATCTATATGAATCAGGTAAGTTTAAGGCTCATGAGAATCATTAAACTTTGTGTGCATAGTCTCAAGAGATTTAACAAGAGTCGAACTCAAAACTCAGGAAGTGGGATCTCTCACCAACCAAGTTACCTCCTGGGATTACACCAGGGGCGAAGCTAGGATTTTGAGTGAGGTGAGGCGAATGTTAGTTGGTTAATTGTTATTACTTTGTCCTAATTTTAAAAATAAAATATGTATGCTTTTATTTAAGAATTTTTTATATATCTTTTTATTTTAAAATAAAAAAAATTGCAAAAATTATAATCCATTACTATTTGATGAAAAATATTTCAATTGAATACATTTACAATTATTTTTGATAAGGTCCCATCTTTTGAAAGCGTTGTATGATTACTTTATTTTCAACGCTATCAAATGCTCCTTTCTCAGTAAACATAACTAAGCTA
The DNA here is from genome assembly GCA_039720395.1 of Liquidambar formosana. Taxonomy (NCBI): domain Eukaryota; kingdom Viridiplantae; phylum Streptophyta; class Magnoliopsida; order Saxifragales; family Altingiaceae; genus Liquidambar; species Liquidambar formosana. Next base: position 35,677,513 of record CM077825.1, read on the forward strand.
TCATATAAATATAAATACACACATATACACATACGGAAAAGTTGTCATCACCGAAGCAAAATCACAATACAGGCAAGCAAAAGAATATAAAAAATAAAAATAAAAAAAATTATTCCTTTTGCACAAGGAGTAAAGATGAAATAGAAAATAAAAATAAAAGAAGAAGAAGAAAGAAAAAAAGCCATACCATCCTACATTTTTTCATTTTTTTGTTATTATTATTTTTTTTTTACTATGCTTATAAATTCCTACTCTTCTAGCAAAGCAGCCATTTTAACTCTGGTTTTCCATGACATGAAATATCCAATACAATGTACTCTTGAAGGTATAGAATTCCCTTCCCTCTTGTCATGCTTACATGACTTCCAAAAGCTATAGAATGTGAGAAGGAAAAAAAATTAGAAATTTTGAGGGTAGGCGCATGCCCCACCTACCACTAAGGTGGCTTTGCCCTTGGTTATACTCACATGGCTTCTAAAAACTATAAAATGTGAAAAGGGCAAAAAAAAAAAAATAGAAATTTTGAGGGTAGGCGCATGCCTCACTTGCCACTAAGGTGGCTTTGCCCTTGGTCATACTCACATGACTTCCAAAAGCTATAGAATGTGAAAAGGAAAAAAAATTAGAAATTTTGAGGATAGGCGCATGCCCCATCTGCCATTAAGGTGGCTTCGCCCTTGGATTACGCGGTACTTCTCTTCATTGGGAGAAACCTAGATCTTTTGAAACCTCAACCACACCCTAGCTAGATATCAACGTACATGTTCGACTGGGGGTTGGTTGTGATTGTTTTCTAGCATTTAAGTTTGGTGGATGTATGAAAATCATGCATAATTAGAAGTGGTGGTCCACGTCGATAGGAAATCCAACATACTACATGTACAACTGAAAGTCTGTTAGAGTGTTAACTTCCCTCCCTTACATATACAACTGAAAGTCTGTTTAGTGTCAACTTCCCTCCCTCGTCAGCCTCACCTCTTTCAAAAACACGCTTCGCATTAATATTTATTTATGACTCCATATAACGCATTTCTTGACCTAGTATAAATTCAATTAAATTTTTTTCTATATATTAAAATAGGTCCATGTTTTCCTGTAAAAGACAGTTGAATTTTTTTCTCAAAACACTAATAAATAATAAAAAATATCGAACTTTGATAAGAGCATATGACCACATCACCTTCTCTACGTATTTTTTTAGCCAACACCATCACCCCCTTGACTTAACTTGCTTAGTTTTCGCTTCTGCTTCATATATTGTAATAAAATTCTGTATATAAAGAGGCTACTCTGTATCCAACATTAAAACACATATCTTAGGATTCATGCGGCACCACCTAAAATGACGACATCCTGTCAATACACCTGTAAGTACTAGCTTTCCTCAATGTTAATAAAACAATGTTTTGATGCTTCAAATATCGTCGGCAGCCCCTAAATTCCACCCACCCATTCTGTTTTTGCTTTTGCTTTTGTTTTTTTTTACTTTTGTTTTCTTGTTTTTGTTTTTGGAAATAAAACCACCCTTCATTGCCAGGGACCCCAAAATTAGACCTCGTGGCTGATTTCCAGACGCGCCAGCAGGGCAACGACCTTCGTATCACCACGAAGTCTCTCCTGACTTCAAGGGAAACTACTACAAAAAGGTAAATAGAACGAAACTTCCACACTCCAATCCCTCCTCTCTCTCCCCTCTCTCTCTCTCTGCAACTCGAGCTGCTCCATCCATGGCGGTCCTCAAAAGCCTTCTCAGATCGAGAGGCTCGACCACCTGCTCCTCTTTGACTTACATACGTCGAACCCTCTCGACAGCTTCCGAAACTGACCTTAAACTCTCCTCTTCTCTCAACCATATGTCTCTCCCTCTCCGTAAAGACCCCAAGGGCAGAATTGTCCAGTGGGTTTTCCTCGGCTGCCCCGGCGTCGGCAAGGGAACCTACGCCTCTCGCCTCTCCAGTCTCCTCGGCGTCCCTCACATCGCCACCGGCGATCTCGTCCGCGAGGAGCTCTCGTCGTCAGGTCCCCTTGCTCCCAAGGTGCGTTAGGGTTTTGAATTTTGTTTTTTGGTTTTTGTTGTTTTTGATTTACTTGAATTCGAATTATTCGGATTTTGTCTGTGTAGAATAATGAGATCTGGATTTTTTAGTTGAGTATTGCGGTAGATTGAGCTATTTATGTTTTAGGCAAGGTTTTATTTGTTGTTTGTTGAGTGATTTGAGCTTAAATATGTACTTATTTTTATGAAAAATGGCCTAATGATTTGTTTGTTTATTTGTGTGAGACAAGTTTTGAATTGAAAATGCTACACCTGACTAATACTCTGTAGCTTATCCTTAGGAAAAATTTGTACTTTACGTTTCGGACATCTTAACCCTCCTATATAGCTTGATTCTCTGTTTGGTTGCCCAAAAAAGAAAGCCAAAGGAAGGGAAACTGAACTTTCAGGTCTTGTGAGTTGCGTCTTTTGTTGTTTGGTTCCTAGGAGAACTAAAAACTCAATTTATCTGTGCTGAATAGTTGTACGAGGCTTTGTGGGGTTGATTTTTATGTTTTTGGGAAGCAAAATAGTGGAAAATACTAGGTTTTGTTCTCTCTCTCTCTCTCTCTCTCTCTCTCAAGTTGCTTGGCAAATGAGTGAAGCATAAAAGGAAACTCCGTGGGAATTTTTGCAGTTAGTAGTCTTTGTTGTGCACGCCCAAAACTATCTTAGAAGACTTACCCTTATCTTGTCCAAATTTGGTCCAAACATGTGCTTCTAAAGAATACATTAATTTCTTGTTTTTATCTTTTCTGGTATAGCCACTATCAATCGCATCAGCCTCATTGTATCTACATTCATGTCATGATTTATGAAGTGTTTCTTGACTGCTGAACATTCTGTATGGTAAAACATGGCTAGCCTTGTACTCATATTGTAACTGTATAATATTTCCCTTAAATTGGATGCCGCATCTACATGTATACACACAATGACACAAATGCATGAAATTGTGTAAAGTGTAAACAATAAAAAATCTGCAAGGTAGATTCCTAATTGAATGCCATAACACCATAAGCATCCAGGTGGACTGCTTAGGCTAACAAATGGTCACAATCACCTGGTCTAGACAAGTAAATCTATGGATTTGACTCCTTTGTAAAACATCAGGAAATCCTGCTGATATCTCAGGACCAGCCGTTCAGGTGGCTAAACTGCCTCATACAGTTATACCTTATTACTCCCACCGTTTCAATTTAAGTGTCCACCTTTCCATTTTGGGATGTTTTAAAATAATTGTCACATTCAAAAAGTCAAAGATTCTTTTTGTTAGATTTCCTAAATTACCTTTAAAAAAGTCTTTTCACACTTTCCAATGTTTTGTACCCTTGAGGGCAAAATTAGAATTTTAAAACTTAAACAATGATTTAAAAACATTTAATAACGTTACCTAAAAAAGCGTGTTTTTTCAAAGGGGACATTTAAATTGAAACAGAGGGAGTATAATTTAGATATTTTTAACCCAATTCAACACGTTCTTATAAAAGCTGACCAATGCTGAAAAAGATTGGATGTGTTTAGGTGGGTTACACGAGTGGGCTTTGATTTTTCAAGAGTCAACGAAGTGGATTTGTTTGACCTTGATTAGCTAACCTGCTTGAACCCACAGAAAGAAATTGATTGGGTTGGATTTTCTTCATAAAGACGAATTCAAATAACTGGAATCCAATTTGATTATAGACGGGCTGGGTTTGGGTCAGACTGCGAAATCCAACAAACCCAAAACTTGCTGATTAGATTTTATAATTTTTAATGTTTTTGCAAACTCTTAAATTTGAGTTGGCAATTTGGTTGGGAAATTTTGGGACTCAGATCCTTTTGATTGTATCTAATTGTGGATTTCTTATCGAGGGCCAAAATAATTGGTAATTTTCAGAATGGTTGATACTGCCAGCATAAAATCTTTAGATTCCAGTTTATATTTACAATCATTGTGTTATGTGTGTGAATGCGCATGCCTGACTACTCCTGCCAATTCACAGTTGGCTATGCCAGGCTTGATCGTTGACTCTCCGCCACTGCTCCTATTAACGTCTTTGTAGAATAAAGTTAATTACATAGATGGGATATTGAATACTTTTTCATATAAGACATGGTCCATACAAGCACAGGAGATGACATTAGATTTGGTGATGGTAAAATATTTAAGTTATCGGCTAACCCAGATTTAATTTAACTCAACTAAACTAAGAAAAGCTTTTATCTGACTGTTTAGGGTTGGTATTTTTTTTTCTCTTTTCAATTCTGATATATATTAGCATTGTAAATTAATATTTGAAACAATCCAAACTTGAACTATGGTAAGTCAAAAGTGACTTATGGGAGTGTTCCCCTAGCAAATGTGGTGTTGATGGCCACAGTTAATTAATTTTGAACTGAAGTTGAACCAAGGGAATCAGCAAAACAGGTAACTGGTCTCTGCTGGTCATTTCATTATTGTTCGTGCAACTAGGGCTTGACATTCAATTGGAGGCAAAATGTGATTTTTAGGACCCAAGGTTATCTGCAACATTTTTCAACCCAACTTGGCAGACAGTTTTTTTGCGAAGAACCAAGAGAACCGTCAAATCTGGTAACTAGAATATTTGTAGAATGGGTGAATGTATCATGTAGAACTGTACAAGGTTGTTCATGGAATGAGCAAGTTTGTTACCTGGATCTGTAGATGATATATGCCATGCATGAATATTGAATTGTCAGTACAAATAGCTCATGTTCCCACATAAAATATATGACTCATAATTCTGTGTCCCAGAAAATGATACCATGATCAGAATCATAAGTCTTCTGTTTAAAATGTTGCAGGTGTCTCATAAAAGGAAATTTGTGTCTAATGTAGACTTCTTTTCCATACTTTATTGTTGTTCCAGTTAAAAGAGTAAGCAACAGTGGGTTGCAATGCTCAAGATTTATTTACTCATAGTGAGATGTCATATTTGCCATATGTTTTGGTATTTCATTTACAGAACAAAGTTGCCATTTTTAGTGTCAAAACTAATTATTTACCAAGTTACCTTTGAGGTTTATTATCTGATTGTATAGATGAGCGAATACTATTCAAGCAAAGTACTAGTATATGAAATTAGAGCTTCGAGATTGTTGTCATCAATGTCTGTCTGTTTTCAATCATATTTATCCCTTTTTTTTTTTTTTTTCTTTTTTGTTTCATTTTGCAGCTCGCGGAGATTGTTAACCAAGGAAAATTGGTTTCAGATGAAATTATAATAAATTTATTGTCCAAGCGTCTTGAAGCTGGAGAAGCTAAGGGTGAATCAGGATTTATTCTTGATGGTTTCCCTCGAACTATTAGACAGGCGGTGAGCTCTTCTTGTGATAAATGACTGGAATGTCATAACATAAATTTGGCTCTTTGAGTTTATGTCCTTTATAAAATGATTCTTAAGAAATAAAGTGGGAAAGGAGAAAAGATTTAACTTAGATTTAATGTCTAGGTTTTCCTTGATAGTAGTTATTGTTATGCTGCCGGAAGCTTTAAGGGGCTTGTTCGTGGAATAATTTACAGTATGTGGATATACCTCACCACCACCACCACCCCCTTCTCTCTCTTTGGGGGTGCTAGAGAAAGCCACTAGGGTCCATTGGCTACACGAAGCCCTTAAACTTGTCCCTCCCCCACAATCAAACCCCCCCCCCCCCACCCCCCCCAAAAAAAAAAAATAAAAAGAAAGTAAACAAAACAAAAAACCTGATGAAGGCAGGTTTCGATTCGAGGTCTTTGGTACAATCACCTATAAGGTAGGCTAGCCAACACCTTCAGTAAATGAATATTATATGTTCTGACAGTGGATATCTACCTTTTCAAAATTCAAATCATATATGTGAAATCTATTTTACAACTTTTGACTCATCCTGACCTGCTATGAAAAGACAGTGATATTAAATACATTGGATGATCAAGAACTGAAAGAATTCTTATTTGATTTTTTAACTGGTAAACCCATCCATAATGGTGTGTGTATGTATTAAGAATTGCTTTTGTAAAGAATTAACCTTAAGAACATTATTCTGTAAGGCTCTTTCCTTCATGAAAATAAATAAATAAATAAATAAACTTGCCATTCCTTGTGCATGTTTGAAGAAGTAATCTGAATTATCTGGATGCACTTCACCGTGTGAGTCAATTAGGATTACGCCCTCTTCATTTTCACTTTTGTTGTATGTTTGAAGTAAATCATACTGCCAGCTCCGCCAGAGGTGGGGTTGGGGGGTTGCTTTGGCGACTTGGTGGATAGGAGGTTTAAGTAGAGTGCCACTGCTACATTTTAAAGAAAATATGTGGAGTTGATATCAAAGATTTCCCACCAATTCGCTTACTGGTTAGCGGTCAGAAAATCCTAAGGTAGCTGGCTTCTTTAAATCTATATTCCAATTGGTTCTACTTCTTTGGTGGAGCTTTATTCTAGGTAGACAAATTTTTATTGTCTTTTGATTGCCAATAAATTCGTCAATTCTGAATTCACAGGTGAAGTTCCTAGGTTTGTATTCAAGATTGATTTGGTGAAGGCATGTGATATGTTGATTGGAGTTTTATTTTGTTGGTTGTATATTTGTATGGGATTCAGAGTTTCATGGAGAAATGGATGACTTGGTGTATTTCCTTAGTCATACACTCATACTCTATTTTTAATCAATGGTATTATGCAAACTTTTTGAGGTACTTGGCCAAGAGACATCCTATCATCAAAGTTCTAGAGGTACTTGACCTTAGACATCCTATCATCAAAGTTCTAGAGGGACTAGGCCGAGAGACATCCTATGTGCTTGCCTCTCCTCTTTATGACTTTGGGGTAAGCCTTAAGCACACTAATTCTTAAGTTGGACAAAGAATCGCGAAGTGTTTTTGGGTGACTGATGAGGTTCTAGTATTGCACTTTTTGTGGGTTAATCCTACTATTTTGCTATGATTCTCACTTTCAAGTTTCAACCAAGGGTTTTTCAGTGCACTTTGAAATGTTTTGGAGCAATGTTGTTTCCAAGAATTAAATTTGTGAAAAGTGTGATGAAAATGGTTGGTGTTATCCCAGCTACAAAGGTGGTTAGTGTGAGACCTTAGTTGATGTGCCAATTCCTTTTGGGTCCTGAAGCCTTCTTCTAAAGCATTGTCCATTAAGGATCCAATGATGCAGATGTGAAGACCAAAAAGAGGTTGGCTACCTTGAAAAAAGATTGTTTCTCTTAAATGCACATTGTGGATTGGAGAAAGTGTGTTAGGGGAAGGGCCTAGGTATCAAAAGAGAAAAAGAAAGTGTGTTAGGGGAAGGAGCTATGTATCAAAATCGCTGTTTGGCTTGGAAAGTGCCTACGGAGCCTTAAAGAGGAGCATGATAACTCGCGGAGAAGATTGCTAGGCTAGACTGGATGCCTGGCCTGGAAGTTAAACTTTGTGTTATTGCCATTTAGAGGAGCACTTCATTGATTTTTAACAAGTTCTGGCAGGGTTATTAGCTTTGTGGGTGGAGAGATTCGGTGGTGTTGTAGTTGGGTCATGATTGCATAGTTTGTAGTCTCCCTATTATAACAAATTTCAAGAATTGTATGCAACTTATAACAACATTGAGGCAAAAAAAAGAAAAGGAAAAAAAAAAAAAAATTGAGGCATAAATTGGAGCCCACATTCAGAAGTTTTTGTAAGAATTGGGAGATGGATTTTCCGGAGTCTCCTACTCTTCCTTTATTCTGTAGTCTTAGAAATCTTCTGTATTAGGTGACCCTCTTGCTCCAGAATATTCTCTCTTTGTGTCTCTTGTGTTTTACCCACAATTTTTTTCAGGGCAAGATCTCAGCAACTTGATGCTGCCTATTTTTTATTGGTCGGTGGAGTCGGTCTGCGAATATTTGTCTTAGAGTTGGAATGGGTAAGAGCCTAATATTTTAAGAATGAGTGCATTTTCAGTCGTCAATTTCTATCAATCTTTAATGTGGGCAACCAACTGCACAATCTGGGAGTTCTGCATTATCAGTCATGGTGTATCACATCATTCTGCTTACAACTTTCCAAAGTTCTGAAAAAACATTGTTAATTTTGGTCCCCATAAGAAATAATGTTCTATCTTGTCCCCCTTGAACGATATTTTGGTTTTGGGCGGAAAATGGAGGGAAAGCTTTCCATTCCTAGTTTAAGCAGATGTTAAAATGAAAGTGCATTTGTGCCGAATTGCACTCTTTAGACTAATGAAGTTTCAACATTCTTATTGTCCAATCCTATCAAGTATATTTAACTTGCTATCCATGAAATCTTGTGGGCAATGATTTAATTGGAACATTATGTACCTAGAACCAGCACATGTTCAATTTGAGACATAATCTCTGTCTATCAATTTGAGAAATAATCTCTGTCTAGACTGTTTTAATGATTTTACCTTTATAAAAATATATATGGAAGAGCCATTTAGTGTCATTTTAACGGTGGCTGTTGCCCATCAAATTTTATTCTCAATTTCCACCATTCAACCCTTTTTTTTTTTTTGGGGGGGGGGGGGGGGGATTTGTTCTCTTCTCTGACGTCATATTTTTATGTCTTATTTTTTTTGCAGGAAATATTAGAGGGAGTGACTGACATTGATTTGGTAGTTAACCTAAAACTTCGGGAAGATGTGTTGCTTGCAAAATGCATTGGAAGAAGGATTTGTAGTGATTGTGGAGGAAATTATAATGTTGCCTGCATTGACATCAAGGGTGAGAATGGGAGCCCAGGAATGTACATGGCACCACTGCTTCCCCCTCCACATTGTGCATCAAAGCTTATCACTCGATCTGATGATACTGAAGAAGTTGTAAAAGAGAGACTCCGTATATACAATGAAATGGTATTCCTCATTACTCTCAGAGTTATCCATCCTTTTCAGATTAAAAATCTAATCTGTATCTGAATATGAATATTTTTATGTATATAATATCTATATTACTGGTTGCAATATAGAATTTCAGGCTCTCCCCCCCCCCCCACCCTCCCCCTTCCCCCTCTGTTTTTTTGGCTAAGAAAAGAATTCAGCTATCTAAGGGGATATCATCCTTACACTGACCTGAAAAGTGGACACACAGTTCTGTTCATTGTGTGATTTGTGCATTGCAAATTGTCATGTTCCTGCAGAGTCAACCTGTGGAGGAGTTCTACCGTAGCCGGGGGAAGTTGTTAGAGTTCAATCTTCCAGGAGGAATCCCAGAATCCTGGCCAAAGTTGCTTCAAGCTTTAAATCTCGATGACCATGAGGTCAAACAATCTGCAGCAGCATAAGTTCTTAAAATGCTGTTGTAGATTCTCAAGGTAAGCTTGATCATTCTTTGCATGTGTAAGATGTACATGCATATAATTTTAAAAGAAAGGGGAAAAACATTTTTATATGCAATAAAACTATCAAGAAGCCTAAACTGTTTTTGAGGGTAGCTTCCTATTGGGGCTTCTGGAGATGAGTGGATGGGTGTGGTATGTTTTGAGAGCAGGGAGGAACATTGTTTTTGTTGGTAATATTATTTGGTTGATAGCTAAGATAGTTCAGAGCGATTGTATCTGAAAACAACTAGTGTCATTGCCATTCAATTTTGTTGTATGTTTTGGTCATGGAATTAATTTAAGGGGACTTTTGAAATTGAAAGTGGTGGAGCATTCAAGAACTGATGATGATTGATAACACTTATTGCTGTTGATTGTGAAACATGTACTAATTTAGCTGCTTCCCTTGCATGTCTTTTTGGGTAAAAACCCTTGCATGTGTTTTGTTAGGGAAAAATCTGAGATCTCTGAGAATACCCTTTTCGTGCACTCGTCTTACAAACAAAAATACCGGTAGTCAGGACTATGTGAACTTTTTTTAGCTTACCACACCTTCTGTGTTTTTTATAAATTTCTGTTGTACTTACAATGGGGAGTGCAAGAAGCTAATATGGAGTGCCACTGCCAATAGTGTTGCCCTTGCTATCTATACATATATATATATATATATATATATACATATATATATATACATATATATATATATATATACATATACATATATATATATATGTATATTTGTATATCTCGATCTCTCTCACATCTTCTAGTTCTTCTTTTGGCACTTGCATTTGTTCATCTTTACCTCTGCAAATCCTAGTTATCTATTGGGAAGATGCTAAATGGACCAAACTTTGACCATCTCTTCCCTACCAGCTAACAAGACAATGCCATGTCAGCCTAATATGCTAGCATGGCATGATAGCCATGCCTATTATGCCAGTATGGCATTGCCACATCAGTTGGCAGGGGGGAGATGGTCAAATTTTTGCCCATTTAGCAGCACTCCATTTTTTGTGTTCTTTATCTTTGTTTCACTATAGCTGATTCTTATATACGGCCTGTGACTCTGTGAGGCAGTGACTCTCTCATTTTACAATCACATCTTTAATTCTTTATAGATGCTTCTTCGTGTGGTACATGCATTTCTTCATCTTTACCTCTACAACTCCTAGTTATTTTTTGTGGCCATGTCTTTGTTTCCCCTTGGGAGATTATTACAGAAAGCAACAGAGAAGAGAGAGGAGTGAATGCTACCTGTGAGGCTGTGACTTTCCCACTTCCATTTCTTTTCACATTTTTTTTCATTAACTTTGCATCTTATACCTTTTCTGTGGGCTTGGTTTGAGTTTTCTTTCATGCTCTTCTGAAAATTCTTTTTGCGCCTATAGACGACGGATTCCTTATCCTCTTTTTCTTTGGAATCTCCACCAAGCAGGGACCTGACCTTTTCGTAATGTGCTTTTGTCTAGTTTATACCTTTTATTGTTTGGTTACTAGGTTTCCCCTGGTACTCCACCTCCTCCTCCTCCCTCCTCCCTTCCTCCCTTCCTCTTTCCTCTCGCTTTCATAAGGGACGATGGTTTTAATAAATTTAATTAAATTTTGGACAAAAAATTTGGATATTAGGTTGATGTTTAGAGCAGGCCAGTCGTTTTAATTTTTTTGGGGAAAATCTTGATGATTAATCATGCAATTAAGAGGAATTCCATCTATTCAAAGTTGTGTGAAGTGAGAAGACGAATTGAGCAAGTATTACTTTTGCCACGTTTGGTATGCCAGATTAAAAGGTTGGATAGGATAGAATAGTTGGATGAAAAAGAAGTGTTTGGTTGCTTTGTTTAAAATGGGAAATATGGTTTTTTGGACATTTTTCTATCCCATTATTTCTTTTAAATGAAATAGGTATCGTAAGATAAAAATATACCATCTTCCTCGTAGGTTTATTATATGAAGGATATAACATCTTATGGATAGTATATCTTTTGTTTGAAAAGAGTAGCAAATACATGAATATGATATGCTTATACCATCTGGCCTATTAGGCATACCAAATATAGCCTTTATGACTCCCTTGGTCTTCTTATTTATTAATCGATTCAAAATTTGACTTAGAGAGTATTTAATGCACCCTATTTTACTTACCCTTTCCTGAGATTGAATAGTTTTTAGTACTATTTTTTGTCCCAGGTTAAATTTCTTCTCTCTCTCTCTCTCTCTCTCTCTCTCCCCATTATTTTTTTTGGACGTAGGTCAAAATTTTTAGGGTAAATTACACTTTGCCCCCTTGAAGTTTAAACCATTTTCACTTTTCCCCCTTATAGTTTAAAACCGGGCAAATGACTCCTTATATTTTTATCGAAATTTCACTTTACCTCCTTTTGTTAATGCAAATGTGTCACGTGCGAATCACATGACTAAAGTACCCATCTTGTTTGCTTGGTGTACATATGGTTTTGCCCTTATGTGTCCATTTTGTCTCGGAGCTTCTTCCTCGATTGGGTCCTCCTCTGGCATACCATGGTAGAGGTCGTCTTGCCATTATTTTAAGCGAAACCATGAATTGGATTCAAACCTTTCTCTTCCATTGGGTATACCATAGCAGATCTTAAGCTTGAGATCGATGACACAAGGAAAAAAAAAAAAAAAGGAAAAAATACAAATCTCGACCTTTAAAGCCATGGCAGATCTTAATCTTAAGATCTATGGCAGCCAAAAAAAAAAGGAAGGAAAAATGCAGATCTCGAGCTTTAAAACCATTGGCAGATGTTAAGGTTAAGATCCATGGCAGCCCCCAAAAAAAAAAAAAGGAAAAATTCCAGATCTCAAGCCTTAAAACCATGGCAAAGAATCGGTGCCACATCTTCCTACCAGTTTCAACGATGGCAAAGTTTTCATGAAAAAAAAGAGGCTAGGATTTGTGATCCAAACCATGGACGCACAACATCGAGTTACACAAACCCCAAGCTTCTTTGTTTTCCTATGAATTCTCAACAACAAAGCAACAGGGTATGGTCCGTTAGATGGCGAGCCGTGCTTAAATTTATGGCAAGATCCTCTCTTCCATAGTATGGTAGAGCATCCAAATCGACAAAGATTGCATTTTGCTTCATTGAGAGCCGTTGAAAGCTTAGATCTGAAAGGGTAAGGTTCCATCCTTTCCCCATCATTTATTCCCTTTCTCTAATTCCACCTCTATGAGTTTATGTTTCATCTCTGCTAACTTGAAGATGGTGCCCTTCTTCAAATACACAGCTGTGTGTGTTTTTGGGTTAGAAAGGATGATGAGGGATAATATAAAAATGGGTATTTTTTGGTCAAAAAACAAGTGGAGTGAGACCAAATGTTGTGTTATTGTGACGGGTTGTGGGTTCAAAAGGATTGTTAAATTACTAAGTAAGAAAGAGAAATGCAGAAAATGCAAAGAAGGGAAGATAAGGAGAGGAATGATTGCTAAATTACTTAGTAAGAAAGAGAAATGCAAAAAGGTGCAAAGAAGGGGAGATAAGGGCTGGTGGGAGAGGGTGGTGGTGTTGGGGTTGGGACTGGGGATCCAGCGAGGGTATGAACAGAGGGGATGACTATTAACCCGAGCTCGGTTAACGGTCATTTTACATTTCCGTTAAGCTTTGTTTAAAGTCCATTAAAGTAAAAGGGGCAAAGTGCGGTTTTCAAATTATAAGGAGGAAAAGTAAAAATGGCTCAAACTTTAAAGAGAAGTGTAATTTACCCAAATTTTTATCTGAAAAGGAAAATTGATTAAAATTATAACATGCCCCCAGAGTGTTTTTCAAGGCAGTACTTGTTGATTTAGGCTATTGACAAAATTGTGAAATAATGGAAATTAGAAACATGTGCTACAACGCCCAGTCAGAGGAAGATAAAATGGATTACAGAAAAATTGAAGTGCATGCTACATTTACACAATCCTTGACAGTAAACTAAGAACATTCCAACAGTTGGATGACAAGTAAAAAGACATTCTATCCTAAATTTTCCTCTCATTCTGCTTTCTCCCAGCTCAAAGTTTACCAAAAAAAGAGAATAAAAAGGTAGAGAATGGCCATTGGGGTCTAGTAGGTCACATAGCTTCTAATAGGGGTGCAACTTGATTCGGGAAATTTCGAGGACCGGACCGTTCCCAGCAATTCGGTCCGGGACGGGACGGGACGGGACAAACAGTGTTCGGTCCGGGACTTGGGACCATTTTAAAAACCAAATTTTTTGGGGACGGGACTTGGTTTAGGGGTGTTTAGAATCGTTCCGTACCGAATTCCCGAACCGAATTCCCGGACTGAGTACCGATGATATATAATATTATATATATATTTTTATATGTATAATATATATATATATATAATATATCTTATTTCAATATTTCGGGGTGTTTGCCCACTGTTTAGTTTTGAATTCTGAATATAATTATGTTTGGTTGTAAAATAATGCTATGGACAAGTGGACTTATTAGTTTATTGTGCTATCACTACTATTAGTACTATGAATGAATCAATGAATGAATGAATTATAATTAATGATTATGTATTTATGACTTTATGATTTTATGTAGCCCATTTTTGTGACTAATCAAGCTGATAATATTTGATTGGAAGTAGTTATTTTTTAATTTTTTATTTAGGGAAAACAAACTAATAAATACCGACAACCGGACCGTTCCGGACCGGTATTTTTCGGGACGGGACAATATGCAATTCGGTTCAGTTCCGGTACTAATTTTCAAGTCCCGAATTACTTCGAGACGGGATGAAAGTACCCCTGTCCCGGACCGTCCCGTACTGAGTTGCGCCCCTAGCTTCTGATGGACCTTTTTGATTTTTTTGGGTATGAAAAAAAAAAATTAAAAAAAAAGGAAGAAAAGAAAGAAGGACTGTACTGATCCTGATTCTACCTATTGAACCCCCCCCCCCCCCCCCCCCCCCCAAAAAAAAGAAAAAAAAAATCAATGCAAGCAAATAGTTGCTATAATTTAGAACGAAATCACTTCTTGGTTGCTATGGGGAAGAATTTAGAGAGTAATCACTTCTTTAATAAATTAAAATGTTGGCTTTGAGTAGGGTTGGCAATCTCATCCCAAACCCACGAATCTGCCCATATCCACCCGCAATTAATGGGTTTGGATTAAAGTGGATTTTTAATTGGGTTGGTAATAGGTTACCCAATTAAACCTAATTATATATGGGTTGGTTATGGGTAAACCGTGAGTACTTGTTGGGTTTTATTGGTTAAGGGGGACATATCGTCTGCCAGTGCTCTTCGCTTCTATGCGATTTCGACGAAGGTGAAAGATGCAGAAAATGAAAGGGAAATAAAATAAATATATATATATAAAAAAAAAGAAATCTATCAATGAAGAAAGACAAGGACGTAAGAAAGCTTTATTAAAGATGCATAAAGTGCAATGATTTGTGGAATCGATTTACATCAAATGGGAATGAGAGGGAAAAAATGAAGAGAGAGAGGCTTTGAACCAAGCAGGGGAAAAAAATTGCAAAAAGTGCAGAAATTTGGGAAGGAAAAAATGCAGCAACAATAAAGAATGAGAAAAGAGGGGAAGATAGCAAAAAAAAAAAAATAAATAAATAAACAGAGAGAGAGAGAAGGAGGTAACGCCCTTGTTTGGGTGAAAGAAAAATGTAAAGAGACTCTTTGAACCAAGTAGGGGGAAGATCTTCATCTCTTGCAAAACCCACTTTCACCAATTCTTGTAGCAGCACCCCCATCAGCATCAACGACCTCCCATTCTTCACTTCATCTTGTCATTTGTTCCATAATTAATATATATATCTTATTTTTCTTTTTTGCATTTTTGTTTTTGTTGCAATTTATTTCAACTAGTTCTGGAATTTTTATTTTTTTTTCAATTTATTTTGAAAATCTAAAGCTAAGTAAACATTTCATGTTTTTTCTCTTTAAAGTTGTAATGTCAAATTTCAACTGTTCAATGGCAGCATTTTGAGAGAGAGAGAGAGAGAGAGAGAGAAAACTAGGACAAAAAATGGGTTGGGTTGAAAACGGGTTGGGTCACATTGGGAATAGGGTTTAAATCTGAGTTATGTCATAATTGGGTCGGTTGCGGGTTGGTTTTGGGTATACACAATAATTGGGTTAGGCACAACCCAACCCATTAATGACACAACTCACATAACCCATTAATGACTCAACCCAAACCCAACCCAACCCAACCCATTTATACCTCAACCCTAATCCACCCAACCCACCCAATTGCTAGGCATAGCTTTGAACTCGCAAATATCACATAAAAACAAAAATATTAAGAAAATAAGACCTAATGTCTAATTAATCTCATTAAGTTGATACAAGTGGCATTTTCTAATTTTATTTCAACTTGAAGCGGACTCATTTATTAGGAGTCTAATTGAAGCAACCTGACTCATTTACTTGATTGATTTTGGAGACATTCATTCGTTAGATTGACCTCCATTACAAAACCTTTTTTTTTGTTGGAAATATTATCAAGAGGTTCCAAATAACTTAAGCACCTAATTAATCTCAGAGTTTGCAAACCTAATCCAACAACAATTCAATTACTACCAGATAATCGATTTACAAAAAATATCAACCCAAGATCATTTTAGCTGTTTTTTTATCGAGAAAGATTTTTTTAAAAAAAGGGGCAGAAAAAGGAAACATTTCTCCCGTGTTCAAATAGATCCGAATCCGGTTTGCCCCTGGTTAGGGTGGTAAATTCACTGATCAAGATATTTTTTTTTTCGTATGATGACGTGGCCACTTCCCGTTTTATATTTTTTTGGATAAGACGTGGACACGTGGCCACATCCCTTGAAACCCGGGAAAGCCAAAATTCTCAACGAGGGTATTTTCGTCGTAAAAAATATCGACGGCAGTTCTAGACCATCCAATGCTGATGGGGTGGCTCACCCTGACGTCTACGATAGCGACGTCGTTCCACTTTGCAGTTTCAAGGAGGACCTTTTTCTAAGCCCACATCGCCCCACGTGTCCCCCGACCCGAATCTATCAAAAATCGCCTCAGATCCGATACCGAACTACTTAGCTTGCTGCATTAGATTTTAGGGTCCAACTCACTCACCAAATATTTACCCACGTGGCACTTCTCCAGGCCCCCGTTTGGTCCACGTCATCAACCTCGGCAGGACACTTCCAATGTAATAATATCTTTTCATTTTTACTCCGCCATCGCGGACATATCTATCTCTCTCCTTTTTCCTTTTTTCTCTCACGCTTTCGGCTTTTCGCCATTACTAGACCTGTCAAAAGCTTCAGCTTCTGCTAACGTTTTTGAAAAATAAAACCCTAATTGATTGCTTTGAACCGTTTGGTTGTTTTGGATTTCTGTGTTTGGAGGTTTGGATTTTGGGGAGTATTGGTGATTTTGGAGTGAGATCCAATGGAGTTTAGTAAGGTATTCTTTACCTCCATTTTCTTGAATATTCTCGGGAAAGTTAGAAGTTAGAGTTTTTTTTTTTGCTCGACAGAATTTTTCTAGCTGAATTGATTTCTTGTTTATTTTGAATTTTAAACGTTTTGTTTTTTCTTGAAAGTTGGAGCGGTTTTTGTTGGAATGTGAAGATTTATTTGCTGGTAGCATCTGTTTGGTTGCTGAGAAACTTGAAGAAAATAAAGCAAGAGAAGTTTATGGTTTATGTCTTAGGTTTCCGGAAATTGAAAAACTCACCGTTATTTTTCTAGAATTTTCCCGGGAAAGTGAGAAGCCTGTTTTTTCTCGCGAAATGGAAAGTTGAAGAGAATAGTTTTTTGTTGGATTGTGGAATTTTACTTTCTGGTAGTATCTGTTTGGTTTCTGAGAAATTGGAAGAAAAGAAAAGAAAATTAAATTTTGAATCTTACGATTTATGTTTTCAGGCTTCCAAAAATTGAAAAACTTAGCAACCTTAACGGCAAATGAGACATTTGGTTTTCTGTTGTGTAATGTTTCTTGAATTTCGATCAATTTCTGCTCAATAGTTCCAATTATTGGATAGAGGTTAAGGTTTAGAGTACCATAATTTTCCTGTTCTCTTGCTCTGGTTAGATAACGTGAAAGTTGTTTGTAGTGTACTTTTGCTGTTTCTTAGCAAACTGGAGGAGTGCGAGTTGTTTCACCTTATAGTGGTTGTGGTTTCTGTGAGCTCTTATATTGAAATTTGCATTTTTTTTTTTCTGGTGTAGGATTAGCTGAAGGGATTATGTTTGTAGAGGTTGGTTTCTTGAGGAAAACAGGATGTTCGCTTTCAGGATAGAAGGGTTTTTCTCACCTGCTCAATCCAGTGCCTTATTCATCATTGGTCTTTTTGAATCTGGTTGATGAGGAGTGTTCGGATGAATATTAGTGGTCTTGGGACCAAAGGGTTGGCAGAACGGAATTACCATATGAGAGATGAGCAAAAGGAGACAAGGGATGGAGTTGCAGGTGAGGGCCATGGGTTATCAGAGGAAGATGAGTCGAGGATTAATGAGGATGCGGATAAAGGGCTCGTAGAGTCAGTCCAGGCCCAGGCTGTTACGCAGAGATCGCAGCAACAGCCTCAGGGGCCTGCGGTTCGCTGGGAGAGGTTTCTTTCTGTTCGGTCTCTTAAGGTTCTCCTGGTGGAAAATGATGATTCGACTCGCCATATTGTGAGTGCATTGCTCCGAAATTGTAGCTATGAAGGTCAGTGACTACCCACAATACAAAATTCTATGTATTTGATACAATATTTGAAGTATAAATATTTATCTAGTTAGAAAAGGAGAATATATACTCTTATATGCTCAAGGGTGTTGAGATTGGCCTCTCTCTCTCTCTCTCTTATATTGGAGTTCTCTTATATTTAAATATTCTGTTGCTAGATTTTGAAGTTTTCCATTTTGGTAGCTGAGAAAAGGAGTAGGAAAACAAAGAAATTAAACATTGTGATTCTTATATTTTTTTTCCCCATTATTTGGGCCTGATAAAGCCAAAACCTATACTAAACTGTGGTTAATATGGCTATATGGATTAATTTAGCTTATCATTTATTAAAAATTGAAACAACTGAAGACAGTAGATTTACGATAGAGTTCTCGTAAATATGAGCTGAAACTGCCATTTTTCTTTTCATTTGAATTTTTTTTTTCATATATTTTGTATTAGTTGTGGGGTTTCGTTTCTTAATTTCATTTTTTTTTTTTTTGTTCCTTCTTTTGCCTTCTACATCTGAGCTAATAATTTCGTTCCCAGTTATGTGGGGTGTGTGTGTGTGTTTCCCTGTTGTGATTCTTATTTGATTTTGCATATTTTTGTTTTGATTTTAGACTTCTTTTACTGATTTCAGATTTAATTATTTATTTATTGCCTTCTAAGTCCAAGCTTAAATTTCCATTTCTACTTAAAACCCTTCCTACGTTCATGGAGTTGCTGCCACTTTTTATTATGATGAAGAGCAAAACGGAGTTACAAGAGAGAGACTTCTATTATCCATGATGTATATGTTGTGATGTGAGCTGCTTTGTAAAGTGATATATGGATAATGATCAAAATAATCTCTCTTCTTTCCATAAATGCATTGAATTTTTCCTTTTTACTGTTTGTTTTCAATGAACCCAATACCTACTCGGATCTTGGCAGTTACCGCTGTAGCAAATGGTCTACAAGCATGGAAACTAGTGGAAGATCCAACCACTCATATTGATCTTGTTTTAACCGAGGTAGTCATGCCTTGTTTATCAGGCATTGGCCTTCTATCCAAGATAATGAGCCACAAAACTTGCCAGAATATTCCTGTGATTAGTGAGTATAATTCTAATATTCCTTCCATGTGAAAGTAAAGCTCTTTCCCCTTGTTGCTTTAACAAATTGATACTTTTAACTGCTAAATCTGGTGAGTTTTGTATGCAGTGATGTCATCTCATGATTCTATGGGTATAGTATTTAAGTGTTTGTCAAAGGGTGCAATTGACTTTCTAGTGAAGCCTATTCGAAAGAATGAACTTAAAAACCTTTGGCAGCATGTTTGGAGGAAATTCTACAGTGTGAGTTGCTTAGTTATTCCATTTCATATATAATACTATGTCCCGGACCATTTTTGGACTTTTAACTTCAGGTTGGCTATGACATAGCATGTAAGTGTTAATGAGCATCAATTGTCAAACTATCACCATGGAGAAAAGGCATTGATTGGGAAGTTACATCATTTTGTATTACTTCAGTTTATCTTATTTTTTTCATCATTATTTATCACTTCATGCATTTAGGACCACAAAAGTGCAGCATTTTGCAATTCTATTTTGCATTCATGACGCATCCTTTCATCAGTCTAATGGTAGCGGGAGTGAAAGTGGTATACGGACTCAAAAATCTGCGAAGTCAAAAGGTGTTGAAGAGTCAGACAACAACAATGGCAGCGATGATGAGGATGATAACAGAAGCATCGGTCTCAACGCTAGGGATGGAAGCGACCATGGAAGTGGCACTCAGGTATTACTAATTTTAATGAGTATGTGGCAACTAGTTGGTTATATCTCATTACTAAACTTATATCCATAAGCACACACGCACACACACACAGACATACACCCATACATGCATATATGTGTGTTATATGTACATGTTGATATATATATATATATATATATGCACACATATACACATACATTGTTGGGAAATCTCACATCCCACATCAATTAAAGATCGAGTTTAACATGATTTCATATGCTTGTTTGGGCCCTCCACCTAATAGCTTAGGCTTTTAAGTTGGAAACTTATATATATATATATACTAGTATAAACCCGTGCGATGCGCGGGAATCGCAAACTTTGCAGATGAATCAAAACCCTGAAAGGTGCAGGACTCAGAATCAAATTCATATCAACACAGGAAGTCAAGAACATTAGCCAAAGTGGGAAAACAAACAAACAAACAAACAAAAAAAGACGGAATTGAAAAGATGCAAAAGAAAATTCATGCAATTTAGTAACAATACCTCATCATTTGGTGACAAAATAACTACATGCATTCCCTGTAACAGAGCTGAATGATCAAAATGAGAAAAATTACTGTCAATAACATGGGCCACTTCCACAATCTCAATCAACCTTGAAAATCCATCCTTCAATATTCCAGAAGCATCAACATATTTGCTTCCCTCAGTCTTCAGCTAAAAATCATTACTTAGATAAAGATTATTATATCCATGGCTCACTGATTTTGGCATTGGCCATATGTTCAAATGATGATCCATGCCAATGGCAGCTACTGCAAGGACTTGTAAGAAAAGCCCAAGGCAAAAATTTTGGACCATCTTCCCCATCACGGTTTTCTGGAAGGAAATTAAAGAGTATATTAAATATTAACACTGTAATATAATTGATAACTTCATAAGAGCACAACTCATTAGATTTGTTCCCAGAAGAAAGCACTTAGGGAATTACAATGGGAGAGGTAATAGAGGATAATAAATGATCATTTCCCTTTATGTTTGCACTGCATTTTACTGTGTAAGACAGTAATTTCGAATAGCCTACATCTCAGTAATTTTTGTTTGAGGAATGATTTAGATTTAATCATGCTTTCCAGAATGTATGTTCTGTGTTTATAAATCCTATGGTGAGAAACCATTAAGAAAGAGGGGAGAGATAGAGAGATTGCATAAAATACCTCAAACCAAATCAAAAGGGCTCAAACGAATGTGACTCAGAGATTCGAGAGAGAATTTACAACTCAGTCAAGTTGCAGTCATGCTCCTTTCTCTTTTCCCTTTTTTTTTTTTTTTTTTTTTTTTGTTTGTTTGTTTGTTGAAAAGAGAACCCTTTTGCTATGTTTGATTGCCGACATATTATACTGAAAAAAAAAAAAAAAAAAAAAACCCCACAATCTTACAACAGCCATTGCGACCCCAACCAGTGACGAAATTCTAAGTTTCCCGTTTCTTTCCCCTTTTCTAGTTGCAATTAAATGGTGTTTAGACACTAAGAATCCTGTGGTGTATACATAATACATCTAAATGATTTTTTTTTTTTTTTTTCTATTGTTCAGGTTTCAAAAATATGAAAAACTCGGCTCGACTAAGCCAGGCAGTACTATTAAGCACATATGAATGGTCATTTTTAGTTTTCTAGGATGCAAAATCTATTATCAAGATGCGAAATTAAAATTCTACCACCTACATTTTGTTCCCCAACAAAACCGATACTACAGAGAACTTAAAGCTGAAGAGAAACACATGATTACATGATATGAAGACATAGTGAATGAAATGCTTACATCCCCCACATGTTCATCACCCACATTTTGATATGCCAATCTAAAGTAGAATAATGAAACAGACCCACATTTTCATTGATCAAAATTCAAGGAATTAATCTGGATTAATTCAAAACAAATGAGCCACAAATTGAAAATTACTTTCACACAAACAGTGATCTAACCCAAATTGTAAAATCATGAGAATCTCAATAGTCCATTTTTTGCCCTGTTTGTAGAGTTCAGGAACTTTGGATAGGTACTGATCATAAACCCAAAAGAAGAGTTCAACCCATGAAAACTACAATGGAAAGAAATACAGAGAGAGAGAGAGAGAGAGAGAGAGAGAGAGAGGGAGAGGAGGTACCTAGAGAAGAAGAAAAATGTGCGTTGCAGGGTTTTCCAAAGAAGTTTTGTCTCTCCAAGAGAGAGAGAGAGAGAGAGAGAGAGAGAGAGAATCTGGAGGTGGGAAGAAGAAGGCGACGGAGCTCTTGGGAGCTCTAAGATGTGGGTTGAGTGGCTACAAAGAGGGAGCATCTTTCTCCACTTATTCAGCCTTTAAAAAATCACGTACTTTGAAGGCTTTCAATCCTCTTAAAAAACCCCAACGAAATTTAAGAGAATGGTGTGGGAGCTTGAGGGTTAGAGAGTGGTGTGGGAGTAAGAGAATGAGAGAGAATGGAAGGGATTTGAGAGAATGGTGTGGGAGCCGTGAGGGTTAGAGAGTGGTGTGGGAGTGAGAGAATGAGAGAGAATAGAATGGAATAGCTGGGAGAGAGAAGGAGGCTGATAAGAGGAGGATGGGGCGGGTGAGATTGAAATTTGAAATTTGAAATTTGAAATAGAGAGTGAGTCTGCTAAGTGAAGGGAGAAGGGAGTGCTGTGTTTGGAGAGAGAAAGGGAGAAGGGAGTGCTGACATCATAAAAAATGAGTTGTGTGGGCCCAAAGTGAAGGAGAATGAAGGATTAAGGAGGGAAGGGCTATTGGACTGCCACCTCACCATTTGCTGACCTCAGCAAAAACTCTCTTTTATAGTATTAGAATAGATATATATATATATATATATATATATATATATGAACATTCAATTAATGAATATGATTATTACTCGTGTTAATTTATCTCAATGATTTATTACCTTGGTCATTGGTTTCTGCTTTCTATATGCCAGTGCCTAGTGTTGATAAAATTCTTTCCAAATTATATGTAGTTAGTCCTCTTCATTCCCATCACATGTATTATTGCATTTAGAAGATGATACTTAATTTTATTTCCTTTGTGGCTCCAACACAAGTCCTTTTGTTACTTATCAAGGATCATGGCTATAACCAAAATATCAGTTACATAAACAAGAGAGTGGTTGTGCTATTTTCATTGAGCTTTACAAACAAGGTATGCGCTGCTTGACTTTGTGTGGATCCAAGCTTCTTCATGGCCATATTGTACCTTTTGTGTGAAGCACAAAAAGAATGCTTTAGTCCATAGGGAGAACATCCAGTCTCACTGACTTTGTTTTAGGCATCCAAGGATTGAAATTCTTGTGGTGTTTGTTGGAAAAGTACTACATCCCACATCACCCAAATATTGAGTTTGACATGACTTTGTATACGTGTTTGAGGAGTCCACCTAATCATTTAGGCTTTTAGGTTGGAATCTTAACATGGTATCAGATCTCGTCGTTGTCATTCTTAGGCCTGTTCTGTTTGTGAGCCCGTCATTGTCGTCATGTGACACCCTTGTTCCTGTCTCTTAAGCCTGTACATGAGGGGGAGTGTTAGGAACTCCCACATTCCACATCGCCTAAATATTAGATTTGATATGGTTTCATATACCTGTTTGGGCCCTCAACCTAATGGCTTAGGCTTTTAGGTAGGAAAATTTACATGGTATCAGAGCATATTGTTTTTGGATCCGTTTAGTTTGTGAGCCCATCTTTGCTATCCATGTGACAAACTGTTTTTATCTTATGAGGCCTGCACATGAAGGGGAGTGTTGGGAAGTCCAACATCCCACATTGTCTAAATATTAAATTTGACATGGCTTCATATACTTATTTGGGCCCTCCACTTAACAACTTAGGCTTTTAGTTTGGAAACTTAACATAATCTTTATTTTTGGAGTAGGATTGAAGGGGATACATTGGGGAATTTGTTATTTCATTTTTTGGACTCTCTTAAGCTCTAAATGGGAGCTCTCGTTCTTCTTTTTTGCATGTATATGTCTCATGTACATGGGGATTTGTCCTTTTTGTTAATGAATACATTGTTACTTCATTAAAGAAAAAAAAAAAACAAAACCAAACAACACAAAACATGGGAGTTAGGGATCAATTGGTCACCTGAGCTCTAACGAAGAAATTGTTCAGAGTGTCTTGTCCATAGATCTAGAGCTATTTGGTACTTTGAAACCATTTTTGCTTGGATCGAACTACAAAAAGTAATAAGGCAAAGTTTATTGTTTATATATATATTTAGTAGGGAATCCAGAAAACTCCTTTCCAAAAATGGATATGCAATGACTCTAGGGCTGTAGTGTGGAGGTCTCAGTCTACAATCTTACGCCATTGAACAATTATCAACTCATACACGATATTATCACAAGATGTGCCCAGTTGGGAAAAGGAAAGAATTCCTTAACTCGGTTCTCTCAGTCCCACCAATGAGAAGAGCTTGTTGAAGGATTGAAACACAGTGATCTTTCCCTAGATGGAGCAAAGGTTTCATATAGACAACCCGAAATAGTTAAATAAGGTTTTGTTAAGTGTGAACTTGTGATGTATGCTTCTGTGTTTTGTACATATATGTATGTATGTTTGTGTGCATGTATATATAGTGAAAGAACGGTATTTTAAATATAATAGCTTGTATTATGGATGAAATGTTTTTGATGGTGTAGCCTTGGAATTTCTAAACAAGCCTATGTTCTCTTATCGCAGAGCTCTTGGACAAAAAGGGCAGTAGAAGTTGACAGCCCTCAACCAATGTCACCTTGGGAACAATTAGCCGATCCTCCTGATAGCACTTGTGCCCCGGTTATTCATTCTAGGCCTGAAGCATATGGCAACAATTGGGAGTTTATGACTGCCACAAGGGAGTGCCAAGAACAGGATGATGAACTTGGTAGGCATGGCTTTGTTTGCAGCAATTGCAATTAGACTCCATACCATGCTGATACAATTCCAATGTTATTTCACATTTCTTTCTTTTGGTTAAAACCATGCTGCATTTCATTTTTCAGATTATGTTGCGATGGGCAAAGACTTGAAGATTGGAGTATCTAGAAATCCAAATTTACTTCATGAAGACCCAAGTGAAAAGATAGTGAACAACACTGCAGGCACTAATAAGGACAAATTTCCTGAATTAAACTCAAAGAAAGATGATGAGCAATTTAAGAAAGAACAAATAGAGCTCAATGGTGAGAAACCAAATGGCGAATTGAGGAACCAAGCTGCAGATCTGATGGGTATCGTCACTAACAGCACTGATCCTCAGGTAGAAGATGTAGTCTTTGAAATTTCAAGTGGCCTCTTCAAGCTCTCTGAATTTCACCATGAGGCCATCTATGACAATAAGGAAATGCCTTCACTTGAACTTGGTTTGAAGCGGCTAAGAGATGTTGGAGATAATGGGACCAACGCGCAGCACCGAAATGTTTTGAGACATTCAGACCTTTCAGCCTTTTCAAGGTATGAGGGAGTCCTTACATCCTAGAAATATCCATATTCTAGCATTTGATGAATATTAAAAACTTGAAATAATCCATTCAGTTTTCATTATTGTGCAGGTATAATTCTGCTTCAACTGCTAATCAGGCTCCAACTGGGAATGTAGGTAGCTGTTCTCCACTTGACAAAAGCTCAGAAGCAGCAAAGACAGAATCAATTCACAATTTCCATTCTGATTCAAATGGTACTCCTAATCAGCGTTCCAATGGCAGTAGTAACAACAACGACATGGGCTCTACAACTGATAATGCTTTCACCAAGCAAGCAGCATTCAATGATAAACCAGTGCCCAAATCCACTGTCAATTGTCCCCATCCCTCTGCCTTTCAACCAGTGAAAAAACACCAAATATCTCCCCTTCAGCCTATCATACCAGATCAGGCTGATGCTGCAAATGCTAAAACACTGCTGGCACAAGCAAAGGGCATACGCCAACAGGTCCAAGTCCAGCACCACCATCACCATTACCACCACCATCACCACCATGTCCATAACACGTCTCAACAGCGGCAGCAGCCCAACCATGATGATTTGACTTTGAAAAACATGCCATCAGAGGCTCCACAGTGTGGTTCATCCAGTGTGTTGAGGGCACTCATGAATGGCAATGCAGGTAATCATAGCTTAAATGGAAGCACTTCAGGAAGTAACCAAGGGAGCAATGGGCAGAATGGGAGCACCATATTTGTAAATAACGGAGAGATAAACATGGAAAGTGATAATGGAATAGCTGGAAAAGATGGGGCTGGTGGCATAAGTGGGTGTGGAAGCAGGAGTGGCGTTGATCAAAACCGGTTTGCACAAAGAGTAGCTGCTCTGAACAAATTCCGCCAGAAGAGGAAAGACCGATGCTTTGAGAAGAAGGTAACTAGAATTATTTTGGTTTTTTGCATATACTCTAAGGGGTCAAAAAAACGTTTCTTATTGCTTTCACTGAACCCCACTGTAAAACAGATTTTCAATGGCAAATTTCCCTGCATGGAGACTTGTCTGGCTTCGAAACATGTGAAAATTTTGAAGTTTAAACAATGCCACATTTGAAAAGAACCTTTTATGTTGTTATTTATTTATTCATTTATTTATTTTTGCTATGGGTAAGATGGTGAGGGGGAAATATCACAAGACCACACATTGGCATGATTGAATAGAGGTTATGAAGTGGTACATAAGACTACCAGGCACCCCACACTATAAAAGCCAAGGCTGAATATTAGAGGCGCAGAACCTTGCTTATATATCACTCATTAGCTCCTAACACCCTCGCCAACCCGATTTGGGAGGCCCTCATGTCGGGCAACGTAGTTGCTGGATGGGAACTTCTTTTCTTGTTTACCTGGCTTCTTTATATTTGTATTTGGTTACCTAACTAATAACCAAAGTAATTCCACAAGAACATGAATTACTTTTTGTATGTTGTATCACTGGGACACTTTATTGGAAAAAAAACAGCAATCACCATGGATGTTACAGATGAATTTTTTTTTTCATTGGCTATATTCTTCCTTTGGAAAGGCCATTGGGCATTCCATTGTCACAATTTTTTTAATACTCAAAATAGTTGTCGATCTATTGTTGCTTTTACATTGCCATATGTTTTTCTTACATTATACTGTACAGAATAATCTTCCCTACATCACATTTCTCAGGTCCGATACCAAAGCAGAAAGAGACTGGCGGAACAGAGACCACGTGTTCGAGGACAATTTGTGCGACAGGTTGTGGATGGAAATAAAAGCGAGGACACAGATTGCTAACCCATGCCCTTTCCCTGATAGTGCGTGTGGAATTTTGTACATGAGATTAGCACTAGCTGTGTATGTAGGGAGGGAGCAGATAGAATTCCATCATCAGGAATTCTTGATTGAAGACTAAATCCATTATGTGAGCAAGGACTATCGAAAGACGCTGTGGTCTGTATTTTATGGCTGTGGAATTTGTATGGCTACTACTACTACCACTATTATAACTATACAGAAGGTAACCCTTGAAAGCGTAGCCTTCCCTGATGAAACTCTCAAATTGGTGCCCTGTAGTTCTCAGACTTGGTTTTCGATCACTATGGAAAACTGTTTTCTCTAATCTCTCTCTCTCTCTCTCTCTCTCTCTCTCATATTTTTCTGGTTTCGTTTTACCTTATTGTATTGTTTGAAGCTTAATTATCTGTTTTGGTTTTCTTGTCGTGGTAGCATATTGGCTTTAAGGGCTGTTTCATACAGAATAACAGATATCCTACCAAATGAAAGAGAAGCCTCAGTTGGGATGGGAAGGATGCTGATATGGGAAAAATCTGCTAATTCCTCATTGCGAAAACAACCTTCACAACTGTGAGTTGAGTTTTTAGCAAAAATCAAGTGTTAGGGTTCAACCATCTCCTTTATTAGAATCACATGTCACAATGGCACATGTGACGATAATCATAAATTTTCTGGAAAGTAAAAGGATGGAGGATGTGCTGGTCTTCTCTCAGCCTAGTTGGTTGACACATCAAGATCATTTCTTGAAAGTCTTGGCATCAAGTATGGGCATGTTCAGCCCACCTAAAAAGGATGGAGGATGTGATTTCTTTTCTTCCGACATATATGGAGGAGGACGCATCCTTATTGAAAGACAGTCAATAATGTCTCCAGTACAGAAGATGATCCATATCCCATTATATGCAATGCAGGTAAAATGCACCCAGAAAAGAGTTCTTCATTGCTATGAACGTATGAAAAGAAACATTATTAGAAAGCGCAAAAGACGAACCTGAGAAAAGGGCTCTTCCACTAAAAAACACTGATGTAGCATGGACGGTAGAAATCCAAAGAAAGGGACCAGTCATAGACACCCATGGATAGAAGTATCAACGAAAAGCGCAGGAGACAACTATTCTACCCGAAAACTGATCTATCATGGATGGAAGTAAACCAAGAAGAAGGGTGAGTTAACCCAGCAGGCTAGGCTCGCAGGCTTGCATGACATAGGCAGTTAGAGAATGGGGTTGAATTGTTATACCAGAGTGATTAATGGATTAATGGTGGCATGCCAGTGAATTTGTGGTGATTAGAGGAAGACAAACTGATCGATGTCGGCATTATTGCCCAATTATTGTACAAATGATTATCCACACAAAGCACATCAATATAACAGAGAGAGAGAGAGAGAGAGAGAGAGAGAGAGAGAGAGAGAGAGAGAGCAACCACTTTGAGACTTCAGCCTTGGGATTCAGTGTTTGTCCAGCACCAGCTTTAGGATAATTAACGTCCCAAACGGTAACACATTCATTCAAAGAAAAGAGAAACACCCCCCCCCCAAAAAAAAGGAAAAAACAAAATAGAAGGAAAAAAAAGAAAAAGAAAAAAAAGAAGAGAATATATATATATATATATATATATATATATATCTCTCTTAAATTTCATTTAAAAAGAGACTATTTTGCCAAATTGGGGACTAGAAGTCATAGTCAACTTTTTTTACCAGGAAATGAAAAGAGAAACTTTTGACAGTCCTCACTCCACCAAAAGTAATAGTAATTAAAATAAAAGTAAATTATTTGTGATTCTTTAGAAAATTGGCGTTTAAAAACGACCCAAATTTGGAAAAAAAAATGTCTTTTTACTTTTGTACCATCCGATTTGAGCCTCTAAAGCATCCCTTGCTTTCAATTGCCATGCTTTCACCACTATACTATGTTTGTGGTGCTGTAAATGTTAATTCTGATTCAATAAAAATAAATTTTTGTGGTGTAGTTACGATCTTCCAGTAGAATTTCAGGTTTTTTCATTTACCCATTTAAAAGCCAAGTTGGGTTCTTGTATGGCAAAATTATCTTGATATTAGGATTCAGAAGTGCTGTTACCCTGCGCGCTGGGGGTCACAGCCCCAAGTTCTAGCTTGACATCAATACGTTTGGGATGCAAACGATTCAACACTCTTATTGAGGATGCACTACGTAGATCAAGAGGTACAATCATTAATTCTAAGCATCACTTGGACCTTAGGGTTTGTTTTTTTGTTTTTGTTTTTTCTACCAAACGATAGGATCGGAGAACACACCTACACAGTCATTCACGAGAAGTCAAAACCAAAACCTTCGTAGACCTTTCACCCTTATTGGGATGGGACATGCCATTAAACTTGAGGGTCATTGACTCTTTTTTTTTTTTTTTTTTTTGCCTGGAGGAGGGCCATTGGCACTTGGACCTTAGGTTCAAATTTGAATTTGGGTGCACATAATCTTTGCCTGGCTTGAATCACAACTAATATTCTAGTTAAAAATTTCTTCTATATTTGAAGGCCACTTAGCTTCCTCAAAGTTAATGTTTGAAATGGCTCGGAGAGGAAACCCCTAGTTCGAGCCGATAGTTTTTGTGCAACAAAACGCATGGTGGGTCGTGACTCCGGTGCCATACGAGTGCATGCCAAGGCTATGGAAACTACAAGCACCACCTCCTTTACTAGTTGGCCTGTGGGTAGCCGTAGCCGCTGGTCCAGCACATCCTTCAAAAATACGTCTGCTACATTGGATACCGATGCTGCTGATGATGGCGATAATAAAGAAGAAAGGAGCTCCCCTGGGTGTCTTCCCATCATGATTTCCAATGCCACTACTCCAAAGCTGTAAACATCACATTTATCGGTGACTCTCATTGAGAGCGCAAGCTCTGCACATCAAGAAAACTTAATGAAACATGCAT
The DNA here is from genome assembly GCA_039720395.1 of Liquidambar formosana. Classification (NCBI taxonomy): domain Eukaryota; kingdom Viridiplantae; phylum Streptophyta; class Magnoliopsida; order Saxifragales; family Altingiaceae; genus Liquidambar; species Liquidambar formosana. The sequence goes on from CM077825.1 coordinate 35,707,466, forward strand.
TCTGAGTCACTAAGACAATAACAACAAACTATTTATTGGTTTTTTATTACAGTAATGTTTTTCCCCTTTAGCATAGGTAAACCCATTCCTTTGGGATGAGACTAATCTCATAGGCCTGTGTAGTTCCCTGGTCCCACACATACTGATTAATTATCGACCACATCGAAATTGGGTTTTGAACGCTTCTAAACTATTAATAGATTAAGTGAACAAATACTACACTTGATCAATTTTGGGCAAAAGTTTGAGAAAGGTTTAGAGAGTAGAAAAAATAGGCATGCATTAAATCTTAAAACTCACCAGGGGCCATGTAGCCATAAGACCCAGCAACCGCGGTCCAGTTGGATGAATCCTGAGTTCAACAATCTTGCTGTGCCGAAATCTGAGAGTCGTGGCTCAAACCCTGGCTCCAGCAGGATATTGTTCGTAGATATGTCTCGGTGCACGATAGGGGGGAGCAGTCATAATGCAAGTAAGAAACCTGCATGGGCCGTTCCTTGCACAATTCTTACCCTAGCACCCCAGCCCAGTGCCTCTTTCCCATCCTCCCCATACAGTACTTTCTTCAAACTTCCTCTCTCTACATATTCATAAACCAAGTACATGCACCCCTGCCTGCAACAAAACCCATGAAGCTTGATGATATTCCGGTGCCGGGCTTCTCTCAAAGTTCGAATCTCATTCTCAAAACTCAGACGACTCGTCGTAGAAATGTCTCCAGAGTCTAACAGATTGAGTCTTTTAACAGCCAATGTCTGGCCCATTGGCAATACTACTTTGTACACACTTCCAAACCCCCCTTTTCCAATGCAGTACGTCTCACTGAAGTCTTCCGTGGCTTTCGGCGAGATCCCCCAATGTGAATTTTCCTTCTCTCGACTCCAAATTCCAATTCACTCTTGTATCTTGCAATTCTTCATCACAGTGTTTGGTTTTTCGGTGAAATTTTAGAATTCCAACAACAATTATTGCAAGAAAAAAGATGCCAACAACCGGAACAATGACCCCGATAAGAACCCTTTTGTTATACCTTGTGGGCTTGCCATAGGAAGTTGAGTTACAAGGAGTTAAGCCCTCTACATTTCCACACAAACCTGTGTTTCCAATGAACGCCGTCACAGGCGTTTGTTGAAAAATGTTACCAGTTGGGATAGGACCCGTCAACTCGTTGTAGGATATATCGATGGAACGTAGACTGATCATGCTGGATAACGTCCTTGGGATTCTACCTGAGAGATTATTATGGGAGACATTGAGAATCTCCAATGATGTAAGCTTTCCCAAGTTTTGGGAGATTGTTCCTGAAAGTGAATTGCTGCTGAGATCCAAAGCGTATTGCAGTGAAACTAAGTAGCCAAGCTCGGATGGTATTTCACCTGACTAGATTGTTATGGTCTAATTTCAAGCTCAATAAACTTGTCACAATTTCCAAGCTCTATTGGTATAGTTTCTGATCAGATTGTTCTCCGACAGATCCAAATATTGGAGATCTGTTAAATTGCCAATACTCTGAGGGATCACTCCTGTCAAATGATTGTTGCTCAAACTTGAGCTTGAACAGCCTGGATAGATTTCCCAGCTGGGTGGGAATACTCCCTGTTAACTCATTGGAATCTAGGCGCAGGGCGCCCAATTGGCTCAATTTCCCAAGTTCTACTGGGATTTCACCAGATATTTTATTGCCATCCATCTGCAAATTGGTGAGCTTCTCGCATTCTCCCCACTCAGGTGTTAGTTCACCCCAAAATTGATTGCCACTAAGAGCAATGAAATCAAGATTCGGATGAACACCAAACGCCTTTGAAATGTTTCCTGTGAATCGGTTGCCTTCCAACCGGACTCTAGTTAGTTCCGAGCAATTTTTCAAGCAATCCGGCAATGGCCCCGTGAAATTGTTGCCTTCAACCGTCAAGTTTTGAAGAGCGAAGCCATTACATAATTTGGGCGGCAATTCTCCAGAGAAGCTGTTCTCTGAAAAGCTAACATACCTCAAAGAGCGACTGTTCTTTCCCAAATCCCTTGGAATAGTGCCCGAGAAATTGTTAGCGAACAAACAGAGTGATTGTAGCTTCTTAAGGCGAGACAAGGTTTCTGGCAACTCCCCACGCAATTGATTAGTGTGCAGATTAAGAAGAACCAACGAGGTCAGGTTTCCAATCTCTGGTGGTATCAGACCGGAGAGGTGGTTTGTACCAAGTTGTAAATCAACCAAGTCTTTCAAGTTCCCAATCTCCCGTGGGATCGAACCGGAGAGATGATTTTCATACAAATAAAGTTTTTTGAGCTTTGTCAGTAAACCGAGTTCATGAGGAATTGTGCCAGAGAGCTGATTTTGGTGCAGATAAAGGAAATTGAGTTTTGTCAGTAAGCCAAGCTCATGAGAAATTGTGCCTGTGAGATTGTTATCGGAAATTGATAAGATGGTAAGGTTTGTGAGATTCCACACTGTTGGGGGAATTGGACCCGAGAGGTGGTTTTTAGAAAGGAATAATTCAACCAAATATTTCAAGTTCCCAATCTCGTGTGGGATCGAACCAGAGAGCTGATTTAGGTCGAGAGAGAATAGCCGAAGATTCCTAAGTTGGCCTATAGAAGTAGGAATCTTCCCTTCGAATGTATTATCATCCATTTCGATCATTTGAAGATCAAAAATCGAACCAATATCTTGAGGAATTGAACCAGAGAACTGATTACAATTTAGAAATATATATTTGAGTTTTGAAAGCTTGGAGATGTTGGATGACAGGGGTCCATGAAATGAATTATTGGTGAGATCGAGGTATTCAAGCTTGCCCAGATTGGTAAATAGCATCTCTGGTATTAGGCCAGGTGAATTTATTCGACCCCAAGTCGAGGTGCTTCAAATTCCGGCAATTGGGTATGAAATCAGGGAATTCCAAAGTAAATTCATTGAGATCAAGACTGAGGTGCGTCAACAAAGGCATGCCAGAAAATTTAGACCAGTCTGGAGATTCTAAGTGGTTTGATCCAAGGTCTAAGTACCATACCTTTTGAAGATTGCTGAGCTTGATATGGGACTGTCCCATTGAGACTATTATGGAAGAAACTAACATACCCAAGCTCCGTCAACCGGCCGATCTCTGAAGGTATATTGCCAGTAGAAGACATTGTCACTGAGGTCCAAGAAAGTGAGCTTGGAGAGGTTGCCAATGGTTGATGGTGTCGATCCTTTGAAGTTGTTGTTGCTCACGTTGAAGTGAGTGAGATTAGGAAAGGAAGTGAAATTTAGCAGGCTCAGAGTTCCGGTGAGGTTTGCATTGGAGAGGTTTATCTCGGAGATGATTCCGAAAGTGTCGCAGACAATACCGGTCCAGCTGCATGGGTTTTGGAGGTTGGTAAGGGACCATGAATTGAGAGAGGAAGGGGAAGACAAGGAGTTCTTCCATTTGATAAGACCTTCAGCTTGCGTTCTTGGTGACGATGTGATCTTCAATGGAAGTATGAAGAGAAAGAGAATATGAAGAGGTTCAATGGAACACTTCCTAAAAGTTCTCATGCTTGGTTGTTTTACTTCATGATATGTTGCGTTGGATTACACTCCTATATATATATATATAGCGAGAGAGACCGAGAAAGAGAGAGCCCAGATGTGAACAGGTGTGGTGAAAATGTGTATTCATTGTACTTTTGTTTTTCCATTTTTTTTGGGAGGAAATTTAGATTGGTATGTTTGGGCTAGGGGAAAATAATTACAGTTGAATATAAATTATTACTAACTTCTTAGTAAATGATTATTAACTTAACTAAAAATGGCTACTAATTGTAATTATTTATCCGTTGCCTGGCCAATCTGTAATTCCACCCCCTCTTCCCTTTTTTCATTTTTTTTAAACCAAGGTTCTAATCCTGGAATGAGAGAATATATTGGAAAGTTGGGTTGAATTCAATTAAACAAAAGGAACTTGTGTTAATTCTGTCATATTCGAGTACTTTATCTGAAACGCAAAACATGTTCCTTCTTTAATGACCCTTCAAACACCGCAAAGGACTTCCACTTTCGTATTATCAGTGACCTTTGCCGCAATCTAGCCTCCGCGAAGGTTCTTCTATGCAATCACTCAGCACTCAATTATCTGAAGACAATGGTGGGAACACAAACATGAGAAAATGAAAGGCACTTTGCTGACTGCAACTTTTGAATAACAAAAGCAAAAGTGCATTTCAGAAGAAAGTTCTTGTGCTACAGCAGTCTACAATCTGGCCATGCATAATCTCTTTTGCTATGAAATTTCTTCTTGTACAATCAATTCATGGTGCCACAACTTTCTATAAAGGTATCCCACATTGAAGCTTCGCCTTTTAACTCAACAAATTAAAAGGAGGAACATTATTGACAAAATTTGGGTAGTTCAGTAAACCAAGGTTCCAATCGTGTTAGAACTCATGTTTGTGTCAGCAAATTGAATTTGCAGGTGCCAAAAACAGTGCGTTGTGGTAAATCCTGTCCGTCAAGAAAGATACCACTACTTCGCCTCTTTGTTGGACCGCCGGCGCGAACACAGTGGTCTCTGACCAAGACCAGGAACCAATTCGAATTTGGATCTTGACATGTCGGTGGTTTTTAACCGTAGGCATCTTGCCAGGAAGTTGGTGGTCGACAGAAAAAGAGAAGGCTGTTATCCAAGATTGTAGCCAGCGATTTGCCGAAGGGCAGTCCACATGGTTTGCCAGAGATGCACTGAATTGAACATTGAGTGCAAGGGTGTTCTGGATTTAGTATCTAATGACATTTGCTGATTAAACCAATTTCTTGCATCAAACCAATTGTTGTGCAAGAAAGGGTTTGGTGGATACATAAAATTTATACCAATTAATAAGCATGGATGTTGGGCTGCCCTGATTGAGACTGGAAAGCCTGCCAACACTACACCAGAATAGCACACATTCAACAATCAAGACCATTCGATGACTACCTGCTGATTGTATGGTTTGATAGGGTTACGCATAAGAAATTAGGACTTGGTGTATGCATCAGAAATTAGAGCTCAGTTTCTGACTCACAATGTCAGATCAAAATAAGACGATACCAAATGATGAAGGGCATCTCCGGGCATCCAAAGGAAAGGAAACGACTTTAAGTCTGTTCGTGTGAATGAAATTGGTATTCCACGGTGGAATTGAAGAAAAATATTATATTCAAGAAAAAGTAATTTATTTTCTGTTTTCAATCACTCCATATCCCAAACAAAGGAAGGCTTTCCAAAAAAAAAAAAAAAAAAAATACAGACTATGTGCACAGCACTGGAACCAGGAGATTTTTCTACTGAACAGTTCGTACTATCTCTCCTGCTATGGAAGCCCCAAATGATATACTCCATTCTACGCAAGAATCTTCCTATAATATAAGGCCATCTCTTCAAGTCCGACTCCCAGGATAAAAGCATTCAACACTATTTTCCTTGACCTTGAAGTGAAAATTATGTACCTTCTTTCTTGAGCTCCGCTGCCCATCCCAAATTTCCTTGTTCAAAACCGTCAACTGCAACCAAAAGCATTAACTTCAAAATGTATCATAAAGGTGAATTATTTTTTCTTTAATTCATTTTATCACAATAATGTGGACTCTAAAAAAAAAAATCTGCTAGCCACTGGGGCTAGCCCAGTGATGAGGTAGGGTGAGGTATTGGATAGGTTAGGGGTTAGGGGTTCGAACCCCTCCCATTGTAACAACACCACCCCCCCCCCCCCCCCCCCCAAAAAAAAAAAAAAAAGAAAAAGAAAAAAAAAGTGTTAATATCCAAAGTGCGCTGTTCTTGAATGTTCAACTGATGACAAAAAACCTAGCTATAAGCATAATTAGCAAGATGTCAATTACCAATGGTTTTATTGTGAAAAGAAGTCATGCTCCTCAAGATTAAACTATTCAAAACAGGTCTATGGCTGCTTTCTAGAGATATATTTAGGCTACATAAAAGAAAAAAAAAATCACAAATGATACCAAACATGACATAAAACAGCAAATAAACACCATGGGAAATTTCAGTAGCACATTAACACTCAATGCATACTTATAACTAAATAGGGATGTACATTTTTGCTAGGGCTTTACAGCTGATCTAATATCAAACTCCACAAGCAACCACAACCCAAGAGTCCAGGAAAATTCAAAACAATACGGAAGATGTACAAGCAACACATAGTATATTGAACTTTGATTTGATATTAGCACTATATCCAGGCCATACAACACATCAGATGAAAAAGAGAAATGATTGGGAAACACCAACAAGTGTCAATCTTGAGAAACATTCTCACCTATTCCAACATCAATCTATAGCTTACTGGGTGTACTGATTAGTTTTACATTTTGTACTCCAGTTTTATAACTAATTGGGGTCGGCTACAGAAAAAAATTTCACCATTCAGCTCAATATAATAACTCAAAACAATGACCATCATATACAGCCTTAGCCCGTATTCTTTTTGGCCTCCTCTTGTCCCTGTAATGCCTTCAACTTAAATCCAACCACCCCTTATAGTGTATTCATCAATCTTCATTGCACATGACCAAACCAGATAAGACAAATTTCCCACATTTTAATTTGCTTTACTCTATATTTTCCCATGTCACCGCTAATCCATGTGAACATCCTCATCTTTTTGATCGGCAGTGAAGATCCTCATCTTGGCTACACTACTTTTTAACATGTTTTTTTACTTCCAGCATTCTGTACAATCAAGCATGGTTGGCTTTTAGTCATCGCATCAAATTTTCCTTCTAATTTACTAGGTATCTGACAATCACACAACACTACACAGGCACTTCTCCACTTCATCTATCCAACTCTAATTAAAGACAACATCTTCTTCAGTATCCCCTTCCAGGTAAATGATGTGGAGTTGTGTTAAGTCATCTAATCATTTATGGCGAAATCAAACGCAACAATAACACAATGATACCTGTCCATGTACGTCAGTAGCCAAACCAGTGGCCAAGGGTTCTGCCTTTATCAGAACATCTGCAAGGTACTCCATCTGTAAAAGTAGTGTAGGGCCCTCCATGCTTGTATAGATATCCTCGTGATTAAGTGTAACCAACGAACAACCCTGCAACAAAAACTATGTAAAAGAACTCCAAGAAGGTAAATTACTCAATAAAAGGAGTGTTGTTATAGAACAAAGTAGAAAAAAGAGTTGCAACCACATTGTCTCACAAATTCTGATGTTAAAGTGTGGCAGTAATGCAGAAAGTCCAACACATGATTTGAAGAACCGTTAGCAGCCACCTCCATAAGAGAGACATCATCTGTCATGATGGTAACACGGTTCCTATTGTCTTCCGGTTGGGCATTAGCTTCCACAGTTTCTCTTATTTTCCCATACAAAGAGACAAGCCAATCTTCACTGGTTTTTTCCCCATCTACATCTGGCCATGAATCAAGTCAAAGAGGACTTCTTGTCATAAATTTAGTCTGATCATTATTAACATTGAACACTTGTCATCTGCTTTAAATTGTAGCTTCAAAAAATCTTTTATATTTAAAAAAAACAAAATCAAGTTTTTTATGCTCTTAACTCACATTATCCAAAAAATATGACAGAATTTTGACAGATTTCAACTATTAAATTTCATTGGACAAAATAAAATGAATATGACACAGAATATTTAGCAAAAACTATGTTTACCTGATTTTCTCACCTGGAGACTCCAACATAAGCATGTCAAAGAAAAAGAATCTATTATTATCCCTTTGCACAACTAAGTTGCAACCCTGTTACAACAAAGCCATGCCTCTCATGAAAAAATGTTGCAAAATAATTAACAGGAAAATGCATGTCATTTGACAGATATCTCACTATTAGGGAAGTATGAATAAGGATAATTGCTACAATACACTAAATCAAAGATGCTACAACAAGAGAAGAGAGAGAAATCTGATGTGGGAAATTTTTATTTTACAAGGGAGATGTGATGTGAAAATTGATGGGTAAAAGACGATCAATACTCAGCCAAAAGTTCATCAATTCTTGAAAAGTTGTTTAGTTTACTTATTTTGCTGCTTGATGTGTAATTCTAAATATTTACGATTTTTTTTTAATGATTTTTTGGATTAATTATACATCACAACATATCATCCAATACCAAGTGTACCATAGCCTGCTACCATGATCACAAGAAATACTTAAACCCATGACCATACTCGTCCATTTTAACAAGCATTATCACATTCTTTCACTCAAAAAAATATTCAATGACTTTATGCAATGAGGACCTTCCTACATCCTATGAGTCTTCTATAGCAATGACTTAAAATTTCAAATAGCATAGATAATTAGATAGGGAAATTTTTTGTAGTAAACCTTTGCATCTCATAAAAGAAACCTACTATGAGCTCACACGGAGGCTATAATAGAGTCTCACCACTAATGGAGCTTGAAGTCTCACCACCAAAATATGTACAAAAACAAAAAGATCCATAGTTCCAAGGGTGATCGCAATGGCATTTATAGGCTCACTCCAGTGATCCAGCTCTAATACATTCTATTATGGACTCAAAACTCCAAAAAAAAAAAAAAAAAAGCAAAAAGTATTACTATGAGTTTGCATTTAAGGGATTGACTAAAGTAACTATTATCATAATAATCCCTCTTGGTAGGTAGATTCTTGTAGGAGAGCAAAAGGTGAACTATTTGAGGTAGTCACGTCTGAATTGGTAAGATAGCAAGAGGGTGTTGCAGAGGGAGAGCAAGGCAACCCAAGAGGAACCTTGAGGTGTGGTATGATGAGAGGATTCAAAGAGAGGTAATGCTCTTGATATTTGTAATTCCACAATAGTAAATCCTTGTAAGTTGTAAATGAGCCATGGTCCATGGATGGCCTTTATATAGCAATTCAACTCACCCATGAGGCGGAATTTTATTGGTTGAATTATCTAATCATGGGTGACTATTACCACTCATACTCCCTATGGGCTTTCATAGCTGCAGGACCCATGAATCCATCCAATGAGCCCACGTTATGTGTGGCCAGTGTCCAATGGACAATATGGACCTCATTCCCCCAGGGTGACCGAGCTTCTAATTAATGTCAAAATGGACGTAGAAAAACTGACACTATACCACATAACAATTGAGACCCATTGTGGACTTGGATCTTTACTGCGCCAAAGATTTTAGTCTCATTGTAGAACAATCATATACATACTTATGTAACTACATAAAGTTTCCAACTAAATAATTTAACATTATTCTTTTCATTTACACATTTCGTCATAAGATGATTTCAAAGACTTAATATATTTGAACCTCAAACATTATACACGAGGTGCATAATTTTTTAATCTTACACCCCTCAAAAACATTTTGGAAGACAAATATTAGGTTGACTTGAAGATTGGGAGCAACCCCATCCAAAGAGCGCTCCAAACTAGTCTTATTTATAAAAAAGAAATGCGATTTTATTTGATCAATCGCCAATTCATACGAAACCAACGATACATGTGGCATACGTTAAATTTATGGGAAGTAAATCTAATCCAACCGTGAGTTCTAAGAAAAATTATTAAGTGGAGTAAGAATTCAACGTTTAACAAAAGGCATAATTTGATCCTGACTGCATTAATGCATGTAAATGTATGATTGTCCGACAATATATTTTCCAAATTGCAAAAGGGCTTAAAAATTTGCTTCAAATAGACAATAAATCGCTGTAGAGAGAGAGAGAGAGAGAGACGAGAGAGAGAGAGAGAGGTGATTACCAGTTTTCTAAGGATGCGATCGTAGTGAGAGAAAGGTTGAGAGAAGGCGACGAAGATAACGACACCGGAGGTGTTGAGAGAGAGAGATCGTTTGATGAGGTGATGAAGAACGAATGCACCGCTAGTCTCGACGCAGTCTTCGATTAGCACGACTCGGCCCTTGGTTTGGTGGTGGTGGTCGAGCCCTAGGGCTTCGTCGAGCAGGTTTGAAGGTCGATGGTCCATGACCCAATCGTCTGAAGGAGGAGCAAGTGTATTTCTAACCTGGGTTTATAGGGTTTTGAAAGAAAGGGATAGGCTATTCTCACCACATAAAATACTCTAAGCCCCCATTTAATTTACATTTTTAAGGTTTTATGAAAAATATAAACAAAATTTATGAAAACTAATCACATAGTCTACTAGAAAACATCATTCCGGACAACTTTGTAGAAGAAATTTTTTCCAAAATCTGTCATTTAAGTAGACTTTTTGGCAATTTTTCATGGAAAATGAAATAGAGATTGTAAATGGTCAAAAAGTCTACTAAAATGATAGATTTTGGAAAAAATTTATTCTACAAAGTTGTTCAGAATGATGTTTTCTAGTGAAAAATGCTATTAGTTTTCGTAAAAACCTTTTATATTTTTCATAAAACCTCAAAAAGTGTAAACTAATAGGGGGCTTTGAGTACTTTATGTGGTGGCAATAGCCTCACTCTGAGAGAAAATGTGTAAGAATGTTGCAAGCGTTGGACCACGCCTTGGGAGTTATAACAAAAGGTAAAAGCGGTGTTGCTAACACCGCTTTTAGATTTTTTTTTTTTTTAGGTTCTGCTATTTTTCTGTTTCTAGTCTCTGTTTCATCATGTAAATGGCAAAAAAAATTCACTCAAATGATATATTTTGGAAAAAAAAATTTATAAAATTATTCAAAATGATGTTTTCTAATGAACAATGCGATCAATTTTCATAAAAACCTTCTATATTTTTCATAAAACTTTAAAAAATTAAAATAAGTGAGATAAAAAAACAAGTCTTAAGATGCCAATGAAGTCCCCCGATAAACTATTACTGAACACTCCAAAGGCCCTAAAAAACTAGACAATTAAGGAGAGTTATTTGACTAGTTTTCATGAAAACCTTTATATTTTTCATAAAATTTCAAAAAGTTAAAATAAGGGAAAGATAAAGTGCAAGTCTCCGGGTGCCAATAGAAGTCCCCCATGAAACTATTATTGGACAATTCAAAGGCCCTAACAAACCTAGACAATTAAGGAGAATTAGGAGCACCTCTCTCTTGACTTATGGTTGCCTCAAATAAAGAAGATTTTTAACTAAAATCACTCACCCACTTAAGCAAACACAAGCACCAAATTAAAACCAAAGAGAGCTATATGCAATAAACACAGGAAGTATGACATTGCTCACCACTGAAGAAAACAGAACTCTTTTGATAAAGGCAAGTAACAAAGTTAAGAGGATAAGAGATTACTAAGAGCTCGGTACAGATAAATTTACTTTTATCGGATTTAGTCACACTGTTGATTTGGATTTCCACAATCTTTCCTTAACTTGGAAACCCATAAAGCTTAATTGTTCATTAAATATTAATTTGTCAGTGCCACCTAATGTTAGCAAAAAATAGAATTAGATATCTTTGGCATTTTTAGCCATTTTCCTTTGAAAAAATCACTAAGGGCTTGTTTGGTCACTCAAATGGCAATTGAAAAATTAGAATGTACTTTACGTATTATTAAAAACACAAATCTGTCCTCTTGAATGCTACTATTTTAACAAAAAGAAGAAGAAGATGATTATAAAGTTCTAGTCATTATTATTGTCGATATTACAGGATCAACTTAGAAATTCATGAAATACCTGTATTTTAAATTTTCATTCTTATTCCTAACAAATAACCATCATTCTCTTGAATTTTCCTATTTAATATGTTGGGTTTCTACTTTCAATACTGAATATAATTACTATAATCATTTAATTCTCATTTACATGACCAAATAGGCCCTTAGTGAATTTCTTGAAAGAAAAAGCCAAAAATACTAGAGATATGATTCCTCACTCTTTTTTCTGGTTGACTGGTAATGGCAAACCAAAAATTAATGAAAGATTAAGTTATTTGATTTTAAAATTAAGAAAAAATTATGAAATCCACATCAATAAGTAACAAAATCCCATTTGAGTAAATTTGTCTATTGTTCCAAAAACTTCAATTTCTATAACAATAGCAAATCTAAGCCTTCAGAATAGTTGAAAACAAAGCTGCCAAACAAGTCATCATAATATACACATACTTAACCCAGTGGCTTAGTCTAGTGGTTGGGTACTTGGCTTTAAAGTAGCTGTCTCAAGTGGAGGTGAAAGATCCCGAATTCGAGTTCTAACACTTGGAAAAAATCTTTAGGCCAACGATTTACCGTTACCCACTTGTCGCGACAGTGATTAGTCCCTTTATTGTCAGCTTTGAAGATATACTGGGTCAAAGACCAAAAAAAAATATTATACACATGTTTCAATTGGTTTCTCATTTTCATCAATCATATCCTCCTCAACGTGCCACTAGGTTTTGCGGAGGTCCCAATTGAGTGCATGTCATGTTGGAGTAGAAGTTCTATGTAACTGTGATATGGCCAAGTAGTATCACAAGCTAATAGGATTCAAGCAAAGTAGGGAATGTCAATGTACTTGTTGGTCCCACTTTTTCACTTTCCTTGAATCCTATTGGCTTGTGATATCACTTGGCCATATCACAATTACATGGAAGTTTTTGCCGTCATGTTGAGTTAGCCTTGCATGTGGAACAAAATAAATAAATAAAGATTAGTTCGTGACCATTTTAAGAATAATCTATGCTAGACTCATAGGAGAAATGTTATTATTATTGTGGACTAGACAATTTATTTTTCCCACTGTTTTACTCCAAAAATTAAAAAAATAAAAAAAATCCTGAGGGAGAAAGGGACCTTCATTCACCTGGAGAGCATGAAATTTTTGAACTTTCACAACATAATTAAATTCAAAATAAGCTTTTGACCAAAAACCAGTTCTAGAAATATAAAAACATAAAAGGGAATGCCATTTGGCACCAACTGGCACTGGCAGGATCATTTTGTCTTCAAAAGGGAAAAGTCTTGATGATCAACCAATCATGCGGTGAGTGATCACAGATTATCGAACTCATAAACTCCTTCCTCAATTGCCATACGTTCGATCATATTTCGTCTCGATGATCCATGGAAGTTTCATGGATCAGTGAGTGAGAATGATCAATGATTGAATATTTAGTCCTTCAAATCAATGCTTTTACGAGAAAAACTTATACGTAACTGTAATACGAATGACGTGGTATCATTAATTAATGGAAATGGAGTCACTTTTTAAACCCACTTCTTATTTTGCTCTATTTTCATTAATTCGTGATATCACATTGCCATATCATGGGTACATGAAAGAATTATTTTGTTTTTATAGAAATGACCTCAAATTGTACATGATTGGAAAAATAGATGTATATACATATAAACTATACTATTATTTACATCATGTCTTTTGTGCATTTGTCCTTTAATTCTCCTCTTTCATTTAACTTATTTCCACATTTAAAACAATAATTTAGCATTAGTCCAAGTGATTAATTCAAAATGGATTTTCCAAATGAAATTAAAATTCTTCGACTTTTAATTAAGGGCTAGTTTGAATAAACTTTTATTTCCTATTTGTTTTTTACTTTCAAAAGTGAAAAGAAAAATGAGTTTGAGTGTAAAAAATTTCGAAAGTTACTTTTAAAAGTTTGCTATCTCAATTTTTAAAAGTAATCATCAAAATAACACAGAGTACACTATAAAAAACTATTAAAAATTTTCGAAAGTAAAAAAATTTTCAAAAATAAAAAATAAAAAATAAAAACTAGTATCATCTCAATTTTTTTTCATTTCTTCTTTTTTTAAAAATAAAAAATAAGAAGTTATTTTTAAAAGTTGAGATAGTAAAAAATTCTTACTACCTCAATTTTTAAAAGTAACCATCAAAATATTGTACTACAAAAAACTATTAAAAATTTTCATTTTTTTATTTTTAAAAATAAAAAATAGGAAGTAGAAGTTTATATAAAAGGGCCTAGCATACTGTCATTTACCCCATATATATTCCACTACAATTCGAATATAATCTCTTACCCTCTATTTGGTTCGTGGATTCTATCGAGGAAGGAAAAAAAAGTAGGGAAAAAAATGAGAAGGAAAGAAAATGAAAGGAAAAGATAAAATTATATAAAGTCAAAATAATTTCAATTCTTATTTTTCTTCTAATTTTCCATTGCAACCAAATAAAGAAAAGTACAATTCTTATATATATATTTTTATTTGATAAAATTCAGTAAACCAAATAGAGCCTTAGCTCTCTTACTTTTTGAAATGACACTCTCGCTTACTTACATTTAACTTATTAATTGCAATAGTTTGTAACCATTCTTCAGTTTCGATTGTCATGCATCACAGTAGTCTTCCATAATTCTACACCAAAATATGAAGGCAATCTCTCACCCAAGAACCAAGGTAATGTAATTTTTTAATCAAAATCCACCACCTGATGTCAATCAACGTACACAATCAAATGACAGATAATGTAAATTTTTTTTTTACCATTACATGCTGTTATTAAAGAATTTGACTACAAAATTATACAATAAAACCTTATGTCATTCTCTATCCAGAAATTAGGCACATATATTGTGATAGGGGAGCTCATAAAAGGTTAAGAGAAGTTCATGATAGCCTATATATATATGGATTATGATTTTTATAATTATGAAACAGTTGGATTTCATAAATTAAATAGTAATGAAAAAATAATTAACATAAAAACGAGACATGTAACATTGTGTTAAAAAAATTCTTCCATAACCCAAATCACAATCATTAGTTACACACATAATCGAATACGATAATCATGCACATATGATTAATGAATCACAATTTACATTACAATTGAATTTTCAGTTTTGTGATGTCAGACAAGTGATTTTTTTTTTTTGAATACGAGAATAAATCTTTCTCAATCTGTTTCTCTACGATTTCAGAATCAATACCTAATACTGTTAATTGTATCTTTCATAATAATCGATAATTAACAGTGATTATTACGAAAGATACATATACGAAATATTTATTTTTTGGTTTTAGCCGACAAGTACCTAGATTCGCTCTCTAAAGCTACGGCTCCCAATTTGTATAAGACAATAAATTACGGCTTCAAAGGTTTTATAAGCTTTTATTTTAAAAGAAAATCCATAAATCCATTCTTATTTTTATAAACAAATATATATAAAATAAATAAATAAATATATTATATTTTGTTTTATAAATTTTAAAAAGCCCTTAAAACGCGGTTTGACAAAAATAACGCTTTCAATGCCTCGATTATCTCACCCTAAACGCTTCCCCAAAAAAGGATGTTTCCAAATTATAAATAATTAATTTTTCAAATAAAATAAAAATATTAAAATGTATATATGTGAAAACTAAAAATGAAAATTAGTTGATTTGGACTACCTTTAATCGGAGAGTCTCTATTGTCAATGAAGTTAGAAAGACAAGTTTACCCATCATTTTATGACTACATGATAATTTGTGAGGTTAGCATTGTCTTTTGGTCCCATTAACAAAGAATAGAGTCGCCCAAATTGATTAGAGGCTTGGTTTGTAGTAAAGGAATTTCCGCAGACCGAGGGATTTGCGTTGGTACTCTTATACTCTGGCTTATTTACGATTTATACCCAAATGTTTTGTTTTTTTTTTTTTTTTTTGTTTTAATAATTGATCTTAATCAGCTTAGCTAGAAGCCACGTTGGTATCCACCCTTTGAAATAAAAAACACAATTCAAACATTTCTACCAAGGCAATTAATATCTTCAAATTTATTATTAATTTTTTTCATGAGAGAGGATGAGTTTGTGCCCATTAGATACCAGCTGGCATAAAAAAAACCCCTTCAATTTATATTATTTATATAAATTGGTGCAATTAAAATGTTTTTTTTAAAAAATTAAATAAAATCAAAAGAGGTCCCTACTTTCCATATAATTATAAGATAAGATTAAATGAATTTCAAGTATTGGCAAAGGTAGAAATTCATAGTATTTGAAATGTTAGATGTAAAATAAATATATATTATCTTATGTGTTGTACATGGTTAGTTAGACCTTTTAGGAAAAATGTTAATTTACATTTCTTTCAACATAATCTAATTATATTATGATGAGATCAAGTTCCGTTGGGCATGATGACTTTTTTTTTTTTTTTTTAGAAAAAAAAAAATCTAATATTTAATTCATTCACCTTTGAAATAAATTTATCATATTTTAATCTTTGGTCCATTGTGAAAATTTTTTGCACTATTACCTCTTGCGAGAGGCTTAGGCTGATCCCTACCAAAAATTTATATTTTTGGTCCTAACGATACATTTACAAGGGAATGGAGAAGAATTTTCTTTGATGGATCTATCTTACATTTTTTAGTCAAGTTCATCATATTACTTGAATTTGGGGTTGTCAAAGTGTTAACTCTAATAACTTGGAGTTGGCTACACAAGTTCTTCACCATTTACCTCTATCAAATAAATCATTTGTAAATCACATACCAACATGTTTTTTTCTCAACTGTTTTAAAATTATTTAGTAACTTTTCTCTTTTTATCTTTGCAACACCTCCACCTTAAATCAAATCACTTCTCTTTATTACTTCGTTCATTGGTTGTCTTTGTGCACATGATCATCATAGACAATATTCTCTTCTTTTTCTTTAATTAGAACCAAATCTAATCCTTTTTACCACTAAATTTATCCCATAATAATTTTTTCTTATGTAACCACTCATCCATCTCATAAATAGATATATGTATATGTGTGTGTATATATATATATATATATATATTTTTTTTTTATTATTTTTTATTTTTGTTAACTTTTCGCTAATAATAAGATGTCTCCACTATCCTTAGAAGAACAAGCCTAATCCTTGTGGATACACACAATAGCTTGCAAACCACATGCATCAACTCATCATCTTAATTTTACACCTAATATTCATATACATTATTTCTCATATAGCCCATCACTCTATACCATAAATATAATTGATCTATAATCCATTTTATAAATACATTTTGTTTGATGAAAAGAAAGAATCCTACCAAAAAATAAAAAAGATAAAAGAAAAGAAAAAAGGATTAAGAATAGAAAAAACATATGATTTGGGGGGTCGGCTTACAATTTGTCAAGACACAGAGGCCCATGAGTAAAAAACACGTCCGGATTGAAAAGATATATACGCAAAAGTCTCCCCCGTCTGAATTTAACTCTCTCTCTACTCTTTCTGTCCGAAGTCTTGTTTGGTTTGCTTTTGTTCTCTCTGGTGTTATACTCTCGACTCTCGAGGGAAGAGAGAGAAAGCAGCCATGGGCTGGTTTCCATGCTCTGGAGAATCCAACAAGAAAGCAAAGAAGAAGCAGCAGAGCAAGAAGCCTGACGATCAGATCCCATCAACTTCAGGTAATTTCTATGAACAACACTGAACAAATTTCACACTCCCTCTCACACTCTCATTAGATATACCCAGACACCTATATATATTTATGTAAAATATTTTTTGGTGGGTAATTATCATACATTGGGAGCTTCTCGATTCGCTTCAGAATTGATCAAAACATGCCATTTTCACAGTTGTATGAACCATTTTTTTTTTTGTGGGTATGTGATAATGTTTCGATCTGTTTCGATTATATAGAAAATGATTCGGGAAAACTTTTTTTTTTTTTAATCTTTTTTCTGTTGCAATTATTTGGTTTTGCGCACACCCTTGATGGATTTTTAATTTTATTTTTCTTTTGGTTTATTCTGTTATGTATTTGTTTGCAATGAATTGTATGTGGTTAATCTTATTTGTTATGATTAGGATTTGATTGTATTGAGAGGATTATTATTACTATTTTACTTTGATCATTAGTTGCAGATTATTTTCAAATCATGGGTTTTAACTAATGGGGTTCATATCAATGTTAATATTTTGCTTAATTATTTGAACCCGGTTTTCCATTTTATCGAAGCCCGATTATGGATTAAGCGGCTCAACAAGTTGAATTTGATTTATTATGGACTATGTGTCACTTGTTAACTGAAGGGCATGTTGTCTTATCATCTTAGGCCAATTTCATTTCAAGAGTGAGTTAGAATTTCATTGAGTTCAGAAACTATTTCGATGTTTGTTTCCGTCTTATAGCAAATGGTGTAAATGGAAGCAAGGCACGGTACTATATATGCATATGGGTTTTTGTTTGTCTTGCATGATTGGAAAAATCCAACCTTGAATCCTTATTGGGTATTCATTTTGTCTTTTATGCGTTGTTTGCTTTCTAAGCTTTTAATGATGGTGGTAATGCCTTTTTTTGGTCACAAGAATTGTATCAAAACGTTACTCTGGCTGTTGCTGACGTACTAGTGTACTACTGTTCATGTTGTCGTTTCGCATTTTTTTCTGGATCGGAATGATAGCAATTATTTATTTCCAATTCCAGAGAAATTGAAGGTGAATTCGTCTATGGATGTAAAGAAGGAGGCTTCTAAGGATGGAAGATCTGATCCTATTGCAGCTTATACATATACATTTACATTTAATGAATTGGCAGCTGCAACGAAGAATTTCAGGCCTGATTGTCTTCTGGGCGAAGGAGGTTTTGGAAGAGTATATAAAGGGCGACTGGAGAGTACCAATCAGGTTTGTTGAATTTATCAGAGTTTAGCTGTTACTAAAAAATAAGACGATTTTATTAATTATAGACATCCAAAATATGCTACAAAAATATACTTGATTTCCCTCACCATGGGATTTCTTCATTAGTAATTTAAGTGTTGGATTTGATTTATTTTTATGACTTATGAATCTAGTGTGGCACTATATAACAAGCTCATGGTTAAACCTAAACCTTGTTACTCTTTTCTGGTGTAGATTGTAGCTATCAAGCAACTTGATCGTAATGGGTTGCAAGGGAACCGGGAATTCCTTGTTGAAGTATTGATGTTGAGCCTACTTCACCACCCTAACCTTGTTAACTTAATTGGCTATTGTGCTGATGGAGATCAGAGACTTTTGGTTTATGAATACATGCCATTAGGATCTTTGGAAGACCACCTACATGGTATATGCAGTAATAAATTCAATTGTTTTATATCTGAAGAATTTGTTTCTTATCATTGAGGCCTCTACAAGTGCTTGATCTTTTGCACATTCGGCTTGCAAGTAAAGTTCAAGACCTAACCATTAATGGGTCCCACAAAGAATTTTCATGGCTGGAAAATAAATGATCAGATGATTTTGGAATTTTTTGATTTACTGCATTACTTTGAATGGTATTGAATTAAAGTATGTGATGCCAAACCATCTGATCATTATATATTTCTGACATTGGCAATCACCTGAGTGGCACACCTATAGCCAGTGCTGCCCTATTGCAATCTGAAATGTGTCAATTTGTGATGATTAAGAACACATGTTTCTGGTCTGAGGCTGAGGTACTAGATGCTTTTTTGCCTATTTCTGCATCGCTTAATCTTCCTTTGATGTGTCATCTTTTGGAAAAGCACTGTAGTTTGTTCATCTCACATATATTTTATATGCCAGACCTTCCACCTGATAAAAAACGACTTGACTGGAATACAAGAATGAAAATAGCTGCGGGTGCTGCAAGGGGCTTGGAGTTTTTGCACGACAAGGCGAGCCCCCCTGTTATATATCGTGACTTAAAATGTTCGAACATTTTACTTGGTGAAGGGTATCATCCTAAGCTATCCGATTTTGGCTTGGCCAAGTTGGGTCCAGTTGGGGATAATACCCATGTATCCACTAGAGTGATGGGAACATATGGATATTGCGCGCCAGAATATGCAATGACAGGTCAGCTTACATTGAAATCAGATGTTTATAGTTTTGGGGTTGTTCTTTTGGAAATCATCACTGGTAGAAAGGCAATTGACAATTCAAAAGCTGCTGGGGAACACAATCTGGTTGCATGGGTAAGATGACCTGTCTTCTCCACCCTAACAACTTTTTTATTGAAATCGTTTTTAAGGGATTTTTTTTTTTGTCCTAGAAATATATGGTGGTGCCAAGCATCACAAGAACATGACAATGATGTGGTCTGCTGTTTCATTTAATAAAAATGTTGATTAGTGGGCAGAGTTTTATGTCCTCTGCTTGCCTAATGCATATTTGATGGAGTAAAGTTGGCCGCTAATTTATATGTTGTTTTCACTTTACAAGACCATATATTTTTAGCCTATTCTTTATAAGATAACAAACATATTTTTAGTTAGCTTCATTCCATTAGACCTCTTCCCAATGATGTATGTAAATGGATTCTTTCATTAGCCTTTCGAAAGTTTCTAAGAAATCTCAGGTCTGTGTGTGTGTGTGTTAAAACGCCAGATTGGCCAGTTTGTTGTTTGAGCACTCAATATTAATCTTCTTGACTAGTATATGTTATATGGTTATCCAATGCATTTGATGTTAACTTCATATAGGTCTCCCTAATATTGGACACAAGGCTGGCAACAGAATATCCATGTAGAATACCTCCTACTGCTATCTTGCTTCATAGGCTTTTTTTTTTTTTTTTTGGGTGAGGGGATGGTCACGTATGCTCAACTTTGAATGAACCATTACAACTTTGAATGAACCATTTGACATGTTTAGGAGTTGAGGTTGACTTAGTATTTCCGCAGACAAAATACAACTCAAAATTCCCAGGTTACATGACATGTCAAAACCTCTGCTGTATGACTCCTTACAGATGTTCCAGTAGTTTTGGGAGTTCATTGCCGAAATTAAAAAAGTTATTGGGCTCTCACCTCTTCTACACCCCAAGCTTAGCTGTTACACTGCAATTTATTATATTTTCCCCCTTTGTGTACTCCCAAATCCGTTGTGTTTTCAGTTTCTTAAATGGATTTCATATCTAGAAATTGATCATTAAAAGGAAAAATGTTTTTTCTCTGGTTAAACCCATATTCCATTCTAAAAGGAGAAGGAACTTATTGCTAATATAGTAACAATCTGTTTAAGAGGTTTCATGGATTTTCTGTAAATATTTTATCTACGTTGCAGGCAAGACCACTGTTCAAAGACAGAAGGAAATTCTCACAGATGGCTGACCCAATGCTCCAAGGCCAATACCCAGATAGGGGCTTGTACCAAGCTCTTGCTGTTGCTGCAATGTGTGTTCAGGAGCAGTCTACCATGCGGCCCCTCATAGCAGATGTAGTGACAGCTTTATCTTATCTTGCTTCCCAAAATTATGACCCTGAAACACAGCCTGTCCAGAGCTCCCGTTCAGGCCCTTCCACTCCAAGATTCAGAAGGGAACAGTGATAGTGGTACTAGGTCTGAGAGAGATCTAGCCAGAAGACTAATCTGAGACCATTCAATCTTTGGAAGACAGTGCTTAGATTGATGTCAACCTCCTAGCTGTGGCATTGCGTTGTGATGATTTGTCTAGTAAGGATCGTTCATTTTTTCTAAGTCAGCGGTCATAGGCATTGGAGCTATAGATTTGCAATCGTCGGCTGCATGTGCAATGGTGCCTGGTTTGTCTATTTTTGCATCACTCGGATGACAGGTGTAGATCCAAGCCCCACTCTGTTTATTGTGACAAAATATTGTTTTTTTGCCTTATGGGTCGTTCCCCTTTCCCCTCTGTTCCCTGTCTTTTTTTCCATGTACAATTGAGCTTGCATTTCTTGTATCTATATCCCATTTATATAGAAAATTTGTCTCCCCTAAAATTGTTCTTGCATTTGCTTATTAGCTGTTACACCTTTGGATGGATGGCTGACTGGCCTCCTTTCCTTTGATCTTGCTTTGGTTGTGCATGTGTATTCACTAATTGAAAGCTTGAGTTGCAGGCATTTGGAAAACAAAAATGTGTATTTGCCAATGAATTGCTTTGAGCAACTTAGTCTGATATGTGGAGTGAAGCATTATGACTCACTTTGTGCCATGGTGGCCAGAATCAAGACTATTGTTAAATTTTTAGGGAAAATATTTACATGCTTAAAGGATAAAGATGTGTAATCTAGTTCACGCCGAGGGTTGACTAATGCGCTACTTGCCCTAGAGTTTTGTCATTTAATTAGTACAGTATAATGACTTGGATTAGTGCTTTCCACTCATGGTTTAGTATAATATTGAATTAAATAATTTATGCTTTTCTATTGGTAAATAATTCAATGATGAAGAAAGAAATGGCCGTTGGCCACTATAAAGGAAGTATATGAACGAGGGAAACAAAAAAAAAAAAAAAAATTCCAATTACTACTATCCAAAAAATTTGAAAAAGGAACCCCATTTCCAATATTTAAATTTCCAAACCGAAGAAAGAGGAATTTGAGGAGAATCTCCTCAAATTTTTTAAATTGATTTTACTTGCTTTTTCAAAAAAAAATTCCATTTCTTTCCTTTCACAACACTCTTTTCACATTAGCAAAGTGGAATCATTTCTTGAAGTACCATTTTTTTCCCCTCACCACCATGCATCCTCTGATCATGTAGAGGATCTCTCATGGAATTAGGCAAATCCATCTGAATCCCTCGCAATTGCAATCAGGAAAGCCCAAAGTTCTCTAGTGTATGACAAGTGACAATAAATATATAAATATGAGTTGATGTCCAGCTGTCACACTCGCACAAAATTCATCTAGTAGGCATACTCTAAACCAACCCCTATCCATGAAAGAAAGTAAAGTGCTTTTAGACCTTTCACGCCACATTAGTTGGAATTGTTAAGGGGTCAAATAGTATTACCACCCATTAAATTATCCAATCAACTGGAGAAAATGCAATGACATAAGATGTAAAAGGTTTAGATGAATGTTTTTTAAGTTGTGTTTTGATAAGGTATTTCTAAGTAGAATTTACCTTCTAAATTTAATTAATTTCCCATATTCTAAGAAGGAATTTCTATATTTTGGCTACATTTGGAATTTTCAAAATTCAAGTGGGAGTTTCAACTGAAAATTCAAAGGGTTCAAATTCTATTTGAATAAGTAGAATTTGTCAAATTCCTATAAATGGGTCAAGCAACTTAAACCATCACTACAACTACCATTACCGCCCACCACTGTAATGCCCATCAGTACTACCACCCACCATCCACCACTACCACCGCCCATCACTGTCACTTTCCACCGCGTCCATCAAAACTACCAGCCCCGACCCAACCCCCTCTCATCACCACTATCACTCATTATCACCACTTACCTATCACCATCACTCACAACCTACCTCCATAGAAAAACCAGTACTCACATTACGTTCAACTAAATAAGAAACTTTACAGTTAAGGTAACCATAAAATTTAAACCTTGAAATGCTGTCATTTCAAACTTTAATGATTAAGCATTTTGTGGGGAAAAAAAAGGTGGAATTTCGAAATAGGAAATGGAGACAAAACTTCTAATCATATTTGAGAATCTCTCTCTCTCTCTCTCACTCTCTCTCTCTCTCCAAAATCAATCTTGACCACTTAGTGGAAAACTATGAGACAAGTAGGACATCCAGTTAACCAATAGGTGATCTATATTTGAATTGCCATTGGAGCTCCTCTATCAATCAAAACCTTGAGCCGGCAATAATTAACTTGACCCATTACCCGGCCTTGGCATGGCGTGATACATTATAGTACCTTTAAATAAAGGTGAACCCAATCAGTAATTGCCTTGACTCAAACGCGCAGGAATTTCTGGGACATCAATTTTTTTTTTTTTTTTTCCTGAAGATGAAACAAGAACGACTACTCCCTCTCTCTCTCTCTCTCTCTCTCTCTCTCTCTCTCTCTCTTCCTTCCAAGAACTACTTCCACAATTGTTTATCGTGCCAAACATGGATACATGTTAAATTTGGACCAGACTAGTTACACTCGATGCATAGTCCAATTGTAAGCCTATGCATTCAATAGTGACCTTCATAAACAATAATCCTTTGCCATCTGGGCTAATTCCATTTCACACACCACAATTCCATTTATGCCCCTACATTATGGCTATTTAACCTCTATTTTCTTTTAAGATTTAGGAATGTACCAACACCAAGAACTAGGAATGTACCAACACCGAAGAATGACTTGATTCAAACTAAAGGCACAATAAGGTAAGGAATGTACCATTAAAGACACAAGAAGGGTAAGAGAAAAGCTCAAAAAACATGATTAGGGACAGTAAGGAAAGATGTCAAATGCCAAGATACCCCATGAAGTTGGGATACAGCTAGCTTTGTTTGAGATGAGATTTCTTTTTCGTATTAATAAAGGAAAAATTAATTGAGTTTAGTAAGCACAAGAAACTAAGAAACCTGTGCCTCTATCACTAATTATGTTTAGTTGAGCCCAACTGAGAGGTTAGGTATAAAGAATTACTTAGAAAAATGGTCTACCTACCAGATAATATACCAAGATAGGACATAAAAAACATGTGCAATTTCTGATGAAAGAGACTAGTTCACTACTGAAATTTACCATGACAGAAACAAACATTATGGAGTCCTCATTCTATGGCTACATGCAGCTGGGAACTCAATTCCAATGCAAATAACTTTGGGAATAGAAAAAACCCGGCCAAATATTATACAGTTGCGTATTCTTGCATTACCTTCTCATATACTCTATTACTGTTACTAACTTAATGAACAGACAAACAATTGATGAATATGAGCTGTAGATGTACACTGCTCCTTGAACCAGCGTCAAAACAGAAGAATATCTTCCAAACCTACAGCATAGGCAGCAAAGGAGAATCTGTAGGGATTTCGTAATGATATATTATTTCTCCTGCGCTTGATGGCCATTTGTATCTTTCTGCTGGGTGCTAGGACTCTGTACATCATTGTTCAGGCTTGCTCTCGCTTGGCTCCTCAACATTGGTGGGTTTCCCCTGTTGCATTCAATGAATTTGACTGTGCAATCTTAATAAAACAAATCAAGCATATAAGTGACGCAATGAATCCCCCGTTGCATTCAAGAATTTGACTGTGCAATATTAATAGAATGAATCAGGCATATAAGTGATGCAATGAACTATAAATGCATTAACTTTTTTTGTAACACACCTTGTCCTTCGCACAAGCAGTCCATATAGAGTATAAAAATGTATTTTAAATCGACGAAGTGTGATGGTTTCAACCATCACTTACCCTTATAAATTATAATGATTACAAAATCCATCATTGCCGCTTTTCATTTTATTGGTGAGTCAATAACAAATACAAACCCATCTATACTTGTGAATGTTTGATAAGTAGGTCTCGAGAGATGTCAAATTAACACACAATATAACCCAGTTGTGGCTTTGGACTGACTGTGGATTGGGACATAAATTCAGTTGACTACAGCCTACACATTAAAACATCAACAGCCTCTTTTGCCATGACATAAGTAACTTCATTTTGGAAGGTGACCTTCAAGTGATGTAGATCCCAGCAGAAAAAAAAAAATATATTTTAAGCATACAAATGACCTTTAGTACATTAAACAGTATTTTGATTAGTTATAATGATAAAAAAAATATTTCAAAGAACATGTGCATAGTTATCTACAAAATACGTCCACTATATTCAAACACAAGCTATTGTTGAAGGGTAAAAAGATAATTTAACAGTTCAGCAATAATTGAAGTCATCAAGCTTCCCTATTCATCAATATATACCATAGGGGTTATTTTAAAAACAGTGTTCTTGTTGTTGTTGGTGGTGGTAGGTTTGTGGTGGTGGCAGACTGGTGGTAAGTAACCTAGAGTATTGGTCATTAGCAAGTAGAATTAAATTTTGATCAACTGCTTCAGAGGGATAGGGTACTACTTATGCTGGAAGTACTGTCAATATGTCAACTTCTTTCCAGTCGAATCTAGTTAATAAGTGAACACTTGGTCAGGTTGTGACTTGCAAGTCATAATTATAGCTTTTGGAGTTTTTGACAGTGCTCCTTTTATTCTCTCACCCTTCTCAAGAAATCTATTCCTTCATAAACTACATGTAGTGAGTGGAAAAAAGTATCAAAGTATCCACAAATGCTCTGGGTGGATTTAGTAGTTCCTTACAAAAAAGTTAATACACGGATTTGAAATACACCAAATTCACATTGATGTGATCTTTCCTAGAGAAAATGGTCAGCAATTTAATCCAAACTTAGTCGGGGTCAGCAACACAAATTTTTTTCCCCATTGAGCTCTACTATGCCATATATATCCATTATAGAATAATTAGCTATCATGTCTTTTCAATCCATGTTCCTATCGCCTTGTCAATATAATACCTTCAACTCAAATCAGATCACTCTTCCTCACTGGTGCATTTGCACTTGACCAAACCAGCTTCAACAACTTTCCCTCATCTTATTTTGTCTTTGCCTAACTAACTTTACGAACTTTAAATTCTAAAGTATCTCTCTCTTCATGATTCTACCTTGGAGTTAACCCTTACTTTAATCTCATCAATTAAATTATATAATCAACAAAAACATACACGATGGAACCTCTTCCAAGATATACCCAGTTGTAGTAAGTTCATCCAACTAAAGCAAAGAGATAAGGCTCAAAGCCAACCTATTTGGTCTAAGCAAAAGGATATACCTAGTGTTTGCTCACTTTGATTAGGAACTGACTTTGCTCTCCTCCAATTGTTCTCACAGGTTACTTCTCCATAGTAAATCTGTTTTATACTTTTATAAGTTTATCACATCAATCTATATCTTATTTATACCACTTTCTTTTCAAAAATCTACCACAATATCTCTATAGTATATGCTGCCCTTATGATAGCCCTATTATAACTTAATAAGTACCCTATGGAAGTTTTTTATTTTTATTTTTATTTTCTTTTTTAAACATTCCCATAAATTGCCCAAGTAAAAGTAAACAGCTTCATATTCAATCTTCATGACAAAAACCAAACAGGTTTTCTAATACCCTCATTCTATGTCTTCACAAAATCACTTTCTCCTAAAGTTTTATGGTGGGACTCATAAATTATAATACAACAATAGTTGATGCAACTCAAAACAATGTATTTGGTTCAACCAAAGTTGAGTCATGAGAATGGGTCTATAATGGCAAATAAAGGAGACCAATGTGTTTACATAGTTTTTAATGAGTCTGTTATGGTTTTCTAGCATTTTAGGAAAATATAAATATGAGGAGGAAAACTGCACCAAGTTTTCATGGAAAGAAGCAAGCTTTATGTCTTTCAGCTAATAAAAGAGGAGACAGAAATCCATGTTAATCATTTGTACCAACTAACATCCAAAGCATAGTATATCATCTGTCAAACAGGCCCATCAACTGTATTCATTGTTTCACTACTCCCTTGTGAGTTGTGACATAGAATTCATTGTACTCTTCAAATGGAAAACTAATATAAAGCTAACCTTGTTCCACTCACGCCAGCCAAGTCCAAATGGTCTACCTAGCAAAGCAATCTTTCTTATCGGGATATCTTGTGAGGGCTCTTGATTGGTTCCTCCTGGTGCAGAGTTTGGATGTAAAGATCTGCAAAGTAAATTTGAGCTTGTTATAAGACAGCTACACCATCCATTAAAACCCAATGACGGCAAAATAGGAACTGTGCATGCTCATGTCATTTCACATAAGTATGGCACTGTAAATGGGCAGTTGACATGGGAAAGAGAAGAAATGAGATAAAAGAATATATAAGATTTTTTTTGTTCTTTGCTTAAAATAATAATAATAAAACCAAATCTAATGTTCCTGGAGTGAACATCAGTAATGAATGCAAGAAACTATAATAAAAAACAATA
This sequence comes from Liquidambar formosana, assembly GCA_039720395.1. Taxonomy (NCBI): domain Eukaryota; kingdom Viridiplantae; phylum Streptophyta; class Magnoliopsida; order Saxifragales; family Altingiaceae; genus Liquidambar; species Liquidambar formosana. The sequence goes on from CM077825.1 coordinate 35,735,029, forward strand.
TCAAGCCTGGTAATAGACGAAGTCCTGTCAAGATAAAAAAAAAATAAGACTGCATTCCATCATTTTAAGCCCCCCCCCAAACAACAAAAAAAAAAAAAAAAAAAAAAAAGGGGGAAAGAAAGGCCACCATCTGCAAAATTGAATGCATACCATGGTGAAGGTTGTGCTTAACTTGGCCAGATTGATATTGCAAGGTATCCTCCAACATCAATTCTGCCCTAACCACCCTCTTCTCCATTTGAGCAATCGAAGCACTAGCCTCTTCATATTTTTCCTGCATAAATATAGAGCAGAAGATATAATCTACAAAATATACCAAAGCATAACATCGTGAACAATTTCTCTTTGATGCAAATAATGTAACCACCACGCACCATTAAAAAGAAAGCTAAAACCATACAAATGATAAAAAATAACTTATAAGTAAAACCTAAGGCACTTGAGCAGCATATCTCTGAGCTGCTGCATCTTGCTCAGAAAATCTGCGAGCATCTTCTGTTACTATTTTGCCGTACTTATGTGAAATGACATGAGCATGCACAGTTCCTTCTGTTACTATTTTGCCCGCATCAAGACCTATAAAAATTGTAAGCAATCCCACAGTTACCATGACAAGCCCATAACAAGATAAGAAAGAATAGACCATCTTTCCCAAGTAGACAGTCGTCAAACACGGTGCAAAAGGGAAACCTGAAGCATGGCATGTTCTTGTTCCTGTTTATCAGCAAGGGCCCGTCAGAACTCATTAACCTCTTGCGCTAACTGCTCAACCTGAAGATCATAAGCAGGTACTGAGTAGTCAGTACACAAATTTTTGACTTATTTAGGGTTTCCAAATAGAGAGAACTGAATATTAACTCAGCTTCTGAGCAAGCATCTGGCTTAATAAAGAAATTTTTGCATTCATAAATCAGCACCGCACAATTTTAAAACCTATAGGCTAAGCATCAAATTATTGAAATTAAAAAAGCATTATAGGAATTCTTTTGGGCCTCACAACCAAATAGACGTCTTCAGCAAACAATATTAGCAACATGAATCAATTTCAGAAGAGCAGAGTAGCATTGTCAATTTGAATATTAAAAAAATAGAAAAAAGAAAAGAGAAAAAGAGAATCCAAGACACCCGCATGTAGGAGATCTAAATTACACAATGAATGCAAGAATTGAAGGTGCAAGCCTAGCAGAAGATATAACTGAAGAAAATCATGGTTTTTTTTCTCTTCTCGGAAAAGCCACACAAGCATAGTTTTCTCAAATGCTGACTGAACTCTAATAACAGAAAAATATTGCATGGAAATATGGAATAAAGGCGGTTGCTGACAAAATGTGAAAAGAAAATGAAAGAAAATTTGAATTATATGATTCTAATTATTTAGGAGAGAAGAAAACAAATAACTCCACTCAACTGAGCCTATAAATGCATTTGGCATATTTGAGTGGAGTTTCTCAGTTATTATTTATTTATTTTTGGTAAGAAAACAAAAACAATGCAAAACATAAGATGCAATGCTACGTTTTCTTTCTTTTGTTCTGCTTTCTCAGCAACCAAACAGAGGGTCTTGAAATTTTTTAGAGCAAAAAAGAGGTTAAGCAGAAAAAACCTTCTAGATTTTATCATATTCTCGGTATCTTTGTAAGTGCTGAGGTCTCGCAACAAACCCATATGCATCCCTGTTTGCACACCAATTTCAATCAATTTTGAAAATTCAACAATCTTCCCTTTCATGAAACTCCCAAGATAAAATTGCAAGCAAGTTCACAGCAACATCACAACTCATATGTACTAACATTTAACACCAAACTAAATATGACCCAATTTTACCTGCAATCGGCCTCCAAAGATCACCGACTCACACTCGACAACAACATATCCTACATAAAATCCCAATTTTACCACCTATCATGCATACTCAAAAACACTAAAACCACATTCCACATTTCACAAATCAAACTTCTTCTCTAAAATGAGCCCTACTTCACACATCACACTAACCCAAAACTCAACCCAAATTTCTTTATTTAAGGAAAAAAAAAGAAAAAAAAGAAGATACAATTCAAAGAAAGATCACTCTGATATATCAAAAAAAGCACTAATTCCATATAGATTTTGTTATAAAATTAATTAACTAATTGATCAAAGCACGTATATATCCATATGTATGGATATATATATTCATCAGAGAAGAAATGCTGATTCACTGATGAAGATCAGCACTATCAAAGAATTTTACACTGAAATCAACACAATCAAGCATCTTACACGTATATACGTATGTATATATATACTAGATATAGCACACGTGCGTTGCACGTGAATATTTTTAAATAATATTAGTTATACAAAATAATAAATGCATAAAGATTTTATATTTTTTCATAAAAGATAAAGTTTAAAACTCAAAAGTACATTTTTTTTTTTATTATAATCAAAATTGCCAACGAAAGATTAAAAACTTTTTAGATATACATTCAGAATTTTTTTTTTCTTTTTCTTGATAAAATGGGATATTTAAAGAGTTTACGCTCATATATATTATTATTATGTAACTTAATAGTTGCTCTAGGAAAAAGAATTTGAGTAAGAATCTAACTTTAATTTGTTAAGAGTTTGAGTTAAAATCTAACTTTCATTTGTTACCAAATGATAAGAATGTTTATTATGTGTTTCAATTAAAGGAAGGGTAGATATATATTTTTTTTAATAAAAAAAGTAAGGGTATATTGGTCGTTCAAAAGTTTTTCTTAAATTCAGTCTTTTATAGGTAGTATAGATATACGAATTATAGTTTCCATTTTCTTAAAATTCCTATTTGGGTTTGGTTTTATTTAAGTATTATACGAATTATAGTTCCCTTAGAATTCTTATTAAGGTATGTGTTTTATATTGTTATATTTCCTATATAAACAGAAGGGTAGTTGTGTATTTAAAAATTAAAATAAAGGTATATTAGTCAATCAAAAGTTTTTCTCACATTCATCTTTTTATAGGTAGTATAGATATATTCATCAAATCAGAAATGCAGTATTATTGATAACGATTGACACAATGAAAGCAATTTCACTGAAATCAACACAATCAAAGACTTTTGCAAAATCAAAGATTGATGGATTGAAGAGATAGAAAGAGAGAGAAAATGAAGACCCTAAGAAAAGAGAATGAGTGTTGAAGCTAATCCAGATTTTAGTTGGTTACATTTATCCTAATATAGGGTTGTTATTTTTATCTTTTACTAGATGGAGTTTAATTTTATCTAGATGAGTAGATTTAGTTTGAGTGATGTTTATCTTCATCAGTTAGTTTTATCAAGGTCCTATTTATTGTGCTGGCTATTTCATTTGTAAGCAGAGGATTATCAATAAAATTCAGATTAGTTCTTTTCCCCATTTTCATTGTTTCTAAGGTGTTTGCTTTAATGCCCCAATAGAGAGAGAATTATACCTCTTGTGTTCGAATGTGGGTTGAGGGGTTTGTTGTTGGCGACCTTCATTTCATTTTGCTTGGGTGGATCGAGGAGAAAGATTGGGGTTTGTCTGGTAGGGAGCAGGCCAGTGTAGGTGATCCTCCTAAGCGTTCGATTGTAAGAGAACAAAATCATAGATGTCCAGTGTGCCACGATAGTTTTCTTTTGCCAATTGAATTGATGGCACATCTAAAAACACACCCAGAGATTCAGAATTTATGGAAACATCCGGAACTTTTTATGGAAACCGGTTATACTTACTATCGGACGACGGGAGAGGCACGACGGGAGAACCTCTCCCGTCGTCCGATAGTAAGTATAACCGGTTTTATTCCTATTGTAAAGTAAATCTATGCATGGGGGAGGAGTTGGAAATGTCAAGAGTTTACCCCCTGCCTATTCATGCCTTTTTTGGTAAGGAAGTCCGCACATGAGTTTGCTTGTCTAAAAGCATGCAGTGCTTCTACTATCCAACCTTTTTCATGTATTTTTTCTCTGTATTCCATCACAGGAGCGTACACTTTACGGCGGAGGGTTTTCTTTGGCTCTCGGATTTCCATGAAAAGTACACACAAATCCACCCTATCGGTTTCCAAAACTACGTAGTTAAACGAGCGTTTCCTAGCTAATTCCAACCCGATTTTGGCACTCAATAATTCGGCTTCAAATATATCTGACGTAGCCAATGGGGTCGAATAACCCAATTCCTATCTCCCATCATGGCGTCTAAAAACATCACACGCTCCTGCTATGTCCCCACCTACACTACTATCAATGTTAAGTTTGATAACTCCCTCTAAGGGTGGAAACCAATTAATGGGAATTAGTAAATAATTCTCAAGCTTCGGATGTTTCCATAAATTCTGAATCTCCGGGTGTGTTTTTAGATGTGCCATCAATTCAACTGGCAAAAGAAAACTATCGTGGCACACTGGACATCTATGATTTTGTTCTCCTACAATCGAAAGCTTAGGAAGATCACCTACACTAACTAGTGCCTTAGTGGACTAAGCACTACAGGCGAAAGTATGTGTACTGCAGAGAACAAAACATAACTCAGAGTCCTCATTGAAGAAGAATTATTATATATATTGCAAAATCATAAGAAGAAAGAGATTTACCATTCCCAACTAGGGCCATATGGTATCGATGGGAAACCTATCATAAAAGGTGTGATATTCTCATAAAAATTAACATAAATACGTATAAAAATATTTACAAATGCATAAATAAATAAATAAAGTCACATCTAAAATTGAGGGAATTTACCTGTTCTTTTTATCATGTCCAGCTTTTTCCAGTTTTGCTTCTTTGCTGGCCTTCATTACAAAGAGTTTATAATCCATGTTAAGTTTGTTAATTAACAAAAACGAAGTAACTTCATAAATCAAATTCCAAAAATCCATTATTCATCAATTCAATTAACTTTAATTTTAAATCATTACTGCCAATGGTTTTTTATAGCATACTAGTCACATTCTCAATTCATGCAAAACCGCCTCAACACACACACACACACACTCACACACACACACACACGTACACATGCATATACATGCACGCACAATTATAAAACTGACCTATGCGGAAATTTAATAACAACCATATCATTTACATAATTAAATAGTAATAATTCTTATTATTAAGACCAAGATTCCTAGTAGGTATACTCAATAGGCAACCCATAAAGAACCAGAGCATGTAAATAGAGCCTATATGTGCTTCATCAAGGCAGCAATGTTCATGTCTTCCACGCTTCTTAGATCTAGACCACCTTCTCATTTGGGAGTGTAAAGGGTACGCCAACTGAATTTAGAACCAAACAATTTAAGACTATTGTCGGACTAAAGAAAACTTCTAAACACCTACTCAATTTTCCTGTAGATTTTTTCAGGAAAAATAAAAATACTACTCCAGTAGTATTGAAAGCCACAGAGCACAGAGTAGAGTAGTTGAGGCCTCCCTACATACGAGAGTTTCCTAGCGCTCCAACTTTGGACATACTTAATTTGGTGATCTTCTCAATTAACGGACCACAATCAAGAACAAAAAGCTTTGACATGATGAGAGGAGCTCCTAAGTATTTTACTGGCAAAGATCCCTCATTGAAACCAATGGTACTCAACATGCCTCTTTTGTATCTGTATGGACTCTAACAAAGAAAATTAAGCTTTTATCAACATTAGCTTTGAGCCCCGAAACTCTATCAATACTACTTAAAAACTCTGTGATTTGTTTTATTACAGTTACAGAACCCGAAGCAAAAATAAGGTGGTCATTGGCAGAACATAGATGGGTAAGTTGGACTTAGCCCTGGCAATTGGGTGTATTTGGGCGAGTTTAGATGGGTTGAGTCAAAATTTGACCCAAACCCGACCTAACCTATTTATGTGAAGAACCTATTTAGTAAAAACCAACTCACCCATTTATTTTGCAAGCAGACCCAACCTAACCTGCTAAGGTGCTGACCTCTGCTGAGGCTAGGGCTGCAAATGAATTGAGTCGTTCGTGAACAACTTGTGAACAAGCTCGATAAAGGCTCATTCGAGTTCGTTTGATTAATAAATAAGCCAAGCCTAAGCTTGATACTAGGCTCGTTTATTAAACAAGACAAACTTGAGCAAACCATAGCTCGGCTCATTTACGTTCGTGAACAAGCTTGTTAAGGGCTCATGAATAGGCTCGCAAATAAGCTTGTTAAAATGTTCGTAAAATAGCTTATTAGTAGACTTATTAAGGGGCTTGTATAAATACCCTAATTTATTTTTGGCTTCTCTTTTCTGAGTAGACCAATTAACATGAAAAAGATAATACTTCCTCAGTAGTTATATCTTGTACTTATCCAAGGAAGATTTTAAGGTTTGTGAACTTTTATCTTAATATTTAAAACTCACATTCACGAGATCAGACCAATCTTGAACACGAGCTCAAGCTTGAGCTAGCTTGAGCTCAAGCTTAGCATGTTTAGTTAAACGAGCCGAGCTGAGCCAAGCCTAAGCTTTTCTAAATCTTAATGAGCCGAGCTTGAGCACATTAAATTAAGCCCGTTTAAAGCTCAGCTCATTTATAAATAAACAAGCTTTTAATTGAGCCAAACTTGAATACCCCATAGCTCAGCTTGGCTTGGCTCATTTGCAGCCCTAGCTGAGGCGCAAAAAACATCTCCAACATTTCCTCTCCTTGAAAAGGCATGAAAACAGAGTAAAAGACAAAAAAAACATTAGAACCTCATGCTTTTAAACCTCATTCATTGATGAATTAGAGCTTTATAGCACCAAGATTAGTTGATTTTCACCAATTTTCCCGGCCGAGAAAATCCGAGAAAATGAAAGAAATCACACCGATTTCGAAGATCATTGTTGGATGTTTTACCAAATTTGAGAAGCACAAGAACAAGGTCAACCCATGAAGGCTTTCCCACATCTTCTGGATCTCCACCCACCACCCCACCCAGAAAAAATGGACAAATCTGATACCTCCATTCGCTGCCCTCATCGTCATCACCGAGATTGCCTTCTTGGTGGTTGGTCGGAGAAGGAGGTGGAGGAGGTGGTGTACTTGAGCTACCGAAACTCAAACCAGATGTAGTGGCATAGTAGGAGGACTGTGGTGTTGAAAGGGATGAGCGGCAGCATAGTGGGAGAGCTATGGTGTTCTCCCTTTAATCGGGTTTATTTCACACCCAACAAATGTTTAACGTAAACCCGTTAACACCCGACTATTAGTTGGGTTCATTTTGGGTACCCATTTAAAACTTAATTAATAAAACAATTTGTCCACACCCATTTAACCTGGGTAGGTTTGGGTGGGTTCAACCTAGGTGGGTTTGGATGGGTTCATGGGCTTGGGTACAAATTGCCAACTCTAGTTGGACTTGGACTTTCAAACAACGAGCATGGAAAGCAAAGTTTGGAAGAGCAGTAGCTTTTGCAAGAATATTGGAGAAGACTTCCATTGCAAGAACAAAGAGGTACAGAGAGGGATTTGGATTTGGTGCAATTTTGCACTTTAACTGCACCGTGCAGTAGCCGTCAGATGATCGATACGTTGCAAGGAAAGGCAGGAACAGCTGGAATTTGATAAAGGAATTTTCCGCGTAAGCTGTGCAACGCCGTGAGCTGCTAATGGAACAAATCTTAGCCGTTCCTGCCTTCCCCTTGCAACGTGTCACTCATCCAACGGCTACTGCACGGTGCAGTTAAAGTGTAAAACTGCACCAAATCCGAGTCCTACGGAGAAAGGGATCACCTTGCCACAATCCTTTGTTACCTTCAAAGTATCCTTTAAGAGAACCATTAATAGAAATAGAGAATTTTGCAGTAGTGATACACACCTCAATCCACTTAATAATATTGTAAAGAGTGTTAATTGCACTTAGCACATCAATGATAAAATCAAAACCAACTAAGTCAAAGGCTTTCATAATTATTACTCCCTCCATTCCTATTTAAGTAGCCTACTTTCCTTTTTGGAATGTTTTAAAATTATTGTCACATTCAAAAAGTCAATGATTTTGATTATTTGATTTCCTAAAATACCCTTGAAAGGGTATTATCTCTTTTTACAATGTTTTGTACACTTGAGGGTAAAATTGGAATGTTGAAACATATGTGTTGATGTGAAAACATTTAATAGGGTCTCCTAAAAAAGCGTGTTTTTTCAAAGGGAACGGTCAATTAGGAACGGAGGGAGTATATGATATTGTTCTCGATTGGTAACCTGGTACTTGTTCATATAATTCCCACTAATATTCATGTAAATTTTTGTATTCAATTCATGATGTGAATTTACTTGGCAGCAGAATGGGAATAATTCACAATCTATTTACAATTTTTTTTAAAAAAATTTAATTTCTTAAGAAGTGTCTAAAATAGCATAAAAGCAAAGAAATTCATTCTAGCCCATCATTTATTATGAAATGGGAAAAAAAAATATATATATATACACACACACACACACACACACACACACACTAACAGTGCCTGCACGATGCGTAGAGACGTGATGAATAAGAATAAAAAATAACATTTCATAACCAATACTAATTACAACTACGTCTAACCACAAAGTTTATCACAAACAATAAATATGAGATTTAGCCAATCTTTTAAAATTTAGTTTGATTTAGCTAATACTTAAGGCCTTGTTTGCTTTGTGAAAGCTTTTCACTTTTTCATTTTCATTTTCGTTGAAGATAAAAATTTTATAAAATATGTGTTTACTTGTGTTGGAAAAATGCCACACCTCACATTGGTTAATTATAAACTTTGATATTACTTTATATACTTGTTTGGACCCTCCACTTATAAGCTTAGACTTTTTGGTTAAAAACTTACATGACCTGCTCACCCCTTAGACAAGCCTAACGCCTCATAAAAACCAAACATAGTAAAAGGCCTCATAGAGCCAATTAAAATGAGTGCAAAAGGCCCATCCTCTTATATTAGCTAGGCTACGTGTCTTGTCAAGGATTGAGAGGATTTTAGTACATTTTTTAAGTTAAAAATCTTGCATCTTATTCATATGCCCTATAGTGTTTCAAAATCTTAGTGAGTGCACATGCTCGCAGTGCACCCATACTAGATCTGCTCCTTCCTCTAGAAAATAAAATTTCTATTTTGTATTAGGGTAAATTGCAGAAAACCCCCTGAAATATGGGGGTCAGTAGATAACCCTCTTATGTTTTAATTTTGTCAATGTGCCTCCTAGTACAATTGGAAGACAAAACTAATCATCGATGGCCACCCAATTGGCCATGATGCCAATGAAAGGTTCCGACGATTTTAGGCAACACGGGTCCGTTAATGATATCACGTGCGTAGACATGTGACTAATTTTCGTCAATTTTCATCAACAACTGATTGAACGTGGGGCACATTGACAAAAATTAAAACATACAATTGGAAGACAGAACCAATCATCGATGACCACCCAATGGCCATAATGCCGACGAAAGTTCTAACGATTTTGGGCAACACAGGTCCGTTAATGGTATCACGTGCATAGACATGTGATTAATTTCCGTCAATTTTCATCAACAACGATTAAAAGTGGGGCACATTGACAAAAATTAAAACATAAGGGAGGCATATTGACAAAATTAAAACATAAACGAGGTTATCTACTGACCCCCATACTTCAGGGGGTTATCTGCAATTTACCCTTTGTATTATCAATCAAAATTTGGATTTGGTGTTCAGTCAAGCAAATACTTAACACCTTAGATGCGAGATATGTCAGTTAACAATATAAATTTATAGTGTCTAGCACCTAGATCTCTTCTCGTTAGTTGATGTACAGTGTTGTGCATTTAAAGTGGCAAGAACGGTGCTTTCCAATTGATTCTCAAGTTGCAAATCGGAAAAGAATCTTAGATATAAATTGATGGAAAAAGAGATAGGGATATACAAACATATTTAAGAATCACAACCAAGCTGCCTGGTTGATTTCCAAAATCCCTCGGCAATAAGAGGTGCGGCATAATATCTTCTCAAGTCCATCCCTTCGTTGAATATCCCTATAAATCCAAAAAAAAAAAAAAAAAAAAACCTCTACAGCTGTCTATTTTGAGATAAAGGACATAGGCAAAACAAATTGTGTAGTTGGAGTTAAGATTGCTATAGGATTTTCAAAGAAGCTTCTCGGTTTTTCTTTAGAGACTTACATTAGGAAGATTCTGGAACGTTTTCACATGTATAATTCTAAACTCATTGACACTCCAGTAGTAAAAGGCTGCACCTTAACCCTAGACTAATTTTCTAAAATTGATAAAGAAAAGAATCACATGTCCACAACGCCATATGTAGCTATAATAGAAAGTTTGTAGTACGCAATGTTGTGTATGCGTCCAACATGCATGTATTTGGTATTGTTAGTCATCATCAGAGTTTCTTTGAACTCGTTCTTTGGATAGCAGCAATTAAGTCATTCGATACCTATGTGAGATCGCTGACATTGTGCTTATGTCATCATAGTAGAGACTTAGGACTGAGAGGTTACAGCGATGGAGATTAGGCTATTTATTGAGATGTGCATGAGTCCACCTCAGGTTATATGTTTATCCTTGAAGGTGAAGGTACTTCTTTTTGTGGTAAGAAGTAGACTCGCATTGCCTTATCCCCGATGGAGTAAAAGAATATAGCTTGCTCAACAGTTGTTCAGGATATTGTTTTGTTGAGGTGATCTTTGCAACGTCTAGATTTTATAGCTTATGAGAAACTTGTAATTTTGATTGTGTATCAATCCTAGAGTGTGCGAATGATCCCTAGTATTATAGTAGACCCAAACACAAAGATATTTGATTGTACTTTGTTTGAGATATGGTTGCACAAAGGGAAGTGGTCTTAAGGCACGTCTTCACTGGCAGCGTGGTGGCTGATCCTATGATCAAGCCAATTGACAGCTATGTTTTCCCTTCTCATGTGAGGAGAATGGGACATTATAGGATTTGCTATACTCAGACATTTAATTTATGATTGACAATATTATTTGGGATTAATATTCATTCCTTTTGTATTTTATGGGATGTTGATATCATTTTTGTATACATCTTTGTGATATGTCACAAGGCTTGAATCGACCCACTCATCACCTTGGCATTGAATTAGCGAGCAAGATGAGACTTTTATATCTTTAGCACCTAAATGGCGAACAAGATATATAATTGCTATATTATATCACCTTAGATTGAGTTAAGATGAGATCTCTATTAGATCGAATATAAAACTAGTTTTTTCACAACTCTGTGTAGCCTGTTTATAGCCAAATGTGAGATTTCAGACAAGCGCTGAAAGAGCAACTAGGCTCAGGCGCTTTAGTAGTGATTGGACTAAGATTCGTATGGCGTTTTTTTGCTTTTTCTTCAAGTGACATGCTCATTTTTATGAGTTAATGTCATATCATATATTTCATACTGTATGTGTACTCTATATCAACCGATAGTAGGAGTGATGAATGGATCCCTGCTTCATCACTGTGTGAGCCACATGGATCACTTTGATCCATTTTTGTACCCTTTTTGACCTGAGACTATTCTTGGAAGAAGATACTTGATGACGCTATTTTAGCATGTTTTCCAAAGACCAAGAAAAAATTCAGTCTTATGGAGGTATGTCTAGGAAAATGGTTTAGTTGAATTGGATTAGCAAGAGGGTTTAGGAAAGACGATTTGATATTAAACCATGCTTTATGACTCATTGGCTGGCCAACGTCTATGTCGTATTTGTGATGATATAAGATATGAGTACGTTGCATATATGTGAGATGCAGCACTGCTTTTATATTTATGAGGGATTATAGAGTACTTAATCTAATGTTTTATGGATTGTTTGGGGCATATACGAGATGCCTTCGAGTGATGTGTTCTTGTTAGTGTGGTGATGACTTAACATTTTCATTCCTATGTTTGTACGTTCTTCTCGTGAGGTCGCACGCTACATTTCCTGTATGAGGTGAGGAGATGAGAATTGGGAGATTGAGAGAGATTTTGGAGTTAACTCACCCTACGTGGTGGACAAGTGGGAGACATTAATATTTGAGTCGGGTTCGTGACCCATACCCATGGTCCGCCCACATACAGGTAGTGGATCTCATAAGTGTTTCCTACTGAGTAGGTTTCCTATTATGTGTGGAACCCTAGTCCTATTAGGTTTAGGACTCATAAGAAACTATTTAAGGTAATTTTCCCTACAGATTAGGGTTGACCTCTCTATGTACCCTTATCATTTTGTACAGCAACTCTCTCTTCTCTCTCTTTAGTATTCTCTCTAAGGCATCACTATGGCCTTATAGATTTGGAAGCGTGGAACAAAGGGAGGACTCTAGTAGCGATCCCTACGCCTTACACAGCGATGGTAGAGCTTACACGAAGGCTTGGTTCGTGTTCACATCATACAGATGACATACGGCAACCTGTGAGCTCGTAACGACAAGCAACAGTCCTTCTCAGGTCTCTTCCGCAAGAGGTAACTCTTAGACCCGTGATTTATTTGTTATGTGCAATATGTATAGCGTATTAACATTAATAAAGCACGAACGCAAGAAAGAATAACTGAAATCTTCGAATAAACACATGCAACAATGGTTTAAGGATGATCATATATTGTTGAAGTGACAAGGATGAAGATATTGAAATGAAGGAATGACAACCAGCTATTATTGAAATATATCTTTAGGCATATAGAAGAGTCCTCTACGCCGGAACATGAAAGGGGTCCTTATTAAGTACATCTTTCCCCAATGGTAGTCGTTTGTAGGTTAGTCATCTCGGAAAGAAAAATCCTCATTAGGGGCCTATATGAATACATTTTGCACATTTTTTTTACGGATGCTGTATTTTCCTTTCCCATTGTTTTGATTTCTTTTATTTCCCTCATCGTCTTAGGTCAGATTCTACCCAATTTCAAAGAAAATCATAAATTTCGGCAAGCAAATTAGTTTATCAGCTGCTAAGATCAAAAGACACTTAGCATGCTGGTTTTACTCTCCACCACTAAAATTAGACATAAAAGTAGACGCAATCAAGCAAAAATAACTTTTGTGACTCACCTTAAACTATAAAAATATGAATTTACAATTTAAAATCTCAAACTAAACGTACCATTTATCTTTCCTACACCACCCATTCCAAAAGCTAACCAATGATAGACCTACATGCACAAACAAAAATCAATTGTAGAATGGCCTAAGATGATATCTTAGATCTGACCAAGTTGGGCTACACATAGCTGAAATCAAAATTCAAGAATGCTTATAGTCTTATACAATTAAAGATCAAAAAGTACCCTTGAGAATCTTGAGCTTCACGCTTCCATAAACCACACCTAAAGTGGAGGCCGATGCATGAGCCACCTGCCCATGAACGCAACAGGAAAAAATTAAAGTGAAATTTTATTACTCATATATAGCTTAATATCACAATAGACCTCTAATCAAGTGAACCTAATACAATTATTTGGCTATTTTAAGCTCGGTTTTTCATTTTTAAGGACAAAATAGTACAAAATCATAAGAAGTAATATTTCCATTTCCTTTTCTTCTCTTTTCCTAACTTTTCTAGGCAAACAAACAGTGCAAAAAGGATATCAAGAGATTTACAGTAATGTGACAGAAATAAAACAAGTTTGCCAGAGCAAGAGTGGCGGTGCCTGGAGGGGATGCCACCATTGAACGACAGAGGGTCCTTACTTTCTTGCTGTGGCTACACCTTAACGAGTGAGTGTCCTATATATATCAATATATCAAGATCCCTCCGAGTGGGACTTTAGTGTGCGTAGATGGTGAAGGTGAAGCTAGGGTTTCGTGCATGATACTCAAGAGAAGTTGCTCCTGCTGCAGCTATAAACAGCTTTAAATTGGTATCCCATGTGTTTTTCTCTCAGTTCAGGCCCCTGCAGGCTGCTGCTGCAGCAATAATTGTGGTTGGTATTCAGAATCTATGTTTTGAGTGTATACAGTGGTTAATAGGGAGTCACGATGGACTGTAGTCATTATGGTAAATTACAGCCCAATGAAATTAATATTGGGACCTTCTCGCATCAGAAGATATACAACAAATTGAATTCCAGAATCGAAGTGCATCCCAGGGAGATTCACCCTGACCCGTGACCCTACGTTTGAGTGTTGAACCTTATTCTGGGCCATTTAAATCACCTCACGGTTCCGAAACTACTTTTATTCGTGACTATACATGTGAGTGATGGGTTATTAGTCACTAACTAGCCGCAATGTCCATTAAAAAAAATATCATTTTGAACAATTTTAAATTTTTATAAAATCTGTAATTTAAGTGAATTTTTTGGTCTATTTAATTTTTACAGAACGTTTAATGAAAAATAGCCAAAATTATCCTTATCTAAAATGATGTTTTTTTAGTGGACAACGTGATTAGTTTTTATGAAATTCTTTTATATTTTTCATAAAACCTTAAAAAAATGTAAACTAGGCGGGCGTTGCAAATGAACTTTTGTGGCAGCAATAACTCCCTTTTGTTATTTATATCCAATTATTCATAATTTGTTACTACTTGATATGAGAAAACCAAAGCCAAACCAAACCAAACAAAAAAAGTTTGTTTTGTTTGATTTGATTCGATTCTTTTATAGTAATTACTAGGGCCCAAACAAGTTTAATGGTTCACCGGCCATGAGCCAAATAAACATATTTTTGTATTGTTTCCCAACTTTTCGAATCATTGTTGCTAGTCTCTTCTTATGAGATTGGTATTACTAATTGAGGTGTGACGAGTCTCCAGTAGTATCTAGAGTGATACCATCAGTCAAGAACTTTGAAAAATAGGCTTATACTTACCCATCGAATGATAGCTTGCTTTTCAATCCTTTGTTGCGCTATCCAAGATGCTGTCGATGTGGGACTCCTATCTATTGAATCAGCAGAACCAGAAGGAAAAAAAAAAAAAAAAATCCATGAGGGCATCAACCAACAGTGAAAAAGTAACAAAGTGACTAAGATGAAGAGCTAGGTAACGTAATTCCACAAACTTTTTTTTTTTGAAGAAAAAACTGGAAAAGAAATTCTTAAAGCTCTTGTTTGTCCATTAATTCCTTTCACAGCAAAAAAAAAAATGAACTTTAGTTGGTAGTCTATCCATTGAACACACTGTCAAGTTGTGCTAACACATCAGAAAGCCAGTGTTCATGGGGCAATATGCACAAATCCAAGTATTGATTGATACATGCGTGTCTCTAGACGGACCACTGATCTGTCTCGGCTTGAAGAGAGAGAAGAGAGAGAGAGAGAGAGAAACAGAAAGAGGAGACTGGTGTGGTGTGAGAGGGATCCGGATTCGGTGCTTCGGCTGTATGGCATTGCCCAAGTAAACAATATGGAAGAAAATACATTCTCTGTCATCTCAATTTAAACACGCATTCTATTATAATAATGCATTAGAAATAACAAACATCCCAAATAAAAAATAAAAAATTTCATGCTGAGGGGCCTATTATTCTGAAACTAATTTTCTGTCCTCAGATTTCACGCATTTCAGAAAATAACATTCGTGTTTTCAAAAACTAGTTTCTAGAAATTTTTCCTAAAAATAACTCATTTTCAGAGAATATCAAAATAATGTTGTTGATTTCGATTTTGTGTTTGATGTTAAGAGAAACATAAAACCACGACATGTTGGATACAAAAACGATACAAATATATTGTATTGCATATTTCCAAAAAAAAAAAAAAAAAAAAAATTCCCTAACATCAAGCTTGTAATACACCTCTTAAGATAGCAGCAGCATAATAGCAAAAAATATATATATATATATATATATATATATAACAAAAAATATATCCTAAACTCACCACTGGGGGTATGGAAGAAGGAAGAAGCCAACGGTGGAAGCGCTTGCCGTCCACGGGAGGTGGAAGCCGCCGACAATGAGAGAGGAACCGACGTGCCGTGGATGGGGGAGTGGCTCGTCGAAGGGCGTTGCGAGGAGACCCACCTCACCGTACTCTCTTCTCTTCAAAATCGCGATTTGCCTTTTGGGGGGTTTCACCGACGGGAGAAATGAGGGTCTCTCCGACGGGAGGAGAAAAGGAGCGAGAGGAGAGAAAGTGGAAGAGGAAGAGAAATGCAAAGAGGAGAGAGGGTGGAAGAGAAGAGAGAAGAACAGAGATGTAGAAAGGAGTGAGAGTGGACGAGCGAGAAATGGGCTTCAAAATATAGGAGGTGGTGAAAGAGTTTTCAATGCCATGCAGGTGAGTAATTAAAGACAAGATGACAAACATAAATGCCACTCTGTGCTCGTTCACCAAACATATCGGTGCAGAGTACGAAAATATGTTTAATCAGAGTCGACATAATTGCTACTTTGTTCATTTCCAAGACGGACGATACTAATGTCAGTCGAATTAATCTTCGCCCACGGACCTTCGCTTTATGCTACTACCATCTATATTCCACTACAACAACATAAAAAACAACCCATTAATACCGGTTTTATAATATAAAATGTAAAAGATGAGTCATCTCAACTGTCCTGAAGCATTTTAAAATAATTATTTTTACTAGAAGGGAGAGCCAAAGTTGCAGGGAAAGAGAAAGAAACGTTTCAGCTATGGAGGTTAGAAATCTAATCAAGAAAAAAAAAAAAAAAAAAAAAAAAAGTAGGAAATTACCGATTAATTCCATGTTTCTATGGAATTGCCACAAAAGGATTGCCTCAACAAACTGACTACTAACTTTATTATAAACTACTGGAAACAAAAACAAGTTGATTGTCAAAACATCCTTATGAGGCAATTCCATGAAAACATGGAATCAATCGATAATTCCCCCAAAAAATTAAGGGAGAGAGGGAAAAAAAACTTAGAGTGGGAAGGTTTTGGAGCTCTTTTGAATCATATTCATCAATCTCTAAGGCTCAATTTGGTTTAAGGATTTTATCAAGGAAAAAAAATAAAATATAAGAAATTGTATTTTCTCTTATTTGGTTGTGATAAAAAATAAAAGTAATAAAAAAAATTGGAATAATTTTAGCTTAATATGATTTCATCTTCTCTTTTTATTTTTTTTCCTCCTCATTTTTTTCCCTTCTCTTTTTTCCCCTTTGGTAGATTCCACGAACCAAATAGAGGGTATACCTTAATTTACATTTTTTTTAAGGGTTTTCTTTTATAAAAAATAAGATAAAGTGATTTTTCTTTTATTTCTTCTTTATTAATTTTCCTTGGCTTTTGTTAATATGAAAACGGTAAAGAGATTGAAGAATCTAGATTAAAAAAAAAATCTTCAAAAAGGAAAAGACTAGCTTTTTTTTTTGGGATATGGCAGAGGAGAGAGAAGGGTAAAGAGGGATAAAAACATCCAATATATACCCGAATTGGACGATTCGCCTGATGACAAAGAAGTGTAAAAGAATATTTTTATTATTATTATTTTTTTGGGAGGGCTGAAGGAACTGCGCTAAGAAAGGGCTTTCAACCCTATGTTCCCCTTCCCCCAACGAAAATGAAAACAACGTGTAGAAAGAGAATGGGTCTTGCCAAGACCACGATTCCATTGGCCCCATTTTTTAAATGTTTATATTCTTCGTGAATTTTTTTCCCTTACACTACTTATGAAGTATACCTCTCCAATATCTTGTAAGTTCAATCAAAGTTTGAAGTTCCTGGGATGGAAAACTCCTTGCAAATTATAGTTCATCTTCTTTAATCCATGTTAAAGCCGCATCTTTTCAACATTTAAAAAAAATGCTATGTTATAATATACTTCTAGTAAAATTAAGAAATCCTCTAATGTGATTTCTTTAATTTATGTCATAGGGAAATGCAAATTCAAAGGTTTTGACTTTTTGATAATTTTCACAACACTCCGGAATGCTTGCAAGATGTGGTACATAGTTTACAATACTTATTTTTGGTTTGTGTTTAATAACCATCTAATAAAAAAATTGTTATATTATGCTATACTTCTAATAAAATTCAGAATTTCTCTAACGCTATGTTTGGATAAAGAATTTTTAGGTGGAATTTGCTTTTAAGATGGAATTTGTAAAATTTTTATAAGGATGAGATGGACAAAATCCTCAAAAAAATTTTACAAATTCCATCTCAAAAGCAAATTCCACCTAGAAATTCCTTATCCAAACATAGCGTAATGTGGTTTCTTTATCTCGGAAATGAAAATTCAAGGAATATAACTTTTGATAATTTTCACAACATTCCAAGGTGCTTGCAACTTTTCTAGTGACAATACTACTACAAATCACTTTTTTTGTTCCTAGTGAGAAAGAAAAACGTGGCCAATGAAGGAGAATATTTTGCTCAAGCATCTCATTTTGTAAAGGGTTTAACGTAAAGTTGATTTTAATCTTTTTGGATGCTGTGAAATTTATTACATGTGTACATTTCACATAGCTATGACTTGTTAAGAATATAATTTTTGCCTACTAACTGGTTATGTATTTACTTGACTATTTATTGGAGAGAATCAAAGTATATTTCTCTAGCACAATTTGCACAATGTGAGTACAGTTTTATATTTGGAGGTGTCAAATTTTTAGTAGCAACCCATGTCTGATCATTTTTCAAGGGTTCACGTTTATCAAACCAATTTTTCCCTTTAAAAACGTGTGAACTATACTTTTTTTTTTTTAAATTTTTTTATTTGCTCCCTTGTAATGTAAATTAGTTCTTTGAATAGTGTGATGAGATTAACACATATGTTTGACGAGATTTATACCTATGTTTGACGAGAAAATGAGACTTGATGAATATACAAAAAATTGTTCTCATAAATTGATCAACCTGTCAATCTTAAGGGGATGGTGTAGGGGTTGTAGGGACAAGCAGAGTCTTGATAAGTGCCTCAAGAAATGCAAGTTGAGTGTTATAAATCCTATAAAAGTATTAGGTTAATTCCAAAATCAGGTAATTTTCTAGTGTGTGTGGAATGGGGGATTGCACGTGTCCAAGGTATTACTAAATGCCAAAGCTAGCGTTGGTCGTCCTTGTTATTGAAAAAAAAATTCTAAAAAGAAAAAAAAAAAAAATAGAGGAGGAAGGTTCAAATTGTCCACCAATTAACTAATGGTCTTTGGGTCTAATGGTATCTCCCATCCTAAGAAAGGTATAGGATTTGTAAAAATTTTGATTTTAACTTTGCATTGGTGCGGGTGTAGGTATGTGTTCTTCTAATATTTGATACCAAAAAAATAAAATAAAATAAAATAGTCTAATTGTATAATACGTTGTTTGAACGGAGTAGGGGTAGAATAGTGTAAGGGTAGAATAGGAAGAGGAAATATAGAGTAAAAATTTGGAACGAAAAAATGAAAAGGAGAGTAGAGATTGAGAGTATAAATTTGTTATTTAATATTGTTGTGTGATGAGAGTACTTTACTCTCCCTATTTGTCTTTTAGTGATTTCAATTGTAGCCGATTGGCTTGTATGATTGTAATAGTAGAATATAGGTGGCAATGGCATAGGGTGAAGGTCCGTGGGCGATGGTCAATTCGACTAACCCTAGCATCGCCCTTTCCAAGACTCATGGATGTCCTTCCTTACGGGGAGCCCGTTGCAAGGGAAATATTATATATTACTTTGTATATGATTTCATTTCAAAGTGACATGCACAAATTCAATATACTCACGCAAAACACCTAGGAGACAAGGAAATGATTTATATTAATTTGGATTTATATAAATAAACCCAGATCAGAAATCACCTGCAAATGAACAATTTAGAGAGAAAGAGATATGAATAGGTAGTATTTGTGTTCGTTCTATATTTCAGGATACACCGAGGAAGTGATCCTCCTTGGAATGATTGATCAAGTGATTTCGAATGAAAAGGAAGAAAGATTTTTTCTTTTTCTTTTTCTTTTTTTATTCATTTTTAATAATATAAATAAGAAATTCATTATAACATTCATACAATAATCAAATGGCAAAGCCTTAACTATTTACCAATATAATGCCAAAAAATAGAAGATCATAATCATTTTTAAGCATATATATAGTTTATTTGTAATAAGTTGACACAAAAATCATTTTTTTGGTATTGCATTGAAAAATGATTACAAAGAAATAATTTTTTTTTAAAAATTTAAAGTGCAGACAAAAATTAAATTAGTTTGCTACGTTTCAGTTATCTTCATCGATCTTACAAGATTCGCCAAATTATGATTGGATTTTCCATCTAATAATGGAAGTTAGATTCAATTTAGAGGTTGGGAGTAAAGACATTTGAGGTAAAATAAGGACATATTCTCAGAAAAAAGCCACGAAGCTGATTTATCATATAACCAATTTGATAGCACAATGGACGTTTTGAACTGCATGCCCAAAGCAGCTGACAAATTTGGGAGCTAGAACTCTTACCAAGAGGGATTAGGGTGCCTTCATCATAGATAGAGAGACAATACTTCCATATTGCTGCTGATCAATGACCTCATTTTGTTATGCAATCTTATGTAATGATTATTTTGTTGCAGTTGGATCTATATATATTTTTAGCATACAGTGAAAATTTATGCTCTATTTTGTAGGACTAGTTTTTCTTAATTTGTGCACATTAAGTCGTCTGATGCATGGGCACGAGCATTATGAAATGGGAAATGCTATAAAAGACTTCTAATTCTAGTACCTAGCTAGTTATAACATCTAACGTGACATGAGTTGGTTGACAAAAATACTCTCAAAGTTACTTAGTATCGCCACAAGAGGTCCATTGCCACATTAAGTGCTGTCTATATAGTGTTGTAAGTATAATGGTGCTACGTATTGCATTGCTCATTAAGAAATTCTCAAGTAATTCTTTAAGAGTATGCACTTCTTTACAGGCCATTTGCACCTTGATCAGTTATCCAAATCGTGCCAGGCTGGTTATTTTAACACCAGGGATAAAGATGTTTGAGAATTAATTTTTTGTTTAAAAGGGGCCAACTCAAGGACCAATCTGATAGTTTCCAACACCTTAGACTTGGCATCAAAATTGCCGCAACAGTAGCTCCGTAAACCGAAAGAGGAGAGCCTATAACCAAGAATTCATCATGCAACAACCGTTTATATTAGGTTTATCCATCAGGTGACCTAGACCCTAGTGTTAAAATACCTGCAACAATTGGATAAAAATATTATGGTGGGTCACTTGCAACGCATGTGACCGTACTACAAATTAAAACTGAACAAAGCATAGATAAAAGACTAATATATATACAAGTCTTTGATTGATGAGTGGAAGCTAGAGAGAAATACTAGAAGCCTTCATGCATGTCTATTTAAAACGTAACAAAATAACTATCCCAACTACCGATAATGTGGATTCTTCCATCTTCGTATTCAAAACAACCTTTCCCTTGTAGACCCATTAGTCCTTATGCATAACTACCTGCAACTTTCATAAGTATGCATTATTCAATCACATTCATAATAATAATTATGATGATGATGATAATGATTTGGTGGAAATAGCAGTGGAGGCACTTACATTGGTTCAAATTTTTGAGAGGACATTTTGATCCATAAAGTTCTAGTACTTCTGCATCCCCGGGCCTCTTTTTCCCCCTCTGCCATTCCGTGGCTTCCTTCCCAAAGTTTCTACGAACCATTCGTGTTTTCTCATGTTAAAGATGTGCCCAATAACCAATCCAACTACTAGCCCGCTTCCATATCCAGCCAGTATGAATATCCAATCATATCCACTTGGGAACTTTAAATCTTTGCATGTCTTGTTCTGAGGTTAAAGGTGGCGGTGATGATGCCTCAGAATTTCCACATTTCTTCGACAAAGGGTTTCCACACAACCTTGAATTTCCTTCAAATGAAGTATTTGGAAATGTATCAAATTGGTTCCCATGTGGTATAGGCTAGTGAGATGGTTATAAGAGAGATTTAAGAATGCAAGAAACGTTAGCCCAGAGAGTTGTCGAGGGATCTCTCCTAAGAGCTTGTTTTGAGAAAGGTCCAAGGATTCCAGATTAAGTTCCTTAAACATGATGGAATGTGACCAATGAGAACGTTGTTGGAAAGGTTGAGCAATTGAAGCCCCTTTAGGTTCCCGATGGATTTTGGAATATCTCCTTCGAATATGTTGCTTGAGAGATCAATGACTATAAAGATATTTGGGATCTTTGAATATAATGTATCCATGCCTTTGTTTGTCATTGTCATTGAATAATTATAACCTGACAACCACTCAAAATTCAGGGCCATAAAACTCGTGTCTGCATGCAATATGTAAATTGCTTCTTGTCAACAATTTTCATGGAATTCCAATTCTGGAAATACTTAGATGGAAATTTCTCCGTAAAGCTATTGTAAGATAAGTCAAGGATGCGCAACTTGGGAAAACTCAAGTTAGTTTCAGGATTCCTTATTACACTGTGGAATTCATTGGATCTCAAAATAAGAACCCTTAACTCTGGGAAAATTCCCAACCAAAAGGGGAAGGTATCATTGATCTGGTTATTTCCAAGATCAAGAATCTCTAGCATTTTACAATTGGCCAATGATCTAGGTACCCAACCTCGTAATTGATTTTGACTTAAATCAAGCATCCTCAACTTGCTTCCTTTCGTACATGTTTGGGAATGGCACCATGAAAGTTGTTGTTTCGTAGATTCAATATTGATAGAAAAACACTATAATTGCCTAAGCATTGTGGAAGTGTACCACTGAAGTTGTTATTAGACAAATCAAGGAGAGACAACGAGGTTAGGTTGCAAATCAATGGTGAAATTTCTCCGGTGAGTGAGTTATTTGAGACATCACAATATACAATAGAAGGTGGCAGAATCGAGAGTGATCCTTTAAGCACGTTAGAGTTGAGATCTAACATCTCTATACTAGTCCATGGAAAAAGAACAGGAGGTTCGTCAAAGCCTGTTAGAAAATTGTTAGAAACCGATATTGACAACAATGTTTCTTTTCCTACGTTCCACATCCATTTAGGTATTTGGAATAGTGGCATTTATACTGGTGTTAGTGAGAAATGATAAATTAATATCCGATAGATGGAGTTCAACCAGATTTTCGAGGTTTAAAAACATGTTGAAATCTACAGTGCCACTAAAGTTATTGTCAACTGAAGAAAAGTATTTTAAGATTCCTGAGTCTAGAAATTGACCGTGGAAATGGACCATACAAATGGTCAGATGAAAAATCGAGTATGGTCAGCTGAGTGATGTTACCAATTGAAGATGGAACCGACCCTGAGAAATTGTTAGATCAAATGTCGAGTGTGGTGAGCTGAGTGAGGTTACCAAGTGAAGATGGAACCGGCCCTGAGAAATTGCAGCCATGGATTTCTACATCTTTCATGGAATTGAGGTTGCCAATTGATTCTGGTAGCTTGCCAAAGAAACCTGTTTCAGCAACATACAGGAACTTAAGGGGACTGCTTTCGTTGAATTCAGGCAAGTAACCGGTCAGATATGGATTGAACCACACTTACAAGAACTTGTAGGCTAGGTAGCTGGAAAATGGCCGTAGGCAATTCACCATGCAACCCACCATCACTGAGACGAAGAGATTCCAAAGACGTCATGTTTGCCAAGATATCAGGGATTTCAGAAGAAATGTTCACCCAGCCGAGATCTAGTTCTTTCAAGTTGGTTAGGTTTCAAAGTAAGCCGTTAAGACTGGGCTCCTTTTCTAGTTTCAACAAAGGTTCAGTTAAGACGAATCATAATTTCGGACAGATCAAGAGAAATCAACTTTGAAAGGTCGGAAGATTTGTGATGCGATTTGGCCAGAAAATACGGAGTAGGAGAGGTTGAGATATGTGAGCCTCGAAAGATGGCTGAATCTAGAGGGGATTTGAGAATAATTGAAGTGATTGTCGGCAAGACTAAGCTTTTGAAGGTGAACCAGGTGGAAGAGGCTGCTGCTAGAGTTGATAGAACCATAGGGAAAGCTGCTACTCACCATAATTGCATTTGTGCCCCCACATTATGGCTATCTAACCTCTCTTTTCTTTTTAAGACTTGGGAATATACCAACACCGGCGAGTGGCTTGATTCAAAAACTAGGAATGTACCAACACTGAAGAACGACTTGATTCAAATTATAGACGCAAGAAGAGTAAGAGAAAAGCCCCCAAAAAAAAAAAAAAAAAATGATTAGGTACAGTAAGAAAAGATGTCAAGTGCGAAGAATTCAACGGGAGACAGATAACCACGAAGTTGGGATACAGCTTTGTCTGAGAAGAGATTTCTTTCTTGTATTAATAAAGGAAAAATTAGTTGAGTTTGGTAAGAAATAGTAAGCACAAGAAACTTAGAAACCTGTGCCTATATCACTAATTGTGATTAGGTGAGCCCAACCAAGCGGTTAGGTATAAGAATTACGTAGAAAAATGGTCTACGTACCAGATAATATACCAATTAAGACAGTTCATAAAAAACATGTGCAATTTCTAATGAAAGAGACTAGTTCACTACTGAAATTTACCATGACGAAACAAACATTCTGAAGTCCTCATTCTATGGCTACATGCTGGGAACTCAAAATTTTGATGCAAATAATTTTGGGAATAGAAAAAACCCGACCAAATATTATACAGTTGTGTATTCTTACATTCTCTTCTCATCTACTCTATTATTGTTACTACTTAATGAACAGACAAACAATTGATGAATATGAGCTCTATATTAGTTCTGTCAAAGGAAAAAAAATAACGAGACAATGAGGCTGGATGTACACTGCTCCTTGAACCGGCAATCAATGTAAAAGAATATCTTCCAAGCCTACAGCATAGGCGGCAACGGGGAATCTGTAGGGGTTTCGTAATGATATATTATTTCTCCTGCGCTTGATGGCCATTTGTATCTTTCTGCTGGGTGCTTGGACTCTGTACATCATTGTTAGGCTTGCTCTCAGCTTGGCTCCTCAACATTGGTGGGTTTCCCCTGTTGAATTCAATGAATTTGAATGTGCAATCTTAATAGAATAAATCAACCATATAAGTGATGCAATGAATCCCCTGTTGCATTCAAGAATTTGACTGTGCAATATTAATAGAATAACTCAAGCATATAAGTGATGTAATGAACTATAAATGTATTAACTTTTTTTCTAAAACGCCTTGCCCGTCACACAATCAATCCACATAGGGTATAAAAATGTATTTTAAATTGACAAGGTGTGATGGTTTCAAGTTTCAACCATCACTTACCCTTATAAATTATAATGATTACAAAAGCCATCATTGCCGTCTTTTCATTTTATTGGCAAGTCAATAGCAAATACAAACCCGTCTATACTTGTGAATGATTGATAAGTAGGTCTTGAGAGATGTCAAATTAACAAACAATACAACCCAGCTGTGGCTTTGGACTGACTGTTGATTAGGACATAAATTCAGTTGACTACAGCCAACACACTACAACATCAACAGCCTCTTTTGACATAGCATAAGTAAACTTCATTTTGGAACGTGGGTGACCTTAAAGTGATGCAGATCCCAGCATAAAAAAAATAATATAGCTTAAGCATACAGATGACCCTTAGGCCATGTTTGTTTAGCTGGAATGGAATGGATGGAATGGAATCTCATTCCAATTCATTCCAAACAACATGTTTGGATAAGATAATTTGAATGGGAATGGAATCAAATAATATGTTTAAACAGTCATTTCAAATTTATTTTCATTCCAGACTACTTCAAGTATGGAATCACATTCCATTCCCATCCATTCCATTCCAACTAAACAAACATGGCCTTAGTACATTTAATAGTATTTTGATGAGTTAAAATGATAAAAAAAAATATTTCAAAAAACATGCTACAAAATACGTCCACAATATTCAAATGCAAGTTCTTTTTTTTTTTTTTTTTTTTTTTTGATGTAGTAAAATATATTAAATCCAAAAGGCTAGGCCCAAGTACATGAGACATATACAAGTTCAAAGCAAAAGGAAAAAAAGAAAGACCCCTTTATATCTTTAGGGAATCTACAAAATTTACAAAGAAAGGTTTGCTAATCTTAGCAAAGCTAGAGAACCACAAAAAAAGAATCTTAGTAAAAATAGATTTAATCTCAATGACCGACTTTTCAATCCCTTCAAAAGTCCTAGAGTGCCTCTCCCTCCAAATGCACCAAAATAAAGCATGGGGAGCCATTCTCTAAACTGCTTTAGCCTCTTTAATCCCCCCTTCCCTTTAAACCACCAACCCGAAAGAAGATCATATGTAGACGAAGGACGAACCAAATGAACACCAAACAAATTGAAAGTGAGCGTCCAAAGACTCCTAGCCACATTGCAATGGATGAAAAGATGGTCCACCGTTTCCACATTCTCCTTACACAAGATACATCTATTCGACATAGGTAGATCCCTCTCAATAAGGTGATCCAAAGTAAACATTTACTGCTAACTACCTACCAACCAACAAAATAAGGCCACTTTAGAGGGGATCGAAGTAATCCAAGTAATCTTTGCCGGTAAGAAAGGAGCACCAAGAGGCCTTAAAAAATTGAAAATGCAAGCTATTGTTGAAGGGTAAAAGGACAATTTAACAGTTCAGCAATAATTGAAGCCATCAAGCTTCACTATTCATCAATATAGGTAATAAGGGTTATTTTAACAAAACTGTCCTTGTTGGTGGTAGGGTTGTGGTGGTGGCGGACTGGCGTTAATCCAGTGAGTAACCTAGGCTATGTTTGTTATGAGGGAATGAGGGAGGGAATGGAATGATGATTCCATTCCCCAAAAAAAAGTGTGTTTGGTAGCACAAGGGAATGAAATGGCCATTCCTTTGTGGGGGTCTATTCCCTCCAAAATTCCTTTGTGGGGGTCTATTCCCTCCCCCCTCTTTGGAGGGAATAGCCCCAAACCAAGAGGTATGACTATTCCCACCTATTATTTCCATTCCCACTCCTTACCAAACATTGGGATGGAATGACCATTCCCATTCTCATTCCATTCCCACTCCCATTCTATTCCCAATCCATTCCGTTTCCTCAAACCAAACGCAGCCCTAGAGTATAGGTCATTAGCAAGTAGAATTAAATTTATGATCAACTGCTTCAGAGGGACAGGGTACTACTTATGCTGGAATTACTGTCAATATGACAAATTCTTTCCAGTCAAATCAAGTTTATAAGTGAACACTTGGTCAGGTTGTGACTTGCAAGTCATAATTATACCTTTTTGAGTTTTTGACAATGCTCCTTTTATTCTCTCAGCCTTCTCAAGAAATCTAATCCTTCATATACTACATATAGCGAGTGGAAAAAAGTATCATAGTTACATCCTCAAACGTTCTTGGTGGATTTAGTAGTTCCTTACAAAAAAAGTTAATACACGGATTTCAAAACACTAAATTTACATTGATGTGATCTTTCCTAGCAGAAATGGTCAGTAATTTAATCCAAAATTACTTGGGGTCAGCAACACAAATTTTTTTCACCATTGAGCTCTACTAGGCCATAGCCTTTATAGAATAATTAGCTATCATGTCTTCTCAATCCAAGCACATCTCCTACCCTTAATGATAGTACTTGTGTAACAGGCACATATAGGGATTTGAAGTTGTGGAGGAGGGGGGAACATAAGAGGGGTATAACATGCTCATACTGACAAGTTAGGAGCTGTCCCCTGAAATAGCTAGGCTAGCAGGGTTCAAAGTCTCGGTTGTCTCGGATGAAATCTCGCCAGGTCATCTCAGAATCAGCCATGGATGCGACGGTATGTTACGACATGACGAAGATGCATAGTTATTAAAGGCGCAAGGCGCACCTAAGGCGCAAAGGTCTCCTGGGGCCTAGGCGCAAGGCGCAGGAAAAAGCGCGGGCTTTAGGGAAGTGAGGCGCACAATTTAAAGAAAATAAATAAAAACTATTTTATCAAATGCAGCTAACAAAAATAATCAATTTAAACATAAAAAATTGAATACTCTTATCTTATGGCCTATAAGCTCAACTGGTTAGAGCGTTGTGCAATTGCACTAATTGTACAACGGTTGTAGGTTCGAATCCCTTTCCTTTTGTTGTGAACTTCCAGAATCCATACATAATAACTAGCCTTAGTAAGTAGTAACCTAGACCCACAAAGCATACGAAGTCACAAATCACAATTTACAACCACAAGTGATTTACCCACAAAGCATACAAGCATACAAAGCCCACAATTAAACTAAAACAGGGCCAAAAAAACAACAAGTAAAGCAAAAATTAGAAGAAGCAAAAGCGGAGAAGAAGACGCAGCTGGGATAGCAAATGAGAAATTAGAAAGAAAAAAAAACCAAGAAAAGAAGAAAGATAAGAATCGAAACGTGAAGAAGAAGAAGAAGAAAAGAGAAAAAAAAAGAAGGAAAAAAAAATAGAACTAGGAGAAAAAGATGATGAAGAAGAAAGATAAAAATTGAAACAGGGTGAAGAAGGAGAAGAAGAAAAGAAAAAAAAAAAAAAAAAAAAAAACACAGGAGAAGAAGACGATGAAGAAGAAAGAGAAAAACAGCAGAAGAAGACAATGAAGAAGAAAGAAAAAATCGAAACAGAGTGAAGAAGAAGAAGAAGAAGAAGAACTAAAGAAGAGGAGCTACATACCTGTTCGATTAAGGCTGGACCGTCGGAGCTTAAGGACTAGACCGCCGGAGCTGGAGCTGGAGGCTGCCGCTGGAGCTGGAGCTCCTTCATCGAACTGTGAAGAGGGTTAGGGCTTCAAAGTGCTTACTGTACTGCCCAGTAGTCTTTTTTGTTTTAAAGTCACTTTATTCCTTGTTTTTTCTTCTTTTTTTTTCATAACTTTTAATCAATCTAACGGCTATATTTAGATCTCACTTAAAAAAATTATACTAAATAGATTTTTTTATAAAATAGCCAGTGGGTCACTAAGGCGCGCCTTATAAAGGCCTTGAGCCTCACATAAAAGCCCAAAAAAGCGCGCTTTAAGCGCGCCTAAGGGATATCGCCTCGCCTAGTAGGTTTCGAAAGCCCCAAGCTCGCGCCCGCCTGCGCCTTGCCCTTAGGCGTGCCTTAGTTGCGCTTTTAACAACTATGCGAAGATGTACACTGGATTGCTGGTCTTGAACGAGATGGACGATATATCATTCTCAACGAGACAAGATATGCGAGATCTCACTAAATCGTCGCATCTCGCACGATATTTTGTCCGTCTCGCATAAGATTTTATTTTTCAAAGAATCAAAACCCATAAATGGATACAACCACTATCATAGTGTGTGACTCATCTGAAACATCTCATCAAGCCTTCTTCTACATCTCAACGTGATTGTCTCACCCTCTTGACTCAAGTGACACTACTCAAGCCTTCATCCGTGACTTTGCATCTCTGAATCTGTCTTCGACGAACAGGCAATGGTTTGATAATTCGAGCAGTAAAGGTTCGAGGGTTCAACTGTCGTGTGTCGACCAGGACAGCAGCTTCGTCTCAGATAGTCTCCTTCCTTTCTCTCTCGCTCTCCTTCTATCCTTTCTACTCTGTTCTGTTTTCGTCAGTGGAGATCTTAATAAGGTCGGTGGGTTTTTTCTTATATGATAAAGGAAAGTCAAGTTTGATCAATTGACCTATAAGATATTGATAGAAAACTTGGGTAGAACTCACCCCAAAAGCTATCTGTTGGGGAAATGGTGCCCTTACACTTATATATTGCATATTACTTCAACTCCCAAGCGATGTGAGACTTTGCTTCACACTTTCCCTCACGCCTAGTGTGCTCACTCGACAGCACTTGCCATGTGCAAGGCTAGGGACACGCACCTTACCCACACCTTACCCTGGGAGTCTTCGCTCTGATACCATGATAGAAGGCTTGGGTAGAATTCATCCCAAAAGCTAGCTATCGAGGAAAAGGTGTCCTCACACTTATATATTGCACATTACTTCAACTCCCAAGCGATGTGGGACTTCGCTTCATACCCTCCCTTACGCCCAGCATGCTCACTCGGCAACACCTGCCACATGTAGGCTAGGGACAAGCACCCTACCCATCCCTAGGAGTCCCCACTCTGATACCATGATAGAAGGCTTAGGTAGAACTCACCCCAAAAGCTAGTTGTTGAGGAAAGGGTGCCCTTACACATATATTGCACATTACTTCAACTCCTAAGCGATGTGGGACTTCACTTCACAGATATAGGGATACTTATAGTTATTTATTTTACAAATTAGTCCATTTTGTTTTATTATTTCCGTAAAAGCAATTTCTTTTTAATGTTAGTTTGTTTTATTAATTAAAAATATCCAATAAGCCACTAGAGCTAGTCTAGTGCTGAGGGGGGGTAGGGAAAGGGTAAGATTAGGATAGGTTCAAGGTTTGAACCCCTCCAATTGTACCCCCCCCCCCCCCCCCCAAAAAAAAAAAAAACTACCTAATAATTTTAGTATTTTCTTAGAATTTTTTTTTTCTTTGATTGATAACTAGGTCCTTTTAAAAGTTATACGGAGTAATTTATAATTTACAATCCACTCCGTATTTATATAAGTTGTCTTAAATCTTTTATTACTTTTAAATATAGAATAAACAATAACCATGTCTTTTTTAAAAATTTTTTAAAAAAAAAAAAAAGTACTCCCTCCGTCCCATAATGATCGGCCATATTTGCTATTTTTTTTGTCCGAAAATGTTTGGCCACTTTGAAAAGTCAAATCATAATTTTTTTAGGTTTCCTACACCACCCTTTTTTATTTCAATAATTACCTTCAACACAAAACCCAATACAAAAAAAGAGAGGGTATTTTTGGAAAGATGGAGCTTAATAAATGACAAGTCAATGTAATTCTTAAACTCTATGTTTTATCAAACATGGCCTATCTTTGTGGGACGGAGGAAGTATTTATTATTGTATACCAACACGCTAGCGCTAGCTTTGATGTTTTTGACCATATTGTGTCTTAAGTTATTTATTTTGCACATTTGATGACTCCACTGTGATTGTCTTATTTTTTTCTAATTTTTCTATATTTTTTTTTTTTCGGATTTTTTAATAAATTCTTTCATGCGTAAAGTTGCGTCTCGCCCGAAATGCGACGATATAAGCAAGATCGAGACAACCGCGATCAAAACGCAACAACTGAGACCGAGACTTTGAACCATGTGGAGTCCCTTAATTTAGTATAGTAGTGTAGAGTATGGGACAACAATATGGGTCCAACAGCTGGATCGATGACAAGTCATTCCCGACTAGCCTTCAAATCCTTGACAGTTGGTCGGGTGGTGAAAACCCCTCAACTATAGATGTTGGGATTGGCCTCAGACAGGTTGGTTGGCAATGGGAGTTTTTCCCTTCGTCTTGTCAATATAATACCTTCAACTAGAATCATATCACTCTTCCTCACTGGTGCATTTGCACTTGACCAAACCAGCTTCAACAACTTTTCCTCATCTTATTTTGTCTTCACCTAACTAACTTTAAGAACTTTAAATTTTAAAGTATCTCTCTCTGCATGATTCTACCTTGGAATTAACCCTTACTTTAATCGCATCAACTAAAATTATATAATCAGCAAAAACATACACAATGGAACCTCTTCCACGATATACCTTGTTGTAGTAAGTTCATCCAACTGAAGAAAGAAGATAAGGCTCAAAGCCAACCTATATAGTGTAAGCAAAAGGATATACCTAGTGTAAGCTCACTTTGATTAGAAACTGACTTCACTAGTTCACTCTCCTCCGATTGTTCTCACAGGTTACTTCTCCATAGTACATCTCTTTTATCACATCAATCTATATCTTATTTATATCACTTTCTTTTCAAAAATCTACCACAGTATAATTATATAGAATACTGACCTTATGATAGGCCTATTCTAACTTAATAAGTAAAAAAAAAAAAAAAAAGTACCCTATGGATTTATTTATTTATTATTATTACTTTCTTTTTAACATTCCCATAAATTGCCCATGTAAAAGTACACAGCTTCATATTCAATCTTCATTACATAAAACCAAACCGGTTTTCTAATACCCTCATTCTATGTCTTCGCAAAATCACTTTCTCCTAAAGTGTTATGGTGTGACTAATAATTGCAATACAACAATAGTTGGTGCAACTCAAAACATTGCATTTGGTTCAAACACAATTGAGTCATGAGAATAAAAGAGACCAATGTGTTTACATAGTTTTTTTTTTTTTTTTTTTTTTTTTTCGATAGGAGTGTTTACATAGTTTTTAATGAGTCTGTTGCGGTTTTTTAGCATTTTAGAAAAATATAAATATAACAATAAGGAAAACTGCCCCAAGTTTTCATGGAAAGAAGCAAGCTTTATGTTTTTCAGTTAATAAAAGAGGAGAGAGAAATCCATGTTAATCATTTGTACCAACTAACAACCAAAGCATAGTATATCATCTGTCAAACAGCCCCATCAACCTGTATTCATTGTTTCACTACTCCATTACTGACATAGAATTCATCCCACTCTTCAAATGGAGAACTAATATAAAGCTAACCTTGTTCCGGTCACGCCAGCCAAGTCCAAATGGTCTAGCTAGCAAACCAATCCTTCTTGTCGGGATATCTTGTGAGGGTTCTTGATTGGTTCCACCTGGTGAAGAGTCTGGATGTAAAGATCTGCAAAGTAAATTTATGCTTGTTATAAGACAGCTACACCATCCATTAAAACCCAATGAGGGCAAAATAGGAACTGTGCATGCTCATGTCATTTCACATAAGTATGGCACTGTAAATGGGCAGTTGACATGGGAAAGAGAAGAAATGAGATAAAAGAATAAATATGATCTTTTTTGTTCTTTTCTTAAAATAAAATTTTAAAAAAAAAAAAAAAAAAAAAAAACCAGATCTAATGTTTCTGAAGTCATGAACATCAGTAATGAATGGAAGAAAATATAATAAGAAACAATATCAAGCCTGGTAATAGAAGAAGTCCTGTCAAGATAAAAAAAAAAATAAGGCTGCATTCCATCATTTTAACCAACAACCCCCCCCCCCAACTCCCGGTGCAAAAAAGAAAACCCACTATCTGCAAAATTGACTGCATACCGTGGAGAGGGTTGTGCTTTAACTTGGCCAGATTGATATTGCAAGGTAGCCTCCAGCATTGATTCTGCCATAACCACCCTTTTCTCCATTTGAGCAAGCGAAGCAATAGCCTCTTCATATTTTTCCTGCATAAATAAAGAGCAGAAGATATAATACACAAAATATAAAAAAGCATAACACCGTGAACAAATTCTCTTGGATGCAAATAATGTAACCACCACCCACCATTAAAATGAAAGCTAAAATCAAACAAATGATAAAAAATAAATTATAAATAAAACCTGAAGCACTTGAGCAGCATATCTCTGAGCTGCTGCATCTTGCTCAGAAAATCTGCGAGCATCTTCTGTTACTCTTTGTTCTTGTTC
The DNA here is from genome assembly GCA_039720395.1 of Liquidambar formosana. Lineage (NCBI taxonomy): Eukaryota > Viridiplantae > Streptophyta > Magnoliopsida > Saxifragales > Altingiaceae > Liquidambar > Liquidambar formosana. The sequence goes on from CM077825.1 coordinate 35,768,291, forward strand.
AACCCGCATCAAGACCTATAAAAATAGTAAGCAATCCCACAGTTACCATGACAAGCCCAATAAAACATCATAGATAAACGGAAACCTAATAACCTATCTTTCCCAAGTAGACAGTCATCAAACATGGTGCAAAACAGAAACCTGAAGCATGGCATGTTCTTGTTCCTGCTTATCAGCAAGGGCCTGTCGGAGCTCATTAACCTCTTGCTCTAACTGCTCAACCTGAAGATCATAAGCAGATAAGTACACAAATTTTTGAAATAGGGTTTCCAAATAGAGAGAACTGAATACGAACTCAGCTTCTGAGCAAGCATCTGGCTTAATAAAGACATTTTTGCATTCATAAATCAGCACCATGCACAATTTTAAAACCTATAGAACTAAGCATCAAATTATTGCAAGTAAAAATGCATTACCGAACTCTTTTGGGCCTCGCAACCAAATACATGTCTTCAGCAAACAATATTAGCAATATGAATCAATTTCAGAAGAGCAGAGTAGCATTGTCAATTTGAATCTTTATAATTTAAATAAAAATAAAAAGAGAAAAGAGAAAAAGGGAATCCAAGACACATCCGCATGTAGGAGATCTACATTACACAATGAATGCAAGAATTGAAGGTGCAAGCCAAGCAGAATATATAACTGAAGAAAATCATGGTTTCTTTTTCTCTTCTCAGAAAAGCCACACAAGCATAGTTTTCTCAAACACTGGTTGAACTCTTCTCAGAAAAGCCACACAAGCATAGTTTTCTCAAACACTGATTGAACTCTAAATAACGGAAAATCATGGAATAAAGGTGGTTCAGATATACCCTTGCGCTCAATTGACGGCGGTTATCCTGCTTGACCATCTCCATCAATGCTGTCTCTAGCTCTTCAGCCCTAAATAACAAAACAAATATATACATAAAATTTCAGGAATGTGACTGACTATCAAAGCTGTATAAAGAAAATAATTACAACTACAAATGAAACATAATTACTTCATAAATGAATTTTGAAGCTCCTCAATCATGCTCTGGGGCTAGAGAAAATTAAGCAACTCCTTTTCTTTTCTTTTTTTTTTTGTTTCCAGAATGACTGCCACCTAGACACTAACAACTGCATTTTAGTAGGTTGAAGTATTTCAGTATGCAGACAACACTATCTTTTCTGATGCTTCACACTTACATCATAGATATTAAGGAATATTGAAGCCATGTCAGGGTCTCATAAATTTTGAAGAGTGAACAATATAGATCTTCATAGAAGAAAAAATGTAATATTTGTTCTATAAAGATTTTCTTTTACATTGCTCTTCTAGTTTTTCTTCTCCATCTTACAATTTCCATAACTGGAAAACAAACTTTAGAATTCTCAATCCATTTTTTCACCTCGTCTCTTCTCAACCAAACACACCAAAGCAACACCACAACAAAACCCTAAAACCCAATCTTTAATCCCTCTGTTTCCCACCTTAATTGAAACCCAAACAAAGTCAAACCCAAAAGCTTCCAAAACACATCACTCTCTACTTCTAAACCTAACAATAACCCCAATCCACAAGCTATCAAAACCTAAAAAGCCATAAATTTCTCTTCCTTCTTCTCCACCCCTCAAAGCCTCCCCCTCCAGAACCCTTCCAAAGCCCTAATCCCCCACCATTGCCACCTCCAAATTCTCTAATTACCACGTTCAATGGCTCTTGTAATATGTTCAGATTCGACATGATGATCGACATTGATTCGAGCACAAATTTTCTTGATCCTGGAGACCAAAATCACCATTTGCTCTTTCTTGCACATATAATTGAGTTCTGGGTCTCGGGTTTCATGTGAAAGTGAAAGCGAAAGCAAAGAGCAATATTTGGACAAAGCAAAATTGAGTCCCGATGTAGCAAATTTGCAACAGCTAGCATTTAGTCTGGGTAATCATCTTCATATCTGTTACCCTTTGCCATCCAATTATGAGAGTCATTTGAAGGCTAGGAATGTCATGGTGATTACTGGAAAGAATCCAGTCAATTAAATGGGTGGAGAATTAGAACTTGGAGCAAGAAAACCTATTGTGGGATTTTTTCCCTCCTAACGTAAGAATGAAATATGCTAATAAAGCAAGAAAGTACAATTATAAGACTATTTCCTTATGCATCATGTGGAATGAACAAACCATTAGACAAGGAAGATTAAAAATCAAAAGAAACAACTTTAGAAATAGTACAACGGAAGTGCTTTTGCAATAGAATGCTCCTAGTTGAAGTTCCTCTTTTAGCTAAGGAATTCATTCAAAATTTGCTAATCCAGGAAAGCAAGAGAAGAATAAAGAAGAACTATTAAAGAGTGTCCAAGATTTCCCAAGCAATGCAGATGTCTAAAAGGAGTTGCTGACAACTTAGAATTCCAATCAATAGCATCTGCCAAATACCCATCCATCATGCAACCCTACCAACCTCTCTCTGAGCTCCTAAAGCCTACCACAACTAGCAAGGAGATTGATTACAATAGTCTCACCCACAGATGATCTAGAGAAGGCAAAGATAAAAACTCACTATGTTTTCTGCACAAACCCCAGAGTCTCCAATCGAACTGAATTGCCTAAAAGGCAACCAATTCCATCACTTTGAGACAACCTTTAAGCATGAGATTCCAAGCAAGGGGGAAGGAAGAAGCAACTAACCTCCAATCTCTTTATCATATCAAAAATAAAAATAAAAACATTAAATTCATTTGAAAGGGAAACACAAGCAAGGGTTCATCTATATACTCTCAAGTAAAACATTGAAGCTAACATTTTCATGATTGCATATTTGCATCTTCAATATTCTTTCGTTGATAACCTCCCCCCCCCCCCCCCCCCAACAAAAAAAAAACCCCTAATTAGATGCTAAAAATAGTTTTAACTTCAAAGCATATTAGAGCATCTCCAATGGGCTAGCTATCCAACCTTCTTAGCTATTTTAACTAGCCAAATCACTTTTTTTCCTTCTCCAAGGAGCTAGCTATATGGTTAGCTATTTTAGTTATTGTCATTTCAGCTAGCTACATTTAGCTAGTGAATGTTCGCTAGCTAAACTATTTTTAGTAAAAAAAAAGTGACACTTGTCCTCTTTCTATGCATCATTCCCTTTTTTTATCCCTCCACCAAATGATTAAAAAAAGGAAGATTATTACTAAAAATTTTGAAATAGCTCAAAAATAACTAGTACCCTTGGAGTACTCACTTGGATAGCTAGTTAGCTATTTTAAAAAATATCATTTTGCTAGTTAAAATAGCAAAAAAATAGCTAGTACCCTTGGAGATGCTCTTACACCTATAACTCCAAAGCCCCAAAAAAGAGACCTCCAAGAATGAAGAGATGTCCTTTGAAGCTGCTCAATCAATAAAAAATGTAGCAACAGATCAAATAGAAGGGCACATGATGGGGAAAGATACTACAATCATCTTGGACCCACCACACATAAGAATTACATTTTGGGAGAAATCAATTAGTTTTCTCACTTTATCCAGAGGAATTGAGGAAAGAACATGAAATAACTTTCTTAAGCATAAAAAACCAAAATATGGTTTTTACCTTGAAAAGGAGAAGAAAAAGGGAGAGTTGAAATGTAGGCGAGAGATGGATACAAAATGTACGAGTCCACTTGGTCCTAGGACCCAAATCCTAAAATCAAGAAAGGAATGAGCAACATAGACATCCTTACAGAGGTCTTACTTCTGGAAAAATTTGCCCCTTGCCATTATGTGTAAGATAAAGGATCAGAAAAACCTTTAAGGGCACTGAATTTACAATTGAGGTTGTGAAGGAGATGGTTATGAGAAAAATTTTAAGGTCCTGTTACAAAAAAGGGCAGCTTTGCTTCTACAGCTCATTTTTCTTCATCCACCAAAATTAATGATGTTTATAAGGCCATTTACCAATGGAATTTTTAGTAGAACTTGCAAGATCAGCTTGATCAATAGAAAAACCCCATAACTTACCCCACCACCGAACCCCCCCCCCCCCCCCCCCTCCCCCCCCCCCCCCCCCCCCCCCAAAAAAAAGAAGGCTTTTTGGGATCGCTAATATTTGGGGTTTATTTTTATTTTTTGGTTTAAGTAAGAATTATATCAAAGTCAAAAGGCAAAGCCCAAGTACACAAGTCATACAAAAGCTAAACAAACAGGCTAAAACGAAAATAATTCTAAAAAATTAACAAAGGGCAAATTGTGGTCATTAGTGTGGCTACAATACCACCAAAAAAGAGTCTTAACAAAAAAGGACTTGAGCTCAATAATGGATTTTATCTTCTCTTCAAAAGTTCTATGATTCCTCTCTTTCCAAATGCACCAAAAAAGAGCGTGAGGAACCATATCCCAATTCCCAAATCATCTTTTTTTTCTTACTAGATATAGCACACGTGCGTTGCACGTGAATATTTCTAATTAATATTAGTTATACAAAATAATAAATACATAAAGATTTTATATTTTTTCATAAAAGATAAAGTTTAAAATTCGAAAGTACAACGAAAGATTAAAAACTCTTTAGATATATATTTAGATTTTTTTTTTCTTCATAAAACGAAATATTTAAAGAGTTTATATTCATATATATTATCATGCAACTTAATAGTTGCTCTAAAAAAAGAATTTGAGTAAAAATCTCACTTTAATTTGTTAAGAGTTTGAATTAAAATATAACTTTCATTTGTTACCAAATGATAAGAATGTTTATTATGTGTTTCAATTAAAGGAAGGGTAGATATGTTTTTTTTTTTATATTTTAATAAGGGTATATTGGTCGTTCAAAAGTTTTTCTGAGATTCAACCTTTTATAGGTAGTATAGATTTGCAGAGCAAAACTTACGAGAGAAGGAGAAGTCGCCGTTAACCAGAGAAGGGAGAAGTCGCCGTTAATGGAAAAGGCGGAGAGAAGGTTGAAACTACTCTTGATAGAGAAAGTGGAATTTACAATCCGACTGTTTGTTTATTATATAGGAATTATAATTTCCGTTTCTTTTGAATTCCTATTTGTGTTTTATATATTAAGGTATGTGCTTTAGAATATATTAAGGAATGTGTTCCGGCTGTTGTTTTAAAATTATAGTTTCCATATTCCTATATATTTCTATTTATTATATAGGAATTATAGTTTCCGTTTCTTTTAAATTCCTATTTGCGTTTTATATATTAAGGTATGTGTTTTATAATATTAAGATATGTGTTTTAGAATTATAGTCTTCATATTGCTATATTTCCTATATATGTAGAAGGGTGGGTAGTTGTGTATTTAAAAATTAAAATAAGGGTATATTAGTCAATCAAAAGTTTTTCTTACATCCATCTTTTTATAGGTAGTATAGATTAGCCCCTTTAACCTTCCACTCAATGAGAAGATTGTAGGAATTTGAAGGCACGACTCAATGGACCCCAAAAAGATTAAGAGAAAGCGTCCAAAGACTCCAAGCCACCTCACAATGAATAAAAAGACGATCAACCGTTTCCACTGCTTTCTTGCAAAGAATGCATCTATTAATTGGGTCATCTATACCAATATATTTCACAATTCATCATGTTTACTTCCTCAACTGCCTTGGTTAAGGGGGGTAACCATGGAAAAGATCATCCAATTTCTTCTCTCAATCATATCTTTTTCATCTAACAACCCCTACCATGGGAAAATAATAATAAAAATAACAATATAATATAAAAGAGAAATGCCAGTTTACTAAGAGATTTCACGGGGAAAAAAAGAATCAAGAATACCACACACAACCAGATGTTACTGGAAAACCTATAAAAAAAGTAAAAAAATAAGAACTTTTGCCACTTCTATTTACTAGAGCAATGCATGACAGGTAAGAAAACCCAACTCCTGACAGAATTTCTAGTGACATTGGGTTCCAGTCCTTAAACAATGATGAATTTGTTTCCTATGTTATGTTACCAATTCTAATGATATAGTACTCAGCTATTCATATAGACTATGAGGACATAGACATTGATGTTGGTGTGGAAAAGGGCATATATGAGTGCTCTTGTTTCTTAAGTTGGCCAACACAGGTTCAAAATTTTAGAAAAAATAGAAAACAAAAAACAAATTAAAAAAAAAAAAAAAAACTGTGCACCATCTTTAAAATAGTAACCTGAGTACAGAGGATCTTTTCTCTTCCAGCAATTTGCACAATTCAACCTTCAACCAGACCACCTGCATGTAGTTTTTACATTACAACTCAATGAATATTGTGACTTTATGAGAGACCTGGTATACTTTAACTTACCATCTAATCGCAGTAAAACACATCAAATTTCCTCAGGTTACACGTGCACGCACACACACACACACACACACACACACACACACACATATATGTGTTATGACCAAAAAAAAACTACAAAATCCATGCAATAACCAAGAGGAGAAATAAAAAGGAATAAACTCTGTTTTTCTTCTTACTGTTTTCAAGAGAAAGAGCAATACATCTTCAACACAAGAAATAATTTCAGTAAAACTTTGGTGTGATGCTCAATATGCCCATTACATTTTAGTTGAGGGGTACATAATAGACTAGTTGGACACAAATAAAGCCCATTTTGCTAAGCTCATCCAAATTGCCATTGGATATTTTACTATCCAATCATTTCTTTAAACATATCATAGACTATAAATATATATATATATATATATATATATGATAAAAGTTAAATTGTATATATTACTAAAAAAAGCTACTGCCCAGTACACCGGATTTGTACAAGTGATGTATAGAATCTAAAATCCATATGATAATCATCAATCCTCCTCCATTAAATATATAAAATAGATGATCTGATATTCACCATATAGTGCCCTTAAATCCATATGCTAAACTGACTAGAAGCAGTTTCCAGGACTTTATATACAAATATTATAACAAACCCAGCAATCCCATAATTATGGCACTTAAAATCTCGCATTCCATATCCTGTCACTTGTACCCACATCAGTGTGACAGACTCAATCATACATATTACGTAAAACAAATAAATATCATAACTTAAATGAAGAAAGTGCGTAAATCAATATCCCTATATTTTTACTTAACACCATCAGCAAAGAAAAAATGTGGTCAATGGTTAGTGCATCGCAAACATTTAGCCTCTGTTTACTTATCATCTTGAATAAGTAAACGGAAAGGAAAAAGTCTAAAGAGATGTGGAAGGACGAGAGAGAGAGAGAGAGAGAGAGAGAGAGAGAGAGAGAGAGATCCACTTTCAAGAAATATTCAGCATCATCTATTCTTTCCTCTCCTTAACTCCATTACTTTCAAAAATGATTAAGCATAAGAAGAGGACAGAAATGGCTACCTGTTCTTGAAGATCTGGAACAGAATCTATTTCCACATCCCCTGTCAGGCCAATAAGAAATTCATTCACGCTAGGGGGCCCAGACTCCATATGAGACATACCACCATTTGTCTGCTTATCATTCAATTGTTCTTTTTTACTTGCGTCTATCATCAGTGATCCAGGATCATGCTTGAAACTATACAGCTTTGATGCCAGACCCTGGGAATCCCTCAAAACTTGAAGCCCCTTCGATCTTTCCTCAATTGCTGCTATTACAGCTGGTCGATGCTTATCTCTCAAGTCTCGCAATCGGGCTTCATTTACATTTTGGTAACCCATGCAAGCTGTCAAGACAAGTTGACTGCTATCAAAGGTTGAGCCAGCCAGTGACTGCAGCAAAGTAACCGCATCTCCAGCATCCTTAGTTGTAACCAATGCAGGACCTATGAGAAACTGAACAAAATTAAGTTCCACACTCTAAATTAACACAGAAAAAAGTCCATGTTACAATGCCCCTAAAATACATCACAATTCATTATTTAATTCTTTTTTACCCAGTACCATATAGCTCCATCAAAGCAAGCGCTGTTCTAAATAGCATCACACGATTTCCTTCAAAGAGAAGCACATCCCAGACTCGAAGAACTGAAATCAAGAGTAAGCCATTACATTATAAGTAAACTTGAAATATAAGATCCTAAAAGTGCCATTCATGAGAATGATAGTGCAAAGATAGTGAGAAGGCCAGATATCAAAGAATATAAAGACCCAACTTTAAGTGCATTTTCAAAATAAAAAAAGAAGAAGATTTAAACACTATATGATATATTATAGAACCTGACCACTTTCCCATGGAAGCATATTCATAAAAATAGAAAGGAACCATGGCCCAGTAACCCATGCCACCTGCACTCCTAGGTAATCCAGATGATTAACTGCACCAGAAAAATAGGTGAAATAAGAAACCACATAAGATTCCACAAAAAGAAAACAACATGGAAAAGCCAACAAATTTTTCCCAGTGATAGGTTGCTACAGCAGTAAAAAATGATAGCAAGAAACAAACCCAATTTAGGGAATCTCTCGCGCACCAACTCCTCAAAAACAAGTTGGTCCACCTGAAAAAAGACAACTTCACAGAATAAATCTTAAATGTCTTGTACTACCCATTTGAAGTTGCTCAGCTAAGCAGTTTTCTCAACTTTATTAATATATCTAGAATGAAGAGAGATAACCCAGCCTAAATAAATACCAATGCACAATGACAGGTGGAAATGAGATATTAAAAACATTACCTGAGACTCTATCATTTCCTCTGAGTAGTAACCATCAAAATAATCATCAATAATGCCCATCAAAGCCCTGACAAATTCACCAAAATTCAAGATTCCGTAAAGCCTAATAAGCTGTTATAAGAAAAAATATAATGCTAATGACGCTGCATAGATAGAGAACATTGAATCATGTATTCTAACAGGAATTAAATGAAGATGATAGAAAGTCTATAGCGTAAGTTTTATGGATATGACAGTATTAATCATATGTTATATTTACATTTTACAGAAACTCTGTTCAGTGGTTGTACCTAACATTTTTTTCCACCCAAGGGCAAAAAAAATAAAAATAAAAAAAAATACTCTCAAGGCATATCCATCTTGAAAAGGAACACTGTAAAATAAGTTCTTAAACCTACCAAAAGGCATTTTCTTCTGGCATTAGAAGTAACAACAAGCCAGCAAAGAAATTCATAGCCTGCATGTAACCAACAAGAATTGGCAAAAGGAGACAATTAGAGTAACATGAGGAAAGTTAATTTTTTAATATAGTGAGAACAATTAACTTTTTAATAGGAAAGACAGTAAAAAAAATGGGAAATATTACTTATTGAATAATTGCTCCACCGACTTTACAATAGTACCGAATAGTTCCTTTACCCATTTTCAATAGAGTGAAAACAATTAGTTTTTGAATAGGAGAAAACAGTATGAAATGGGAAATATTACTTAATTGAAAAATTGTTCCACCAACTTTACAATAGGACTGAATAGTTCCTTTACCCTTTTTTATAACATTTATGGCATACATTAAACACTGCAACTATAAGAAAATATAGCATATAAACTCTTCCAATCCCAAATACCTGACAGTAACCAACAGAGGGGTTATGCCGAGCATATGCTGTAAGTAAACGCCTCAAAGCATTTCTACCACCCTCGTCCAGAGCAGGGTGACCTGGGAATGTTCGAGGCAAATCCTGCAATTAACAATCACAACAATAAGTTGAGAAACTTACATTATAAATAAAATATCAAGAATGGGGAAACTACAAACTGAAGCAATAAAGTTCAAAGCCCGTGCATGTAATGACCTTCTCAATCTGCCCTTTCCATTTCTCAGGTAAAGATACACTGTCCGTAGTTGAAACTTTGCTATCATTATCTGATTGCAAGTTATGCTGCTCTGCATTTTCGCCAGTTTTAGTTTCTGAAGCTAGAAGATCCTGATAATAACTCTCGATCCGGCGTGCTTTTACACCCACAAAGGCTTGCCAAAGCTGTAATTGCAAGGGTAAAGAAATAAGAAGCTTAGTTACTAAGCAATGAACTTAATGGGAATCATAGAACTCAAGAGTGTACACTGTACCTCTCCCCTGAGAGCCATCGGCACTCCTCCCTGAACAAGGCACTCCAGCTCTTCTTTCCAAGGAACTACAGATTCCAAAGGAGCTCCATCACCAGCAACACCTGTCACAGAGGCACTCCCACTGTCACCAGAAGGGAGATCTTCCGACCTCTCCACATCATAAAACTCATCCTCAGACTCCTCTTCAGATGTTCCTTTAAAGGATCTAGCCTCTTCAATAGGAGGAAGCGGCTTTCCAGGTCCGGTGTCTTTCTCATTTTTTGATGAGTTGTTTTTCTTCTTTACACGAACACTCATCATTTCCTCTATGGCACAAAGGGATGGTCTAATCTCAGTCCATATTTGGACCCTATGAATTTTTGTCTCCGCCACTGTTGATACCTCCTTTTGGGAAACATTCTCGTCTGTACCATCAGGGCCCGATTTGTTAACATTTAAATCATCTCCTTCAGCATTCTTCTTTGAAATAACATCTGCTTCCTGCTCAGAAGCTTCAGCAGGCAATGATCTGTTATCTTCCTCTGCAGATAACTCGTTTACAGGCAATTGAGCAGACTCCGCCTGCCGTTCCAGGAAGTTCTTCCACCTATCTGATCTTTCCTCCTCTTCCTCCTGAAATCATAAGCATACCACACAAAAGAGGAGTTATTTTACTTTCTTTTCTTTTCTTTTTCTATTTCAAACTCTATTTGGTTGCCGACAAAATGTGAAAAGAAAATGAAAGAAAATTTGAATTATAAGATTCGAATTATTTAGGACCTAAGAAAACGAATAACTCCACTCAACTGAGCCAGCCTATACATGCATTAGGCTTATTTGAGTCGAGTTTCTCAGTTATTTTTATTTATTTATTTTTGGTAAGAAACAAAAACAATGCAAAACATAAGATGCAATGCTATGTTTTCTTTCTTTTGTTCTGCTTTCTCAGCAACCAAACAGAGGGAATTGAAACTTTTTAGAGCAAAAAAAGGTTTAAGTAGAAAAAACCTTGTAGATGTTAGCATATTCTCGGTATCTTTGTAAGTGCTGAGGTCTCACAGCAAACCCATATGCATCCCTGTTCGCACACCAATTTCTATCATTTTCCCAAATTCAACAATCTTCCCTTTCATGACACTCCAAGATAAAATTGCAAGCAAGTTCACAGCAACATCACAACACATAAGTAATAACATTTAATGACAAATTAAAAATGACCCCATTTTACCTGCAATCGACCTCCAAAGATTGCCGACTCACATTTGACAACAACATATTCTGCATAAAATCCCAATTTTACCACCCATAGCGCTCGGCATTACCTCAGCGCATACTCAAAACTACTAAAACCACATACCACATTTCACAAATCACACTACTTCCCTAAATTGAGCCCTACTTCGCACATCACACTAACCCAAAATTTTTTTATTTCAAAAAAGAAAAAGAAACAATTGAAAGAAAGATCACTCGGATATACCAAGCAAGGCACTAATCCCATAGGGATTTTATTATAAAATTAATTAATTAATTGATCAAATCACGTATGTATACATATATATGTAGGTATATATATTCATCAAAGAAGAAATGCTGATTCATTGATAAAGATCGGCACAATCAAAGCGTTTTACACTGAAGTCAACACAATCAAAGCATTTTACACACATATATTCATATGCGTGTATATATATATATATATATATATATATGTATTCATCGAATCAGAAATGCGGTATCATTGATAACGATCGACACAACCAAAGCAATTTAAACACTGAAATCAACACAGCCGAAGCATTTTACGAAATCAAAGATTGATGGATCGAAGAGAGAGAAAGAGAGAGAGAGAGAGAGAGAGAGAGAATGAAAACCCTAAGAAAAAGAGAATTTGCGGTGATTTTGGAGGACGCGTGGAGAGAGAGAGATTAGGGAGAGAATTGTACCTCTTGTGTTCGAATGTGATAAGAGGGTTGAGGGGTTTGCTGTTACTGTTGTTGTTGGCAGCCTTCATTTTGCTTTTTTGCTTTGGTGGATCGATTTGATTGGAGGAGAGAGATTGGGGTTCGTCCGGCGAAGGAGAGGATCTTGATCTTCTTTCCCTTGATTTTCTGCAACTGAATTGCCCTATGTGTGAGAGAGAGGGAGAGAGAGAGGCAGTGAGTATAGTTGGAGTTTACTGACGGAGATGGAGAGAGGGAGAGAGGAATGATGGGCACATGCAAGGCGCGAGTTTACCGTCACGTCATTACATGTGCTGATTTCTTAGCACGGAGTTCAATGGGAGGGAGAAAGAGGGGTTGAATCTGAGTACTCGGTTCCTCTGCGGTGAATTTGGGTACAGTCAATATTATCCTCAGTATTAAAGAAGGATTTTTTTTTTTTTTTTTTTTTTTCCGCCAAACATAGGAGAAGACACAATTCCGTGGATCTATTTATGCTGATAGGGTGGATAAAGTGAATGAGGATTCTTCTATTTAATTGACAATCTAATAAAATCTGGAGTGTTGATAGCCTACTATATTAAATAAAATCATATACATATTTTTTTTGGGCTCTTTGGTCTTTGCCTGTGTAGTAGTGATAGAGGCACTTACAAGACAAGAAGGTGGCCATGGGCCAGTTCTTACTATTGAGAGAGACAAATGCCTCTGGTGAGTACGACAGCAAAAATGATGGTCTTTTAGTCTTTTTCTAACTTTTAACTCTGTCGGCAGCAAATTAACCCCTTTGCATCACTGTTTTGAAGCAATTTTAGCAATCTCAATACAAATCAGAAATGCAAAGAGCTATTATCATCTGCGTTTAATTCTTTTCTTTACAATTCATTGGTATGCCATGTTAATTAAGACGTGCACCTAGCCAATAGCCTTCGGACCATGGATGAGCCACATGCAAACTTTCCTCTTAGATGCAACAACTGCATAATCTTTTAGCTAAGAGCAATTACATATGGGCTACCTACGAGGGTAATGTAATAGCAAAATTTCACGATTTAGGAACTAGAGGTACCAAGTTTGAATCTTCGCATTTTCATTATTGAAGATATGAGTTTGTGGGTGGACTATGCATCACATAAACCTAATCTAAACCCCAATTTCAAAGAGATTATGCTTGAAAGTGCATAAACACATGAATGAAGGGTATCTCATAAAATACCACAAACTCTTGCAGTCTAACAACAGTACCTAGGGTGGGGTGGGGGTTTAGATAGTAGTAAGTCTAAGGGTTTGAATCCCCTCTGATTGAACAAAAATGGGGTATCTTATGAAATCACTTTTGTCTAGTCACTTGGTGGTAACTTTTGCCTACTATGGAAAGAATCAGAGCATCTCCAATGAGAGAGCTTTAATGTGAGTTAAAGCAATAAATGGCTTTTAGCTCTAAAGTACCTTCTCCAATGGGAGAGCTATAATGTGAGTTAAAGCTATAAATGGCTTTTAGTTCTAAAGTACCTTCTCCAATGGGAGAGCTAAATGGTGGTTTTTAGCTCTAAATTATTTGGTCATGTGGGGAATGGTAGTTGAAAAGAAGGAAAACTAAATGAGCTAAAAAATAACTTTTGCTGCATTAGAATAGCCACTTTACTGCATAGAACTATTTTTACTGTAAATATTTTTACACTTTTTGAACTAAAAATATATTTTAACTCACCAAAATAACTCTCTTTGTATTGGAGGGATGTTTGTATTGGATTCTCCTCCTAACCTTCTGTAAAGGCAAAACACCAAGGAGAAGTTCACTTTCACTCTCCGTTTACGCATTGGTTTCACTTTTGGTGCACTTGAGTTGAGTGGGACCTCAAACATACAAACCCACAAGAGTTGTTGGGTTCCAAACCTAGCTCCAAAAGAATTTTTTTATTTTATTTTTGATCCTGCCCAAATTGACCACTCAAAAGACGGTAAATGAGGAGTTTTAGTCCATTCTCCTTGCATATGAGAGGGGACAGAAATGGACCCACGCATGATTTTGGGTATAAAAAAAATATCCCACTTGTTTTCATTCATTTATTGACAAATGGTTTCATTTTCTAGTGTTTATATCCTCTGTCATCGTGCAAAAACAGCGGGAATTCATTCTTGTAGTGGCTGTTTTTGGAAGACGGATTTCAGGAATTTAGGGGTTCATGTTTCCTTATCACAAAGCTAAATTTGTGGAGTCATCACGCTTCGAAAGAAAAATCAGCAATAATCACCTAAAACTCCCAAGACCAATTCTCACTCGAGGAGCATGTTTACCTTTTTCTTTTTCTTTTTTATTTTTATTGTTTTTAATTTTATAAGTTCGCCTTTAAAATTAAAACCGGCCCCAACTGGTTGCGAGAGTGAAAAGTGATATCATTCATAATATCTTTTGGCTTTACAAACCTTTATGAAAGGCAAGGCCTTTATGGTGTAAAATTCTACCAACTTTTTGAATAGATATTGGGGCACCAAAATGGCTGCGTGAGTCATGGGCAATATCTTGCCTTAGGTGGGAATTTTCATGCATTAACTGCCGGATGAAGTAGAGGCACATGTCTAGGATTTTTCATTGAGGGGGCCATTAAGGTTGTTCCACCAATGTTACCAACCCTCCCTTTTGTTGCCCTTTGTGGTACAATTAATAACATCTTACAACCTAGCTACATCCTACTCCATAAGTCAAAGTTTTCTCTAATTCAGATAGACATTTGAACCTCCGAGCTTCAAAAATCATAATTAAGAAATGCACCAACGGTTATTGAAGTTTACATCTCACGAACCAAAAGGTTTGGGTTTGACTTCTTGTTTTCTTTAAAAACTAGGTAAACACCAATCGGATTTGTCATAGGTGTCATCTGATGCGGAGTGAGCGACACTCTTACTGAGGAGATTAGTCAGGCAAAAAGTTCAAATACCCCGGTTGCCAAAAGATAAAAAGCAAAAAATTTAAATTAAAAAAAAAAAAACATATTTTTATATTTCTTTGATTGCCATTTAACACCGTCTTCACTCTCAATTAGCGGGTTCCTTCGTACATCCGCTTAAACCAACTGTTCATTAACTAGTTGAAGAACTTCCGGCCAACTGATACGCATAAAAAGAAGATCCCTAATTTTGATAGGGTAAGGAGCAAACAATGGCAAACTAACACATCCACATGGTCAATTTAATAATGTGTGCCTTGGAAGTAAAATGCAATTATATTGGGTTTAAAAATTAGCTTACTTCTTTTCTTTTCTATACTTTAGTTTTTTTGATAGGTAGCTTACTTCTTATTAGTATTAATGTGAAGGATGATGTAGTAACGGCATGTCAGTACAATAAAAATATATGTTAATATATTGTACTGATGGGATGATGCCTTAATTACCAACCATGATGGGCACTGTGCAAATGCATTGTCATATCATGGCGCAAATAAATGTATGTTATGTATGAGACATGACTTATATAAGTGAATAATACAATAGATTTAAGATGGGTCTTATTACTATCTCTTAAAATCCTACGTTAAGAAAAAAAATCAACGACACGGGCGTGGCACAAAGAAAACACATGCTCACTCTTCGAACACGTTTATTTCATATGACACGCCTATTCTCAATTTTTACAGGTTTCCTTTTTAAGAGTATCAAGTGTTTGGAGAGTGAATAAGTGTCGTGTCGTGTCTTGTGATAGGAACATGAATCCTTGATTTGTACCCTTATGGCACATAGTAACAATTTTCTCGTCAGGTTCCTTGGACACTAAACAAACATAACAAAATGGTGCATTTGATACGTTTTGCATCGATGAAGCCAGGTTGGTTTTTTGTCTTGCTTTACTGCTACTGCTGCAAGCAACCTACAATGTCACTTTCCCTTTAAAAAAATAAGAACAAAACGTATTAATTTTTGTATAGTCAAATAAAAATTATAGTAGCACGTGATGATCACGAAGTACCAAATTACCAATACTTTCAGCGCATGGATATGATACTATTAAATTCAAATACTCTTTGCACGTAAATTCAAAGTCTCCAGTGCAAAGGCACCACTAAAGTTAGGGGATCCAAGAGATTGTGTGTGAGAGAGAAGCACCACAATGGGTGGGGATCCAAGAGTGTGTTTATGAGAGAGAGAGAGAGAGAGAGAGAGAGAGGAGGGGGACACCTTTTTGTCTTTCTTCTATCATCAAACTTTGTAGCCAATGAGGTATCTAGTTAATTTAATTTAATTTTTTATTATAATAATAAGTTGGGTAAATTATAAGAAACCCTCTAATGTCTAGTTCTATTTCACATAACCCCCTTATGTCCCCCCTTTGTTAGGTTTCAGGTGAAAAACTAAGTAGAAATTGGATGAAAAACCTATTAAAAAACACTATACCTCTCTCCAATATTCACCCATCCACATAGTGTTTTTCGTCTAATTTCTACTTAATTTTTCACCCAAAATCTAGCAAAAACACCATATCTTTCTCAAGTGCTCAGTATTCAGTATTCACCCATTCCCATAGTAGTTGTTTTTCAATTTTAGGGTTTCTAAAGTCAAAATCTACTTCACCCATTGGTAGTTGTAATTCAATTTTAGGGTTTCTTAAGTTAAAATCTGTCTCACAGTGTTAGAAAAATACCACATCTCACATTGGTTAATTATAAACTTTGACATTGCTTTATATCTCTGTGTGGGCTCTCCACTTATTAACTTAGGCTTTTACAAATCTAACATCGTAAAAGTAAATGTCACAGAAATGGCAGCCATTGGCACATAGCTGGTATAAAAAAATTTCTAAGGAAAAACAATTCCATGGCAGTCCATCTTTAATTTCAGTAGGCGTCTTCAATTTGTAGGGTTTTCAATGGGAATTCTCATAATGTTGAAAACTGGATTTTATAAGTCCTCTATCATCGTCAAAGAATGGGGCATTATGATGACATTGATGATATAGTTATAGAGGAAGAGGATAACTATTGCAAATTACCAATTCTGAAATTCTACTATGTTTTGCTCTTTGCTTGCAGCTTGTCTCAATTGTGAGAAACCAATTGTGAGATTCGTTTGACATGCGGAAGGGAGGGGCTGGATTTCGAAGAGCTGCTGTTCTTGGAAAGACAGGTGATTAGATGCCACTCTAAATTTATGACTCATCTCATTCACATGGCCGTCACAAATGTAAGTTGCATCACAACCACTAATACATGGAGTACAAACCCCTAATGCACGTGATGATGGAATTTATATCAGCACATTCTTATTAAAAAAAATTTCAATATGACTCTATTTGGTTTAAGGATTTTATCAAGGAAAAAAAAATAAAATATGAGGAATTGTACTTTCCCTTATTTAGTTGCAATGGAAAATTATAAGAATAAGAAAAATTGGAATAATTTAGGCTTAATATGATTTTATCTATTCCTTTCATTTTCTTTCTTCTTTATTTTTTTTCCCTTCTCTTTTTTTTTCCTTGGTAGGGTATATATATTTCAGATCTTGTTTGTAGGTGTTTGAGATTGATACAAAATTTATGTTAAATTGTTTGTAATAATTAATTTAATACTAAGTAGTACTTCATATGATTGGTTAATTTATCAAGATTTAATCATTTATTTATTTTTCAATTATTTTGGCTTAATATTTCTGAAACAAGATTATCTGTTTCTGCAATGTCTTAGTGGCTTTTGGAATCAGTCATAGGGCTTAAAGCCCAGATTGATTCTATTGGATAGTTGCATTTGATAGTAGAAGAATTTTGATAGTGGAAAGTACTGCTTTGTTTCTTATTACTACAAAATTGATCTTGAAAATGAATTTAGATAACTACCACCCCACCCCACCTGCTTTGTCCTAAGTCTAATAGTTCCTTTTGGGGGAGGAAACCATGCACCTTACGCCTTGAATTTAGTCACCAAACAAAAACTTGTGGCAGATTGGACATTCTGATTAAAGCTATAATGTATTTCCTTATTAGGGTCTATGAGCTAATGGAGATGTTCAAATCCTATCGGACAATGGATACAATTGAATGCTGGGGAGGGGGGGGGGACGAGGGTGAATCATCGCCTCCACCTAGCGCCCCACTGGGCACGGGAAGCTATGATAGAATATTGCCAGCTGGTCATTTATCTAGTCCAGTAAGGATAATCTTAGAGCATCCCCAATGGGATAGCAATGGACCAACCGGCCTTAACTATTTTAGCTAATCAAAGCAATTTTTTTCCTTCTCAAAGGAGTTAGCTATATGGCTAGCTATTTTAGTTATCTTCATTTCGACTAGCTACATTTAGCTAACGAATGTTCACTAGCTAAACTATTTTTTAGTTAAAAAAATGACACTTGTCCTTTCTTTATTCATCATTTCTTTTTTATCTCTCCACCAAATGATTAAAAAAAAAATATTATTAATAAAAAATTTGAAATAACTCAAAAATAACTAGTACCCTTGGAGTACTCACTTGGATACCTAGCTAGTCTAAATCAATTTATCTTGGCCAACCACCAGGCAGGACTATTAGCCTAAATCAATCTCTCATGGGGTGATCGCCCTGCATGGGGAGCGGGGATTAGTTGGGTTCCGACAATTCGGACACGTCGTTGCTTAGCAAAAAATAAAATAAAATAAAATAAATCTAATTCATTTAATTCCCACATCAATATGCAACTAAAAAATTACCATGATTAGCACCAAATTGGAAGAATTTAAGCAACCACCGAATTATTCATTAATTCAATAACTTTAATTTTAAATTATTAATGCCTGGGGTTTTTGACAACATACTAACATCTTCAACCACGTACTTATTTGAGTACTCCAAGTTAATTCCAACCCAATTTTGGCACTCAATAGCTCAGCTTCAAATATATCAAACGAAGCCAATGAGGTAGAATAACCCAATTCCCATCTCCTGTCATGGTGTCTAAAAACAACACCTGCTCCTGTTTTGTCCACACATACACTGACATTAGTGTTAACTTTAATAACTCCTTCTAAGGGAGGGAATTAAGGGGAAATAGTTTATGGTGGGTTTTTTTTAAGTTGGTAAAATTATCAAATCGTTTCTTAGCTTTATTAACTTGTAAGGGTGTTTTAGTATTTTTCAAGTGCAATCCAACCACAAAAGGAATTGGCTTTATATAGTTAATAAATAATTTGTCCACACCCATTTAACCTGGGTGGGTTTATGGGCTTGGGTACAAATTGCCAAGTTGATTCTTAAGTTGCAAATCGGAAAAGAATATTAGATATAAATTGATGGAAAAAGAGATAGGGATACAAAAACATATCGAGAGTGCTGCCTCAATGATTTCCAAAATCCTTCGGCAGGAAGGGGTGTAGTATAATATCCTTTCAAGTCCATCCTTCGTTGAATATCCCTATAAATCCAAAAAAACAAAAACAAAAAACAAAAAACTCCGCTCTGTCTCGGTAACGAAAACTATAGGGGGCTGTATTGGCGAGATCCAGCGGTGAACAGCTGCCCAAAAGAAAAACCGCCTGGAAGTCCGAGGACCTTTAGTACCGTACCCTACCCCCGAACCAGCAGCCTTCGCGCCAAGCAAGACCGCCCTTGTCCCTTTCCTTTCTCCATTCCGCCTCCTTCTTTGCTTTGTTCCAATAGAGTCTAAGGCAAAACTAAAGCAGCCTCTTATGGTAAGCTCGAACAAGCATCAAACATCTTCATCGTCAAAAGATGCAAAAATGGGTTTGGTGTTTATTTAGCTTTAAGAGTCCTGAGAATGCAGATGGCTTGCCATGGCTAATTTGGTGCAAGTTTTAGAGGGAGACGGTGAAGGAACCTAGAGATTGAAGGAAGCTAGAGATTGAGGGTGATTGAAAAAACCTGCAGAAATGGGTTTAGGCTTTATTTAGCTTTAAGAAATACAGAAATGGCGTCCCAAGTGGTTGGAAACTAAACCTACACTTTCATATTTGTGCAAAGCTAAATAAGACCAAGAAAATTTTACTAAAATAAAAGATAAAATGAAAGTTTGGAAATAACATGTAATATAAATGCTAAGACACATACCTTTTTCCTACACCTCCCATTCCCAAAAGACATTTACATAGCCAGTCCAAATTAGAAGATAGAGGAAGTTACATTCTGCTTGGCAACATAGACAAATGATCAATATTTATCACCCCACAAATCAAATCTCAATATATGTATTAATATAATTATCATTCATTGTACAAGAATTAAATTCTTACCTATTAATCTTTATGAATTCAATGCATGAACATTATAAAAGAACCAACAAAACTCCTTGCAACACACTATCTCTTTCACTCTCGGATCTCTCTTCCTCTCTCACATTTTTCTCTTTATCTTCTCTTGGCTTTATATATATATATATATATATATATATATAAGGTAATATAATATAATATTATAAAATATCATATGTAAGTCGGTTAAGAGACTTGAAGACACTTCCACCGAAAGTATATATGCATATAGGAAGTATATAGAAAGTAGTGGAAGTCTATGGAAGGTAATAGAAGCTCATAGAATATTCAAGAACTAAAAATTACAAATTGGCCTTTTAGCTTTTCAAAATTCTATCAAATCACAAATTTTATATAAATATTTCAATTATATCTTTAAATATTTTATTTACACCCTTGGCGTATAACACACGACACAAAATAACATAATTAGCAATATAAAAATAATATTCAAATCCAAATGTTTTGAAGGTAATTAGAGCTATCAATTAAATCGTGATCCCTAAATTTTTTGCTTTGGTTTGGTTCTATGGTAATACCGTGAAGAAATAACATTTCATAGCCAATCTAAATTACAAGCCAAAAAAAGATATATTCAGTTCGGCAACATAAACAAATGAGATCAATATTTATCACCCAATAAATCAAATCTCAATATGTGTCAAAATAATCATCATTTATGATAACTTACCATTTGAAGTGACTCACTTACTATTTGAAGTAGGTTCAAAATGACCCATATACCATTTGAAGTGACCCACTTATCATTTAGTGACTACTTACCATTTGAAGTAATCAACTTACCATTTCAAGTGACCCACTTACCATTTGAAATAACCAACTAATCATTTCAAGTGATTTTATACGTATGGTGCCCAATTTTTTGTTAGGGTACAATAGAATTGGCTCTAACCATAATGTCCTCTTATTAATTTGCTGCAAGTTAAGATTTTTATTTTTTATTTTTTTTGAAACATGATTTTTTTTCTTTTTTTTTGCTAGTTGAGAGATATTCACAACTTTGGCCAACTGAATCCCTCTAAAACAAAATGGGCTAACCAATTACGATCCTCTGAAACTTTTAGAGTTATAATTTGGTGGCAGAGGGGCGGATGGGAACGATATGTGAAAGATGGTACAAAATAGTAAGGGTATGCGAATCGTAGCCTACCATTGTCCATGGACCAGCACTTGATTTTCTCTCCGACCACTGAAAATTATTACTAAGTCTTAATTGGCAAGAACTAGTAAAGAAACCAATGTTATGTACTTGTGTTTGTCATGCGGGAATAAAGAAGGAAATGAAATGATGATTCTATTATTCTAAAAAAAATTGGTGTCTGATAACTCAAGGGAATGGAATGACAATTTCTTTGCGGAGGTCTATTTCTTGGAGGGAATAGACATTTCTTCCCAAATAAAAAAGAATGACCATTCTCACCTTTTAAGGAATGAAAATCATTAAAAGTAGGTTGCACCTATTCTTTTCTATTATTCCATTCTCACCCCTTACCAAACATTAAAATAGAATGACTGAATGACCATTCACATTCCATTTTTATCCTCATTTATTCCACTCTCATTTCATTCCATTCTCTCAACCAAACGCAGCCCAAAATTTCAAACACGCAAGAATGAACCACCATTCCTATCTTTTGTTGCACAACAAAAGATAAGATTACATATTATTTCTAGTCTCTCTCTACTTGTCCTCCCCTCTAGATTTTCAACACACTATATGGTTCAATATTTATGGTCTTAACAACAATATTCCAAGGGAGCTCCTCGAATTGATATTCATAACACCTATTGAACTGCGTCGCTCTCTCTTACACTGTGGAGTTAGCTTGCGTTTCATGATGGTCTGTAGTTATAGATAAATTTATACGGCGAACTTGTCCCACCACTGCCTCCAATACAACTAATTTCTAGATTGTTAACTATGAATGCAATGAAAATTAAACTGCATGCATATGATTTACTGCAGTTCTACTAATGGGTGGCTACTAATTATTTATTGGCTGCACTTCTTGAAACCCTTTTCAAGAACCCAAATCCAATTTCCACCTCAAAGTACTTTTTGAAACCCATTATTTGAATTTTGAGGAAGACACTCACATGAAGCCTACATAAAGAGGGCCGTATCTTCATCTAATCCTTTTGATACTAGCTGCATAATCTTAGTCTTACATTGTTAGCAACATAAATTGCCAATCTACAAATCAAGGCATGAAAGGTAGAAAACTCATAATCGATTGCCTCACAAATCACATACGCCCAAAAGTTTCCAAAAGGTAACTCTCAATTTATCCACAAGTTACTTCCATAT
Organism: Liquidambar formosana; assembly: GCA_039720395.1. Taxonomy (NCBI): domain Eukaryota; kingdom Viridiplantae; phylum Streptophyta; class Magnoliopsida; order Saxifragales; family Altingiaceae; genus Liquidambar; species Liquidambar formosana. The sequence goes on from CM077825.1 coordinate 35,790,704, forward strand.
CGTCACTAAATGATATTTTCTTTCTTAATTGGTGTTCCTTTTTTTCAGCCTGTGAAACACATATCAAAGAATTCAAACCGGTTGTACAACTTTGACCACATTTGTGTGAATTCGACTATTACCTCGTTCCTAATTGACTGTAACTTTTGAAAAATCACGACTTTTTAGAAAAACATATTAAATGCTTTCATATCAAGATATATGTTTTAATATTTAAGTTTTGCCCTCAAGTGTACATGGAAAAAGATAAAAATCATAAAATACCCATGAGAAATGAGATTTTAAGAAATCAAATCAAAAAAATCATTGACTTTTTGAATGAGGTTATAATTTTGGAACATCCCAAAAAAGAAAGGGGCTTATAAAATAGGAACAGAGAGAGTATTATTATTTTGTGGGATTTGATATTATAGAATGTTTTTCACCCGAAAAAATGGTTTGTCTTTAAACAATTTTACTAAGAATCAACAAGCCATTCTCATAGAGCTAGATTATGAAAGTATATTTTTTGGTAATTTGATAATCCTCATAAAAGTTATGAATAACATAATACAGCCTACTCAAACCATTGGTTCAAAACTGTAAAAAGAAATTAACCAATCCGTTAGTTTTTAGGACCAACGGTTTGGCGATGGTTTGAAAATTTTGCAAACTACCTTTGGCAGGTTGGTTGGTGATTTTTCTACTAATCGCTCCAAACCAACCTACGCACACCCCTACTAAGTATTCCTATACCAAATGTTTCACTCAATGAATATAAATACAGTTTTATAGGCCCTAAATATTCCTATACCATATGTTTCAATCAAAGAATAGAAATACAAAAATCTAATATAACAAAAATAATTTTCGTAAAGGTAATACAATAATAATCATAATGGAATAAAATAATGATCAAATTACAAATAGTCAAATAAAGTTGTGGAACTTCCACAAAATAAATAAAAAATAATTAAATTTCCAACTAAACCAACCGACGATGTCATTTTCCCCTCAAGATGGGTAAAATTATAAAACCCTTAAAATTAATAAACGTATGGTTTTCATTTTATACTCAGATAGTGAAAGCTAAAGTAGTACATTGTGAGCAGAAGGCGCCATTACTCCTTACTTTTAGCACAAAGATACTCCTAAAGTCAATACTTTTAGTGCCTTTAAGTGGGGAGAATTACACATATTATTAGATGAGATATTATTAGATGAGACCATAGGAACCACTAACGTAAGGCCGGGATCCAGTGTGAGCCATTTGATGAGAGACAGAAAAAGCCAGCGCCATGTCTTTTTCCAATAGGGTGCATGGAAGAGTTTAAGGTTCTATTTGGTATGCGGATTTTATCAAGAAAAAAAAATATATATATGAAGCATTGTATTTTTCTTTATTTGGTTGCATTGGAAAATTAGAGGAAAAATAAGAATTGGAATAATTTTAGGTTCGATGTAATTTAATCTTTTCCTTTCATTTTCTTTCCTCCTCAATTTTTTTTCTTTCCATTTTTTTTCCTTGGTAGAATCCATGAACCAAATAGAGGGTAAGGGAATTGTGGGTTCAATATTTCTTGGATGTGGGTCTCTTAATCAAACATAAAAAGAGTAAAGGTGTGAGATGTGGGGAGGGGCTAAGGACCGTTTTGAATTTCTCCATCATCAGCAAATTGGCTTACCTTCGCTCTTAGGAGTTAGTATCTCTTTCATTCTGATATAAGGGAGAACATATAAAATTTTATCATAAGAATTTATATATAATATTATTTAAATATTTGTTTTGATCAAAATTTTATACTCTTTCATAATTTCATTCAATAGTGTTTTGACAAATTCTTTGTTATTCTTAATTTGCGCATGTAAATCCATTTTGATACTCCCTATTATTTGATTGAATTTACTCAAGTAAGAGGGATTCAATAGTATAACAAATAAAAATAACAACGGATAAGATCCTTTTGTCTTTTTCACTTTTTTCATTGGGTAATATTACTTTGCCCTATTATGTGCATTTAGGAGGGTTTCGATTTTTAGGATTTAACCATATTAATGAGTTCTATAACTTTACCCTCCTAAACGCACACAATAGGGCAAAGTGTAGAGCAAGATAGCATTACTTTTTTTCATTATACTAGTTATTGCACACGTGCATTGCACGTGGATTTTTTGTCAACAATAAAATGATTTAAAGATTATCAATTATTTTTCCTAAATAAACATATAAAAGATCGATGCTTCCCAAGATCTTTTTAGCTTGAATAGGGATTGACCCTTTTCATGTAGCATAACCCCTCATCTAGTGGTAATTATCTCTTCAATATTGTCCATATCGATTAAATATAAACTTTATTTACTTAAGAAAGGTTATGCGGCCATTTGTTCTTTAATATTTAATCTATATCAAGTGTGAAGATTTGAAATGTTAAGAAATTATTTATTACTCTGTAGAAGGTTTTAGTCTGTGTACATCAAATGATTTGAAAAAAAATGCTAATACATAATGACACGTAACTATCAAGAATCTTGACAAATAATTTATTCATTGTCCACCAATTTTCTATACATCTACAATAAGAAACATATCAATGAAGAAGTAAAAAAGAGAATAACTAGAACCAAAATAAATGGAGAAAGTATACACTTAATCTCTAGAGATAATTTAATTTGGTTAAATTGTTAACCATATGGCAAGTCCATGGTATCGTAGAAATTATATGCAAAAGAATAGACTAAATTTATTAATGAATTAGTAGTTTATATAATGTGACTTATACATCAACAAATTCTAATACATTTTGGATACTTAAAGAATAAGTACATGCTAAAAAAGATAAGAGTCCTAACACCATATTACTATCATGTTACTATCATGGGATATTATTCCACTTCATCCAAATGAAACTTTACTATTACTTCTCTTCACCTTCTTTGTGTCTATTTTTTTTTTTTTTTTTTTTACTGAAGAATCTATGGATCCTCACTTTGTAGCGAGACATTTCACAATGCATCATTGGAGCTCAATATCCCATTAATTGAAACAACTAAATATAACATAGCACGAAAACCAATCTTAGGATTCAAAAAATAGGAAAAATTACAAATAAAAAAATAAGGTAAGATGCCTCATCAGGAACATTTAAAAACCTAAGTCCCTTGTTCTCCGGCCCACCCCTCAAATCACCCATAAGTAGTGTAGTCTTGAGAAGGGAATTTTAATCTCTAAGAAAATAATCAGAAAGACAACATAGAAATTGAGCATTTAAAAAAAATAAATAAATAAAATACATACCTCTTACAGGGATTTTTTATTAGCAAGGAAAAAATTAGAAAGAGAATGAGCATATAAAAATATATTTTCAACTCCCATCGGATATTTCCAAGAGCAATTTTTCATCAAAAGAAAAAATATAATTAGATGATTTACCACGTAAAATAAAGGGTTTAACATTCAAACACAAAAGCATTTTAGCAAATTGCTTATGAAACTCTATCAATCAAATCAAAAGTAAGTGATAATACTCGTAGCAAAAATAAAAGATACAAAACCAAAAACTTGAATAAAAAAAACTATAGGAAAGATATATAAAATTTAAATGAAATATAATTGTATAAAATTAATTTTTCAGATGAACAAAATTAAATAAAACCTAATGTGATTATTAGCATTCAAACCGAAACCCTAACTCAACAAATTTCTGTTGGGAAATTTATTTAACCACTACACTATGAACAATTATACAAATATAAATTACACAAATATAAATGACTACACAATTAGATAAAATAACAAATTAACAACATAATAGAACAGGGTATACATCAATCAATATCAACACACAATTTAAAAGGAATAAAGTAAAGAAAACATAGCCTGAGGGAATCAGTGAGGCACGTATTCGCTATCCTAAAGTCGCATATGCCTCCCCACGTGCAGGTATTGGCGGTCATATACGACTCCAAGATACAACCCAGTTCCTCTCAGGCGGTCTGATCCATAGTGCACGTCTACTAGCAGACAGGTGCCAAGAACGCGTCTAAATTGCCCAAAGAAAATAGATATAATAAAATGAAAGAGAGTATGAAAGTTAGAGAAGAAGAGTGAAAGACAAAGAAGGAGAAGATAAGAACGTTAAGAGACACAATATGACTAGAACGTTTGGTTTTATAGGCCCCAGGTATACCTACACCAAACAGTTCAATCAAATGAAGAATTTAATGTATTAACTCTTATGGTTAATACATTAACATAAAACGGTAAGAAATATTATCACATAAATGGTAACCACCAAAAGAGTAAATAAAATCTTTTTAAAACTGAAATAAATGAATAAATAAATCTCCAAAAATAAAGTTTTGTAACTTTCTTGAAATAAAACTCTTAAATTTCCAACAATTTCCAACACAATACCATATATATATTATAATTTGTAGAGCAAAACTTACCAGATAAGGGAGAAGTCGCAGTTAATGGAAAAGGTGGAGAGAAGGTTGAAGCTACTCTTGATAGAGAAAGTGGAATTTACAATCCGGCTGTTTATTTATTATATACGAATTATAGTTTTCGTTTCCTTAGAATTCCTATTTGGGTTTGGTTTTATTTAATTATTATACAAATTATAGTTTTCTTAGAATTCTTATTAAGGTATATGTTTTATATTGCTATATTTCCTATATATGTAGAAGGATAGTTGTATAGTTTTCTTAGAATTCTTATTAGGGTATGTGTTTTATATTGCTATATTTCCTATATATGTAGAAGGGTAGTTGTGTATTTAAAAATTAAAATAAGGATATATTAGTCAATCAAAAGTTTTTCTCATATTCATCTTTTTATAGGTAGTATAGATATAGATATAGATTCATCTTTTTATAGGTAGTATAGATAAGCACAATGATGTTGTTTTGGGTAACTCAATTGATCCAAATCTTTACCAAAACGATGCCTTTCGACTTCCCCAACTTTATCTCTCGTGTGTATATTTTCTTTATACTAGTTAGTGCACACATGCGTTGCACGTGAACTATTTTCAATATAATTATTTACATATTTATTTATGTTAAAATAAATATGTAATTGTTGTATATGGATCATTTTTCCTTTAGGGTTCGCCTAACATGTCGGCTTTTGGGTTTGGTCCCAAGAATCATTTTGCTTATTTTAATATTATTTAGTCTATTTTTTGTAAAATCTATCTTATAATGAGATCACAAACATTCACTCTCACAATTACAATCACAACTATTAATTATTCCCATTATCACAATTATAACCATTAATTTCACAGGCAGTCAAAACTTGTTTTCTCACTCACCGTAAAAATCCACAATGTGGTGAACACCTTCCCACCACGTTTCTCTTGACCAGTCATACTCCCATCCCCTCTTATTTACAGCTACTCTGCTGACCAATCCTCTCCCTTCCATGTTCCATATCTCTATTTCTTATTGTCAAAATTACCCAATCTTATAAACAATCCCAAGCCATTTTCTCTCAATCATACTTTTTCTGTCATGAACAACTATTAAGATTTGATAATGATTTTTGAATTCTTCTCCTCTTCTATTTATTTATTTATTTATATATTTTTTTCCTAAGTGTGTGTTTGTGTTTTTCATTTTTAAAATTTGCTAACAATTTCCACTGATTTTCTCTTTCTCTTTGTTTTGTTTTTTCTTTGAATTCCTCTGTTTATTCGGTGCTATTATCGTCCATCATAAAAGATATGATCTTTGCAAGGTAAACACGTTCATATATAGGTTCTTTTTTTTAAAGCAAAACTGATCCCTTAGAATATAGTTTTTTCTGATTTTTTTTAATTGGTATTGTTTTCTTATGGCGTCATTATCTACATTTTGGTGTTTTTTTTTTTTTTTTTTTTGAGTTCACACAGATATTGAAAAAAAAGTGAGTTTTCTATACTTAATACTTTTTTTTCCCCTGACATTGAGTTTCTTTTATAATTTTTTTTTTCTCCCCTCACATGATTATCAATCGATATATATATATATATATATAAGAAAGTAGGATTGCAAAGTTTCATTTTTTTGCCTTCCCTTCACATGATTATCAATCAATATATATACATAAAGTTGAATTGGTCATTCAAGCAAAGATTGCAAAGTTTAATAAATAAATAAATTACCACTAAATTCCAATAGGCACCTTTATGCTTACCATACAAAACAAGAACCGCCCCCACGCCGTACAACTGTAGTCTCAAAGTTTAAGGCATGAGACTTGATTTGTCCTCGATCTCTTCTTATCGTGGATTGTCCTCTTCTCCATCCTCTTTTTCTTGAGTTTGTCACCTTTATTTTCCCTTTTTCTTTCCCTTTCACATGTTTTAGGGTTTTAAGATTTAATACGTTTAGTATTATATTTGTTTGAGAGTTTATCTCAACTAAAGGGTACTTTTTGTCTTAATTGGTTAAATATGGGGGTAAATAAGTATTTAAAATTTAAAATAAGGGTGGATTGGTTAATCAAAAGTTTTTGTAAGATACAGATTTTTATAAGTAGTATAGATATACGAATTATAGTTTCCGTTTCCTAATTGGGTTTGGTTTTATTTAATTATTATAAGAATTATAGTTTCCTTAAAATTTTTATTAAGATATGTATTTTATATTATTATATTTCCTATATATGCAAAAGGGTAGTTGTGTATTTAAAAATTAAAATAAAGGTATATTAGTCAATCAAAAGTTTTTCTCACATTCATCTTTTTATAGGTAGTATAGATATAGATAGATAGATAAGAACATGTCTAATAGTGTGCTAAAAGTTATGTTAACTTATTACCAAATTTTAGTAATAGCACACTTTGTTTCTACTCTAATAGTGTACTAAAGGATATGCCAAAAAATAGTAATAGCACACCATTGTGCCATATTTGGCACACCCTTATGCCAAAATAGCACAAAGGTGGTTACAGAATGGGAAATAATAATGGTTTTGCCAAAAAATTACATATTGTATCATTTGTACCGTTGAAACATATTATGTCAAATTATTGCATTTAGCACTGTAACCAATATTAAAATAAACATAACACAAACTACTAGAGATGCTCTTTAATCAAAGCCCATCTATTTAAAACTGTAAGACTGTATGTTTTGCTTATATTTAGGATGAAACTTTTATATATATATATATATATATATATAGTCCCGATCACATCAGCACGTGTTGATATAAATTATATCAGCACTATGCATTGGGGGTTGTATCCCTTGCATTGGACCAATGTACTTCATAACCCACTAATGCACAAGGTACAATTCCCAATGCGGGTGTTGATGTAAATTATGTCAACACGTGCTTACCTGATCATCATCCTATATATATATATATAGGTGATCCCATCAGCACGTGCTGATATAAGTTACATCAGCACTATGCATTGGGGGTTGTACCCCTTATATTGGTTCAATGCACCTCACATTCTACTAATGCACAAGGTGCAACTCTCAATGCGGGTGCTGATGTAAGTTATGTCAGCACGTGCTTACCTGATCATCATCCATATATATATATATATATATATATATATATATATATATATATATATATATATATATATATATTTAAAATTATTATTATTATTATCTAGATATTACTAAATAAACTTTAAGAAAAATGAATTAATGTTATTTTTAGCTAAAATTCAATCCCAAAAGTCCAAAACAAGATGGTTCATGTCCTGAATTTTGTACCTAAAATATTTTTAAAAAAAAATTTGAAAATAAGAGAACTCATAGCAAGAAAAACAAAGGGTGCCCTCATACGAGTGAAACTCTCTACGATGCTTTAGCTTAAAGTTTAGTTTTAGCCTCCGAAAGCAAAAAACACATCCATCACCCCCTTGCTGCTAACCTACACCCCGGGGTGCAACGTTCACCAATGCCGGGCCTCAAACTTACCCTCGCAGCTTCTCTCTACGGCAATCCGTACAAGTGGGTGCGCACATTAGCCTCCCCAACCCCCGTTACGATGCCGAAAGCGAGAGCTTCATCATCATTATTAGCCCTAAATAGCAACGGGGAGAGAATATCGGCGGGGTGGAAAATAACCCCGTGCGCACCGTCGTTGCAGGATAAGGGCAGAGCCTTAGGGTTTGGTGGCCACAAATCCTTCTCCTCCTCCGCCTCCTCCTCGTCGTTCTTACACACACCACCAAAGTCGTCTCCCTCCGAAAACAGAGGAGAAGGAGAAGAAGAAGAAGAAGTAGGAAGAGGGTCGTCTGGTCCTGTGACCGACAGCATCATGGGCTCCGAACACGACGACGACGACGGCAGCGCCGGCGGCGGCGGAGGATGGTCGCAGAACCACCATTACCACCGCCAGCAGCAGCAACAACAAACGCCGCCACCATCGTCGGCATCACCGCCGCTACAGCAAGTAACACAGCATCAGCATCAACAGCCTCTTAAATTGCTCACATTGCCAACGATTTTGACGCTCGGCCGTGTTGCCGCCGTTCCCCTTCTCGTTAGTAGTATGTTTCATTCCTGATTTTATATATCTATGCATATGTAAATTCATGTGTGGTTGGTGTTTGATCTGTGAGGTTTGGAAATTCCCCCATTTCTTGGAGGTGTGATTGATTTATATGGTTGATTGATATATGTTCTTCTTGCCATTGCCCTTGATATTGTTGGTCATGCTTGAATTTTGATGATTCTGTATGTGTTCTCTGATTCATGATATGCATGTATATTTGATTCACGGTATGAGTATATATATGCTGCTGATCTGTTTGACGTTCGATCTATGGGGAGTGGGAAGATGTGCAAGCTCTCTCTCTCTCTGAGGTGTGGTTGTTTCAAACATTGCATAATTGTTGGAAACGATTGAATTTCAAGTTTTTGTTTATGGGTTTTGATCTGTGTTAATTTTATGGACTTCTGGTTTGGTAGTGGTTTCGTTTGTAATTCCCAGTCTTGGTTTTTATGTCTGATATTTTTTTTATGTCTGATATTTTCTGCATTCGAGATTTGATAGATCTTTGGTTAGGCAGTGGTCTGAATTATATATTGCCTTTTGGTAGTGTTTGCACTCTCTCTCTTTCTTATCTCTCTCGGTTTGTAAATTTCAGGTACCTGAATCATCATAAAGCTTTTGTTTAGCAGTATTTTGTATTGAACGTTGCTTTTTTTTTTTTTTAAAGTGTTTTCGTGATGGGATGAAAACAATCATGTCAATATGCCATTTTGAATTGAAGAGTTCGAAAATTTTAAACGCATGGCATATTTGGCATGCGCAGGGACCTTTGAATTTCTGAAGGTTTTTTTCTGCATCCATTCAACATGGTTTCTATTTCCAATGTTGTGCGATCCAACTCATTAAAGAAAAGCTTTGTTGTTCTGACTTGAGTTTTATCCTGCTCGGTGATGCTGATATAGAGTTGTTACATATATCTAAAGTTATTTTTGAATGTCATGCCTGAAAAGAACAATAATTGTGCTACCTTTGAGATTCATTCAGTTGGTTGTTTATACTTTGTTGGCATTGCATTAAAAAACTGGGCATTTGATGAGGCTAACATATTAATTTTTATCACCAGCTTTTTACTTTGATAGTTGGTGGGGAACGACTGCTACGACAAGTATTTTCATTGCTGCTGCAATTACAGATTGGCTTGATGGGTACATTGCTCGAAAAGTGTGTAATTCTTTTGTTTCATTGGACCTTCTTAACTTTATTTTTAATATATTTTTTGTGTTACCACATTTTTACAATCTATTGATTAAGATCAAATGCTTTAATGTGTACCAGATGAGGTTAGGGACAGCATTTGGTGCATTTTTAGATCCAGTAGCTGATAAGGTGAGGCCATTTTTCTTAATGAAATTTCAGGTTATTGGTTTGACCTAGTTGAGTTTATTATAGTGCTCTGTTGGTCTGGCCTTATAGAAACTGCATATAAAATTTGTAAGAACCGCCAAGGAGTTCTTTGTTTGATTGTTATTCTTACTGAATGCAGCTTATGGTTGCTGCCACATTAGTCTTGTTGTGTACCAGACCTTTGAACTGTTGATATGTTTGGGCAAGTATCATGGCTACTGACTGTACCTGCAATTGCCGATAATTGGTCGAGAGGTGAGTTCCTAATTATTTCTCCACATCTGATGTCTTCATAACTATCAATTTAAGGAGCTATGGAAGATTAAGTTGACATGACTATATATCCTCCATGCGCGCATGCTCATGTTTGTTTGTTTATCGTTGAGATCTTTTTTGTTATTTCAGTGTTTAGGACCGTCAACCATAAAAACATGTACATAGAAATTCTTTAAGGGAGAAAACTGTATCTGACCGGCTCTTTGTTAGTACAAGGGCATAGAACACAAATGGCGCATGATGACTGTTTGGGAACACATTAGGCAAAAAATTGCTTTTATAATTTCATTCCCAATGAACCATTAGGTGATTGGAATCCTGCACATATTTTTCACAGTAATTGGTTAATAATGTGCAATATGGTTTGTTTTAAATATTCTTATTTTCAACTAAAAGAACATTTAGGAAGTTAACACATTCTAATCTAGCTTATGGGAAAATTTACATTTTTTTACTACATCTTGTGAAAAGTATTGTGCATTCAAATGCACTCTTCAGCGATTTACTGTTCCAAACCAAATTGCTGAACTTTGTTGTTATAAAATTCAGGCTTCTATATTTTAAAAGCATCATTTTTTTTTTTCCAAAAACCTTAAATTGAGCCAAAGCATGTCTCAATAGTTTCAGGACTACTGGGCAGCAAATGGGCAAGACTGCTGCTACTAGTTCTCTGTAATTCACAAGAGAAAAAGAAGGCAGTTCCCATGCATTCTTGATAGTGACTCGTAACATTAAATTGGGCAGTAAACCTTTTATAGAATAGGATTGTTACATAGCATGAAGCTTGTACCAACTATTCTTACTGCCTTCCTATCTCCAGACTGACACGCTACTCTTCTTCATGTGGCCATGTGATAACTTGAGTGGTCACATGGTCCACATCAAATACCATTTTATAGTGGCATAATTACACAATACAGTTTGTGGTAAGAAGTATCTCTTCCTAAGATAAAGATTTTAGTTCCTCGTTATCAAAAGAAAAAAAAAAAGATCAAAGATTTTAGTTCTAGGATAGATTTAAGAAATTGGTAGGTAATTGTTAACCCAGAAAAAAAAAAAAAATGGTAGGTAATGCACCTCTTATTTTTTGGCTTAGTGTTAGGCACCAAATTAAGTTTGCTATCATTCAAATGCTTGAAAAGATTCAAAGTATGTAATTGAAATAAACAACTAATCTAAAGAATTTCATATACCAGAAAGATGAAAAGCTATGGATTGGAACTAATGAGTTAACCCAAAGTAAATGGGACTAATATTTTTATTTTTTTTGGCTGGTAATGGGACTTATAATTTGCTTAAAGGCCAAAATAGGGGGGACTGAAATCTCTCACCTATGTTTTTATTTTTTTGGCTGGTAATGGGACTTATAATTTACTTAAAGGCCAAAATAGGGGGGACTGAAATCTCTCACCTGTGTTGCAGTCATTTTATTAGTTTTAACGTGTATGTGAACATGTGACGTGAACACTCCTTCCCTTCCTCCCTCTCTCTCTCTATATATAAATATTTATATCTATATGCACACACACACACACACACACACACACACACACACACACACAGATATATATATATATATAAAATATAGTGTTCTAATACTTGTTTCTTTTTTCTTTTTTTCTTTAATCCTGCCATGCAATGCATATGCTGTCTGATTCAATGAGCTGATGCATGAGTTGATAACAGATGTCTTACTAATCAATTTGCAACCTGTATGTAGATAACCATGTCTGCAGTTAGAGAATGGGCTGCTTCTCAGAATAGTAAACTTTTAGAGGTTGGTTTTCCCTCCCAAACCTCTACCAACTACTGTTTCTGAATTCATGGAACCTTGTAGCGTGTTAAATGCGATAAATATGATGTGTATCTTCAGGCTGTTGCTGTAAATAATTTGGGAAAGTGGAAAACAGCCACACAAATGACGGCACTAACCATCCTTTTGGCTACCCGAGACAGCAGGTTAATTGTCTGCTCTTGAACTTTAAACTGATGTGATATTCCCATCTGTCCTAATTAGAATGAATGAGAGAACTTTCTCCAAGAATGGTTGTCCAATCACTCTTTAATGTTTCTAATTGTTCTTTTTCCAATTTTACAGTCTTGCAGGGACCAGGGATTTTAGTAGCTTCTGGTGTTGTTTTGCTTTACATTTCAGCAGGGCTTGCCGTGTGGTCATTAGTTGTGTATATGAGGAAGATATGGAAAGTATTGCTGAAGTAGCCTGCCTTGCCCTTGGGGTTTGCTTTCCGCCCATACATGAATCATCGCTAAGGGTTTGTTACAAGGGGGCATGGTACCTTTTAGTTCTTTTGACAATATCCTTTTGTCAATTGATCTCCATATACTGAAGCAGGATTGCTTTTGATAAGTTGAAGAAGGGAAAGCTCTTTTTGCAAAGGCTTTCACAGTTTAGTTTTAGTTGAAATTATCGTGGAGGGAAGCATTATTTACTATTAATGTTTCAGAGAAGTCCCAATTTCGAGAATCTCAAAATCCTTAGATTGATCTGTTTTACTGGGGAAAGGTTGGGATACAGATGTTGAAACAATTTTTTGTCTCTGCTTTCCTTTCCGATTCTTTAATATTTTCTCTTAGAAATGTCAGTCGATGAGAAGACTGATTTAGAGCATGCTGGGTCTTGGATTTCATAATTGGACCCTGTAAGAAGACATTTTGTATGCAGAAGACTGTTTTGGTCAATCCTAGGAAATGTAAACATAAATTATACATGATTAAGCAAACAACTTTTTAGATGATTTTGCAAGTGTGTTTTATGGCCTTATGGTTTCGGTTGTTTACATGTTTTTAAGTATGGCTAAATTTAGTCCCAGGATTACATGAGTTAAAGAGGCAGGTTAGGTTCTGGATTTTGCCTTTGTTTTTAGCAAGCTAATCCATTTCTCGTGTTTTGTGGCTCAACATACAAGAGGTTTTTACCTTATCAAAAAGAAACATACAAGAGGTTTTTTATGCATTTATGTTCTCAATATATTCTTCTTGCCATGTCATCATCAGAAAGTAGGAGAAAAACTTATATAAAGAAAAACTTATGAAACTATGATAAGGCTGACGTGGTATCACAAGCTAATGGGAGTGTAAGCAAAGTGGGTTTGCTTCATGGCCCATCACAGTTGCATGGAAGACTCACTCCGGAAAGTAGATCTGTGGTTTGTAGAGTGTACCTAAATGCAAGTATGATGTTGATCTACCTCTCATGTTTGGTTCAACGTTATATATGACCTGAGTTGTTGCAATTGGAACGGCGCTAATCATGATGGAACATACTATTATTATGGCTGGATTTTGGTGTTTGGTAAAAGTCGATGCTGACTTCTTGTCTATGAAGCACTGAAAGATTGATAGCTTTGTAAAAAATTCAACCTCGGGAAAATGACTTTCAATTATAGCCTCCATAATGCCAAAAATGTAAATCAGATGGTAAAGCAAGCATTTAATAGAGCTATGGGCCTTAGGAGCAACAAGAAAAGAGACCTCTATTGGCACTTCAAGACTTGCTTTTCATCTTCCCACTTATTTTACACCTTTAAGGTATTATGAAAAATATAAAGGTTTTCATAAAAACTGATTGCGCATTCTATTAGAAAACATCATTTTGAATAATTTTTTAGAAGAAAGTTTTTCTAAAATCTATTGTTTAAGTAATTTTTTTTTCTATTTATAGTCTTCACTTCATAAATGACTAAAAAGTCTACTTAAACAATAGACTTTGGAAAAACTTTCTTCCAAAAAATTCTTCAAAATGATGTTTTCTAATAGATAGTGCGATCAGTTTTTATAAAAATCTTATATATTTTTCATAAAATCTTGAAGTGTAAAATGAGTGGAGGATGAAAAGCAAGTCCTTGGTTATTCATCCATTTACTCCTTAGATTTACTGATCAGGCTGAGGTTTGACTCAGGGTTTCGACATTGATGGGTTATTTTCATCCATTTACTAGCCATGCCACATTGTACCATAGTGATTTTATGCAAATTATGAGAATTTTAATGTTTCCAAGCTACCTCAACACTAGCTATTCAATTGGACTTATATGGTCGATAGATGTTGATATTTCTTAAACAACTAAAACCCACTGATACATTACGTAGTGGATGGGTTCAAAGACGTTATAGATACATGAAGCTTGTTCTTAAGATTGTAAATATTCGAGACTTGAGTTGCCGCCTTCAAAGCTGAGCCTGCACAAGAAATGAATTGCAAAAAGAAATTAGTGAACTTTGTTTGTCATTTCAGACGGTCTAAGATTAGGAATTCATGTCAAAGTGAAGTAAACATGGTACCATGAAGCGTTTCTTGTAAATTTCAACAAGCTCCTTCGGATCGCGTCGGGTTTGATTGAAAGCCTCATTTTTGTTCATTTCCTGCATAACATTGTTTTAAAAAATTGGAAGTAAGCAAATGACAAAGAATGACTTACCATTATGAACTCGATGTTTATAATTCTGGCTCTTACAAAACTCGATAGATTGGTAGGTTCATCATTGAACAAAACAAATCAATTATATATATATGAAGATGCTCGACTTGAGATAGCTTAATAGATCATTGTCTCCACCTGTCTATCAAGTTGACATTGCAGAAAATAAATCAACCTAGAGGATGTGGATTAAGATCTTTGCATTTCAAAATGATAAAGGCACTTCCATTTCTTTTGTTATTGCAATTAAAAGTTCCACATTTTCTGACACCCACGTAACTTTCTCCATCCAAGATCTGACATACTTCCTCACAACCACACATTTGAGACACATACTACTATGGTCTATTTTATCGGAGATTGGATAGTTATATCAGACAAGAAATTAGTACCCTGCTATTGTATCCCAAGAAAAAAAAAAGGTTACTTTGTTCTCCTCTAAGCATGCATAGCCACAATGAATCCACACCCATGATTTTGAACTTGGCTTGATCATTGGTTCCAAAAATGGAACTAATTCGAGGAAGTTTACAAACAATTGTGGAAACTCAAGCCCAAAACATGCTGTTTTGGGCTTCAATCCATGAAAGTTAACAAAGGTTTAAATCCACAACATACGTGCACCTAAGGTCATAAAGTACAACTTTGGTAGCTTTGATAGTAAAATTAATTGGTGGAGGATACAAGGCATGATCTAGACACAAAGACATCATATATAGGTACTCGAAGTATTAAACTTTGATTTCAGGTTAACTATAAATATCAATAAAAGCATATCCACATACACAGCACATCATACCGAAATAGAGATATATACTCGAATTTATTTGGGCATTTTGATTGAGAACCCATAAATAGACAAGATTACAAGAGAAATTAGTTGATATACCTCAATCCATGCCGCCAATTTAGGCCTGTCAGAAGTGATGTCATACTTCCTTACATCCAATAGGAAGGGCTGAAATCTTTCAATAAATGGAGCATAAGCTATATCCACCTGAAGGGCACATATTTTTGGTAGTGGATCAGAGGTGATAACCCATATTAAAGTAAGCAACAAGAATTTTACCCCTTTTTAAATATGTAACAAAAATATAATCAGGACTAATACTAGTATTTTGCAGAAGGAAGATAGCATAGGAATAACATCTTAAAGACCAATGCTTACCAGGCTGAACTGGCCAAGGAAAAAAGGTCCATCATCAAATTTGGACAGAGCAGTCTCAATGTAATCAAAGGCAGCACCTGAAGCATTTTATTAATATGGTTACATATGTTTTATTTTTGAGTAAAATACCTCAAAAGAAGCAAGTGTACTCACCAGCTTCATTTACTCCATCTCCCTTGATCGAAGTAATCACAGCTCTGTTGAATGAGTCAGTGTAGGAAAACAAGTCTTCTGCAAACTCTTTCTTGGCAGGATCCTACATTTTCAAAGCAATAAGCTGTTTAAAAATGTGGATTTTAAGTATCAATTGCTAAGATATTATCCATATCTTACCTCAGGGAAAAGCGAAGGCCCTTCAAAGTGACTGTCAATATATTTGATCAAATCAAGACTCTCTCCCTTGACTTCATTATTGTGTTCCAATGACGGCACCTGCATTAACACTTAACATCATATAATTCCCAAAAGAAAAAGAAACATTCTCACCTAATTTTGTCCACATAAATAAATTCCTCAGAAAACTCATGAAGATTCTGATGAAACTCAAAGTAAAATGATAAGGGGGTGTTGGATGTTCCATGGAATGAAATTGTTACATTGCATTTTTCTTAACATTCAAAATTAGTTGATTTATCTTTTACAAAGCAATTGAGAAGGGTTAATACTGCATCACATAATGATCATTTTTAGAAATTCAAGAACAAACTCAATTTATTCTATATAATTTTTGGTTTTGTTATGAATTCCATCTAAAGGGATGAATTGACGGCTTCAAATGTTTTGAAAACAAAATGAAACTATTCTATTTCCATGGAACACCCAAACGCTCCATAAAATATATTGCATTCACAGAGTAACATATTATCACCTTATTAGCTGGGTAGACTTTCTCCTTGTACCAAGCAGGCCTGTTTTGCAGGTCAATAGGAACCAATTTTATCTTTTCCTGCAAACCCTGCTCCAGAAAATTTAAAGAAAATGAATAATTAGACAAATATATATGTGTGTGTGTGTGTAGCGAGCGATCAAAACAAGACGAACCCAGATCATGGAAGAGTAATTGAAACAACCTTACAATTCCGGGTAACCCAAACACGTTGCGCATACGGGCATGTGTAAGATATATACAGCCTTCAAGATAGAAAATGCAACACTACCCATTATCAGATTCACAAAGACAAATCCAAAACTAGAAAAATGTTCATATGGTCATTGTAACAAACAGTTACATGCAAAACTAATAGAGAACAACAACCCAACCATAATTACTTAATCCCAGCAAAGTATTAAGTATAAGTACTTCTACATCAACCTTGTTGTTCCATCGAAGATGGGTGGTGGGTCTGAAGTAGAATCAAGAGCTGGTGGGAGAACCTCTTGCACACTTCTGCACACACACACACACACAAATAGAGAGAGGGAGTAGGCAAGAAAATTAGAGGAAAAAATTCACAACGAAAAACCCAGTACTATAGAATTCATACGAAGACTTTATACGCTGTTATTCTGTTTGCTTGCTAAGAAAATGAGGAAAAGGACAGGAAAACAAATGTGAGGTTTTGCAATTTTGCTAAGAAAAATGAAAGCAACTTAAATTGAGCTGATTTTTTGTCCAAGACTTAGTTCATATATGCATATGTATAAATGGGGTTTTACGTTTCTTCTTCTTATTTTCCTTTCCCTCCGATTTCTCAGCAACCAAACGGACAATTAAGCTCTTACCCAGTGGCCATTGTTGCCGAGATTGTAGCTCTGTGTCTACAGACGGATAGAAGAAAGGGTGAGTGAGAAGAAAGAATTGCTTGAAACCGAAGCGAAAATGGGAATCTTAGTGTCTTGGTTGAGAGAGAGAGATTGGTTGGCGAAAGAGATGGCGAAGACGTCAGACGTGACGAACCACTGCCGTAACCCACATTCAAAGTGGCCATTTTTGGATTTGGTTTAGTGGTTCGTCACTCTTTCACCAAAAAAACCCACCACACATACATACTAACTTTGTGTGGTTCAGTTTGCCAGTTTCCCCCTTCTCTTTCCTTTATTTATTTATTTATTATTTTTTCTTTTAAAGATGTTTCAAAATTATAATCTCAATTAATAAATAGGTAAATTACACTTTAGGGTTTAAAGTTTAGGTCAAGTTTTATTTTAGAATTTAAAGTTTAAATTGCGTCAATTCATTATCCAAAATATTAATTAAGTTGCAATTTAAGGCCTATTGTCAAAACTTTCTATATTATTCATACTTTGTATTTTTTATAGGTCTGAAAACCCTATTTTATCTCTATCAACAACTAATAAATTTTTATATCTCAATCAGATTTGAATCAGTTTTATCTTCTTTCTCTCTCTATATTACCTCCATCAATATCTAATAAACTTTTATATTTTCCATTTACAAAACACAGATTTGCCGATAGAGTAATTCAGATTTGGTTAAAATATAAAGGTTTATTAAATGTTGATAAGGGTAAAATAGGATTTTTAAACCCATAAAAAGGGCAAAATAAGGATAGTATTGAAAATTTTGATGCAAACTTCAAATTGCAACTCAACTAATAATTCAGGTACTAAATTGACGTGATTTAAACATTAGACGTTAAAGTGAAATTTAACCCAAACTTTAGACCCTTAAGTGCGATCTACCCAATTTTTTTGAGTTTATTTCTTAAAATAACCTTTTCCAAGGGTAGTTTACTCTCTTCGTCCCATAAATATAGGTAAGTTTGACAAAACAAACAATTAATGAATTGACTATTTTTTTTTTTCTAGAACTAAGCCTCTTTAGTATAACTTTTTATGATGTAAAAGTAATTATTGATAGTACCAAAGATATTATAAGAAAGTTAAACAAATTTATTGTTTGACTTTTAAAAAGGGACAAACATTCTTAAACAAAAAGATGAGAAAAAATGATTTATCTTTGTAGGACAGAAGGAATATCTTTTTTCAATATTTATACACTTGAGGATAAACTAAAATATTGAAACACATATGTTGATATGAAAACATTTAATAAGCTTTCTTAAAAAAACGTGATTTTTCAATAATGATAGTCAATTAAAGACAGAGAGAGATTTTTTGTTATTGCGTAGGAATAGTCATTAAATAAAGTTTTCGTTTCTCACAAAAAAATAATAATAATAAATATAACGACATGTTCGGACTCACGGATTTAACCCAAGACCGAAAAGAGGAAAATTGTAAAAAAAAAGTTAAAAATCCTGAAATACAAGTCCTTACAGGGGGGAGAGCTTACATTCACATGTATTGCACATGATCACATTCCATCCCTATGTAAGCAGGTGAGGAAAAAAATAAAATTTTGAGCGTTGTTTAAAAAGCTAAGATTTTCATAAAAAATCGCAGAAAGTATACCTAGTTTTCACCCTTATCCGGTTGAGTCTGAAAATAATCGACACAAGAATAGGAAAGGTTTTGAGCAAGATTTATTGGCCTAATAGTATTTTTTATAATATAATTTTAATTTGGTTAATTGATATTACAAATGTTTTGAAGTGATGAAAATTATAGTCACTATGAAGTAAACAGTGTGCAGTCAAATCTTAATTGCTGACACCACACGCCTTTGTGACTTAGTGATGGTGACAAGGTGGGCAGGAGTTTGGATAGTGTTAATTAAGTCTAACGATCGATTCTCCTTCATGCATGTAATCAAAATAAAAATTACACCTAGTGTCAACAATCCAACAAATTGTGCTGATTCCAATGCATTGTCAAGGAGAAGAAAATAAAAATCTAAGTTTGGAGCCGAAGTTTGGCCTCTCTATGCTCCATGTTTTCCATTTTGACGAGCTGCAATGAAAATCTGCAATAGACCGTCTGTACAAGCTAGTAGGTTTAATTTCTTGCATTAATCATTTAATCCTACTTTATACAAAATAGGTGGCCACCCACCCTTTCCTAATCTTCACAAAATGGTATTATCTGGCATTCCTCTGTTCATGCATTGTTTTCTTTCTTTTTTTTTTGATGAGATTGTTCATGCATTCTTTTACCAATAAACACATAATACAAGTCCTTAAAATGGGTGAAGGGAATGTATTTTTTTATGTGTAATATTGATAAGGGTAAATCGGTCATTTTGTCTCCATGTTAATATCGTTTGTCTAATCCAAGGGGCCAATGTGATTTCAAAAAGTATGAGAGGCTCAATGTATTTGCCGATAAATTTAGGAAATGCAAGTGTAATTGGGAAATAGTTATGTGACCCATTGATATGGTTAAATTCTAAAAATTGAAACAACTTTTATTGTTCCTCTCATAATATGGTAAAGTAGGGCTAATTAGCATTTCCTTATCCAAGATTTTATAATTCAAAGTACACTCTTACATTAGCTATTAGATGGGTAAAGTATACTTCTACACTTTGCCTTATACTTTATTTTAATAGGTGCATTTGAAAGGGTAAAATTGTAATATTGGTTGACATTATTAAATTCTAAAATTTGAAACCCTCTCAAATATTCCTAATAAGATAAGAGTGTAGGACAAGGGTTAGGGCAAGATTACCCCGTTGGAATGGAACCAATCTGACGGCTAAAAGATCGTGTGGGCGAAATGATAGACAACCTAGAATTTTATGGCAGTCTATTTGAAGAGTGGCGGCTTAAGTCTGAATATTTGAAGACTCGGGACCTTGGTTCTCCCCCGTGTGGCTAAGTGGCTTAGATCTGAATAGTTGAAGACTGATCTTGGGCTGGGGAGCGATGATGGCGAACCTGATGACGGAATTTTGTTGCCGACAATTTCTGTGGAAGCCCAACTCCCCCGTCGGAATTGGTTGCCTGAGGAACAACCGGTTGCGGTCGTCTTCCTCGTCGATGTTGCTGTACCCGCAGTCGTTTAGAAGATCCGGAAGGTTTGTGTGTTTGCGTTGTGTTTCTTCTTCTTGTGTTGCTGCACTAAATAAGATGACGTCGCCGGTGGTGTCATCATCTGGTGGTGGTCTTGACTCATCGTCTCCGTGGTTGATGCTCCCTCCGGAGGTGGACAGCGCCACCGGCGAGAAGCTCGATTGCTTTTACAGCCCCTTAGACAAGCAAGTGGTGAAACTTAACAGGAAGAAGAGCCTTGGAATACCTAACGACGACGCTGAATGCGTATCGTCCACCTGTGGATGGCTGGCCCTCATCGATCCCACTAACTGCTCCCTTTATCTTTCCAATCCCTTCTCTCTTCGTGTCATCCAGCTCCCGCCCATCGAGACACTTCCCGGTGTATTCGAAACCATTCGCAACCCAAAAGAACCCGACGTTATCGAGGGGTTCGTATTGGAATGTCATAAAAAAATTATTTGGGGGTAGTATTGGGCACCTGGCGTAAACCCTTCTCTCCTCGAAGCGTAAGTAAGTGTTTTGTAACAGACCTTACAATGACATCATCCAATGAGAAAGACGACGACTGCCTAGTGATTCTCAATTACGGCTTTTTCTACGATATAGCCTTCTGTAGACCAGGGGACACGGCGTGGAGTGAATTGAAGGATCGTATGGTTCCCGTCGGTGTCTGGCCGTCCCGCAACCAAATGGCATATTCCAGCAAGGACAAAACGCTTTACTGCAAGTTTCGAGAATTTGCCATCGAAGGCTTGCACGACGTCAGCAACCCTGATTCAGAATGGGAACTTGTTATCCCCGACATGTATGAAGATTTCAGCGTTTTGAAGAGATACTATAGTCCTCAATACCTGGCTATGAACGAGTCATCGGGAGATCTTCTGCTGGTTCACCGTAATATGGGTCGTTGGTTAACAGGAGGCTACTTGGTTGAGAACGAGAAGCCCACGCACAATGAGTGGCTGGCGGACAAGACTTACAAGTTTGATGTGTATAAGGTGAATTGCGAGGAGCAGAAGCTGGAATGGGTAAATTGCCTGGACGATCGCGTCATCTTCCTTGGGTTGAACCACTGCTTTTGTCTCTCTGCCAATGACTTCCCCGGATTGACTCCCAATTCTATTTACTTCACCGACGACGTTCCGCGGGATTCATATCCTGGTCACATCGATATGGGTTTCTTTATCATGGAAGGTAGAAGGATGAGGACTTTTATTCATGATCACATGGAGACTGTAGCAAGACTTCGTTGGGTTGCCCCCTGCAATATCCCCATCTAACATCCATCCGCAAATCTGTTGCCATAATTTTATTATTATATGTATTTTATGTTTGGGTTTCTTTGCATTTAGTTTATGGAATTGTTTAGTGTTTTAATTTGACATTAGAGTATTAACATATATGGATGTTTATTTTCATTTTCTAGGCCTAATCAAAGATCATAATTTACCGTAATTGATTTTTCTTGTCCAATTTTACACCCAAACATACAGAGAGTACAAATAAAAAAAAGGCTTTTTAGTGATGGAACTTCTCCTTCACTGGAGGCCAAAACACTGTAGTGGAAAAACAAAAATATTTCCAGCTCTAGTGGGCCCACAAAATAGCGATGGAATTTTTTTTTTTTTTTTTTTTTTTTTTGCTTGGTCAAGACCTAATGTCTTTTCAAAACTTTCAATAAGAGACTAATCATTGTTCATGGGGGAGAGAACCGTTGGGCAGGGGGTTTTTTAACCAAGGTGTTGGGACTTGAATTCGAAATCTTTCACCTCCACTCGACCCAACCACCTTGGAACCTAACTTCCTTACCAACCCTTCCTAGTCAATAGCAATGGAATGTTATGTCTTTAGTGTGGAGATAAGGGAGTTTGGATAGTGTTAAATCTAAGGATTGATTCCCCTCAATGCATGTAACCAAAACAAAAATTACACTTGGATGTTAATAATCCAACAAATTGTGCTGATTCCAATGCATTGTCGAGGACATGTGACATGTCGGAGAGAATAAAATAAAAATCAGAGTTGGAGTCGAAGACTTTACAAAATTTAAAGTATAAATAATTAAAGAAAAAGAAAAAAAAATAAGGATGGCTTCTGACATTTATATATTTCTGATACAATCAAGAAAAAAGGAGAGAGATTCCACCAGAGCTAAAAGATCTTTTTTTCAGATATCCATATCAATTAGAAGTTTAGAACTAAGAGTAAGAAATTTATTTTCCGAAATGGTTTCGATTATGGCCCCGTGATTGTTTCATTACCTGAAAATACTTGCAGTCACGACGTAAGTAAAAGTGTGGTGTAAATTGGCTTCAGAACAAAATCTTGCATGATTTCGACCTGCAATACTAGAAACTCAATGATATGATTATTCTCCTTTCGGAGTCTTTTGCCACCACTGGCAACTTTCTAAGTAACTTGTTCGAGCTGCAAATTAAGGCAACCCAACAGATGAAAACTTGAACCTTTGTCCTTGTTTTTTATAATCTCACCTTCAATGGCAATACTCTCAGCATGCTGAAGCTACAAATTTAGACCGAGTAAAACCATGCCTGTTTATATCTTTTCAAGTATCAGATGCTGATCACCAAACAAACTTAATCAAGAAATTTTTGTTCTAAGACATTTCCATGTTTAATCAACAACTCTACCATCATGAGATTACTAGAAAATAGTCGAAAGTTCCCGGGCATTGTACTATACATAAAAAAAATTCTTTCTCAACCTTTCTTTTTTTGTGAAAAAAATTTGTTTCTTAACTCAAATGGGCAAAATGGAAAAAGGTGCTAGATGTTTAGAACCTCTTGAACTAGGTGTTGGCATTTGAACAGATACTCCCACCTCCTCCAATTGAAAGCAGCGGTCCATGGAAGGAGCTGCGACTGATCAGATGGGAATCAATAAACACAACTATGACTGTGATATCATCATGAAAATGTCTCCTCACCCCACGATCGATCTTTTTCAGGTCTGAGTATCTCATTTCTCTTTTCTTTGCTGCTTCCTGAAGTGCAGCTTTGACAAGTTTCCTTGCAATCCCCTGCACAAGAATGGAAACATTAATGTATATTTAGAAGTAACATCAAGAAATTACGACTACTAATTCTACTTACCAGACTAAACATAAATAGAAACAACCTTTCCACCTTGCACAACAGAATAAATTGAAGGAATTTTTCCGGTTTTAATTCTGGGACAAGGAGAACCATTTTATAAAGGTTGCAGAAAAAGTATTTAGTTGAACTGCGCACCTAAACACTATAAACTCAGCTTCAATTCTTTCCCCAAAAACAAGGTGGGGAAGGAAAGTGGGGTTGGGGGAAGAGAGACATCTGAAATGATCTACCAGTTCTGATAGCTCAAGAAGTCAATCTTCCCCAAGTCAGAAGCATATACCCAAAACAAATATAGCCAATATATACATGAATGAAACCCAAAAAATATAAATAGAAATCCTACATGACGTGGACAATTGTGGACGATATTAACTGCCTCCTGATTGCTAAGATGTTCCCATAGACCATCTGATGCAAAGATGAGAAACTGATCTTCAGGGTAAAGTTTCTGCACCAATATCGATGGCTCCGCCTTAAGAATTGGCTTGTGAAAGGGTTCGGGCAGTCTAAACTTCGACAGCAAAGGCTCTCTGTTGAACTCTGCCTTCTTCAGATAGGCATCACCAATGGATCTTGAAATCTGTAAAGAGTGTAGAAGCACTATCAACGAAATAAAATTCAACTGGCAATTGCCTAGTGACAAAGTTCTTCGAATTTTTTAAAATAAGACTACAACCATGCTCAACTTCTCATTAAGCATACCTGACCTAATTATATTGACAAAAATTCGATAAATTCTTGAAATATTCATGGCATTATCCTAAATATTGCAAAACAGCGTGAAATCATACCAAATAATTTCAATATTACCATATAAACTTCGAAATTGAAACATGTGCATTTTATCAATCATGCTCAACTTCTCTGAATTCAGAGGAAAAAAATTAAAATTCAAAGAATATTGATGCAGTGTTTAAAAAGTATGATCCGATGCGAACAAATGATTTTCGCACTATGACAAAGGTCAACAACTTAGAAAAACTAGGTTGCATACTCAAAAAATAATAATAATAATAAAAAAGTTATAATAAAGCTTAAAGAACTCACCTGTATAAGACCCTTCACACGCCAAACTTTGTGCTTTAAAACCACTATCTGTGGATCATCAGGATGCAACGAGTGCAACTCCTCTCTCACAGATTCCACACTTGCATTGTGCTCTGATGATAACTGAATGGCTTTGACCTCTCTGACAGACTTTTCCAGTCTTCCTAACACTACCCGAGAATCTCCTGCATTTGCGATGTACAAC
Source organism: Liquidambar formosana (assembly GCA_039720395.1). NCBI lineage: Eukaryota > Viridiplantae > Streptophyta > Magnoliopsida > Saxifragales > Altingiaceae > Liquidambar > Liquidambar formosana. Next base: position 35,815,643 of record CM077825.1, read on the forward strand.
AGTCCACTACATATTATACCAACCAAACAACATGATCCCACAGAAGCAATCTGTGGCCTACTTTGCCACTGCTTCTTTACAAGTGAGAGGAATTCTTCTTCTGTAGCCAAAAATGCTTTGTTGATGACATCAGGCTGACATTCCCTGATTCTCTGATGTGAATTCTGCACCATGAACCGCTGTCAAGTCAGTAAACATATGCATTAGATATGAATAAAACACTAAATATGGAAAAGAAAACATACTTGTGCGGAGAAAGACAGAGAGCCAGGTCCAAGTTTAATATTAAAAAAGGTTCAATCATATTTATGGGTTATCATCCCCAATGTTTGGTATCCAAAATGGAATTCATCAATAAATTATTAATTTGGTGGCTGTTATTTCTAACTTCTTACCACCAAGAGTAACAACTTACAACTCATCACCAAGGCAGGTAACTGCTTGAAAATTAATTGTAATCTCTTAGGCCCATTGTAGCTTGGATGCAATCATTGTGATAGATTTCTTGATATTTCTTGAAAGCTCTAAATTATACCCAACTATTTATTAAACAGGCATAAACTGATTTTATTGCACATAATTCATTAGTTCACATAGAGGTCCTGAGGTCATTTGCATCTTAGAGGTCCGTCTCTTACCATTACTCTGTGCCCTAATCCTCATAAGCATATCGGGGCTGGTGGCCAGCTTGGGAAGGCTAATTAGGTCTCAATGCAGGTTGAGGCGCTAAAACACGCTACCTTGGCCAATTGATTCGTATAACTTAAGGGTCATGGATTGGTGGCTAGAGTAAGGGCTAACCAAACTAGCCAAGTGGCCCATTCCATAATCAGAGTAGCACACCTTCTGCCTTGCAACCTTGGTCACTGTGGGGGAATGAGGTCCATATTGTCCATCAGACACAAACCATGCTCAGTGTGAGCTTGTTAAATGGGCCCATGAGCCTGCAGTTATAAAAGTGGGAAGAGCGCCCACTGGCTAGAGAATTAAACCAACAAAATTCCACCACATGCCCTTGAATTCATATAAAGGCCATTAATGGCTTACTTATAAGGATTCACAAACTTTGAAATTGGAAGGACCATAGAAACCATGCCATAAAACAATGGAGGAATAGATGATCAACCGTCTCCACCTCCTTGCACATGGTACATTTATTTGGAATTGACCACTTTCTAATTATTAAATGGCCAATAGTTAAGCAGGTATCCCATGCCAGCAACTACACAAAAAAAGCAACCTTAGAAGGAGCTAGATCAATCTAAATATTATTACCCGGAAAGTAGGATCCCTTACCATAAGCTAACACCTCATAAAAGGATTTCACTGCGAACAGACCATGAACTCAGCCGCCAAACCAATGCATCCTCATCTCCCGTGCAAATCTTAACCTCATAATTTTTTTTTAAAAAAGCAGCACAGTTTCCAACTCCCAACCATGAAAATGTCTGGAAAAGGGTGACATTCCAATGCAAAATACCTCCTTCCCAAACCATATAATCCTTCACCCATGCATCTTTGTTATCCGCAATCCCAAAAAAAATGAGGGAATTCCTTCAAAAGAGGCACATTACCACACCAAACATCTTTCCAAAATTTTAGCCTCTCACCCCCACCCACTTTAAAAGCAATCTGATTCACAAAACCATTTTGACCTTACAAAATAGCCTTCCAAAGACCCAAATTGTGGGTAGCGCTAACTTTTTTGTGGTCCACTCCATACTTCCAACCCACTACCTCCTTCCACAAACACAAACCCTCTACACTAAACCTCCAAAGCCACTTACCAAGAAGAGCTTCATTCATAAGCACAAGGGATCTAATTCTCAAACCGCCAAATTTCTTGGGCAAATAAAGTCTTCCAGCCCACAAGGTGATTCTTAAACTCCTCCCCCATCCCACTCCAAAAAGAGTCTCTTTAAAAATTTTCAAATTGCAAGGCAGCTGAATGATTTATTATTGTTTGTTACTATAAATAGAACTTTGAAAAATGGAAGCTAAGATAGGTAAAGAGAATGTAAAAAAGGCAAAGAAAGAAAAAAGAATGTGGGGGAAGATAAAACATATATGTGGTGGAGCTTGGAGTAGGAACGTGTTTTAGCCGACATACTTAGAGACCCACGCAATTTAGGCAACAAAGGAGATTATGGTTGGAAACTAATTGCATATAATGTTGCTTATTCTATGCTAACTACTCAGTTTAAGACTCCTATAAGTGCAAATGATGTGGAAAGTCGTGTTAAGGCTTGAAAAATAAATTTTGTAGTAGTTTCTATCACTTTCTCATATTCTAAGCAAAGTGGGTTTAATTGGGATAGTTGTAAGTGCATGATAACGCCATAACATTCGACATGAAAATGCATGGTATGATTATGTTGGGTTTAATTGGGAAGGTGGTAAGTGCATGATACAGTCGACATGAAAATGCATGGCATGATTATGTTAAGGTACATTGGGTAATTATTTTTTATTTTTATTTTATTTTATGAAGACACTGGGTAATTAAATTAATGTAACCTTTGTCATTATGTGTAACTATAATTCTATTATATTTTATCGTGCAATCTTTTGGCAGCACATAAAGACACAGTACAATATCGGTACAAAGTGATAGCAAATTAGGATGATATAGTGGATTTTTGCAAGAAAGACAGGGCCACTGGAGAGTGATGAAATTTTCAATATCATTGTTAAAATCCCAAGTGCAAAACAATTTAACCTAACAAGAAATTCACAATTGATGGATTTTAAATCCTGTCATTTTAAATTAAAATCCCATCATTTTGAATTCCACTGGCAAATTCTAAATACCCTATCCAAATGTAACCTAATAGCATTGATTTCACACTCAAATTCATTCCTGACTGTTTCACAACAGTTTCCCGAATCTTTCCAAATTCAAAACAATCCCTACAGCCACTAATCGCAAACTCTGAATCCGTTATTATGACGGAATGATCAGAACCCATGCAATAAGAATATGTCATTATAGAGCAGCTTAAATTATAAACACCACGATTTCATCAAGAATTTCTTTCTTTTCTTTTTCCCGTCAAGTTTAATCAGGTTTCTCACTACTGAAACAATTTGCTTCTGCTTGACATAATAATACCTAGCAATTCAACAGAGAAGAATGCAGATTATAGAACTACTAATTCACCAGACTGATGGGAACTAATCAGAAACAAAATTATCATCATTTCAACAAATAGACATGGATTGCGCTAAAATACAGTTTGCAGATAAAAGATTTCATTCACAGAGCAAGTGAAGAAAAACATACTTTTCAAATTCTCAAACAGGTGTTCGTTCACAAAGCGCGAAGCTTCTGGACCTCCATGGCCATCATAAATTCCAATGAACGTTCCTTGTGGACCCGATTCTAGCGAGCTCATTGACCCTGATTCAAGTTGGCTTTGATCTTCCAATAAACTGTTTGCTTGAATTACCGCCATCGAGAATTCCCCATTAACATGGTGTCCCGAATCTTTGTACCACAACAACCCATCGACCCGACCACATGCATCTCCTCCTTTACTAGAATTTGAATCTTCGCCTTCAACAGAAGGTTTCCAACACGGTGACACAATCTTCATCAATGTATTTGATACCATACCTCACATACTCTTACCCAAATGACCCAGAAATCGATATATTCATCAAATCGATATCAACAACAAAAACAAACCCTAATTTCAGTTCTACCTTCTCCTCAACTTCAAAACCCACATCACAATTTTCAGAAATTAGTTGCACATTGAGATATTCAGACACCATTAAATCTGTACATGTATTAAACAATAAACAAATTAATGGGTATGTGCAAAATTTGCATACTATGGGTTTGAGACACAAATCATATATTCTGATGAACGCAGACACCATAAAACAACAAACTAATAAATGGGTATGCGCAAAAACTGCATAAAATGAGTTCACGAGACACAGCCTATGACTAACATACCTTGAATCTGTATATTGAAAAGAAAGGCCGTTTCTGGACGATTTTTCACTTGTGGCATCCGCAGGAAAAACCCATTACACGATTGATTTGACTGAGAATATATGAAGGAGATTTGGGATGTTCAGACAGAAAAATTGTTAGAATGTTTAAAGGGTAGATCTGACAAAAAGAGAGATTGTTGGGTTTATTTGTTGTTGTTTTTTTCTAGGTGAAGGGATGAATATCATACGACAAATCTCTCACACAGCTCATGAGTCTCCAAATTTCAAGAGGTCCCAATAGGGATTTTTGGCTTTTCGGGTTGGGTTTTCAGTTTTTATACTCCGGCATCAATTTATTCCCTGGGGTTTTGACTTTGACCAGCAACAAACCACCCGTTTAGCCAACTTTTGCTCATCTTTTCTTCTCCTTGAAATAGTAAAATGATCTCCCTGAGTAAAAGTAATCATTCTTGTTGAATTTTTCTAATTTTGAAGCAAATAATTACTTTTGGTTTACAAGGCTACAAGTTAGGTCATTATTTTGAGTAAAAGCAGTATTACATACCTTGATATAGGATTTTTTTTCAATTTTGCATTATGTATTTTTATTTATTTTCTTATTTTTGCCAAAGGTATATTCAAACTTCCGGTTCGGTTAAATTTTGAACATGAGTAAAATTATCATCCACTCCACAATCATAGATGTTTGGAAAGACCCAACCTAATGCTTACTTATGAAACCTTTTAATAGTTTACCTCGGTAAATAAAAAATAAAAATCCCAAAATAAATTAGATCATAAGTTGCTATCAAAGGAAAGATAATATAATTCTTTGACTAACGTGTGTATTGCTCTTAAATAATTTGTCCACAAAATCCTCAGGTAATTTCCTATTTTATAAAGAGGGATGTGTATATTGCGGAATTAGTATTCAGTGTTGACTTAATAAAACTCAGCATCATGCTAAAGGTAATCCACACCCTTGAATGAAAGATTAGGATGACTTGAATTAAAAATTGAACATGTGCCAATTTCATATAGTTGCTACTCCTATTCTGAGAGTTTCCCAGTAGTACAAATTTTCTTCTCATTTGACTTTCATAGAAATGTCAAGATTTTCAATGTAATATAGCATGGGTAAAACTTTTTTTTTCTTCCCCCTTTTTCTTTTTGCTATGGTTTCGAGCTTGTCAATTTTGATGGATTCACGAAATAATCCAAAAGTACAAAAGATCTTCACAAAAGCCAAAGAGGTGGAATGGTGATAGATGAAGATAAATGAATGTTGAGTTGACTTGCTTGTGATGGTCATGTACTCATGTCCAACAAATTAATCAAAATCAAATTCATACAAAAACATGGCTTGGGTACATACATTTGAAAAGAAAATCTTCACATGGGTTGAGATTGGTGGATGTATCTTGCAATTCTATCCTATATAAAGAGTTCTGACTATTGAAGAGTTTCCATTAATAATTGTTCAACTTGTAGTTAGTTGTGGCCCTATGGTTCGAACCATGGCTATTGAATGGGATGAAAAGTCATGAAATTGAGCCACTTGCCCGTTCGGTCATCCAAATCTAGATTTTTTTTTTTTTTAAAATATTTATTATTATTATTATTATTATTATTATTTTGGTAGAAGTGTACAGGATCTTAATCTTACAAACGAATTCTTCAGAACAGAGATGTTTACAAAATTTCCTCAAAGAAAGCAAATATGGTAAAAAGGATTCAAAATTTGGAACTCGGTGAAGGAGTTTGGATAAATTTTATAATTCAAAATTTTCAACTTTAATAGATGGAGAGTGGGCGATTGGGCGGTGACCTTAATTTATTAGTCAGTCCAAATATTTGAATACATTGTTGGCCAAAAAAAGAAAAAAACTACAACTTAAAATTGAAGAAGAACAAAAGGGGAAAAAAAATTGGTGAATAAGCTCGGAAATTAGAGGATCGAGTTATGGGCGGGCTAAACTAGAGGAGCACGGGATAGAGGTTGGCAAGAAGACAGTCAAGCTTGACATATGAGTCCTCCATATTAGAGAAAGTTCAAGGGGCCATATCGACCTGATAATGGAATTTTGGAAAGGCAATTGAAGACAAAAATCAAATTTAGGCAACAGATAACAAATAACTACCAACTCTACCAAAAACAAAAACAACAAAAAAACCAATCATTTTTTCTTTTTCTTTTTCTTTTTCCTCCCTTTTTTTCTTTTTAAACCTATTATGACCCATGAAGGCTAGGGTAGCCTATGGTGTATTAATAAGCTCCACTCTATTTCCAAGGATACTATGCGAATCCCAAGACATGGTTTTGCATACAAATATTTTCATCATATAATGCCCTTTTGTTCTAATATAATATTTACTTTATCATCATATAATATTACGTAGTTTGAATGCTTGATCATACATACTAATCAAGGTTTGATATTCCCTTTCATCAACAAAGAGCCTATTTTTTTTTAATTTATTTTTTTATATTATTATTATGTATAAGAATAGCTTGAAGGGCCATTAACTTTGTGGGGAAAGAATTTAAGTAAAGGGTTATTAATAGTAATAGAATCTCCTTTTCTATGTTTATTGGCTCAAACATGCTCCCACCTCAATTTTCTCAAAGGTTGATGGATACTACAAAAATAACTTGAAATTAGCATATAGGTACAAAACCTCCAATCAATCCTTTTCAAGAATGATGTAATAATACAAAATAATAAAACTATATGCTAGGTAATTATCGGACCATCCCACGTCTTAGGAGGAATTTTCGAAAATCATAATTTTTTTTTCTCGCATTTTTAAAAAGAATGATGTAAATATTACAAAATGACAGAAATATATGGTAGAATATCAAATACACTAAAAAACAGGGACCTGTAAGAAAATCCTAAATGTTAACATATTTAGCAGGACCTTGTCACTGGAAAACTACAATGGCATTTTGTCTGTATTCAACACCAATCAGCCCTTTAACAGCAACAAAAGCTCACCCGAAAATACATCATTTTGACAAAACCCCATTCCGTGTCCGTATCCATACGTGCCGTCGCCGGCGTGTCCGCCATGGCCAACTCAGTCCGCGTCGCCGTCGCTCAGATGACCTCCATCAACGACCTCGCCGCCAACTTCGCCACCTGCTCTCGCCTTGTCCAAGTACTCTTTTCATTTTCCCCCCTTTCTCTCTCTTCTCATATATATATCTATGAATTTGCAATTTTGCCATTTTTCTGAGACTAAGATTCAGCATATTATCTCAATTGAAATCTAACGCTGTAAAGTTTGATTTTGCACTTTGGCCAAATAACCATTGTGCTAATACGACTTCTTTTTTCTTTTTTCAAGGGTTTTGATAGTTAGTTTTTTCTTATGCTCCGTTTGGGAATCATCGGAAAAGAGGAGAAAGCTTGAAATTTTACAACAGAGAATTCAAAACTTCAACCTTTTACGACATTCAAAATTTCAATTATTTATTTATAATCTTCAGTAGTATATGCCATTGTTTGGTGCAATGGAAAGTCTCGGGCCACCCAGGGCAAAGGCGCAGTTTTTGAGTTTTGATAGCGGCTACTTTGTACCAAAAAACAAAGGTTAGGATTACTTCATCTAAAAAAAAAAACAAACAAAGGTTGGGTAGTTGCCTTTAGGCCCTGTTTGGCTAAGCTTTTAGATAGTCTAAAATCACTTTTGAAGCCTAAAATAACTTTTGGTCCTGTTTGGAAACCTAAATCATAATCACTTTAAAGCTTAAAAAGTGATTTTATAATAAGCAGACTGTCTCCAACTTCTAATCAAAAGTTGGTGTCAGCTTTTGCAGAGGATTTTAATAACTTTTTATATTTCCAAAACTACCCTTAATACTTGAGTATGAAAACAATTTTTTCTACCCATATCCTTTAACAAAACGATAATAGCCCACCTTAAACCCGAATCCTCTTTTCTCTTGTGACTGTACTCCTTTCTCCTATCGGCATCAATGTGTTGATAACTTCAATCAACTTGGATCCGTAGGATACTAATTTAAACTTCAAATATTTTTTTTCTCCTTTCATACATTCATTGATTTATACTTGTTGGAATTTTTTTAAGAATTGATTCCATAAAATTCAGATTTATGATAAATTTTTTTAAAAAAAAATATCGTTTCATGCTCTCTCTCTCTCTTTTTTTTTTTTTTTTTTTTTGTTGTAAGCAAAGAAAAAATAAATAAATATTTAAAAAAAAATGTGAGCAAAATCCCTAGGTAACACACCTCCAATCATTAATATTAAAAAAATAAAAATAAAAAATCATTACTAATACCAAATAGAGCAAATAAAAAATAAAATAAAATAAAAAATCATTTATTATAAGGGACAATTCAGTCAATTTAGGGTTATAACAATTTCAGCAAATGTTCTTACCAAACAGACAAAAAATCACTTTTAGCTCTAACAGCACTTTTGAAGTACAATTTCCAAACAGAGACTGATTCTCTTCTGCTTCTCGTAACTTCTGATTCTCTTCTGCTTTTGTGTAAAAGCAAAAGTTACAGTTTTCCCAAACAGGGCCTTAGTAGTTAGCATCAGGGAATTGGGAGTTTAGGATTGAATTTCTTTAAATTCTAAAAATTGTCAAAATGTGCACAAATCATATGTTATGTATAGGATTCGTGGGACATTAGTATAGTACTTTTGCCCCCTTTTCTTCAGGGAAAAGGGAGTTTAGGATTGAATTTCTTTAAAATTCTAAAAATTGTCAAAAGTTGCACATATCATATGTGATATGATACAATAAAGATGCGATACATATTAATGATAATTTCATTTTCCTATGGTATCCTAGCTTGTATTGTACAATGTGAAATAATGGAGTTTTCCCCCCTTTTAGTGGGCACAATTGATTAATTGCTTGGATGTGGGATATTTATGACATTATTCATTGAGATTTTGAATATTCTGAGTCAAATATTCCAAGTTTGTTGTGTCTGCGTGTGTTTGTAGTTTCCTTAATCTAATTTTAGAATCTCTATATGTGAAGGAAGCAGCTTCAGCTGGGGCAAAATTGCTTTGTTTTCCTGAAAACTTCTCTTATGTGGGTGCCAAGGATGGGGATAGTCTTAAGATAGCTGAAACTTTAGATGGACCAATTATGCAAGGGTACCGTTCTCTTGCAAGGTAAGACCATAGAAAACTAAGTCCCCTGCCTTCATCATCTTCTTCTTCTCTCTTTCTCTCTCTCTCTCTCTCTATAAGTTTATTGATCATATATTGTTATATTCATTTCCAATTGAATTTGCTATTAATTGAGTATTGTTATTTTGCCTTCCCAGTTTCCAGTTCAATCTAGAATGTACATCTCACAAGTCATTGTCTCTATTTCATTTTTGTGGTTGATTTAAATCTTTGAATCTTTCCCATTCATTGTACCAAATTTATTTATTTATTTTTTTAAAATTTTGGAAATGGCATCATGGTTGTTGATGAGTCACATTTGAAGTTCTATGATTATCAAGTCTCCTGTAGTTCAATATCTAATTTACATTCAATGCAGGGAATCCAACATTTGGTTGTCTCTTGGAGGCTTCCAAGAAAAAGGATCTGACGATGCACACTTGTGTAATACGCATGTTGTAATTGATGATACTGGGAACATTAGAAGCACATTTCGAAAGATACACTTGTAAGATTTTTACTTGTACCTTATCTTTACATTATTTTTATTAAACATTGATACAGAATTTTATAGTAAGTTTAAAGAAGTGAACAAACTGTGCTCAAGCAAAAGACTAACCCCCCACCCCCCCAAAAAAAAAAAAAAAAATTTGTTTAATGATTTTTTTGCATCTTTATCTTGAGGTAGAAATTCGTTAGTCGTCTTTTATTGGATTTAGCTATGCTTAGCACGTTTAGTTGAAAAACCTGTCAGATTATATCCTAGGTGTGCCCGACATAGAATTTTTAGAAAATGTTTTGAATTTCAAGATACATGCAGCCTCTATCCAACATGCATTGGGCCATATGACCATATCCGATGTGTGCTTCTGGAGATGGTGGTTATGTTGACTTTAGTGAAGATTTCCAAATAGTTGGTGGTAGAAACCTTTTACCGGAGGCAGAGAGTGGGTGCCAGCTCTTGGCTACCCTTATAATCAGTTGAGAAAAAAAAGAATGAAGAAGAGTATCAAAAAGGCAAGAAAAGTAAATGACAATTGCGGCACTTTTACAATTGAAAATAAGTAGCACTAAGAGACAGAGTGGAAACAGGGGCAGGATTGGGAATAGAAGTGAGGAAGTGTGTGCCCTTAGAATGTTCAAGACTTTGTAGAAAGCTTGTGCTTGCACACTGTGTATACATATACATAGATATGCACATATACGTCCATAGAGTATGTGCGTGTGTGTGCAGGTGTCTGGTATTCACAAGCATCAATATGGCATTTTTGTGCCCCGATTAGCATAGCAGTGATTTAATGATGTGATTAAGAATGGCTTTTTGAAGCTTCAAACCAATTAGTATACTACTTAACCTATGAAGATTTGACAATGTTCCCTTTTTTTTTTTTCGGATGAGTTATGTTATTGTTAGTATTCACTTTATTTGAATGCAATTTTTGTGAATTAAATTACCAATTTACTCCAAAGTTATGTTGCTTTGTGCTTTTTAGTTATGGAATTTATTGAATGAAACTGTAAACAAAAAATTTCTTTCTATGTGAAGATTTGATGTGGATGTTCCTGGTGGAATGGTATACAAGGAGAGCAGCTTTACAGAAGCAGGTAAACTTTTAACCTATGCATCTGATATTACAAGTCAAATGAATAATCATCTTGTGTTGCCATATATTGTTGCTTATATTCATTTGATTTTCCATACACTTGTTCGTGATAAATAATAAATATATGAAATTACTCTGTTAAATACTTAAATTCCCTTTTGGCAGTAGTACCTTCTTGTTAAGATGATTGTGAATCCCATGAGGAATTGCAGGAAGTTCAATACTTGTCCTTTCTATCTATAACAGTGTTGTGGCAGATCTGCTAGTTGATCTAGAAACAGTCTTTTTATCCTTCAGTTTTCTTGGGTGGAAAGCACTTATTAGATGTCCTATGATAAGATCCAGCCATCTGAGGATGTGTTCAGCACAGGTTGTAGTAGTAGTAGTAGTACCTTCTTTTTTCTTTTTCCTTTTTTAGGGGTTTGGGGGGGGCTGAGGGGTGGGTGGGGGGAGTGGTGTTGTAATCTGTGTGCTTATATTGTCCTGTACTGCATTTGGTGTTTCCCATATAATAGTTTTGTTAGCTTCAAATGGCTGACATGGTTTTACTTTTTATATGTGAGTATTCGAAATTGGTTTGTTTTTTAGGGAAGGATATCGTTACAATAGACAGCCCTGTGGGACGTTTGGGTGTAACAGTTTGCTATGATTTGAGATTCCCAGAGCTCTATCAGCAGCTAAGGTTTGAACACCAAGCACAGGTACCATTGGATTCCTGAGCTTTGCAGTGCAATGTGGCTATTTAACATCTAATGTTTGCATCTTGGATTACAATCTGCAGGTTTTATTAGTACCTGCCGCTTTCACAAAGATAACTGGTCAGGCGCACTGGGAGATTCTTCTTCGTGCTCGTGCTATTGAAACTCAATGCTATGTATGGAATTCATGTGCACCTTTTTTTACATGGCTCACCTCTCCTTATTTTTGTTGTTGTTATTTTGATGATATACATTGTATATAGAAATGATTTTTAGTAAGGGAAAAAACACCTGCACTGGATATATATATATATATATTTAAATTTTTGGGGGGGGGGGGGGGTTGGCTATTTATTTTGACTCTTTTGGACACCTTTTAAAGCTTCAGTCAGCTATACTACGACACTAATTGAAGGGACCCTCCAACGTTTATGATCGTGTGGACCAATTTTGCAGTATTTTTTCCTGAATAATTAAATAAATAAATTCCCAAATAACGCCAATTAATTTTTTTTTTTTAAAAGTGTAATCATGTACAATACTATCATGATTTTATGACTCTCTAACACAGGCAAGCAATTCTTGTCAATAATTTTATATCCACATTCAGGGTTGTTTGCAACCCACCTCTAAGGGTTTGAGGAACTGTACCCACACTGTTGTGCATGCATCCTTCTTAACTGTCATTGATTTAGTGCTAACCTTGCAGCAATTAATTAGCTAATGTAGACAATGATTTTTATTCCTAATAAAAGAATATGGGCTTTCAATTATCTTAGAAGCATTATAATAAAGTTGGAGATACTGAAGGTACGATTTTAAATTTTTTGAAAACAGTCTTGAAAAAAGCATGAACTAGACCAAGAAAAAAGGCCATAAATTGGTTTTTTTTCAAAATGGCTTCCTCAAAAGCTTTGGAAGTGTATTGCTTCCTGCTTCTGTGGCATGCTTGTTTATACCGTGATTCATCCCTCCAGGCACTTTCTGTAGATATCATTAATGCTGCAAAGGTGTGTACAACGTCTTTTGTTAATAAAATCCCCTCCATAGTGTTTTTATAATAGTCATCCTCCAGCTTGATGGCCCCAGAGTGCTGTTGGTATAATAACTACGGATTGATTGATATCACAAACTTGAAACCTCTGCAAGGACATTTTTTTGCCAGAATTTTTGTTTCTATGTCAAACACCATAACATTCATGTGTTGTGCACCATTTTGGTCTGGATCCCATGTTGCAGCAGATTTTTTATTTTTTATTAATTATTTTATATTTAAGGTTGCTGTCTTGAAGGAGTGAGTCTTCCATGTAACTGTGACACGGTCAGGTGGTGTCACAAGCCAATAGGAGCCAAGCAAACTGAGATTGTAGGACCAAAAAGTACACTGACAATCCCACTTTGCTTGGTTCTCATTGGCTTGTGACACCACCTGGCCATATCACAGTTACATGGAAGTTTTTCTCGTCTTGAAGACCTCATATTTATGTCAGACAGACAGACACTGAGACATCAATGTCCTTCTTACATAGCTTGGATGGCATTCTCGTATCTTTTCCTTTCATTACATGAGTTTCAGGATTTTATCTAAACTAGATGTTCTCTCTTTTTTCCCCTCCCTTATATTTTTAAGGTTTTTACTAGTTTATTTTGTATGCTATCCTGCCTAAGGTTGATTTATTTTTGGGAGTGATGTTGATCAATGCATTATCAGGTCATAGCTGCTGCACAAGCTGGAAAGCATAATGATAAAAGAGAAAGCTACGGAGACAGCTTAATAATTGATCCTTGGGGAACAATAGTCGGTCGACTACCTGGTGAGAACTAGTTCCCCTTGTACAATGTGGTGCTTCATCTGTTATTTGAGCCTCTGCTTGAAACGACAATTATGGAAGCCACAATTGGATAGAAAACATCTCTCTCTCTCTCTCTCTCTCTCATGTGTGTGGGTGTGTGCCCTTCCTCTCTCTGCATTATCTCTAGATGGTTGTGGCTCAATTTGCCAGCTCTGTGAGGGCAAATTTGAGTGCTCAAAATGCCTTGCTCATAGTAGGTGTACTAGCAAAAGCAGCAATAACAATGCCCACATTCACTTCTTCTGTTTTGCTGTTTCAGATCGACTGGCAACAGGCATTGCAGTAGCAGATATCGATTTCTCAATGATTGATTCAGTGAGAGCAAAGATGCCAATTTCCAAGGTAAACTTCATAAAAATGTTTTCAGCTTCTGATATTTTGAGAACTTGAAAATTGAATTCGATGTGACGTTTTAAAGGAGGCTTCATTTCTGCCTCTGGTGGTAAGCCATGGGGACTCTCTCTCTTTCGCTCAATGAATAAAATTAGCCGGAGTTCTTGGGAGCCGTGGGGACCCTCTTTCTCTCTCTCTCATATGCACAAGCACACAAAATCTGTAATGAAGCAGCAAATCTACGTGGATTATGATTATTCATTCTTTTACATGTCTTTTGATACTTGTGGAAATCAAATGAGTTTATTGTGTTTTCCATAGAATTTGAAATGACTCCTTAGTGTATTTGAGAGTATTTAGATGTTTTATTTGTGTGGAAAATGAATATAAGGGCATTTAGGGCATTTGGGGCCACCCACACAAGGTCTCATGGTTCTCATGAGCCTTGGACTTACCTAGTTCATATGGCCATATGGGTCATGGGATCTTATATGGGCCCGGGGTTTACTCAAAAGGGTTTCCTTGTTGTCAAAATAGATAAATAAATAAATAAATTGTCTCATTTGTGTCTTTAGTGATTATGATGATGTCTCATATTAATAACCAACTTATGTGTGTTCTCCCCCCCCCCCCCCCCCCCCCCCCCAAAAAAAAAAAAAAAAAAAAAAAAAAAGAAAAAAAAAGAGGAGAGACACTTGCGTGTCAAAATGCTATTCATGGGACATCCAGAGAGTCCCTATCTTTACTTAATTGTGCTATTCTACTTTGTTATATTTCCCTTTTTAAAATTCATTCACCATTTATGAGGAGTATAGTAGTTTATGTTAATTCATATTTATCTCATGTCATACTCATCAACATTTGACTAACATATAACAGTGCATATTTTATAATAAAATGAGAAAAAAATCGGTTCCATTTTAACAATTACACATGTATATGCTATATGTTACATAGGATTTGTTTGTAAATATTGACCTTCTAGTCATGCGACATCAGTAGTTTCTACATTCTGTTTTAATTAGACCTTTCCTTTAATTGAGTTTAAATAACTGAATGAGAAGATAGGCACTACATTGTGGGAGTGTAAGTTTGCATATCAGAAATGTGCGGCTACATTCTATTTATCTTGTTCGTGCTGGGCTCAGGTTGTTAATTGTTAAACCTTGACTCAGTGTGGAGCCAAGACCTGACTTGGGTCACATATTGCCTGTTTGTTTACTGTTTGGCCTAGCTCATGCCCATACCCATATCAATGTAGGAACATCTGGGTAGTCAGCACTAATGCATGCACGCATGTGTGTGTGTGTGTACATGCATGCGTGTGTGCATGATCATATGCATAGAGTATTTGCTCTTGGTAACATTATAGGAGGTTTTGGGTGGTAAGCTCTGGTTCGTGCACATCATATGCGTAGCTATATGTTTTTTTGTTAAATTGTGTTGCTGCCTTGAATAGAATGGCTTGTTCACGTTTTTATTACAATTTTCTACTCCAGCATCGGAAGCCCTTTGACTTCTGGAAGCCTGCTTCATTATGAATCTGGAAGATGGTGTCCTTCAGTTTCATCTTTTACACACATGGTATGTCAAAGCTTGATTGGATACTACTTTGTTGTATTTCTAAAGAAGG
Organism: Liquidambar formosana; assembly: GCA_039720395.1. Lineage (NCBI taxonomy): Eukaryota > Viridiplantae > Streptophyta > Magnoliopsida > Saxifragales > Altingiaceae > Liquidambar > Liquidambar formosana. The sequence goes on from CM077825.1 coordinate 35,830,868, forward strand.
ATTGTACACTTATTTTTTGTTATGATGTGTATTTGGAATTGCATAAAGATCTACACTCAATCTGTTAAGAGAGTTCTCAATGTCTGTTCGATTGCATGTTTCCATGGTCCTTACAACCTCAAATAATTTAATCTTTTGTTATCAAAAGACAAATTATTCTTCATTTTTCAAATAATTCATGCAAGGGTTCCTTCTAGTGTAATCAAAGGATATACCTTAAAATAAGTTGATGATTAGCAATTATTTGGCCTGTATTTTTTATGAAAGTTGATGCTTTTGCAGACTCACATAAAGATGAACATATGGAATATGATGAAGTCTTCCCCTAGTTCATTTACTGATAATACATTTTTGCATTAATGTTTTGATAAGAAAACTCGATGGAGGAACTACCAATAAGGGTTTCGTACTCTCTCTCAGGTTCTTAAACTTCACACAGTTGGTTCGGTGGCATGTAGCTTCCATTGTTGAAGAAATTTATGTGTGATTTTCAATATTAACCATAAACTGGTTATTTACATTTCTGTTATTGGATGATTTTATAAGAGAAACTAGTGGTTCACTTTACACAATTCCAGATCATTAGGAGTGAAGTAATGTTATGTACTGTAATAAAAGCAGAGGCCTTAGGCCATTATTTACTCTTTTATTTTTTATTGTTTACCTTCTTATTTTTATGAAAAATAGTTCGCATTTGATTTTTTTTCAAAATGATTTATTATTATGACAAAGATAATCTATAAAAACAGAAAGGGGCATTAGTGCATCTTCAGTGTTGTAACGTCATTAGTGGTAAAAGTGACACTGATGCTCTTATGATATGTTACGATTATTATTTTTTTATATTATTTATACCAATCCGTACCCTAGCCTGTACTCTACTCGTTGCTAGCTTCTTGTTATAAAAATTGGGATCAAGATTGTTATCAAAGGTTTTCTCGGCCATTAAGGAGCTTCTCAAACTGTTTCAGCATTATCAGGTATGGGAGGCGCTGAGCAGTAAGCTGAAATGCTTTGTAAGAACCACATTATCAACTTTTATTTAGATCAAAAAAAGGAAAAAAGAACATGGAAAAAACCCTTGGACCTGCATGTATATAACCAATGCACAATCACATTAAAGCCTCAGAAAGGAAAGACACAGAGAATAAAACTAACCATGATTTTTCTGTCGTTGAGTGGCTTTCCAAGATTCTGCATTCAACAATGCAGAAAAAATATCATGTGCTGATGACTAGGAGAATCAACCAAGTTCCCACAAATGAGCCTTCTCTCTTACATCCTTTTTCCAAAGAGAGAAAAGGGAGGGTTAAGCATCAAACTTTAAATTCCTGTGCTTATCCAAGTTGTGATTATCTATAATCTTCCAAGTTTGATTAAAGTTTAAAAATCGTTTCAATATATATATATATATATATATTTTTTTTATGGATGATTGGTATAAATTTATGAAATGTCAATTCGTATAAAAAATACGTACCTGATTAGTGTTTGTCTAAAACACTTATCTTGTAGGTTTATTTTATAAACCTTTGCTTATTTCTTCAGTGTCATTCTACTTCTGGTGGTTTGATATTGTATTATTCCACTTCTGGTGGTTTGATATTTCATTGCTTCACTTCTAGTGGTTTGGTATGTCATTAGTTCACTTCTAGTGGTTTGATATTTCATTCCTCTACTTCTAGTGGTTTGGTATTTCATTAATCCACTTCTGATGGTTTGGTATTATATTATTCCACTTCTGGTGGTTTGGTATATCATTAGTCCACTTTTGGTGGTTTAGTATTGTATTATTCCTTCTGGTGGTTTGGTATGTCATTAGTCCACTTCTGGTGGTTTGGTATTGTATTATTCCACTTTTGGTGGTTTCTATCATAGAATGACATACTTTAAGCTGACACAGTGAAGTTACCAGTCAATCTGAGAGAAGTTGACTAACAACAGTGGTGAAGTTGACAGTCATTTTGAAGTAAAACAATAGCAGATTTTTGTGTGTTCTTCTATGCTAACCAGAGCAAAAATGAAAGTTCACCCATTAATTTTCAACAAAATTTTACCAATATCTAAAGAAGTTGCATGACACATAATAGAGAAATATATTACTCAATTTAATTTAGTCATCATTGACCGTCACTTTATTCAATTAAATTGACACATTATTCATCATTTCTAAAACTTCAGGTTTTGAAATTTGTTTCTTACTTTAAGAAGAGAAATATGAATAATAACCCCTTTCTTTTAATAGAAAATTTCAGGCTTTTATATTTATCTCTTGCTTCTGGAAGAGGATATATGAACAAGAATTTTTCTTATAGAAAATTTTGGGGATTCAAATTTGTTTCTTGCTTCAAGAAGATAACATGTAAATAATAACTTTTCATATAGAAAACTTTTAAGTTTTTAAATCTTTCTCTTACTTCAGGAGGAAAAAATAAATCATCATTCCTTTTATTTATTTATAAAACTTCAAGTTTTATTTTTAAATCTTCTCTTACTTGATGAAGAGAAGATGGATTCCTCCATTCAAGATATATAATTTAGAGTAAAAACTAATCCACAGCCAAATTAGTTAAGAGCGTACCAACTCACCACAACCAAATTGGTTAAGAAAGAAGATGGTGGTAGTATGATATTGCTCACAAAATCCTTGAGCAATTCGTGCTGATAGCGTGTTGTAAAACTAGGAATTTAGAACAAGAGGAAATAGAGAGAACAAGAACAAAAGGAAAAGAGGATAAGAAATTCTCATTCTTTCATTTCATTCATCTTTTTGAATCATCCATATGATATGTATTATATAACATAAGCCTTATATAGGCTTCAAATGAATGTAATATGAAGATAAGATGCACTTGAATAAGTGCTCCACTCATGGAAGTGGAATTAGTGATTCTTGCATTACGGAATGGTGGGACGTCCACTATTATTTACAATAGGATCAAGATTCAAACCCCCAAGCTTCCCCCTATAAAAAAAAGAGAGAAATATCATCTAGGCTACAAGGTTGGTGGTGATTGAGGATTTGGATTTGGTACAGTTGGCTACTTTTACTGCATGGTGCAGTAAACATAGGATCGATGACACGTGGACAAGGAGGAGAAATATAGGACTGTTAGGCGTTGGGCCTCAAATGCATTTCTCGAATTTCAGCCCTCCATTTCTCCCCCTTGCCATGTGTCATCGATCCTATGTTTACTACACCATGCAGTAACTGCACCAAATCCAAATCCAGTGATTGTAATGTCATCTATGATTCTAGGGTTTCTGTTAAATACTAGTTGTTGCCCTAACCGCTTCGTAATCAAGGATAGCACTGTTTCTGTAAGAGATAAAAGAATTATTTGTACACTGAGTCCCATCCCAATTAGGCACCGGTTTTTCTTGTGCTTCAACATGGAAAATAATTGTAATTGAACTAATTGTCAACCAAACTTGACAAATAATGGGACCATGATATCAAATGATGAGTCCTAATCCATTTTTCTCTGGGCAAGATGGCATGAGAACCTAATCTAAGGAATTGTGCAGTTACACCTCTACAAAACCTTACTATGCCAAATCTTCGGAAGGGACTCCTTAGCTTGAAGGTGTCAACTTTGGGTAGTATAACCCTAAACACACTGCTGAAACCTTAAAACCACACTAATCAATCAATCAATCAATCAATCAACCTGATCATCTAAAATGGAGACTGTTTTTGGGAATATCATACAGTCAAATGATTCTTTCAGAACCAACCTCAGTTCTATCAAAGGTTTTCTCGGCCATTCAGGAGCTTCTCAAGCTGTTTCAGCATTATCAGGTATGGGAGGTGCTGAGCAGTAAGCTGAAATGCTTTGTAAGAACCACATTATCAACTTTTATTTAGATTAAAAAGAGGAAAATACCCTTGGACCTGCATGCATATAACCAATGCACAATCACATTAAAGCCTCAGAAAGGAAAGAGAGAGAGAATAAAACTAACCATGATTTTTCTGTTGTTAAGTGACTTTCCAAGATTCTGCATTCAACAATGCAGAAAAAATATCACGTGCTGATGACTAGGAGAATCAACCAAGTTCCCACAAATGAGTCCTTCTCTCTGACATCCTTTTTACAAAGAGAGAAAAGGGAGGGTTAAGCATCAAACTTTAAGTTCATGTGCTTATCCAAGTTGTGATTATCTATAATCTTCAAGTTTGATTGAAGTTTAAACTTATTAATAGTCTTCTATAGTTTGGAGGTGTTGGGCAAGAAACACAATATTGAACCATTCTATAGTTACAGGTTAGTAGGATGAAGACGGGGATTCTAACCTAGGTCCTAGTATGACATCGGGGGACTTTACCGTCCAAGCTAGGAAATATCTTCTTTACTTTCAACATCACTACGAACTCTACAATGACTTATTGCAATATTTTTAACTCATAGCTGGCAAAATCAATCTTCTTAATCAACCAATATATAACAAATCAAGTGTCTGAGAACATATGCCTCTGGATTGGGTTTGGAGTAAATCACGAATCATATCAGTACAAGATGCACCATCCTCTTTCCGACAGATGAAGGCAGTGAGAATCTTCTCTTTCCGGAAAGCAACCAATTTGCATCGCCGTAAATGCATGCCTTTAGCAAAATAATTAACCCTACTTTAAATCAATCTTAATTCCCCCTCAACCTTTTATCCAAAGGGAATCTAACCATAGGAGCCCATTGTTCCATATAAATGAGAATATCCAACGCCATTCACACAAGAACAAACAGACCCCAAGTAAACCATGTTAAAATTTTCTATGAAGACGCCAAGCATTCTAATCATCCTCACCATTGCCATCATATTTTCTGTACCCACCAATGGAATCCGATATACCAGCAATCCCCACCAAGGATCCCCAAAAAATTGCACCTACTCAATTGAGATTGAGACAACATGTGCGCCATCTGCTGAAACAACCGATCCCGTTGGTGTAAGATTCAGTGACCCAGCTGGGAACTTGGTCATAGTGAAGCATCTGAAGAACCCAAAGTTGTTATATGCTCCAAAAGAAGGTTTGGTTTGAAGAGGCAAGGTGGTGCATATGGTGGGTTCGGACATTGTGCCATAGACATGTTTGAGGCCAGTGGAGCATGCATGAGTCAGAAAGTGTGCTCACTGTATCTCAAGAGAATTGGGTCAGATGGATGGAGACCTGGTTGGGTGAAAGTGCTTCATCAACCAGATGGTGGCCAAGCAGTTCCAGTGTCTTATATGTTCTATTTTAGGACATTTGTACCAGCAAATGTGTGGTTTGGATTTGATTACTGTCACTCTAAAGGGGGATTCATTCCACATGTTGCTAGTTTTGGTGAGTAGTAGTTGAATTGTAAGCAGCAAAGACTGATGACATCAAATAATTATATCCTTCAGTGCTTGCTAGTGCACCACTAAAGGGAAAATAGTTATGATGTTTGCTTTCCTTGTAATGATGCAAATACAAGTTTTCCAAACTCTGCTCTTTTTCTTTTTCTTTTTCTTTTTCTTTAGGTCACTAAGTAAAATTAGACCCATGTTGTATGCTCTATAATTTTAAGAGACATAATTGATAAAATTCATATGCATGCCATTAAGCAGGTTACAAGTACAATCCTGCTAATGAGGGGTCGCAATTGACAATGTTGATCATGATTGCAAAAATATAATTTTCTGGTATTAGCAGACAGGAAACCCAACCCAACTAAAGTATAAAAACCAAGTCTATTACAAAAGAATTATGGTATGACTTTCACTTCTTACTCGTCAAAAATTTCGATCACAAAAAAAAAAGGGGAAATGAGAAATGAAAGGGGTATAAAAGAAAAGGCAACCTCAGAAACACAAATTCAAAGTGTAGAACTATACACAGTAGTAATAACTCATCCTACCAAAGCCCAGATCTCTATTGATCATTCCAACAAGAGGTCAAAAGGCTGTTTGCCAAGGGTATCTTTTAGGATTGTGATTTGACCTTCCTTCAGAAGTATATCTTCATCAAGGGCATCTATCTTCTTCTTCAATACATTAATCTGTGAGTTAAGAAGCATATTCTTTTCACTATACTGCTTCACTTCCTCCCACATAAAATCTCTCTCCTCAGAAACTTTAGGCAGTATCCCCCGAATGATTGTCAACTCTTTTGTAGATTCTTGGAGGTTGCTTTGAATCTGGCTGATATTCTCGTCCTTCTTCAGCATCTGTTAGAAAGGAGAAAGAAACTAGTTTTAAAACACGACAAAACATGACCTGCAAACTGAAGTTAAAATTTGCTTCTCCTGAAAAAGCAAATGGAACCTGCTTCCTTTAAAGAATTACCTTAAGACTATGAAATCCCAGAATTCACTAAATTAGACCACAATTGGAAATTTAGTACAACTTAATGTAAAATTATATATTTAACAAGTTAAGTTTTCCTCCTTGGAGTTGCTTCAGGACAGCCATTAGACATTGTTCCTGGTTCAGTTAATAACTATGCCATAGTGGCTTTGTAGATAAAATGCACATTTTAGAGGAAAAATCATACCGCTAACAAGATATAAATATTAAATTTCATCCATTAATCCCTTGTAAACTCAGAGGTCATCATGTCTTTTCTCACATCCATGACCAACATTACTTTTGCCGCCTTCTCCTTGTGGTGCCTTCAACTTGAATTCATTCTGTCCTTGCTGGAGTTGCTGGTATAGTCATGGGTCTTTCATTGCATGTGATGAAACCATACAATTTTCTCTCATTTTACTCCTTTACCCTCACAAAATTGAAATCATTTCTCATTCTATCCTTTGTTGTCTTGCCACTCATGACTCATCCATCTCAACACCCTCCTTTTTATCATGCTCATTTTATGGACATCATTCTTGACTACCCAGCACTTTGTACCATAAATATCTTAGTCTATCTTTTGTTGTTTTGCCACTCATCTGTCTCAACACCCTACTTTTAATATGCTAGTTTTATGGGATGTCTTTCTTGACTACCCTAGCATTTTGTACTGTAAAGCATGACTAACCTTATAGCCATATTCTAAAGTTTTCCTTGAAGGTCACACAGCACTCCTAAAGCATATCTCCATTTCATCCATCCCAATCTAATTCGGTGAAGAAAAAAATCTTCTTCAATCTTACCCTATGGGAGTGTTCAATCCAAGATAACAGCAAGTCACTTTTACACATCTCCCAGCTGATTCTAATATCCTTATTCAACTTCCATTTTATCAAAATTATACTCAACCCGAATCATCCTAAAACATTTTTCATTCTAAAGCATCTCCCTGTAGTTCTAGCTTATAATTCACCTCTGCTTGAGTCTCGTCAACTAATTATGTATTCTTTTTTATAATAATAAAAAAAGAGAGAGAACTGCCATGAGACCTCTTCTAAATATAACAGATAAGTTATACCCAATGCAAAAGGGGGTTAAAAGGAACAAAATAGCCCTTAGTATGTTAATACATACTTACATACAATAGACATACATACATAATATAGACAAAGCAATAACGTAAATGGATATATACATATTAATGTGATAAAACATTAAATTTCCACTTTAGAAAAGACAGTTATATTACAGGATTACCTGAAGTTCTAGATCCTTCAACTTGTGGGTTGCAACGGAAAGGTTGTCTAGTGCATTTTGGACTTCACACCTGAGAATGTCATTACCTCTTACTGCTGTTGCCAGCTCAGCTTGCAGTTGCTCGACTTCCAACTCTTTGGAATATAGCTTTTCTCGTAATAGAGTCGTCAGTAAAGTTTCTGCTTTAAGCTCTGATCTTAAAGTATCCTATATGAGTAAAACCAAACATAAATCTGCTATTAAAGTGAAAGAATAAGGTAAGTTAACAACTTGCTGACCCAATGTAGTTGAAAAAGGCTTTGTTGAGTACAAAGCAAGTTCAATTTGAAAGAACATATTCTAAAGGTGATAACAGTGAAGGACTATATGTGTGTGTGTGTATATATATATATATATTGTTGTTGCCTTAAATGTATCAATTTCCAGATAAATTTAAGCACCAATTTACCTTTGAGGACTGAACATTCAATTGCTCTGATCCATCATCCTCGGTGCACTGTGCCTGAGATTCCAAAGAACTTGGATTGGACTTCTCCTGCAGTAAAGCAGACATAGTCTTCAAACTCCTTGCTAAACTTTCAGTTCCACGCTTGAAACCCTGGACTTTCATGTCAGACTCAACAACAAACTGTCCATCTAAACCACTCTTAATAACCTCTATACCCTGCTTAGAATCTGGAATATGACTTCCCTTCCCTTTGATAAATTCCAGTAACTTTGAACAGAGGCAGGTGCTCTCATTCAGCAAAGATAGCCCTTGATTTTGCAAGCAGCAAATACGGGTCCACAGTTCCTGATCTAGCTTGAAACTTAAGGAACCATCCACTTTTACATTTCCTTTTAGGCGGTTTAATAGGTTAATGTTCTCGTGCCGAAGAGAATCAACTTCAAGCCTATAAGATTCCACCTCCCTTCTCAAAGTCTGTTCTACTCCTGTCAACCTCATGTGCTCCATTTGCAATTTTCCCACATGCTTATCAAACTTCTCTAGAGATTGTTTCTTCCCAACTTCCTCACCAAGGCCTTCTCGCAACCCATCAATTGTCTTCTCTTGCTCAGTGCAGGTTCTCAGCAATCTTGTAATGGATTTACGCAACTCTTTGCACTCCTTCTCCTTTTCTTCATAATTACTTCGGATGCAATCTCGATCTTCTTCTGCCGCTCTATACTTCTCCTGTAACTCAGAGAGATTTTGCCGTAGATCTCGATTCTCCTCTGCAGATTCCTCCACCCTTGTAGTCAGGCCCTTGAGTTTTTGCTCTGAATATGTCATCATGCTTCTGCTCTCCGTTGCCCTTCTCATTAAAAGAAGAGACTTCCCTTTGCAACGAGACATTCTGCTCTGCAAGCTCCCTTACCCGCTCACGAAGCCTGTGCTCTTCTAACTGATACTTCTCAAGCTTAAATGACCAATCATTCGACCTTCTGTCTAATTCCTTCTCTAATCCTGACTGCAACTCATTCTTCTCCTTCTTCAATCTCCGGGTTTGTAAGTCCAATTCTGACCTCACTAATCTGAGTTCTTCTTTGGCAGAAGCCCGCTCAGAAATCCGACATTGTAGAAGGCCTGAAACCTCAAGTGCCAAACTTATCCTCTCCTCATTTAGGTTTCTAATTGTCTGAATCAATCCTGGTACATCGAACCCACTATCTCGAAGAAAGCTTTCCTGCTCAAGCTCTTCAGAAAGAAACATTACCCTTTCCTCAGCTTCCTGCAATTTTCTTCGTATTTCCACATCTACATCCTCTTCAGTTTCAACTGGGTACAAACCCCCACAGTTGTCACCAGGGAAACAATTTTGTTTCCGCAAGCCTGAGAAATCCTCCCCATAACATCCGTTAGTTGTTTCATAAGGTCCATGCAATTGACAACTTTTCTGGGCAACCCCATCTGAATTAGAACTAGAGCATCCATTCAAGGATCCACCATAAATATCTTCAATTGTAATTGGAATATCAGGGTCAAAACCTTTTGAACATGTTTTAGGTAAAACCTGGCACTGGGACAGTCTCTCAATCACATTCTTTGCAAGTCTTCGTGGAGACTCATGCCCAAATCCATGCTCTGTCCAATCTCTATTTGAAAACTGAAGGCGGGTTCCTCCACCTTCTCTAAATGAATGAGACCTTGGTTTCTCTTTAACACCATCCATTGGAGAAGTAGGTGCTGTATACTGAACTCGTGGGGGACGCCTTCCAGCACCATTCCCATTTCCAGTATGATTTATCTGAGAAGAACTATTATTCGGCATGCTTCTTTCCTGCTGCTCTTCTCCATCAATGTAACGGTCCACAATTTTATTTGAGACATTACTAGAGGAAAAGGAAGAGCTTCCTGACAAATCATTGTGAGATCTGTAAGAACCAGCAGAACCAGGCCTCTCAATTTCCTGTGCATTTCGAATACCAGCCACTTCAAATCGTTTTGTGTTGGGATGCCTCTCAGGAGTAAGGGCACGACGTCTAATAAAAGCCACAAGCCCAGTAAAAATAGTCTCAGTGAGCAATACTTTAAATTAAGGGGAATGCAGAAATCAGGTTAATGAGGTTACAAAATAGAATTTAATATCAAATTCATTCTCAAAGATCAACTTATCAAATGCCTTACCGAGAAGAACGATCGGGTCGCTGTGGTAGAACACTGCTAGTGCTACTAGAAGGAGATCTACTTTGATCACTCAAACAAGAAAAATTCCTTTGTCCCGGTCCACCAACATGAAAAGCTGCCGATGAGAGTGAGCGGCTTCTTCTAAGACCTGAACCAGAGCTCTGTCTTTCAGATACTTGTTTCCTAGCTTTAGAAAACAAGCCCTTGGGGCTTCGAAAACTGTTCTCAACCTTGTCACTAGCTTGATTGTTCAATCCATTCCCCAATGGGTTTTCCCAATAAACTTCCTTATCTGTTGATGAAGGAGGAACTGGATTGTTGTTTCCACTGCTAGACGCAGAAGATCTGAAAAAGAATAGCTTCTTCATCTGTGAATCTTCAACCAGAATTGTTGACGGTTGCTCATAAAAATTTCTGATCTTCAATCCTGATCTTTGATGTCAACCGCTATAGAGGAAGAGGTCTCATTGAACCTGATGGAAAGAATAACAAGAACAAATAGGAAAATGAATACCCACAGTAACATCATTGAGAATGTTGGGGACAGTAGAAATCCAAATGAAAGGGAAAAAATAACTATGCAGATGATAAAAATGAGAGAAACCTGAAGAACTGGAAAATAAGTAAACCCTAAACCATAAAAATAAAAAAAATAATAAACAGATACACTGATTATTTTGGCTAAAATCAGAAAGCCCAAATCAAGAAAGGAAAAATCAGAGATTAATCTTTTCCTAGCATAAATCTAAAATTTAAAAGCTTAGTATCAAAACCAAAAAACATTATCTTTCTCATCAATTAATTCAAAAAATGAAAAACACAAATGAGAAAATAATATTGGAACTTAAGGATTAATATCTAAAGCGGTTATGCGCAAAAATTGAAAACAAAAACAAAAACAAGAACAAAAAACTGAAATAGCTCTCTTTAATTTAATAACTAAAACCCATAAGAATAAAAGAACAGAAGCTAACTCAAAAACCAGAAAACACGTATATAGAAAGAAATTACAAAGCTCCATCCAAACCCCACATCCCCTATAGGATTTTCAGCATTTATCATGCTTATTACAAGTTCAATGCTAAAAAATAATAATAATAAACATAACAACACAGATAAATGAAACAAACCAATTTCAAGACAAAATTCAAACCTTTTTTCTTTCCCAGAGAAAATTTTTGAAGCAAATCTGAACACCGTAAGTAACAGAGCACCAACAAATGAGATTATCTCTGCACCCAAAAAATAAAAACATGAATTCAAGACAAATTAAGTGGAAGATTTTTATATTAAAAAAAAAAAAATCATGGGTTTCAGGGTCTTGATGGCTTTAACACCACCTACCCAATAATTAAATTAATTAATTGATTAAAATAAATTTTAAAAAAAAAAAAAAATAGTCGGGATAGTTTAAAGAGAAGAAACTAGTGAGAAGGAAGTACAGTATAGATTTCAGCAACTTTCATGTTTGTTGCAGAAATCAAGAAAAACCCACAAAAAGTAATCAAATGGAACGCAAAGTGTGTCAGAGGTTCCTGATTCGATCTTAATATACAAAATATTTTATTGAAATTATGTAAATTTTAATATACAGACTATTCGAGGAAACAAAAAACCCTTCGTTTGGTTGCCGAGAAAACTGGGGGAGAGAGAAAGAGATTATTTTCTTTTCTTTGCTTTGGTTTTCAAAAAAATGAAAATTACGACTCTGCTGAGCCAAATGGAAGTACTAGGCTTACTTGAGTCGCGTCGTCGTTTACATTTTCGGAGCAACCAAACAGAAAAAATTGAAAACTTCAATTCATTTACAAGAATTTCCCACTATATAATACATTCATTTTACTTAAATAAATTCCTAAAATAAGAAACTACTAATCACGTAAAAGTATGCTCCGTTTGTTTTCCGAGAAACAGTAGGAAACAAAAAGGACAATTTAAAATCTAACCACTCCCAATAAAAAATCGACCGGTCAAGAGATTTCAACTTTCCGTTCCTTTTCTTGCACTTTCTCGGAAACCAAACGGAAACGTTAAAGAAAAAGAGTAAAAGAGCGCGAGACATACGAATTTCCCCACACTACTCTCTTTCTTCCTTCTACAACCAATCCAAACAAAGTAACACGAGAAAATTCAAGAAAATGAAGAAGGAAAAACCATAAACCTAACACCGATTTTGAAATTCTTCTGATTATTTATATGATAATTTGTTTTTCTTTTGGGAAAATTAAAGAAAAGGAATCTAATGTAGAGATTACCATGCCGGTGAGAGAGATTTTCTCAGGAATTCAAAATTCAAATACTCCAACAGAGAATTCCGAATTTCCCGGAAACTAATATTCTTCACACTTTACTTATACAAAAATAAATAATTATATATATATATATATAGATAGAGAGAGAGAGAGAGAGAGAGAGAGAGAGAGGATCTTACTAGTAAAATACCAAAAATGACGGCGTCAGAGGCCGGCGACTGTAACGGTGCAATCTGGGGAGTTTCGATTAACGGTGACGGCGGAAGTTGTAACGGCGATTATGGGAGGCAGCAGGACTTCGTCTGAGACGATTTTGAGTGGGAAATTATTACCGAAAAATTCAAGAGAGAGAGACAATCAGAAAGAAGTTAGGAGAGAGAAAGCCAACGAGACCTTTCTCTCTCTCGCTCATTACTAGTAATACTACACTGTTGCAGGAGAATGAATGAGGGGTAGTTTCGTCCGAAAATTTAATTTTTAAAATTTCGATGCCGCGGATGTTTTCAAGGCGGTAGGGTCCCCGTACGGTGGGGGAGCGGAGATAAGAGCGGAATCAGGACGCGCTCGAGTACAGTGAAACTTTAGAAGTTGGTCAGAGTACTTTTTGACTTTGGAGGGTTTGACGACTGGTGTATTGACACGTGGAAGGTTGACAGCTTCACGCGATGTGATCAGTGCTATTAATACACTGCGTCTTATCAAATGATTGAAATCTGACGATTTTGCTTTCTCTGTTTTTCCACAAAAATAACCGGCCGCCGAATTTGTTAAGGGCGTGTTTGACCAATGATATTTACAGGATCAATTTTTTGAGCCTCTACTTTGAGTTTCCACCTTCCTTCGCGTTTTCCTTTTTTTTTTTTCTTTTTTTAATTTTCATACAAGATAATGAATTTATGCTGTAATGTAAAATATTAGAAGTCATTTAATTCTCATTTGAACAATTAAACAAGTGCTAAAAATATAAGAGAAGTTACTGTCAACACTAAGGTGTAAGTTGGTTTAGGTAAACCTTAGGTTTGGATCAAGACTAGACCAATTTGAATAATTTGGTCCAATCCAAACAATATGTGGCGTAGTTCCAGGTTAAAATTTATAAAAACCGATCAATTTGGTCTTGTCCATGGTTTACAAGATTTCAAAATTGGATCAGACCGAATTTTTGAAAACCGAAATATATATATATATATATATATATATATATGAGATAATATATAAAATATATATATGCTAATATTAATATATTATACTTCATATATAAGTATTATTTAATGAATAATACTTATTAATGAATTCTTATTTTTTGCCAAAAAAGAAGAAGAAAAATAACAAAAAACTAAGAATTAGACCAAATCGAACCGTTTTTTCTTGATTCGGTCTCATTCGATTCTATGCCAAATTCGACTTCAATTATGATTCATTATCTAATAACCAAATTAGTTCGATCCAATCCTGTTTTCTCTTTGACCCGTATTGGCCCAGACCAAATTGCACTCATATTCAAAACTCTTTTCTAGATGTATTGACGAGATCTCCTCCAATAATAAAGAGATATATTACACAAATTTTTAGATGTGCCATTCACTTGAGTAATAGATAGAGGATCCTTTAAAAATGTAGGATACAAAATTTCACAAAAAAATCCTCATGTACTTTGCTCACATATGCTTATCAGAGTTTGATACTTCCTAATGAATAGTGTTTAACTTGAATGTTTGGACCACTTTAATTGATTCATATAGGTTGATAGGTTCATTTAAACATATATTTTTTTTATTAGAATTTTGTATCATAAAATTGATAATATGGTACACGTCTTGAATTATACCTTCAGAGTAACAGAAAAATCGGAGAACTTGTAGGAAGTAAAACAAATCTAATCCTTCGGCCCAACCTAACACTAGTCTTGTGGTAATTTTATTGGGTTTAATGAGGACAAAACAAAACCACAAAGCATGTGAAGCATAATTAGCAAAGCCAAAATTGTTTAAAAATTCCTTCCCTATAGTACACGCCTATAAGCCAATTGGCCGGCTCCCCTGCAACTTCAAGATTAAGTAAGCCTTGACACCGCCTCGATTTAAGGAGCCAAGAGGATCACGAAACGGCATCTTTCTTTTGTTCTTTAGAATTAAAATAGGGAAGGCCTTTTGTGTCCTAGTAGCTCCTCTCACCTAAATAGAGGTTTTGATTTCGTATATGCATGAATGCATATGTAGGTGTTTGAATTGTAATATTTGGCAAAATGGGATTAAAAAAAAAAATAACGCAAATGCCAATATTGCATGCAAATCCGATCTCTAAAACACTTGTCTCTTGATATCTATGAAAACATCCTTCATTAGTTGGGTTTGGATCACCTTAGAGCACCCATCTATGACTAATTTGAGATCTTAAAAATGGAAATGCTAATAAAAAGTTAGGGAGAACTTAAGATTGGTCAGGCTACAAGTAAAATATTTACAATTAGTAGTCATTTGTAGTTAAGTCAGTAGTTGTTTACTAAGGAAGTTAGTAGTAATTTGTATTAAACTATAGTTATTTTCCCTTAGCCCGACGTCCAATCTAAAATATTCCCTCTAAAAATTAGGGCCCATTTGATCATTCAAATTAAAAGACGGTGTAATTTACATAATATCATCTTGAATAAAAAAATTTAAGAGAATGTTGGTCGATTGTCATCACAACAGAAAGTAAAAGCTTTATAATAGAGACACTTCATGAATTTCTATAATATATCATCATGGTGATGAATCCAACTTTTTAGAAGGATATTTTGATCATTTAATGTCAAGCTAGTTAACATTTTGCTTCAAATAGTCCATCTTACTGTAAAGGTTTTTTATTTTTGATCATATCAATTAAAATTTGAATCCATATTGTCGTTGATTCCATTATGGTCACAAATTTCCACTCAATCTAATTGTGATTATTGAGTAGTACTTCAAAAGATATAGTACAATTTTTAAAAATTTTTTTTTCCAAATGAAAAAGGATTGGGGATTAAAAAAAAAAGAATAAAAAGAATAAATGCCTAAACCATGGGTTGTGGGCCTAGGGGCCATCCTTTTCAAAGTAGTTTGTGTGTCTTTTTATGTACATCATGATGCACTTAGCAACCATCAATCCATTAATTTTGTAGCTTTTCCATATTACAGGTGAGTGCTTTTAAATGATGAGCATGAGCTCTGGGATTCATATTCTTTCTCAATATAAGAGGTCCACAATAATGATTAAGATTCAAATTAACCCAAAAGTAAATGGAAATATCAAATTTAACCCAAAATAGTAAAGGGTAATTGTGTAAAGTTTAGCTTAAAAATAAAGGTGTTTTTAACAATCAATATGTAAAACTCATCATTACCCTTAACTCCTCTTAATATCAATAAATGGGTATCAATGTTTTTCACAAAACTTAAAATTTCACTATGCTACCTTCGTCGGCCACCTAAACTTTGTAAAAATGGAGGTTTCAAAGCCGTACTTTTCGCAAACATTGTTCTAGAATAGCAGTATAAGTATGGCATGGGCGGGGAGGGGTCAGGCGTTCAATTCTTATCATTTAGAAACTATTTTTCTTTATTCAATTTAGTCATAAGGCAAATATGCATTGCCACACTTCTCAAGGCTTTATGAAATGGAGATTTTTTTCCCCCTAAAAACATCATTTGGATATTCAATCCCCATCAACAATAGGCCATATCTAGTAAAAAAATTTATATGCATCACTTCCACAACATGATTAACGGCTTTTGACATGACAACAATCATCTGGAATAACTGCCTGATAACTCCATCTTGACCATTTCCCTAAGAAAATATTAAAGGTATAGTAGATTCGCGTGATAAAATGGTAATGATAAGAAGAAAAAGAGTAACTAAGCTCATCTGTGGAAATCTTCTTTCTTACCTTTATTTGTAAAATTTCATTATGTTTTGCACGCTGGAAAGGCTCATGTTTCCCTAGTAAAGAATTCATATCTCTGTTATCTGTTGAAATGGCCTCAAAAGGCAAGCTTTCAGATGATCAAAAGCTCAAAGCCCTTGTCCCAATTATTTCATATTTTCAGGCTAGCTACCTGAAAGTTGAAACTTTATAATGCCTTGGGAAAAAAGATAGGTTGAGTTTGACTTTACTTTATTGTCTTCTCTTTCTGTTCTTCTTCATTTTTTTTTTCTTTATAAATAAAGATAAATTAATTAAACCATATACCTGTACACCCATTTTCTAATGACCTTCAATCATGTCCTCTCTCCTGAGTAGTCAGCCCCCTTTAAACTCTAGTCACACAAAATCTTGGTTCAATGGGGCAATAAGGCATTCACTGCGGCAAAGTACTACTTCACTAGCTTCAACTAAGATTCACACGACTACTACAGAGTGCAAATGAGTTGAGCTAAGTTCAGTATTGGGTTATTTAAGCTTAGATGATTATTACAAAGTCCAAATGAGTTGAGCTAAGCTAAGTGTTGGGTTATTTAGCTTAGATTATTAAATCTACTACAAAGTGCAAATGAGTCGAGCTAAGTTGAGTATTGAGTTGTTTAAGCTTAGGTCGATTAACACGAACAAAGCATAAGGGAGGTACGAACTTGACCTAAGCTCAGCTAGCATAGCATAAGTGGGCTGAGAACTTGGCTAAGGCTATAACCAACATTTTTCAGGATTATTTGGATGTGTTTAGTTGAGCTTGAGCTGCTCACTGGTTTAAACCAAGCCACTTGGTTTAAATTAAAGCCCCCTTAGCATGGTGATAAATGTTATCATTTGAGTTTCGATCAATAAGGGTGTGCCTATTCCCACACCCTTTTATTCTAAAGCATATCTTTTAATTAATGGTTTTTTGTTAAACGACACATTGTATTAATGGAATGATGTAAATCAGTAAAAAAATGTTATTAATCTTTAAAAGGGTGTGGATTTGCAAAAAAAAATGTGTGGAAATATGTCAACCCTTTGAATAATACTCAATATATTTTTTTTGGTGAATAATACTCAATATATGAGTGGTCTTTTTGTTTCTTTTACTAAAATTAACTGAAATAAATAAATAATAAAAAATCCTACTATCATAAGAAAATATAATGTAAGTGAGATATATATAAGGATCAATTCAATAAATATATGGGTATGAGCTCAGGTTGAAGTCAGCCCATCGAAAATGGCAAAAAAGAAATGTAAAATCCGATGAAAATGATGATTTTGTAATGGGAGATACCTAAATTGGATTTTTTTTTTTTTTTTTTTTTTAGATTTTTAGTTTTGCTGTTTCATTGTTGTTCACAATCTACTGTGGAGAGAATTGAATGAGCCTAATTAATATGATTCATTTTAAGTGATATGATATGTTTTTAATCACTGAAAATTAAAAATGTTATAACATCGATGATAAATTATTGATCACATTTGGTTATTTTATTTGGATGTGCTTGTAGCATACCGATTTCATATAGGTTTCGTATAAAATTATAAAATGTTGGCATAAAAAGTGAACCTATATATATATATATATATATATGTTGATTCAGCATATATATTGCAAAGTTAATATATATTGCATGCAGTGTTAGAGTTTGAAAACTCATCTTGTATTAATATTTATCACTAAGAAAATTTTCATTAGTATTCATGGTGATGCAAAGATTAGATTAAGGAGTTCCACTAACAGGTAAATTGTAATACCCGTGTCGTTAAATTAGTTGAATTTCATGATTAATTGATGTTTTGTCGAGTATTGTTTTGTATGTACTTAGTTTTTAAATGCATTTTGAGTATTCTGTCTAATTCAGTTGACTTAATTAAGGCCTTCAATTAACTGAATTAGACAGAAGCTAAAGTCTCAATTCTAGAACTTTGAATCGATTGAATACGTAATTGAGTCGACTGAATTGTCAATTAAGTCGACTAAATTGGCAGTTTAGTCTACTAAATTGGACAGCACCTTATGTTTCAACTTTAAGGGGGAAAGGACGCATGTGCCATTTTCTCCTTTTAAAACCTCCAAACATGAACTGCAAACACCTCCATTTCAGCCATTTCTCATCCCAACTTCTAGAGAGAGAGAGAGAGGAGAGAGAAGGGAGTGTTTGAAGAAAGAAAAATGGGTTTTTGGCTTGCATGTTGGGGGGGTTTTTGAGCTTCTTACCTCATCTTGATGCTTGGGGAAGCATTCTAAGGACTGGATCCGTCTTCTTCAATATGCTTTGTATTGATTGAAGCTTGGTTCTTGGAGCTGGGAGCTTGTTCTTACATCCTAAGCTAGGCTTTCACCCTCCCAACACATTTTCTCTACGTTTGGTGCAATATATTTGAGGTATATGTAACTTTCATGGGTTTTAACCTTAGGAATGATAATAGGTTAGAATATAAATGCATATATATTAAATAAAAAGGTATATTTGTGATATTTATGATTATACATGATTTTTTGGTATATTTTCTTATGTATCTTGTAATGCATGTACTTGGAGGTCCAGTTTACATAACCCTATATTAGATATAATACATTTGGGAGTATGTGCAAGGGTTGTTATATATGTTATATTTTTGTTTATTCTGAATGCACATGCTATGTAAACTGTTGTTGATCTATATTTTACATGTTTTACATAGCCCAACATGTTACATAATTAAGAAATAATTATATATTGTTGATTTCTCGATATATTGACATGCATTGGGATTTATATGCATATCCATGGCATCATTTGCATAAAATGCATGAAATAGAACTAATTAAATACTTGATAAAAGTATATTAAAAAGGTCATTGGATTTGAACTACTAGCGCTCAAGCGACTTAGTGGTGTTTGCTATTCCTTTGGTTACTTTCTGCTTCCAGGTAAAAACTATTGTTTCCCAAATCAGAAGTTACTTTTCGATTCCAGGTAGGAACGTGAAGACTCTTGTGGGAGTGGTTAGTAATTATGGAATATGTTAAATGGACATGAGTCGCATTGCATTCATGACATTACATGTGCTTTAATTATATTTTAAGCATGATTTAAATTGGTATATTATCATGCTTTGATTATTTTTATATAAAATTTATATCTACTGAGTTTTATACTCACCCATATTTTTAATAAAACCTTTTCAGATGAGTATATAGCTGGGGAGATATCACCTTGAGGTGATTGGCTAGGATTAGCAAGGACTTTTATGCTAATTTGTTCTCTAGACAATATTTATGAATTTGGAGAATTTTAATATTATGGATGTATTAATCAAATACTTTGTATTCGGTCAATGGGCAATGGATATGTATTAACTAATGGATATTTGTAATATTTTAATTTTCCTAGGTCTCTTTATTTGGTTTATTTAGCATCTGATGATACCATAATTGGATGGCAAGAAACTTTCATGATTATTTTATAGGTTTTAGCATGGTATGTCTCATTTACGAACGTGTCATGCCGAAATTTTCATTGAAATAATGATTTTGTAACACGTATCATCCACATGCTTCCAAATGATTTTCTCTAATTAAACTAGATTTATTATAATTGATCATGGCTTATGTATTTGGGTCGTGACATAAATTTGATTTTACCAATATTTGTATCCTTATGTTAGAATGAAAGTGCTTTGACACATATTAATATATAATCCCTTTTAGATGTGAGTATTCTCTTTTGATTTTTCTCAAAGTTGTGGATTATGGGCTACTAGTATCATTAACTCTCCATTCGATGGATCATGTTTGAGTGTATAAGTAACATATTATTTTTACGCTAATTCATGTTTTCTTAAAATATGCACATATTTTTATAAGAGTTTTATTGGCTTAATGTTATTCTTTATTTAAAAAAGAAAATGTTGAATTTTAATACATATGCTCTTTTTTTTTTTTTTTTTTAAACGGTGGAACCATCCCACAACAGAGCCCTTTAGACTGACCCATGGAACCTAAACCCCTGGGGAACTAGCGCAGTAACCCACCACCATGGCCCCCCACTTAAATCTTAAATTGTCCTAGTGGGGAATCAAACCTGAAACCGTGCACCTAAATAATACATGTGCTCTTTGAATGAAATCATATGATATTTGAGATTATATTTTAAACATGATTACATGTTAGCCTATTCCATAAAATTAAAATGAAAATAAAATAATTTTAATGTGAGGATTGTCATAGAACAATCATGATTGTTGCATATTATCAACTTTATTTAATGTGGGGGTTCTATTGAACAATGTTCATTTTACATGGAATTTTACAAAAATTGTTTTAATGTTGGGATGATTATTTGATGATGCATTTTGTAGTATACTGTAAATCATTTCTATGTGAGATTATTATTTTGTTTACAGTGGTTCAATATGAATGCAAATTGTTTGGATATCATGTCCTAATTTGGTAATTGAACATTTTTAGAAGGTAAATTGTGGAGTTGCACAATTTAAAAGCATGACAGTGAGTTTATAAAAATAAGATGATGATATATTGTATATTTGATAGCATGAGAAATTGCTTTAATGGTATTTTTAACATGTGGCATAGAAGTTAGAAAATTTATTGGAAATGTTAGTCAACAATTTTGCATCATGTTAGTGTTTTCTTTTTCTCATAAAAATGAAGATAATAAAATAAAAATATTTCATAAATATGAATGTGAATTATATTGATGTTATTATATTTGTATGGTGAGACTATTTTATAAATTGTTGACGTGAATCTTAATAAGGTCAATGATATAAATTTATGATTATTCTATACTTATGTTTATATTTTATTATTCAGATATAATCATCTGTTTAATCTGTGTTTGAGATGATAGAAGTGAAAGAATGTACATTGTTGGGATTTGGACCATACATGTAAAGCACATGCATATTTGAGTTGCACAATATGGTGTGTAAAATATAGTTAGATGCCATGTTAAAAATAAAAATAAAAATGAGGTATTATAAAATTGATATAACTCTTATTAAATGATTGCCTCAGGATTAACGCATATGCTAAATCCAAATTATCGAAGGGAATAGGACTGAAGCTTATAAAATTAGTCATTGTAGTGGACACACAACTTCTATGATTGGAGATCCCATGAAGGGGGTTCAATGGGTAAGAACAAAGTTGTAGGATGACTAGGTGGAGCACTAATATATTTTGAAGGGTATTCTTTGGTCCCATGCCATGATGATAGTGCTCAAAATTTTGATGGTTTAGGAAGAACTTAGTTTTGAACGAGTCCACGACAAGAATTCTACGGGGTATTGATCACATATCACCCTTGGAGGTCTCACCTAAGTAAGTATAGTAGTTCGGTCGCTACTGTGGAAAAATACTATTCCCAAAAAATACTCATGATACAAGATATGAGCACATGATCCTTAAAGCGCCAATCAGACCAGAACCAAATGAATTACTCATACTCTGTGTGTGGTAAGTAGAAGTTTGAGTTCAAGGACCTAATTTAAGACTAGTTCACTACGGTTCCTTCAAACGGAAATTTGCTAATGCTAATTAAGTGTAGATTCAAACTCGGAAGGTATTTGAACCCATTGCATAGTAAAAATGCTCCATATATATATTATTTTAATTTTAAATCATGTGGAGGATTGTTGTAAATATATTTGATTTAAAATTAATTTAATTAATTTTTTGTTATTTATAGTCTTTATTTCAATTTATTCTATTTGGTTAATGTAGTTATAACTTACATATGACCTTTTATTTATCTCATTTATATTTCTTTATGGTGGTGACTAAGTGGGTAAAGGTAACTCTCACACCACTACTTTACCATACAATTATTATTGGGTTTGTGCATTATATATATATATATATATATATATATATATATATATATATCAGCACCATGCATTGGGGGTTGTGTACCCCTTGCATTGGTCCTACGTACCTCATATCCCACAATGCACAAAGTACAATCCCCAATGTAGGTGTTGATATAAGTTATGTTAGCATGTGCTTACCTGATCAGCATCCTATATATATATATATATGTTATGTGTGGAAATAAAGAGGTATGGAGAAAAGTTTGTAAAAGCTGAAATTTACAGCACCTATATCTCTGTGTTTGTTATATATTTTTAAGTTCTTTTCATACTCCCTTCGTTTCAAATTGACTGTCCCCTTTGAAAAAACACACTTTTTAAGGAAATCTTATTAAATGCTTTCACATTAATGCATATGTTTTAAAATTATAATTTTGCCCTCAAGGGTGCAAAACATTAGAAAAAAAGAGAATACCTTTTTAAGGGCATTTTAGGAAATGAATAAAAAAGAACCAATGACTTTTGAAATGTGACAATAATTTTGAAGCATCCCAAAAAGGAAAGTAGGCTACTTATTTAGGAATGGATGGAGTATATTTTTGAATTATAATTTGTATATTTGGAGTATATGGGCGATTCGAGATTCGTGAGAAGTCTTAGCTGCACACAAGGCTATTTAGAGGATTATTGTATCATGGGAGAGAAACATTATGCAAACTCAATGCAAACAGGGACGTATTTTCTCTAAGGATAATGCTTCACAGTGTGCCTTGATCGAAATTTCAGGTTATTCTAAACTATATTTCTTATAATATTATTATTGTTAATTATTATTAATTACATTCATATTCATGTTTATTGTGTTATACTTGAATTGATAGAAATTCATAACAATATTTCCTACAATATACAATGATGTGGTAGTATGATCTCTTGTTTTTGTAGCATTCTACCAATTTGATTGTTTTGGAGTTTGAATTGCATTGGAGAGCAGACTGATGGTATGGTGTGGTAGCGGAGGTTGGCTTGGGCATAATTTTAAAATCACATTTTTCGTTAATGGTGGAAGAGGTAAAAACATTTTTCGAACTAGAGGGGTGCAAATTTTTTCTTTTCTTTGGGGGTAGAATTTGAGAGCTATGAACTGTTTTCGGGAAAAGGTTGAGTGGATCAAATTGTAGTTCCCCTTAATTCTAAGCTCTAGGGTAATAGTTCTTTAGACTTCTGAAATCAGTGGAAGTGAAATCCCTGGAAGTGAGGCTCAAGGGTGAAAGATTCCTTTGTGAAATGCCTCTGATTTCATATGGAGGTTTCTTTTTACGTTTCTTTCCATTTTGTTAAGCGGTCACCACCACCTCTTTTCTTCTCCAAATATTTCCAGCCCCTCTATTTTTCTACCCATATTTTTCTCTCTAGAACCATCTTCCTTCTCCTTCATCTTTATTTCTTACTTTCCCGTTTCTAGATTTCTCATCTCTCCCATCTCTATTTCTCCAGAAGCATCACCTCTTCACCGTTATTGATGGAGATGAAGTTTCCTAAAAGCTTCCTAGTCAGTGAACAATCTTATTCCTAAAGATGTGAGGTGTGGGTAATATGTGATGTGGTAGAATTAATTAGCACGAGTGATATAGTTTATTAATGTGTTGGTAGTATTAATAAAAATTATATTTTATTTGTGGTTTCGTTTCGTTTCGTTCTACTCAACACATCTAATCTAACTTTCCTATAATAAAAGAGAATAAGGCTGTTTACGGTAGAAACACTGTTCATCTATAGTAAAATGACTGTTTTGCCTTGGTTTATTATGGGTATTGCAATGATACCAAGTTGGTAGTCCGTTTGTATCATGTTGATAGTTAGTTTGTAGCAAATTGACAAGCAAGAGGCCAAGCTTGTTTACTGTATATGCACTATTCAACTACAGTAAAATGATGCATTTGCCCTTTTTTCCACCTATGCTTTTTCCTAAAAGGGTATTATAGGTATTGCAGTGATACTAAGTTGGTAGTCAATTTGTATCATGTTGATAGTCAGTTTGTAGCAAGTTGACAAGCAATTATGCTCTGATGCAGTGTTAATCTACAGTATAATCATGAATTTGTCCATTTTTTTCCACATATTTACTTTTTTTTAAGGACATTATAGGTATTACAGTAATACCAAGTTGGTAGCCAATATGTATCATGTTGATAGTCAGTTTGTAACAAGTTGATAAGTAATAATGTAATATATAATATTATTTTTGAAAGCTTTTAAGCACGTGCGTAGCACGTTCATCATCCTAGTTTAACCCCCAAAAAAATAAAAATAAAAATAAAAATACATAAACTTTGGTTTCAAACGCCAAACAACTCTTCTTTTTCCGGAGAAGGAAGAACCTTGGATGCGGCAGGGGCAACCCAAAGGAGCGGTGTTCTAAAACTCCTCATCTTCAAATCCTCGCAACCCCGCGTTATACTGTTATCTTCCAAGCAAAAGATACCTAAATTGCCTCCCCCACATGGGTAGTGTCCGTAGTGAACAAATTCAAAGAAGCAGTCCGTGAAGTAAATAGAATTCGGTATCAATTTCAGGAATTGACGAGCTGAGAAAGAAAAAGAATTGGACTTCTCACCCAAGAAGATGGCGCCGTCGCCCAGACATTTTATGCGTTCCAACTTTTTCTCAGCATAATCAATCTTCTGGGATAAAATCCTAGGGTTTTGTAGGGGGGCAGCATGTCGATGAGGGAATCATCCTCTGGGATAAAACGAGCACTGCGATTATCATCATTGGGATCTCTGTCGATGAAGTTGCTGTCCTTGTCAACAACAAATTGAGCACAATGCCTGTTAACGAGCAGAATATCATTATCGACCTCCACCAAATACTGTTGCACAAAGAACCCATCTTTCACAACCCCATATGCATCTCTTCCTGGGAGAATAGTCGTCCTCTTTGGGGGCCTTGGATGCCTCCGTGACCAAAAAGGCTATAAAACAATTTGTCCCTTTTGGAATATACGAATTGAGAGAAGGTCGGCCCTGGACCATCCAAGGCAGTCCACGCCATATCTGTTCCTGGTCTCCAGAACTCAAATTTGCTTATATGTCGACCGTACTCAGCCATCACTACGCACTCCTCCTGATCGGATGATGATGGATCAGTCGACAGTGCAAGGCATTTTATAACGAAGTCACTCAATATAAAAGGGGTGGCGGTGTAACCACCATAATCATTACCGGGTCAGATATCGCCATGAGACATTATGAAATACTCAAGAACGTCGGATTCGGAATCAGAGTCGGATAGGCCTACGGATCCTAGATTGACATTGGAGCCTCTTACAATGGGAAGGGTCACAATCGACGAAGTTGGATGAGACGTGGACTGCCGTGGTGCGGCTTATGAAGCCCAACCATCCACGAGTGGACCCAATGCATAGTGTGCTGTTGGGTACTTGAAGGCCCTTCTTCCTGTTAATCTTCACCATTTGTCTGTCTAAAAGGCTGTAAAAGCAATCGACCTTCTCGTCGATAGCGATGTTGTGCACCGGAGGGAGCATCAACCACGAAGACGATGAGTGAAGACCACCAGATGACGACAACACCACCGGCGACGTCATCTTATTTAGTGCAGCAACACAAGAAGAAGAAACAGAAACAGAACAACGCACATACCTTCCTAATCTTCTAAACGACTGTCCATATAGCAACATCGAAGAGGAAGACGACCGCAACCGGTTGTTCCTTATGCAAACAAGTCCGACGGTGGGGTTGGGCTTCCCTAGAATTGTCGGCAACAAAGTTCCGTCATCAAGTTCGCCATCACCGCTCCCCAGCCCAAGGTCAAAGTGTTTCAAGTTTCAACTACTCCTACTCAAATCTGAGCCACAGGGGTAGCCAAGGTCCTAGACTCCAGTCTCCAGAGTCTCCAGAGTCTTCAGCTATTCAGATTTTCTTAGCGAAAAAAGAAAAAGAAAAAAGAAGTCTATTCAGATCTAAGCTACACTTTAACGGCAAATTCTACGGTACCCCAGCAAAATTTGGGGTACCATACCCGAAACACAAGAGGACCGTTAGATCCACATGGAATAGATCTCAGCCGTCCAACATTTTTGAAGCACATAAACTAGCTACTTGTTTGGTAACCGGTTACCAAACTCTGCAAAATGACCTAAGTGACCTTTGCATCTGGCTACTCTTTCGCTTTCGCTTTCGCCCTTGCTCTCTCGAATCACAATCGCTCTGTTCTCCCAGAGCATTCATGCGTCAATCACCACATACGAACCCCGCCATCGCCGTCGCTGTCGACCAAGGCCGCCCTCACCATTGCTGCGAATCTCCGTTGCTGCCGTCTTCCCGTTAGTGCCTTCATTCCCGTCACTGCCTTCATCATCTCCATAGCAAGGTGAGTACGTTAAGTATTTTGTGGGTTTTTCTTCGGTTTGTTTCTATTTTCAATGAAATTTCTCTTCGTACTCATGTCCTTTAAGTGTGTCAAGTCGTTGGGTTTTATTTTAGGATTTCATTTTTAGGGTTTCAGGAATTGGGATTCAATTGTAGTGTTTGTCATCTATGGTTTTAAGGTTTGGGTGTTATGGTGCTGGGTTGTGTTGCGGTGCTTCTTGTGCTGGGTTGTGGTAGAGCTAACCCTTACTTCAAAATCAATTTTTGAATCGAATTTTTTTTTTTCGCGTTGCTTCACTTGTTGAACATTACATAATCTATATAACCTTTGATTCAATGGAACTATGTATACGAATCTGTTTATGTGAAAAAAAATGTTGAATGTTGAGCATTTGAGGATGATGCATGCTACCTGTTTGATGAAATTGCTTTGAGAAATTGGTTTGATAGAATTTTTCCTCTTACTTGGGCTTTACATTGGTTGGCATTTTTTTATTGGTTGCAAAAATGAGGTTGAACATATAGCCTATAATGAATGCCACCGTGAGAAAAATTCCCTCAAGCTAGCTTCCTCGAGATGTGAGAAAAATTATCTCAAATTCCTTGTTCTTGAGTAATATTATGGTTCCTAAAACATATATTGCCCGGTAGGACTAAAATGTGCTTAAACCTCGGTTGGAGTAGGATTCGTTTCTAATGAGCTAGGGAGAAACAATTTTTTTTTTTTTCCTTTTTGATAACATAGGGTACCATAGGTTTATTCGATCATATACTGAGGTTTGGATCTAGATTAATCTTTAGGGATGAACGAGATCACCTATCTAATCCTGCTCATATATGAAGATGATATAACGTTCTTGATCAACTAATTGAGTTATGCCATGTAAGTGGTGAAATTAATATTCTGACCTAATTAATTACTATCTAACCATTGTTAAATGGTGGTGACTCAAATTTTTTTACCACATGGCAGAATTTGAATGGCAAACCATATCCGGGTGGTCTTAAAGCCGCATAATTTTTTAAAGCACTACCATTTGAGGGCATGTGCATACACTATACACAAACATTAACTGTGGGAAATGATGGAAAGACACTTAAAAGGTGCACTGTTCAATTATTCTTTGAATTCATGTTCCCTCAAGTGGAGATAAACACATCAACGTGTATGATATTGTTCTACTAACCAGATAATTAAAATTTATAGGAAAATTTTCATTCCTTTTGGTTGTGCATGTATTTATTTCTTCAGTTTAATTCACTGTCTGTTAAGAGGTGGATTAGGATTAGACACGTACATACACAAACATACATTATTATAAATCAAAATAAAGGATAAAAATGAATGTCATTTAAATCGGATGGTAAAGCATATAGGTGTCATACCCATGCATGGGTTAGAATTTTCATGGGGGCATCTGTTCTGATTAACCTACTAATGATTCACTAACAAATTAAATAAAAATTTTTATATGTATTTCAGACTTGATACTGATGATAATGATGATGATAATGATAATAATGATAAAGGGTAATTACAAAGGGTATGAACCTACGACTCTGCGAGAGTAGCTCAAATGGTTAAGAATCGCGCCTCAAGATCTGTAGGTCTTGGGTTTGAGTGGAGGAATTGCCAGACGGTGGCATGCATCATCCTCTTACTTGGGCTTTACATTGATTGGCATTTTTTTATTGGTTGTCAAGATTGGTGGAGGAATTGCCAGACGGTGAGCAAAAATCATTATGTGAATGCTCTTCTAAACCCCTAGTTAAGGCAGCTGCAAACATTATGTGAATAAACCACCCATTATAGGATTCCTAGTGTTGTTTTAGGAAAATTTAGAGTCTTGGTCACTTCGGCCTCTTGATAAGGGTAGTGGGATCCTGTATATATGTAAGTAAGAAACCAAATTGGACACAAAAAGCAGGTTTCTACTTGTGTAATTTCTCTGTTTCTTATTTGATCAATCATATAATGGTACATGTCATCTACAGTTTATTTAATAATTTTTTTTTTTTTTTTGTGTGTGTGGAAGGGGGTTAGGGTATGGTGATCGTATAGCTCCAGGATTAGTAGGATAAAGACGAATTCGACAGCAACATGTTTTACCACCTGATGAAATTTCTATCATAATATATAGTATTGGTACTGTGGTTCATGTGATAAAATGTACAAAAGCTGCCATAACCATTCACTGGGTATTTTGTCGAACATATTCCCTTGTTGTGATACTAATAGAGGGCAAATTCTACGGTACCCGAGCAAAATTTGGGGTACCATACCTGAAACACAAGAGGACCGTTAGATCCACATGAAAAAAAATTGTTTAATGTTGAGCATTTGAGGATGATGCATGCCACCTGTTTGATGAAATTGCTTTGAGAAATTGCTTTGATAGAATTTTTCCTCTTACTTGGGCTTTACATTGATTGAATTTCTCTTCGTACTCATCTCCATCAAGTGTGTCAAGTTGTTGGGTTTTATTCTAGGATTTCATTTTTAGGTTTTCAGGAACTGGGATTCAATTGTAGTGATTCTCATCTATGGTTTTAAGTTTTGGGTGTTTTTTCTATGAATTTTCATTATTGCTTGTGCTGGGTTGTGTTGCGGTATGATAAATATTATTTTTGCTAGAATATGATGTTAGATTCTAGGATTTCATTTTTAGGGTTTCAGGAATTGGGATTCAATTGTAGGGTTTCTCATCTCGGGTTTTAATTTTTGGGTGTTTGTTTTGTGAATTTTGATTATTGTTTGTGCCGGGTTGTAATAATTACAATGATTATCAGTTTGTTCCAATTTCCATTTCTTAGAACCTTAGGTGTTTGATCAGCTCAGTCGTCTGTGCCAAGCATGAGGGGCCAGCATTGTTGTTCCTGGTCTCTGTTAGTAGTGAGCCTACTAAGTTCCCAAGGTCAGGATGGGGCAGCCTAACCTAATACCAACCCCTAACTATAATTTCCCCACATTGTTAGAAAATGTTTTGGTAGAATTTTTACTATAAATTAGTAGATAAGAGTGTAAGTTTTAAGAATAATAAATCTTTATTTTATGTAGACTGTTTTTTGGCATTCGTAACTTGAAAAAATTATTTTTTAAGTGTTGCGCACTTAAGCACGTTTGGAATAACCCGTTTCATGCACATTGTACACAATTTTAGATCATCATATTCAATATATTTTGTCGATCCCTAAGTGTCTGTGATGCTTCTCAACATTTTTGGGGTATAATTTTTCTACAGGCTAGCGATTGCAATTGAAGTAGATGGCACGGATGAAGAGCGCGGCTGCTAGATTGCCATCACATGGGTTGGTTGTTAAGCACTGTCTATTTTATGTTGCAATATATTATATTGATAAGTTTAGAACATATGACATCCCATTTGTATTTAATGAGGTTCCCATAATATTTGTGTTGTAGGAAAAGGCCTCTGAGAGGTAAATCAGGTGAAGCACCCGCCCCAAAAAGACAAGCAGTTGGTCCAAAGAAACCAGCAACTTCGTTTGTGTTGTTCTGGTAAGATATTAATACCTATGGCCCAAACACACCGAAGCAAGATGTTACATTCTTTTCGCTTATTGTAACATACTATTGTGTTTATTGTGTTTGTATAGTCAAAAAGAATGCCAAGCACACAAAGGAGAGAAATTTTCACGACAGGTAAGCAAATAGTTCATTATAAGTTAGTTTAATAACGCGAGCTGTTTCAATTACACATAGCTGTCATCTCAATATAACATAAATATAATGTTATGGTGAGAAAGGAGATGGTGAAAAAATGGAACAACCTTCCCACTGGAGAGAAGGCAATATATAAGGAGCAAGTAAAAGAAAAATACGCTGAATATGCTGCGAATAGAGTTCAGCCTGATTGCAAACCCCAAAAGGTAATATAAAATTCTTGGCCCATCTATTAAGTGTATATTTCGTGACCAGCATTAATTGGTGATTATGTATAGCAGGAAATTTTGCGTACTAGGTGTGCTTCTGAACAGGTCTTCAAGGTTATTGAAAATTTAATTGAAAATCAGAGGAAAGCCGTTGAAGAGATTGGTTTCGGAGGCATATTGAGTATAAAATGCACCCATCTCCGAAGGGAATTGTGTCAGTGGTTGGTACAGAACTTTAACCCATACAGTTGCACATTAGATGTCTATGGGAAGAGCTTCAAAGTTACACACATTGATGTGATGCAAATCATGGGGCTACATGGGGGGGGCTGTGATGTGCCCACAGTGGGAAACCAGGAAGACATTATTGAGTTGACAAAACAGTATTGTAATACAAAGGGGGAGATTCCATTGACAATGTTGGAAAACCAATTGAAAGAGGATAAAACCGCAGGAGATGGGTTTAAAGTGCGGTTTGCTCTACATGTTTTGGGTGCCTTATTGTGTCCCACCCAACAGTTGTGTGCAAAAAGATCTTTTTTATATGCTTTACGAGAAGTTAATTCATTAAGGAATATGAATTGGGCAAAGATGGTGTTTGATTATATGGTTGAAGGGGTGAAGCACTTCAAAGAGAAGGACCAAAAAGGGATTAATTGTTGTATATTCTTTTTAATGGTAATTCATATGTTAGAACATTAGTAGATGATGTATAACTTAGTTATTATTTTAAAAGTAAAATGATATAATTCATTTCCATCCAGATTTTTTATTTTGAGCATGTGTCTGTTGGGAAACGTGTGGTGCCTATTGTCGGAAGGCAAATACCACGTGTTGGAAATTGGGGAGATGAACAGATTCATAGATTAATGAATCACATTAAGAAGTTGGGAGGGTATGAGAACGGAAAGGTAGTGTACCCTTTCCTAATATGTGGAAATTATTGTTCCTTTATCGTTTTTCGGTATTACTTTGTATTTTGACTTTGTAATTTTTGTTTGTTAATGGCAGATTGATATGATATGTGATTCTAATGAGACGATGGCTCCAATCCATAGTGCATCACGCCCAACGATAGATGGAGGGGATGCTAAGGTATTATAAGTTTTGTGGTATTACATTATACTTATGTAAGCATGTTGCAGACACATATGGTATGTTAAAAATTCCATTTTATTTGTTTCTTAAGGGCATTACCAAGGAGAGCTTCGCCCGTTTGGAGAAGGAAGTGAAGGACATCCGAAGGATGGTGGCATCGTCTGTGGAAACACTGAATAATCAAATGAAGTCAATGAAGGAAGAACTTTTCGCAAAGATGGATGAGGTGGTGACAGAGTTAAAAAGGATGCACAGTTCAGATGGTAAAGATGGGCATGGTGGTTCCCGATATGCATCGGAGGATAAAGCTGGGTCAAAAGATATTGAAGTATGATCTCCTGCCCAATCAATATCGTTTAGGGAAACAATATGAACATCATGGTGTTAAAATAGTGAGTTTATGGTCCCAATCGATTTGTGTTATGATCCCAACCAATTGGAGAAAACAGAAGTAGGAGACCATATCGAATGAGTTTCAGCCATTATGTGGGTCCCTAACCATATCATTGGATGTTGTTCCTTATCGATTGGGAAATATCATATACATTAATTAGTTTTTATAATGGTGTTTTCAATCGATTGGTATAGTATCCTAATGAATTGGGATCCATCCAGATAATCCGTTTCTTTACTGTTATTCAAAATCAATTTGGATGTAACCCCAATCGATTGGGATCTCTTTAGATAATTAGTTTATTGACTGTTATCCCAAATCGAATGAGGTATATGGACCATCCAGATAACCAGTTTCTTTACTATTATTCTCTAATCGATTGGGATATGAACCCAACCGAATGGGATGTTTTTAGATAATTAGTTCCTTGTCTATTATTCCAAATCGATTGGGGTATACCCCTCACGCAGAATTGATGATTACATTGTTATTACAATTTAAAATCCATAAGGGAGAAAAAGTGAGCAGCCAACAGATTGTTGATTTGGTAAACGAACAACCATCGGCTAGTACATCTGGGCAACTACGGCGGTCTGGCCGGCGACAAAACTCAGCAAATGTACCACAGGGAAGGAAGGGGAAGCAAAAGGTGAGAGTTTTCAATGCGTTGGAACATGGCCCGTATTTTGAGGACAGCCCTATGAACGCATTTATCTTTAGCAGTTCATTGGAACAAAGGTTTGTCCATAAGGCTTACAACCAATCAGTTAATTTAATGTAGGTAAAAGATGCACACGTTATTAAATGTTGTTTATTTCTCACAGTGATTTATTAGTCAAGATTGATGATGAAACTGCCACGCGTGGCTCAATCCGTTCACTTCTACCGCATGAATGGATCTCTTCAGAGGCAAGCATACTATTGCATACTAACATATGTGTATCATTTTGTTATAGTTTATTATTACTTTTTTATATATATATGATGTTTATTCAATTTTTGGGTTGAACAGATTATAAATTTGGTTGTGGGTCAGCTGAATAGGAGAGAGATGGGTGATATGGTGACGTGGTATTTGCCAACTCATTTCTCGGTAATTCCATTGCCATTGTAATGCATAATTGCACCATTGTATGTGAGTTTTAATGTATCTGATAGTTCCTTTTTTGTCTACAGGCTTGTGTCTTGAAGGAAGAAGCGGATGTGGCCAGATACATTAAGAGATATGGTATTGCCGATGTAAATTGGAGTGCTTGCGAGGAGGTATGTGAGAAACCATCAGTTTATCATTTAGAAGCCTGTTTTGTCTAGATAACCATACTAAATACCTCATCGTCACCTCCCTCCCCATTGGAGCTTCCACAATTTATACCATCCCCGATCCCTCATTATATGTATAATATGCCACTGATTATTAGCCAGCGTGACCTCACCTGAACAATACGTGACCTCACCTGAATAATACGTGGCCATACAGAAATTGGCGCATGTTTGTCGGGTGGCTGTTTATGAACAATGCTTGTTCATAAAGTTTTATTGATTTATACTATTTACTCCACATTTTGCACAATTATTCTTACCCTACCCATGTGGGGTGTAGCAAAAATGTTAAGCACACTAAAACTACTTAGTAGCTTTTGAACCAACATCATCAATGCCACATATGTTGGGGGCAAATGAGTTTACCCATGTTAATTTTCACGTGTGTGAGTGTATGTGTTATTTATTTTATTGGGTTAATTGGTTATACATGCTCTAAGTACAAGAACTTGATTGGCATACAGTTGTCTTCAACATTACATCGCATTGCAATGTGGGTGCATTGATTTCTAATCTAGTTTCAATGATATTTTTAGATTTATATCCCCTTTAATGATGATGGGACGCACTGGTTATTGTGCAATATCAAAGTGAAGCAATGTTTGGTTCATATACTAGATCCTCTTCCTAGCCCTAGGCGAAATCGGATCCGAAAAGATTCAGCCAAAAAATTAGTAATTTTAGTAATTGATATTTATACATGAAAGGTTTTTCTTATGTGTTATTTTAGTATTGATCATCTAGTGTTGTTAATAGGTACTATTCTGTGATGAGATGTTCAAAAGGTCATGTGCAGTGAACCAACCTTTACATGAGTTCAGCAAGTTTCCCATTGAAACCCCCCCCGTGCCGCGGCAAGAGAATGGGTGAAGTTATTTTCTTCGTACATTGTGTCATGTTTATGAAAATTTCACAATGTTTAACTTTGAAATGACAATTTGTATTCATGTGTTCAGATGGGATTGTGGCCTTTGGGTCATCATGTACATGCAAGCACGTGATCAATATATGTCAACAAAACTTGATGAAAAAGAGTCACAAATATTGCGACAACAGGTGGCACACAATGTAATTCTTGATGAGCGGAATGAGATGAGAAACCATGTGCTTACTCTGGGATGATTGCTACGTCTGTACATGTAATTTCTATCCAAATAGGAAATGGGAATAAGGCACCCTTTACTGTTGATTCAATAGTGCATTTCCCTATTTACCTTTCTTCTTCTATGCACACTGTTCATCCACATTCTATATCCTCCTATATCCTTTGTCATCAATTTTAATTCATTTCTACAGATTTTGTTTTTGTTTTTTTTGGTTTTTGGTCCGTTTGTGCATTTTAGATGAGATTACTTGCCCCTCTCTCCACTGCAGACAAAAAACGGTGCCGTTTATCATGTCTATGAGCATCCCCACATTCCACTTGCGAGAGAAACAAATGGTTAATTTTTGTCCAACTGCTCCCATGCCCATACCGTCGGTTAGCCTGGTTCAGTTTTGGGTTCAGAAGAACCCATGCCTTCTTGAGACCAAAAGGACGACAGAGAGCTTAATACTCAACACAATCTTCAGTGGGTGGTTGAAAAGAGAAAAATAGGACTGAATTTGTTTTTGGACTCTGTTTGCTCTTGCCCCCCCTCACCTCCAAAGCTGAGGACATTTTCATCTGCTTCCGCTGCTCTCTTTTCCTCTCAATCAGTTGGTGAGTTTAGTTGCATAGAAAGTATAAAGCTGGTGCCTTTTCTTGGGCGTTTTTTTTAATGTTCAGCTGCTGAGTTAGTTTTTTTTTTCTTCCCCCATGATTTATTATTTACTTGTTTGGTTGCATAGAAAATGTAAAGCTACTGCCTGTGTCCTGGTATTTTTTTTTTTTTTTGGGCTTGTTTAGCTTCCTAGAAAATGTTAAGGTCCAATTACCCACAGTCTTTGCATCCATGCCTAACTGGTGAGCTTTTCTTTTTCCCCTCTTGCATTTATTTCTTGCTTAATTGGTGCTGTCATTGTTATTGGTTTTTATTAAGCCCTTATTTGGTTGCCTAGATACATAAAATATCTCCAGGGTTTTTGTGGTTTTTTGGGACTTCTGTACTTGTTTCGCTTCTGAGAAAATGTGATCATAGTTTTTTTTTTTTTTTTCTTTTCTTTTTCCTCTTGCTGACACAGTTTTTACCCCCTTATTTGGGATTTCCATTTCATTCTTTGCTTCCAGGACCAACTAGTAATTGTTTTTCCCCCCTTTCTTTTTCTTGATGGGAAGGATGGCAGTGTCATTTGGTTGGTTGTCTTATGATTTTGCACTAATTGCCTTTTACCATCTCAGGTAAACTATTTACCACCTTTGCTTGTTCTTTGTTTGCTCCATTTATTTTACCTCCTGTAATTCAGGTTTATATTCGGTGAAAAGGGTGTATATAATCCTAACTGCATGTGGATCAGGCATCATGAATAAATTTTTGTTTGCTTTCCAACTGTATTATATGTTTTTTTGTTTCTTTTAAAAATGGCATTCCTTATTTAATCTGTCTCTTCATTGTTATGCTCTTTGGCTATTCAATGCTTTCCTGACAACACTATGCTTTTTAAGTTACAAAAATGAATTTTTTTGGATTCTAAGTTTTTTTATTGCTTATATCTTTTTAATTGCTTCATATTCTTATATCTCATTATTTTTCTTTACAGTGTTAAACATGTAAAAATACATAGTTAGGAGTTCTTCGTTGTGACATTACATAACCTATTGTCTCTTTGGTGTTTTGAGCTAAGTGCATGCTCATCTTACTATGCGAAGATTGTGGACTGAATGACACTATATGTAATTAACCTTATTGTATTCTTTGCATTGATTGATCAAAAAAAAAAAAAAAAAAGAGAGAGAGAGAGTTGAAGTTGTTTACTTGTCAGGTGTTCCGTTACAGTATAGATAGGTGTTTTACACATGCAATTTTGATCTGGGTTTAGTGATACTTAGCTACATTTGATCTATGAATAATTGGTTTGGAATGGATTATTTAGTGATAAAATTGATGAATCTGGGAATTTTTTTTTGTCCTAGTGTATATACTTCATTTGCCCCTGAATAGTTGAATAAAAGCTTCATCTTTGGAATCTTAAGCTCTACTACTTTTTCCAAGCATTCTCCTTACTTTTCCACACACTTTAAATTGAGCTATTTCCTCATTTAAAAAACCATGGAAAAAACTATCATTTAATATTGAAAATTTTCATTTCAGCTTGCTCCTTTTATTGAGAGCACTGGTAAATTGGCGCTTACACATCAATAGGATGTCGAGGAGATCCATACATGTCAGCTTTGTTACCAAGGAGCATCGGTAAAGAAATACAACATCCATCATGCAGAACTTACAGCCCCTCCACAGCTTCCACTGCTCCATAAAGATGGCACCGCTCCTAATGCTGCAATAGGCAAAAATGAGATAAATCCCACTGCTGTACAAGTATCACCTATTCTACTGGTAGAGAAGATTGAATTTAATGGTCAAAAAGAATCCCCACCTCTTGCTGATGACAACAAAGAAGATGGCTGTCTGATAATTGCCTCCAATTTTCTGATTGGAGCACACAAGCACTTGCTGATGTGTTTATGATTCTGCATCACAAACTCCTACATATAGTTACTATGTATATATCTTATCATTTTGCATCTTTGTGCAGCAATTTTTGGATGTTATATAACTCTCAGCTCTAGCTCAAGGCCAATGAAACATAATCCAAGAACAACATGGTTTCTTTCCTTAGAATCTTCTTGCATCCACTGTTATGGCATTTTGGAAAAACAAAAACAAACCTACTGCTGCAGCAAACTTTCCACTTAATTCCACTCATTGTATATAATATAATAGCAGCTTGGATTTCAAGTGCACAGATTGCCAAAAGCTGCATATAACTTGTCTGTTGTTCATATTACAATTACCTTTTAAGATGCATATTTTGTTGTTAGTAAACTGATGAATGCACAAGTGGCTTGTGTCACCCAAATAGGCAAAATACACCTTCCCTTCAATCTCTGCTCCAAAACACAACTGAGAAAAAACAATATACACCCCTTTACTATACCACGGGCACGTGCCTTGGCCCCTAGTATTCTTAGAAATTTAATAGTGGCCATTATTTGTAATCAGGTATGGGAAGTTTATTCCACATTATACCACCTCCTGCTTGGACACTGTTACATTAAAGTCTAACTTTGTCTAATATTGTCGTTGTGAATTGGCGTTTTAATGTACAATTGTAGGTTTGCTTACTATATTAGTTGTGAGTTATCAAACCTTTACAAACATTATTTATTGGTTCAATAGCATGAAGAATATAACACATCAGTGCTATTAACATTGGATTTTTTTACCAATTATGTTCTGTGGATGATGAATTTTTCATGCAGTAGATGTTAGTGTACCTACGATAGACATGAACATGAGAGAGATAGAACTGACGAGAGAGAGAGACAGAGAGAGACAGAGACAGAGAGAGACAGAGGTGTCTGTATATGTGCGTGTGATGTGGTTAGATATGTAGGAGCAAATGTTGACTTACAAGTGAATCTAACAAATTTTTCTGCTCCATCAGAGAAATTGGCAATATTACTCAATTAACACAATGTTAAATTGGCATATACTAAAAAGCTCATGCCTTACACGTGATCCCCTCCTAGTTTTGTTAAACAATATTATGTGTATCCATGTTTGTGTGATAATTAGGTCATTAGCCCATGGCTCGCCGTTACCCAACCCGAAATATTTTCCCAATCGATTGACCCCTAACCCAATCGATTGGGCCTGGTAAAAAACTCATATTTCTTCACTGATTTTCCCAATCGATTGACAGATAACCCAATCGATTGGGACATGCCTCTAAACTCATATTTGTTCACTGATTTTCCCAATCGATTGACACCTAACCCAATCGATTGGGATTGGTCGAAAAACCTCATATTTCTTCACTGATTTTCCCAATCGATTGACCCCTAACCCAATCGATTGGGACATGCCTCTAAACTCAAATTTGATCACTGATTTTCCCAATCGATTGACCCCTAACCCAATCGATTGGGACATGCCTCTAAACTCAAATTTGGTCACTGATTTTCCCAATCGATTGACACCTAACCCAATCGATTTGGGACGTGCCTCTAAACTCATATTTCTTCGCTGATTTTCCCAATCGATTACCCAAATCGATTGGGACATGCCTCTAAACTCAAATTTGTTCACTGATTTTCCCAATCGATTGACACCTAACCCAATCGATTGGGACGTGCCTTTAAGATCAAATTTGTTCACTGATTTTTCCAATCGATTGACACCTAACTCAATCGATTGGGACTTGCCTATGAACTCATATTTCGTCACTGTTTTGCCCCATCGATTGGGATTCATTGCACTCGATTGGGGTTATTAAAAATTGAATTTTTAGTTCTCAGACTTATTGGGACTAACGGTATTCCATTTTTGTTGGAGTGATGGGTTAATATTAGATAAAATTGTTTTTCTCTTTCTTTATTTGTTTCGTTCTTTCTTGCTTTCATTATGTTTTTTTTTTAATTTGTTTTTTCTTGTTTTTGGTTGCATATATCTGCGAATCACATTACTTGGTCAATGGTTTTGGATACATCTCGAGTGAACACATTGTTGCCCAAGTTTTTTAGTGCGAACACTCCTCACCATGGGTTTTGATTCTGATTTACCCAAATCAACTGACACATAACACAAATCAATTGGGAATTGCATAAGACCTTTGTTTTTCTTTACTGTTTTTCCCAATCGATTAGGATTCATTGCAATCGAATGGATTTCGTAGAAATTGTATTTGTGCTTCTCAAACGTATTAGGATTAACATTAGCCCAGTTTATTGGGGTGTTTTACCAACTATATATAGGGGTATAGTTGACTCTCATTTAATTGCGGCTTTTTAACAAATTTTCGATATAGCAATCACTATGCCAAATATTAATTCCTTCTTTATGTATAGATATACTTCATACATCTGGTCCCATGCTATATTTCTCATAATAAGTATCTACTTCATACTTCTGATCCCACACGTTGGGGTCATTGAACGCAAGTTATGCTACAGCTTGTTTGGGCATTCCATTTTTTAAAAGATTTATTTTATTTTATCTTTTGTTTTGCAGATCTGATGGGGGTAATTTAGGAGTGGTGTCATTTGATTATAAGACAAAAGATGGATTTCTCTATGGATAAAAAGCGATTCAGTACTGACAATCTACGTCTTCGAGATCATAATAGATTTTCTATACGTGCTCCCACATGCCGGTTTCGTTCTTTGTTATTGTATTTTTAAAATCATCATGGTGTAGTATGGTGGTCACACGCTCCATGGAATGGGGTTTTTTATAAGTCACCAAGACCAATATCTATTTGTATTTATTTTGGTTATTGTCTCTTCATGTTACTCTTGGTTATTCTTAATAAGAATTTTATCTAGAACACACATGGTTTGCAGTTTCTTGAAAGCTCATATTATATGATTGTCTACCATGCTTTAAAACGATAGCACCACACACATTCAACATATACATCGGATTTTTCATTCATTGTAACTATACCACCATCCGTCATGTTGACCTTCAGCTCCATGTGTTTGGTTAAAGGAAAACTGCCTATTAGCACACTGCATGAAATACTATCCTTGTCAGATGGTCGAAAATAATTATTCATAATGAAAATTATGACAAAATTAGTCATCAATATAAATTATGCTGTGTTACCTGGCTTGCGCCATCGAATGTGTTGTCTTTCTCTTGAACTATGTGGGCATCACAGCTATATGACACAGCTCGCATCGAATCACATGACCAGTCCGCTTGAGTCGATGGGATTGAACTATGATGATGCATTGAGTGGCTCTGGGAAAATGATTTATATGCATAAAGATTTGGTTGCTCGAACCCACTACCTTCAGCATGTATATCAGAACCAATATTGGAATCCTCACAGGTAGAACCTTTGCCCAATAGTGGGCACCTACGAATATCGTGTCCTTCGAACTTGCAGTGACTGCACCTTCTTGCTTTTGGCATCGAAGTTGGCATGCTTCTAGTATTGCCTTTTGTTCTGGCTATATCAGGATCTTGAACCATGGGGCGACGCCTTGGGCCTCCTTCACAAACTCCTGCATCCGTACCTCCTCGTCGATACATGGCACAAAGTTGTTCCATTCGATAGGTTAGTTTGGCCACTTCATTCCTTGCCTCATGGAAGCCTTCAGAACACTTCGAAGCAAGGTAGCACATTTCATTACAGCTTGCTGACAATGCACTATACCGCATCTGTTCGGTCTCATCGTTTGAAACTTCAGTGCTAAATGTGCAATATATACCTCCCCTCGCGAGTTTAGTCCACCGCTTCAATATACAATTAGTGGGAATCTCTTGCAACCGTTCAACTTTCATAACAGCAATTATGTGTCTACATGGAAGCCCGATGGTTTCAAATGTCAAGCATGAGCATTTCATCTTTTCTTCGTCACGATAATGCACAACTGTGATTGCAGCTTCAGGACTAGAGTGTTGAGACAGTATGTGAATACGTTGGTCTCCATGATCTTCTGTATGGCGAACAAAGTACAATGTTTCATACTTAAGTTCCTCGCGAAATTTGGAGAACATCTTTTTAGTGAATATTCTGACGGCATGACTCTCTATGCTAACCAATGCAGAATTAGTTACCGGTGAGGTGTGATTGCTATCATATTCTGCTTGTGTCTCAGCGTGCCTCAATTTTACGAGTGCCCTATCATAGTGTTGCACAAACTCAAAAAGCTGAAGACGGGGAGTGAGATGTTCGTTGAAAAATGCATTTATGCCCTCGTTCCGTTGTGTGCTTCTCATTCCTGCAAAAAATTGACCCCGCAAATGTGCTGCTGCCCACCTAAAACGATCATCGTAGATGTCCTCAATCCACTTGTTACCGTCAAGTTCATACTTTTCGATGACAGACTGCCAATCAGTTTCAAATTCTTCTATAGAACACTCATTGAACATTAGCCTCTTAAAATCCTTATGAAAATTCTTGTTGTGAACGTTGGCAGAAGCATTTCTCTGAAGATGCCATGCACATAAGCGATGGCGAGCCTCTGGAAAAATTTGCTTTATCGCTTTACGCATGGCCTTATCTCCATCAGTGATGACGGATATGGGCTTTTTGTTGTCCATCGCTTCAAGTAGGCTCATCAACACCCATTTATATGTTCCCACAGTCTCATCAGCCAATAGAGCACAGCCGAAAATAATTGTTTGAAAGTGGTTGTTTACCCCAATCAAAATGACAAAAGGCTTCTTATACACGTTAGTGCTATAAGTTGCGTCGAATGCCAACACATCGCCGAAGCATGCATAATCTAGACGAGACTTCGAATCTGCAAAAAACAACTGAGTTAAACGGTTTTGCTCATCAACCGTGTATTTGTGGAAAAAGCCGTGGTCTGAGTCCGCTTTCGCAGTCAAATAAGCCAAACAACCCATAGCATCACCATCTACAATTTGTTTTCTGCGCTGCCCATCAACGTAATTGTATAGATCTTTGGGTGTGAAACCAATATTCTGGTAGCCTCCAGACTGACTTTGCATATGATCAATGACATGGCAAGTCCTTATCCCCACTTTACGCATTGCATCTGCTTGTGCCTTGTCAGCACCACTCATGGCCCTATGCGATCGAAGAAATTGCACTTCAGATATGGGAACTAATTCATGGTTGTGTTCTGCATTGAACTTTTTCACAACCCACAAGTTTAGTTTTTGCTTGTACGCTATCCGAAATGCAGCAAGGCATCCACATCTGGTGA
This sequence comes from Liquidambar formosana, assembly GCA_039720395.1. Lineage (NCBI taxonomy): Eukaryota > Viridiplantae > Streptophyta > Magnoliopsida > Saxifragales > Altingiaceae > Liquidambar > Liquidambar formosana. Next base: position 35,872,963 of record CM077825.1, read on the forward strand.
TGGACTTTGCTTCACGTTGTCTATCTGGTCGTTGTAAGTGCTTCTGTAATCGAATTCCCTCCTTTGAGCATACCCAGCTTCTAGAAACAATGATGCCATCTTTGTCTTTTGATAAATCGTCCTTTCGCACACTAAAACCAACCACTTTGGCGTACGAGTTGTAAAATGATTCTGCCTCGTCAATATTGTTGAATGTCATGCTAAAAACTTCATCTGGTGTCACCTCATTTAACCTTTTATTCAATGGGGGATATAAATTTTGCCCATTATGGTTGTGACGGAAATTATACTCATTGTTGTTTTCTCCAGCAGTGTTCATGCCACCATCACTGTCGCTATTCGAGCCATCATTGCCTACATTTAAATCAATAATTGGTTCCTTTCCAGCTCTCCGATTGCACTGCTCCATGGCAACTAGATTTATCCACACTTCAACCATACATTGTAATAAATGTTAGAATAAGCCATTATACACAGTGAGATATTTTTTACTTTACACCTATGATAAATCATGATTTTGTTAGTAGGTCACTTCAAATCTCATTGCAATAGATAATGCTCAAACATAACAATGCAGTTACAATATGATATTTTCAAATGAAATGGTAAGTGATTAAATGACTAAGTGCTCACTCTAAATGTTAAGTAGGTCACTTTTGGTCACTCCAAATGGTAAGTAAGTCACTCCAAATGGTAATTTGGTCACTCCAATTGATAAGTTGGTCACTTTTGGTCACTCTAAATGGTAAGTTGGTCACTTTTGGTCACTTCAAATAGTAAGTTGGTCACTCCGAATGGTAAGTTGGTTACTCTAAATGTCAAGTTGGGCACTCCAAATGATAAGTTCATCACTTTTGGTCACTCTAAATGGTAAGTTGGTTACTTTTGGTCACTCCAAATACTAAGCTGGTCACTCCAAATGGTAAGTTGGTCACCCTAAAAGGTAAGTTGGTCACTCGAAAGGGTAAGTAGGTTACTCCTAATGGTAACTTGGTCACTTTTGGTCACTCCAAATGGTAAGTAAGTCACTCCAAATGATAATTTGGTCACTCTAATGTTAAGTGGGTCACTCCAAATGATAAGTTGGTCACTCTTGGTTACTCCAAATAGTAACTTGGTCACTCCGAATGGTAAGTTGGTCACTCTAAAAAGTAAGTTGCTCACTTTTGGTCACTCCAAATGATAAGTAAGTCACTCCAAATGGAAATTTGGTCACTCTAAATGTTAAGTCGGTTACTCCAGATGATAAGTTAGTCACTTTTGGTCACTCTAGATGATGAGTTTGTCACTTTTGGTCACTCCAAATAGTAAGTTGGACACTCTAAAAGGTAAGTTGATCGCTCGAAAGGGTAAGTAGGTCACTCCAAATGGTAATTTGGTCACTTTTTGTCACTCCAAATTGTAAGTAAGTCGCTCCAAATGGTAATTTTGTCCCTCTAAATGTTAAGTAGGTCACTCCAAATGATAAGTTGGTCACTTTTGGTCACTCTAAATGGTAAGTTGGTCACTCGAAAGGGTAAGTAGGTCACTCCAAATGGTATGTTGGTCACTTTAGGTCACTCCAGATGGTCACTTGGTCACTTTAAATGTTAACTAGGTCACTCCAAATGATAAGTTGATCACTTCTGGTCACGCTAAATGGTAAATTGGTCACTTTTGGTCATTCCAAATGGTAAATCGGTCACTCAAAAAGGTAAGTTGGTCACTTTTGGTCACTTCAAATGGTAACTAAGTCACTCCAAAAGGTAATTTGGTCACTCTAAATGTTAAATTGGGCACTCCGAATGATAAGTTCTTCACTTTTGGTCACTCTAAATGGTAAGTTGGTTTCTTTTGGTCACTCCAAATAGTAAGTTGGTCACTCTAAATGGTAAGTTGGAATCGATTTGTTCACTCCAAATAGTAAGTTGGTCACTCCAAATGGTAAGATGGTCACTCTAAAAGGTAAGTTTGTCAATCGAAAGGGTACGTAGGTCACTCCAAATGGTAAGTTGGTCACTTTTGGTCACTCCAAATGGTAAGTAAGTCACTCCAAATGGCAATTTAGTCATTCTAAATGTTAAGTGGGTCACTCCAAATGATACGTTGGTCACTTCTACTCACACTAAATGGTAAGTTGGTCACTTTTGGTCACTCCAAATGGTAAGTTGGTCACTCAAAAAGGTAAGTTGCTCACTTTTGGTCACTCCAAATGGTAAGTAAGTCACTCCAGATGGTATTTTGGTCACTCTAAATGTTAAGTCAGTCGCTCCAAATGATAAGTTCGTCACTTTTGGTCACTCCAAATAATAAGTTGGTCACTCCAAATGGTAAGTTGGTCACTCTAAAAGGTAAGTTGGTCACTCGAAAGGGTAAGTAGGTCACTCCAAATGATAAGTTGGTTACTTTTGGTCACTCCAAATGGTAAGTAAGTCACTCCAAATGGCAATTTGGTCACTCCAAATGATAAGTTGGTCACTTCTGCTCACTCTATATGGTAAGTTGGTCACTTTTGATCACTCGAAAGGGTAAGTAGGTCACTCAAAAAGGTAAGTTGCTCACTCTTGGTCACTCCAAATGGTAAGCAAGTCACTCCAGATGGCAATTTGGTCACTCTAAATGTTAAGTGGGTCACTCCAAATGATAAGTTGGTCACTTCTGGTCACTCTAAATGATAAGTTAGTCACTTTTGGTCACTCCACATGGTAAGTTGGTCACTTTTGGTCACTCCAAATGGTAATTTGGACACTCTAATTGTTAAGTCGGTCATTCCAAATGATAAGTTGGTCACTTTTGGTCACTCCGAATAGTAAGTTAGTCACTCCAAATGGTAAGTTGGTCACTCTAAAAGGTAAGTTGGTCACTCGAAATGATAAGTAGGTCACTTCAAATTGTAAGTTGGTCACTCAGAAATGTAAGTTGGTCACTGTTGGTTACTCCAAAAGGTAAGTAAGTCACTCCAAATGGTAATTTGGTCACTCTAAATGTTAAATATGTCACTCCAAATGATAAGTTGGTCAATTTTGGTCACTCTAAATGGTAAGTTGGTCACTTTTGGTCATTCTAAATAGTAAGTATGTTACTCCAACTGGTAAGTTGGTCACTCTAAAAGGTAATTTGGTCACTTGAAATTGTAAGTAACCCACTCTAAATGGTTAGTTGGTCACTTTTGCTCACTCCAAATGGTAAGTAAGTCATTCCAATGGTAATTTGGTCACTCTAAATGTTAAGTAGGTCACTCTAAATGATAACTTCGTCACTCTAAATGGTAAATTGGTCACTTTTCGTCACTCCAAATAGTAAGTAGGTCCTTCCAACTGGTAAGTTGGTCACTCCAAAAGGTAACTAGGTCACTCCAAATTGTAAGTTGGTCACTTTTGTTCACTCCAAATGGTAATTTTGTTACTCTAAATGTTAACTAGGTCACTCCAAATGATTAGTTGGTCACGTTTGGTCACTCTAAATGGTAAGTTGGTCACTCGAAAGGATAAATAGGTCACTCCAAATGGTAAGTTGGTCACTCTACAAGCTAAGTTTGTCACTCGAAAAGGTAAGTAGGTCACTCCAAATGGTAAGTTGGTAACTTTTGGTCACTCCAAATGGTAATTTGGCCACTCTAAATGTTAAGTAGGTCAATCCAAATGATAAGTTGGTCACTTTTGGTCACTCTAAATGATAAGTTGGTCACTTGTGGTCACTCCAAATAGTAAGTAGGTCAATCCAAATGGTAAGTTGGTCACTCTAAAAGGTAAGTTGGTCACTTGAAAGGGTAAGTAGGTCACTCCAAATGGTAAGTTTGTCACTTTTGGTCACTCCAAATGGTAAGTAAGTCACTCAAAATGGTAATTTCGTCACTCTAAATGTTAAGTACGTCACTCCAAATGATAAGTTGGTCACTCTAAATGGTAAGTTGGTCACTCCAAATAAGCAGTATGTCACTCCAACCGATCAGTTGGTCACTCTAAAAGGTAAGTTGGTCACTCAAAAGGGTAAGTAGGTCACTCTAAATGGTAAGTTGGTCACTTCTGGTCACTCCAAATGGTAAGTAAGTCACTCCAAATGGTAATTTGGTCACTCTAAATGTTAAGTAGGTCACTCCAAATGATAAGTTGGTCACTTTTGGTCACTCTAAATGGTAAGTTTGTCATTTTTGGTCATTGCAAATGGTAAGTAGGTAACTCCAAATACTAAGTTGATAACTTTTGGTCACTTCAAATGGTAAGTTGGTCACTCCAAATGGTAAGGAAATGATAATTACTAAATGGTCCATGGTTCACACGAAATAGTGAGTGGTTCACACAAAAGACTAAGTGATACTCGCATGAACCTTTTAAAAAAAAAAACTAAAATGAACTGTGAATGTTCATATTCAACAAATCTTCATTTTTCCTTGCAAAAATCAATACAAATAAACTAAAATGGTCAACTATATCCTCTTCTCAATCAATCTATGTCTCATCCAAATAAAAATACAAATGGAAAATCCTACCACTTGGGTAAGTTACAATCTAAACAAAACTCGATAATTTCATGGATAATCTAGTGGTAGAAAGAATGATGTAAAAACAACTGAACTGTATAGCATATCAAATACATTATTATTCTTAAAAAAAAATGTAAACATAGATTTAAATAACTTTAACTTGAGAGTTGGCTTACCGATATTGTTTACCGTAGAAACACCCAAGCCAATAGCCACGTTCAAGGGAAGAGGAGCTGAAGAGGAGCTGAAGAGGAGCTCTGGTTACGGTATTTAAATTGCCACATTCAAGTGAATCTCCAATCATTTTTAATTCTATATTTAATGAACTCATCTGCTTTGTTTGTTACATCCTAAATTATGCATTTAAAGTTGTTTGAGGGATGTCATTTATTGAACTGAGCTTTGTTTGTTACATCCTAAATTATGCATTTAAAGTTGTTTGAGGGATGTCATTTATTGAACTGAGCTTTGTTTGTTACGTCCTATGTTCTCTATTAAATTCTCCATGGGTTGTTGAGGGATGTTGGGGAAGGACTACTGCTCATTTATTTGTTAGGGGTGTAAAGGACATTTACACCCATTAAAATATTAAACTATCTTGGTGATGTACATTGCAAACCGGCAGATGCTCCAAAGGCAACCGGTCAAAATCTAATTATAATATTCTTGCAAAACAGGTGTCAATTGAGCATTGGCCTGATACCATTTATTCTTTTCTCGGTACCATACCGAAAAGCAATAGAAGGTACCGTAGAAACACCCCACTTTAACGGTTTGCAAACACCAACATCAATAGACGTAAGTGCATCCTAACCGTCAGATTTGTTCCATCCAACGGCTAATAATATGGACGAATTATAAAGCGATGCCAGTCAAATGAGCGGTGCATTAAAGGTTGCATGGGGATGGCTAGCGTCAGGCGTTTGCCCCATCGTGGATGGCCCTTCGCCCCTAAAACGTGACGCGTGTATCCCATTAAAAGAGGAAACTCTTCTAACTTATCATTACCGGTTGTTGTAAAAAGGAGAAAATTAAAAAGTATAAAAATAAAAAATAAAAAATAAAAACAGGAAATAAGGAACAAAAATGAGAACTTTGTCATCTTCCAAAACCTTCATTGAACACCATCCATGAAACCCAGCCCTTGGTGAGGAAACCTTTCGTAAAAAAACCACCTAAACAAAATCACCATCTTCGTTACAAATAAAAAAAAAAAAAAAAAAAAAAAGAACTGAGGGGGTCGTCTTCTCTGACAAATTCGTTGGCTACCCACAAAGGAGAAAACTTAAAAAATACAGTGTGATTGACCACGGTTCCAGGTTATAGTGTGATAGCTTCAATTTTTTTAGAAATGGGTTGCTTGAACACGAATTTTCAGATAGATTCAAAGGATGCTTTGTTATGGGTTTGAAGAGGTCAAGATTGATTAAGTGCCTGTTTGGGATAACTTCAGAATAGAATCAGAAGTAGAATCAGAAGCTGAATCAGAATCAGGGGGGAGGCAGCTTGAGTAAATTGGCCTCAAAATCTCTTTTGGGCTTACAATCACTTTTCTCATTTTTTATCAAACACTCTTAAAAGTGATTATGGGCCATCAGAAGAGATTTTTGGGCCTCTCAGAATCTCATCCAAACAGGCACTAAATCCCAAAAAAGGAAAACAAAAGTGAACATCGATTAAACCCCTCAGAAATAATTTTTTTTTTATTTGTATTTTTTTTTTGTAAAGATGAAAAATGAGGGCAGGATGGAACAGTTGAGCAAGATGTAGTAAACCCCCTACAATAGCCGTTGTGGTCAACCACTATTTCACCTCTTTTTTTTTCTTCCGGTACAAATACCCATAACAGAAGAAGAGCCTTGGGTGATGAGTGATGATTGAAAGCTACACAGAGGATTGATAGCAAAAAAAAACAAAGAAAGAAAAAAAAAAAAAAAAAATAGAGGCCAGAGCAAGCTTTTTAGTCTCTCTTTGCTTTGCTATCCGGTTGTAGTTAAGACTCTTTAAGGCAAATGCTACGTGCCAACAAAATATAGTGAAGGTTTAAAAGCGATGAGGCATTCGACTGACGCTAGCAGCCCCTAAGGTTGCATTCGTATTGGTCTATTTGATAGTTAAGGTCTCGAAACAAAACGTCGTCGTCCTCGACGGTCTCTTCAATTAATTGCCAGCTATTACAATCCCCCCAGTTCCCCACTACTCATAACTTCCGATCCAAGTATTCAATCTCTCTCTCTCTCCCCATGGAAATGGATTCTCTTCCCAACGGCAATTCCGCCACCCCCGCTACAACAACCCCCATCGGCACCGCGGCAGCCGCAGCCGCAGCCTGCCGCCGCATCGTCGAAGCTGACTCAATTAGCCGAGTCGCTGAAGCTGGAACACCAGTTTTTAAGAGTGCCCTTCGAGCACTACAAGAAATCGATTCGCTCCAACCACCGGATCGTCGAGAAGGAGATGTCAGCCGTCATCTCCGGCGTCGCAGAAGCCGCCGACGCCGATATGTCCAGAGACGAAGCTGTCCAGCATCTCAATTCACTAGTTTATAGACTACAAGGGCTCAAAAGGAAGGTAACATACTCAAACCCTAATTTTTATGTTTGTTTCTTTAGAAAAAGAAGGAAAATAAAAGAAATGAAAAGAGAAACCATTAATCTTATGTTTTATATACCTCAAATGGGCTTGTTATTTCTGCTAGAATCAGTTGAATGATAGATTTTAATTTATTGTATTTTTAATCTTTTTTCTTGGCAACCAAACAGAGAATAAGTTTGTGTAACTATGAATTTCGAATCCAATTTGTTTTAATGCAAAACTCCTCTTAGACTATAGTGATTTTAGGAGTCTTAATTTTATCTGTTCGATGAATCGTACTCAAAGAATGACTTATGTCGAATTTAATTTGTTATTGTTGTTAACATTGTCACCGTCATTGTCATCTTCATCATTTTCTGGTGTGGTAAAATAGTTAGAAGAGGGGAGTCGATCAGAGAACTTGCAAGCGCAGAGGTGCCGAGCTCGACTCGATCACTTAGAATCAGCAGACGCAGATAATCTATCTGAATGGAATAATATCAGGTTGAAGCGGATTCTTGTTGACTACATGTTGCGAATGTCGTATTATGACACTGCAATTAAGCTGGCAGAAAGCAGCAATATACAGGTAATTTTGTTTGGTGGTTGCAATTATATGGTGCTGTATGAAAGATTTTATGTATGGAGTGCTCTGGGTTTTGTTATTTCTTACTTTTTGTTGGGTTAAATGAAGAATTAGATGTCGAGCATTATTTAAGCTGGCTTATGTTATTGGGTTCAAGACATCTAAAAAGATTTGTATGTCATGGTGTCACTTTGCAATAAAAACTGACATTATCATTCTATAATCTAGACCTTTCTTAGTTTTGCGGGGTTAGAATTCTTCTTCAATTCTGCAAATATTAGGCATACACTGTCTTAATTTTGATATGTATCTCCAATTCCGCCTCCCTACCCAAAAAAAAAGAGACAGTCTCCTATGTTTATGAAATTATAGCTTCACATGAGAAGACAAGAGACCGAAAGAATAATCAGGTTTTAATATGCCTTGTACTATTATTTTCCGATTATGAGGTATCTTGTTTTCCCAAGGTCATGCAATCACTGTTTGTTTTTGCATAATTTGCAAATAACTGGACTTCGTTGTGTTTAAAAATACATCTCATCACGTTCTTTCTGTGCCTTCAGATAGTTTGGTTAATTGAATCAATCTTTCTGTGCCAGGATCTTGTTGATATCGATGTATTTCATGAAGCAAAAAAGGTTATTGATGCTCTTCAGAACAAGGAGGTAGCTCCTGCCTTGGCCTGGTGTGCTGATAACAAGTCCAGGTTAAAGAAGTCCAAGGTATTTACTAATTGTTTATGGCTCAGCATGAAGTACTAGGAAAGAGGGTTTTGCTAATATGATTATTTTTTTCTCAGCTTCTTTTGTTTCATTGCTTCATTTTTATTTTTTTCTCAGTTCTTTTGTTTCGTTGCTTCATTTTCTCTCTTTCCTTCTTTTTTTATTTTTAACTTCTTTAAATTTTTTAAATTTTTGTGTGGAGTGGGGGTTTTAGGGGGGAGGGCGTGTAACACCTTAGATGATGAGTATTTTTTATCCTTGAATGTGATAACTCTGATTGTTGTCCTCGCTATTTCATTATTGCAACCTGTTAGACCAAAATCTTCCTATGCCTACATTCCAGGACAATTAAAAATTGAAATCATAAGCATAATTAGAGTTGGAAACCAGCATTTTATACCTTAACCGAGGGTGGGGTATATGTGGAATTTATTGTTGGTGGATTAATTTACAAGTTGTTTTCAAAGTGGGTAAACTTCTTGCTAATTTGTGAATCCACCTGAAGTTTCAAGTGTAAAGTTGGGAATTTCAAATTCACATGAAAGGATTGGGAATAATGAGATTTATTCAAGATTTTTGTTACAATGTGAAGGGTACCTATGGAAACCTCAATATTGATTCCAATAGCATTTGATAATTGACGATGAGAACAGTGTTGTTCATGTGAATGTTATGGACTAATTTTTTTCAAATAACAGTCTGTTTTAATGTGTTGTGTGTACAAAACTGGTTTGGATGCCATACATGCAGTACTAATATTTTCAGATAAGAGTATGAGCCATTTTCCAAGATTGAGACCTTGATGATGAAGCAAGTATTGAAATTGTTAGCATTTGGTGAAAGAGAAAGTATAGTCTTTTGCAGTAGAGTGAAATTTTAAATTGCTTTTTTTAGCACTTGAAGACATTGAATTTAAGGAAAAAACACACACAAGAGCCGAGTGGCAGCTGGTATTTTAAGGGCCATTGGCTTAATGTGCACCTCAGAAAGAAGTGAACTCAAAAAGTTCGGGCAAAGGTAGAACCTGGACTAGTTGGGGCTTACATAGATTTTCTTACTCAATTGACAGCATTGGAGACTTGAGCTTGGAGACATACTAGGGCACCAATGATTATAATATTTTGATACTCCTTTGCATCAGCAGGGGAGTTTTTAGAAGAAGGGGATATTTTGGAGTTGGGAGTACCCAAAGTAGAAAACGACCTGGCAGCATGCATCTTGGTTTGTGTGGGAAGAAGCCGTTCTTTGTTAAGACCTAATCTTTGTAAGGGGGGAAATTTTCATTTAGGGAGTAATATAGTGAGCCTAGACCCTTCATTTCTTTATTGACTGTTATATACGGGAGTTGTAATGATGTCAATCGAACTGAGGGAATACTATATATAATTATCATATCATCAGCATCTAATGATAAGATGTGACATTTATTGTCATGGTTTCTTACAAATATGGATGCCTTGGTACCTATATTGAAAGCTTGCGCTGAGATTAAGTTAACTTGCGAAGGGCGTAAATTCAATAATTTGGAAAATTGGAATTTACAAATGCAAATACTGATTGATATGGACATTTTCATTTAATGTTTCATAATTGAATGCAATTTTAACACCCAGTGGACTGATCAGCCAAACTTGAGAGACAACAGGAGATACTGCTACTGTATTATATTTGTGATGGGGTTTTATGTCTCATCCGAACATAGGGTTGCAGTTAAACAAGCCCTTTTTGCAACCAATCGTGCTTTCTGGTGTTTCATTGTCCTGCCAAAGTGTGACCACTCCATTTGCTGCCAACTACATTGAAGTGATGATGTGACAAAACCAAATTCGGAACTTGATTTTTATGGAATGCAGCGTGCCAATTTCCGAGCTTGGATAATTAATTATCTCAGGGTAAGAGTTTGGATCACAGGAATTAGAGGTGGATGATATAGAATGATGACAAGATATGGATGTTACGTTTGGGAAGGAGAATGAATGACCTTTGTTATTGATGGGGGTTAAGAGAAGGCACTGAAGGAAGATAGCAAGTGAAATATATTGTCATGAATTCTCAGTTCATTGATGTACATGGATGTTGGAGGAGATATGTAGGATGTTTCCCGATTGAACTGGAAAGAGGTCTGTGTGATGGATTACCATTGAGGAAGAGTGCTGGTGAGTGGTGATGATGCAGGTTCAGCTGACAATGATAAAGAAACGGTTACAAGTGGTAAATCGACTTATAAACATGAGGGGATACATAATTTGTCCAGTAATGATGTCAAGGCATAGGTAATGGTTATGGTTTGAGATATAGCTGATGAATATACATGGATTTGTCTTGGACTATTGGGTGTGAAGTTAGGTGAACCTTAAAGGAGTTTTGGTTAGCAACTCTTCCCCCCCGCCCCGGCGAAAAAAAAGATCCATTGATGGACTGGAGGATTTTTTGGTGTGTTGGTTTCTTATTGTATTATCAGTATTCTCCATATTTTGATTTTATACATTTGTTATTTGTGTGCATGTGTGCACGTGCGCACAAGCATGCAAGATAGTGGGTGATGTAAAACAGCCCTTAAAGTGTAGAATAAGATTGCCTAAAACCGAGTATAGGTGGGCTAAAAACTTGTTTTCTTTAGATATTATGGAAGGGATGGCGGTGTTAGGGTTTGTAGATGGAATAGATGTTAACTTGGTGAAAGGTTATGGAGAAATATTGTAATAAATCAAAGGGAAAAGGTTGCTGTAGTGTTTGGACAGAATGGGAATTTTTAGGTTTTTTGAAGGTCAAAATGCATATAAAAGTAGGGTTAGGGTGATGCATTTAGTGCATTCTTTGAGCACTTTGACCAAACACTCATATTAAGGTGATGCATTGAATGCATTGTCATGTCACTTAGTTGTTTTTAGCTTTCCAAGTTTACCCTCCTATGATAGAATGTTATTGGATGTGATAGTTGGTATAAAATTTGTAATTTTAAATAAAGTAAAGGGTTTTTGGGGAAATTACGATAATTATTTGATTTGGATTTTACAAATAAACAAACATTTTGGGACATCCTAAAATGGAAAATGTTATCAAACAAATTGGGATGGAGGGAATATAAGTTTAGTCAATTCCTAGTCTTGCTGGGAATTAGGTTATTCCCTTTCTAGAATTTAGAAAGTCTTCTTTTACTAGAAATTATCTATTCCAAGAAATTTCTATTTTGTTGGACTTTCTATTTGCTATTCCCTCCACCTCACTTTGTTTGATCACATTTCCATTTTGGGATGTCCCAAAATGTTTGTTCATTATCAAAAGTCAAAGCAAATAATTATCTTACTTTTCCAAAATATCCTTTATTATATTTAAAATGAAAATTACTATACTGTCATGTCTAGTAACATTTGCCTATAGGGGGTAAAATTGGAAATTACAATTTATTGAGTGACATGGCAATGCATATTTAATTCGCCACCTTAATATGTGTGTTGGGCCAAAGTGGCTCAAACAAAATGGGATGGAGGGAGTAACCAAACACCTGTGCGTTTTGACACCAAATAAGCCTAAATCTGTACAATTACTAAACTTCTCCTAAATATGGAATTTTCACAATTTTTTCAAATTCAAGGGAGGCTTAAACCAACATGGTTCAACTATACCTGCACGAAACATACTCTTCTCCATGTGGCACTGATGGAGGGGTGATTGTTGCATTGGTGGGACCCACATAACTTTTGCAAATCTTCTAAATTTTGTTTGCATTAGAGAGTTTTCGCTTGAACAGATGAAAAACAGTGGTGAAAATAGAAGAACTGAAAATAAAGCTTTAATAAGAGCCTCTTGTGTAGCAAATTAGCAAAACAGGGATCAGTTTCACCTTCCCCTAATATCTACTGGTTTGGCAACAAGGCAATGTATGACTTTTAAGATGCCATGTTTGACATTCATGTCCACATTTTCATCCTTGTTACATAGGTTCAGATTGTGTTCTATTTTGCAAATGCATAAATTTTGAGGCAAGGGGTCGAACTTTTGCCTTTGGGCTGCCTTAATGTAAATACAGGAGGCTGTAACTGGGAGATGGTGTGTAGCCATCTCCTTGATGTACAATCCTGACATTGGACAGGTGCCTGTGCCTCAAAAGATTATGTGAACCTGCATTTCGCTCTCCATTTATAGCTCCCCACGCTACTTTAAGATAGTCTCTTGTGTACGACAAGTTTTGCTGAATATTTAAAGAATAAAAAGGATTCTAAATGATATATCTTTTGTAGAAAGATAGTTGACACACACAGCCATTAACCTCTTATAGCCAATAAAGCAAGAGCCAATGTGTCTTGATTTTAGTAGATTCCTTTTTCCCTCCCTCTCTTTGAGCCTTATGTAAATGACTGTCTGTATAGAGAATGCAGAACAATAAACTTGTGAGATTTATGGTCCCAACACTTGTACGCCATAAGTCTGCTGCTAGGTGCAGCAACAGAGTCCATGCTCTCCACACTGTGCTGGCTAGATTTCTTTCTTTCTTTCTTCTTTTTTTTTTTTTCTTCTTTCGTTGTTGTTTTTGTTGTGTTCTTTTCTTGGGTTGGTTTAAGGATGCTTTGTCCTTCATCAGTTCCTTGTGCTTTCTACATTTTTCACTCTAATAAATTTCTCTTTTATCAAATAAAGAGAACATTTTGCACCAGAATAAATGGGACATTTTAGAGAGGAACGAGAGGTTGGGGAACTCAACATTGTATTAGACTTGCATCTGTTGCTGCATGTATAAGACCTTTTGTGAACTTTCTTAAACTGATTGCTATTTTTGATGACAGAGCAAATTTGAGTTTCAGTTGAGACTTCAAGAGTTCATAGAGTTGGTACGAGCTGAAAATAACATGCGAGCTATTACATATGCTCGGAAGTACCTTGCTCCATGGGGAGCTACCCATATGAAAGAACTTCAGCGTGTCATGGCAACACTGGCTTTTAAAAGCAATACTGAATGTGTGACATACAAGGTGACTCATCTCTTTTGGTCTGTATTATATGTTTTTACTTAATTTTTCGCAATACTTGGTGAAGAAGCAGGCTTGCTGTTATTTTATTTTATTTTGGTTGTGCTCTTTTGTCTAAGATTTGGAATTGAGGAAATTTGCTTAATTTTCTTGGATTGGAGGCACATGTGAAGGTTGAGAAAAATAAGAAGAAATAAAACTAATAAAGACACTGATTTATAACACCCCCACCCCTCAAAATACCCCCCAGGGTCCCTGGATGGCCGCAAAAGAAGGAAAAGGACCTCAATGTCTGCTTTGAGAACTATTTGACATTCTGATGGTTGTAAATGTGTAGTGACTGTGATCAAGGTGGAAATATTCTCTAATGAGTTTTTATATTTTCAAATTTTTATTTAATATTAAAATTTTATACATTTGATGTGACTAAAAAGGAGTCATTCTTAGATTAGTGCATCACGTCACCAATTTTTTTAGTGACATAATAACGGTAATTTTGATGGTTCAACATTGTGTTAGTAGCTTTTGTTTAGATAAAATCCTAACTGCCCTTGTCAATTGGCATAAATGGTTCACAAAACAATTTGATTAATGATACCCTAAGTTGGGTTCAAGCTTGTACACTTTCTTTCTGGTAGACAATTTGATTTCATCTATGACAAACCTAATTCATTTCTGCTCATTTTGATGTAATTATTGTTCTATCCATTTCGTTTTGGGTGCGAGTTGGAATAAGGCATCATTGTTGAGTAGTTGGGTTCTTTCTTTGCTTTTCTTGGTGCCAAGCTGTTCAAGAGAGATAAAGAATTTTCACTTGTTACTAATAATTGCCATTGAATGGCCCAATATTTCTATTCAATTAATGCCATCATGAAAATATTAACTGGAACCTTCATTTTAACTTGAATTCCCATATTTAGCTTAGAGACATAGACTGATATCTTTCTCTGTTTTGTACCTTATTTAGTGGTCTTGCCTTTCCAGTTTCAGAGCTGATGTTTTTTAACTGATTTCTTTGTCATGCTTTGCAGGTTTTATTCGAACCAAAGCAATGGGATTTCCTCGTTGACCAATTCAAACAGGAATTCTGCAGGTTATATGGCATGACACTTGAGCCTTTGCTGAATATCTATCTACAAGCGGGCTTGTCTGCTCTGAAAACTCCGTATCCATATACAGTGACTTACTGCCATTGCCAATTGTCTGCATCTATATATTAATTGGGAGTTTAGAGTAGAAATTTTGAAGCTGATTACTTTAATTTCACATGGATTGCAACCTGTTAAACAATAAATGGATCTTAGCAAAGATTTCTGCAGTGATACCAATAAGGGAGTTCATATTATTTTAAAGTCCTTCGATTTTACCATTTTATTATTTTTTGGTAGAAATTATTCAAAAAATGGTAGAAAATTTTCAAATCAGATGGTCCAAAATCATCTCTTTTTTTTGCTCCCACATCTCTACATGATTTGATAATTTTTTTATTGGCAATCACTTGAGTGGGTCTTGTCCTATGCCTCCTCTCAAGTGATGGCTTTTGAAATCCATACTGAAGTTGTGATTAAAATCACTTCCATATTGAATCTGCATCCCAGAGGACTTAATGATCTGATGAACCAACCCTGAATTTGTTTTGTTGCTTGCCTTGGCATTTGGGCATTTCTTCTTCACCCTTGTGCAGGTGTATGTGCATGGGTAATTGCTTTTCATGTTATCCAAGTTTGGTCCGTTCGCCTTGACCTGATTTAGATTCTGTTACCTAGATGATTGCACCAAAGAAGACCCACTGTCACAGGAGAGTTTCCAGAAACTAGCAATCCCATTACCGTTCTCAAAGCAGCATCACTCGAAACTTGTATGCTACATAACTAAAGAGCTAATGGACACAGAGAACCCACCACTAGTCTTGCCCAACGGCTATGTCTACAGCACCAAGGTTCAGTATATTTCTATTTGCTAATAAGTAGGATGTTATTATTGATTGGGTAGTCTTGACTTTTCTTTTGCCATGGCAGGCTCTTGAAGAAATGGCCAGGAAGAACAATGGCAAGATTACCTGTCCTAGAACAGGTTTGGTCTGCAATTCCACAGATTTGGTCAAGGCATATATTTCGTAAATCACACAGAATTCAGTAATGGCAAATATCTCTCAATGCTGGGGCCTGAAGCTGTTGGGGATTTCTTCATTGCCTGTGGACATGCAGCCATATTTAATTGACTTGTCCTGGGAAATTATTCTCATGCAATTGCTAATTGATAGGGTTGGAGTGTCTTACCACATGTATATATGCAAGGGATGCTGTTGCAATGTCCTTTTCATTATTTGTTGACCTTGTTGCCAGTTATTTAGCACAAATAAAACTGAAACAAGTCTATAAGTTACAAATTGGTTTAATGGCAATCACATGAGCTTTAGTAGCTGTAGTACAATGCTGGATTGAACAAGAGTATCTGTGGATGGTATCCATGCTACAAAAAAAGTTTTACAATTTAATTTATCAAAATATATTTAGGTTCTTAATTTATCATAACCTATCCCAGCCAAAAAAAAAAAAAAAAAAATCAAACAAAAGAACACAAAAAATTTCAAACAAAAGATTTTCTTCTTAGTTAGAATCATGATGGATAATCGTAGTTCTTCAAGATTCTTACCAAGGAGTCCAAAATCATGTTTCTAAAGCAGAATTGGCACTTTTAGTGGCTTCTGATATTTTGCATCTTGTTCTTTTCACATCAATTACCTCAGAGGCAACATGGTGGGAATTTTTTTTTCTTGATACAAGCGTTTTTTAGACTGTTTTTTTAGAGATTAAGTTTTTTAATTTTTTAACCTTTTTCCCAAATTTGTGGGCATTTGGTGCATAGTTTGGGAGATCTCAAAAGACCTTTAGATGGGAAAAAGTCATTTTCATTATTTTACAAGATTTTGGTGAGTCATTCAAACTACCTTTTAGAAAAAGTTATTTACTCCGAAAGGCAGTTCAACAAAAACTATTGAAAGTAATTTTTCAAAATAACATTGGTGAAAAGGCAAAAGAGTAGGAAATAAAAATAAAAAATATTAATGTTTATCTATTTTTTACACAAAATTACTTTTAAAATATATGTTTACCAAACATTCGATTTCTTCCAAATGCTTTTTTAAATACGGCGTTTTGAAAATGCCTTTTTTTAATTAAAAAAAAGTATGCCAAACGCTTAGTATTGCAAACACACTTTCACTTGATATATACAATGTGAAATACAGGTTATAACAAGTTTGGAATTTTAATTTTTTTGAAAAAGAAAAAATCTAAAAGCGGTGTTATCAACACCGCTTTTAAGTTCTGTTTCTACTCCTATTCCAACAGCACTTCCGTATTCCCCTCGCTCTCCTGCGATTAGGTTCTCCGCACTCGTCGCCGGTCTCCGCAATCCGCAGTCAACAGGTAACACTCGTCTCTCTCTCTCTCTCTTGTCTCCCTCAACCAGTGCTCCTCCCGAAGTCTACAAACAAAGGCTTGTAAAGGAGAAGCATTCTGCCTTGAAGCATGGAGATGACTCTGCCTTGAAGAGTGGAGATGATGCAAAATCAATCTCTTGATTGATGCCGTGTTGATTCCGTGTGCTAGGCTGTATGTGAGATATTCTATATCATAAGAGGATGCTGAGACAGCTAGCAATGAAGATTGGATAAATATTTTATTGATTGAATATTCCTAGGAGTTTGATTGAGTAATTCTAGGAATTTGTTTCCTATCTTATTGAGGAAACTTATTCCTCAAATCAGGCTATTACCTTTCTTGTATTGATTCACCTTGTATATATACTGATGATATACAATACGATCAACCCACATTGAGAAAGGGTGATCAATTCTTCAGTTATTTTGTTCTCAAAAACTGTTTATGAGTCAGGTGATTTCATAAAGAAGTCTAAAGCTTGGCTTTCACCCAGGCTTTTCCTTCGCCTCTTCCTCTCTCTAAAGTAGTTTCCTTGAAGCTCGTTCACTCCGATCAACAAGGCCATTCCACAAGGTTAGCCCAGTAAGCTCGACAATAAACCGGTCACTCCGATTAGGTATGAGGTAAGCCCTTCTTTTTTCATTAACTTTTTTGCCAAGAAAAAACCCCTGAATCTTCAATCCGAAGAACTCACACTGTTATTATTACTTCAAAAAAGGAGGGGAAAGAAAAAGAGAATGACAAAGTTGGGGTTGGAAGGAAAGACTCAAAGGCCCATTTGGGCATCTACATTACATCCCATGACTCAAAATTGAAGTCATGAGCATAACCAGAGTTGGAAGCCAGCATTGTATCACAACCCAGGGTGGGGTATGTGTGGAATTTATTGTTGGTGGGTTCATTTCATTGTTTTTTTATCAAAGTGGGTAAACTTCTTGCTAGTTTCGAGTGTGGCGACTGAATACATGATGTGTATAGTTGGGAATTGGGAGTTTACAAGAAAGGATTGGGAATAATGGGATTTATTCAAGAGAATAGTGGCCATCATCATAAATAAGAGTGAAAATTTAAAATATTGGCATTTCATGAATTTCCAAAAAATGATCCTATTACATCAAGGTAATGGGTTTTTGCCTTAATAATCATGTAAAATACATTATAATTGCTTAATTTCCATTTGAACCATCAAACTTATCAAACGGGTCCTCAATGGTTAAGCAATTGCAATTTCCTGCTTCAACATAGTGAAATTCAGTAATTCTAGCAATGGAAGACTGGAAAGGTTTCGAAAATAATAATGTTTGCAACATATATTGTGTACATTAATTTTGAGGAATGTGAGAGCTAGGGTTTGCACTCCAAACATGGCAGAAAACCAAACATTTCCTCACAGAGCTGGAATTTCTATTGTGCTTGGAAGTGGAAGTTTTTCTTGAATCATGGCAGTTTTAGTTGGTTGTTAAAGGGAGATAGAGGATTGATACAATACAATTCATCTGAAGATATAAGAGTTTCGTCAATAAAGCCATCAGTCCATCATCAAAAGCAGCATTAACAAAAACAGGCAAAGATCAGCAATGCCTGGATCGCACTGGATCAGATTGAAGAACACACACACACACACACACACACACACACACACACACACATATATATATATATATATATATATATATATATATATATATATATCAACACGTGCTGATAGAAACATAATCATGTGTATATATATGGGAACATAATCGTGTGTATATATACACACGATTATGTTCCCATCAGCACGTGTTGATATATATATATATATTAGTTAGTGCACACGTCCGTTGCACGTGAATCAGTCTTATTTTACATAAATGTTTAGATATATTTTTTATAATCATATGTGGTTTCATTACATCAATTTAATTATTAATATAAAGCTACGAGAATACAATTAAGGGGAAGAGAGTAAAAACATAAAATAAAAAATCGGCACATGATTAAGGTCACTGTGAGGAGACAGCTATCGAATCTTGAATTTGAGTTGAAGATTATGCTATCATTGTATAAGACACAAGGAGCAAATATGAAAATTAAAGCATCCATCTAAAGATCTTATTATTAAGATTAAAAAAAAATGTTCGTTTAAGTCCAACAAATAAAATGAATCAATGAGCCTTCATCCAATCATATTGCTAAAATTGATGACTATTAACCAAATGGAAAAAATATCAATTATACAATTGGCTGATGGATTTATATCTAAGTCTTTTCCTACCTTTACTTCCATAACCAAACACATTAGAAGGCCTGACTAAGTGCAATTTTCTTTTCTGGTTTGAATGTATACTTAATGATAAAAATTAACTTTTACTTTGTCCTTTATCTTATTATTAATTAAAGTTCCAAATAGAGCAGCTGAAAATTCTAGAGCTTGGGATATTCGGTTCCCTATTGTAACATAATTAGGCCAAAAACGCTATTTTTTTAAGTTAAGTTTTAGATAATACATTTGTTTCCCTCACTATATATTTCGCTTTGAGAAAATTGGGGAAAATAAAATACAATAAATATTTTAATGTTTTGTTTTATGTAGTTTAGCATAAATTACTCTCTATAACACACTATTGATATCTGTCAAAATTTTCAATTATTTATTGATTTGTTTATTTTCTCTCCATTTGGTTGGTTGAAGGAAAAAATCAAATGAGGCTTGGTAGGAGAAAGGCAATGGTACCCAGATGATAATAGGAAGAAGCAGAGGTCTAGAGACTAACGTACCTTTGAAGATTAAGGTCTTTGTTTTGGATTAATAGAATCAACTGTAGATTCCTCGATCAATAACCTTCTTCAAGCTTCAAATTTTTGTTATTAGGAATCCAACTATAAGAGAGAATAGTTTGGAATTAAAAAGAGTACATTTGGATGCTCCAAAAAATTAGAGGATGTATCAGTATTGGAAACCTAAACCGATGAGGAAAAGTAGAAGAAGAGTTTTAGACAGACATGGTTTGTTCAAGGGTGTAATGGACGGCTTATTCTTATTTTATTTTTTAGATGAAAGACGATATAATGGATAGTTTATAATTAAAGGATGGTGTTGTTATTTTATTTTTTATTAAGGTTAATATAGTCAATCAAAAGTTTTTCTACTTTATAGACTTTTATAAGTAGTATAGGTATATATGTGTGTGTGTGTGGGATAATTATACTTCCTTCAAGTTTGGTCCCTTTTTCACCTTATCACCAATATATAATTTAAAAATTACACTTTGCCCCCTATTAGTTACACATGGATGGGTTGTTTTCGTGTTGATTTTAGCTTTTCCTCTTTGAATGAAAAGGTTTGTAAACTTATAATGCAAAATACTACTTAAAGGGGTAAAATATAACTATCCCAATAAAATAAAAAAGATCACACAGTGGAAATCATTTACCCAAAATGGTTTAGAGACACGTTTATCGCATTGCCCGCACTTGTGGACAGAAAAAAATCCTCTGTACTTTGTGTGGAGCGTGGGCAATGTTTTCCTTCCTACATTTATTAGGATAAGCAATGCACACATTAGTACCCAGTACAGAGAACTTAAGCCTAGAAGTCTCAATTCAAAAGGGCTTGACTTTTAAAAGAAGTGCGGAGCCTTAAGCGCATCCAACTCCTTTAACACATTTGATGTACTCCTTGACCTTCAAATGTTTAGTGTTTAGTACTGTGTTTAGTGAGTCAATTAGCAATTTGATTCATGATAACAAAGAAATTTGGGATTGCGAAATATAAAAACTAGAGTGAGGTAGTTTTGCTATAGGTGTTGGTGGTATTGTACAGTCATCTTATACTTGCAAAAATCATGAATTGTAACCAGCAAATCAACTTCTTTATGCATAGTTATACTTTAATGAATAATCCTTACCACATTGCTCATCATTGCTTTAATCAAGACTAAACTTAGAATTTTCACACACCACATCATCATTCGAGCCAATTCAGCTTAATTCATTGGTTAACATAAGAAAAGTCATCTGCAATCTGAATTTGACTCATCTTATCGGGTAGATCAAACTAAAAATTCATCTCAGTTGAATGAGTTTAAGCCTTAACTTTTTTGTTAATTGGAGGGCCTCGAAGCTTAAAACCAAGGGGTACGAGCACCCATTAGATTAGCATACAAAAAAACTAGGGATCCCTCTGGGGAATCTGATACTACAAAATTGTAGTTAAATTTTATGACCAAGATGGGCTAGAAACTCTGCACATTTGTTCCCCTCCCTAAACAGTATCTAAAATATCTTGAACCTTTGAGATTCCTTTGACATTCTTTAAACCTAATTTTTTATCTTTCCATTTTTCCATGATAGTGAGTATACTGAGCTCAAAAGGCCCAAACAAATTAGGGAATAAACATGCTACAAAGTCCAATGAAAGGGGTTTTCTATAGAAACAAGGTTGATGAATCATGTGAACAAAGTGTGGCTAAGATGTGTGCACAAAAATTGCATTCTTTACAAATAAGTTGAACTCAACACTCTTAACTCCTCATAAGTCATCTACAATTCGTAATGAGGCTTCCACTGGAATTATACAAGAGTTGGGTTGAATTATGGCTCTCCATGGTTTCCTCCAACATCCCAATTTCCCAAAACCTAATTGTATCATGTTGGCTAACTACAAAATAGAACTTAAAACCTCCATAATTCTCAAATTTATTGTCAAACTCCATCCACCTTCTTATGAAACACACAAGATGAAAGGAACTATCA
Organism: Liquidambar formosana; assembly: GCA_039720395.1. Classification (NCBI taxonomy): domain Eukaryota; kingdom Viridiplantae; phylum Streptophyta; class Magnoliopsida; order Saxifragales; family Altingiaceae; genus Liquidambar; species Liquidambar formosana. The sequence continues at coordinate 35,894,457 of CM077825.1, forward strand.
AAATTACAATTTTATAAGTCATAGTCACGCTTCACATCAAATGTATGCTCACATGCTTTAAGGGTGACATTCCGTACTAGGGTTGCTGTCGAGCCAAGCTGAACCCTAGTCTTGGTCCAAACAACCCTATGCAGTGAGTGGATTATGGAATGCCTACATATTTAGCCGCTGGCCGGGCTTCCATAATCTTCAAAAATACATATGCTGTCTAATATTTGTCTAATTAGTTTCCATAAATTCATATACAATATTGAACATCTAAAGATTTAAGTTTTACCCTTAAACTTGTGAGTCACAGTATTATATTTCTATGGAAAATGCTTGTGTAATAAACTGTCATTGCTACCAAATCATGACCACCAAAAAAGAAAATTAAAAAAAAAAAAAAAAAAAAAAAAGGAAGAGAAATGATTGAAGGAGTAGAGAAAAATCTCCTCTTTATTATTTTAGTGGTAATGACAGTCTCTCATGCTAGAAAAGTTCTATTTTTAGATAAAAACATAACAGATATGCATAAACCATACTTAAATAAAACAAGAGGGAAAATATAAATATATAAGCTCGCGATGGTTTTTCTTTTCTAAATAAATCAACATCACCTAATACAAGTTCTTCCAACTAAATCTTTCCAAAGAATGACCAGAGTGTCAATAGAAAAGTTTGCATCCCAAATCTGATTATACTTGTTGACCTAAACACATGACCAATTTTAATATTCGTATTATTGTCCCAAATAAACCTAAGGCATTCGTTCAAAATACTGTAAATATTCCAAATTGCAAAAAATAACAATTTTTACACCACCTTCTATATAAAGATTCTTAATATCTTCTTAGCTAGGTTAAACATTATGCAAGTGTAAAATATCTGCCATTTTAGAACTGTATCATCGTCTAACCACCACAAGGGGCTAACCATTGGACAAGTGTTCTCGCTCTCGACCGTTGATTTATTACCTCACCTCTCGACTCCAGATTTATTATCATGAGGCATGTTCAATCCTCTTCCCTTGCCCAAAAAGTAGAATCCTAGCTCTTTCTTCTTTTTAATCCCCTCTCTGTGGAAAGCGAAACATCTCTTGTACCCCAGAAAATCTGAAGCAAAATGCTTCATATTTACGGCCCAAAATGTATCTCAAATAGACACCTAAATTAAGAGCACTTAAGCAAGGCCAAAAATAGAATTGGAAAATGGCAAGTTGACATTGTATTTCTCCACAGTATATAAATAGAAAAGGTGGGACATCTGCACTGACCAAACACCAACCACAACATGTCAAAGCAAGACGTAGAGGCTTACAGCAGTGACCAGAAACAGATCTGAATTTCACCAAACATATGAGCACGCACAAATCTGCATTCAAAGAAGTAGCCGTTCAACTTTCAATTTCACATTTCCATCAGCAGACTACAAAATAAGCTGCCAGAGACCAGCTAAATCATATATTGTTCGAAAAATCTCCTTACACAAAGAGCAATATTCAGAACATCTCATAAACACGATTAAGTACTCTAAGATGAAAAATAAACAATACATGATGATTAAATAGAGTTTACAAAGTTTGTGACCAAGACATGCAAAGTTCAAATAGCTTTTAAGCTGATTCGCTGCCTCTGGGAGAACCATTATTATCATCATCATCAACAGGACTCCCATCATCTCTTGGAATGGGGCTACGGCTGCGGCTGCGGCTGCGGCTGCGGCCATTTTCTTCGACAGGACTCCTATAAGTCCTCTCTGTGGGGCCATCTCTTTCAGAGTCATCCATGGGGCTTCTGCTCTTTGCTCTGGGGCTCCTGCTGTCATCTGACCCATTGACCTGCCTGCGGTCCCTGGGGGACATGCTCAGTCTCTCTTGTGGGCTTCTCTCATCAGGTGTTGGACTGCGCTTCCTACCTTTGGATGGCAGTGGTGAAGCCCTGCGTCGCTTAGGGCTCCTGCTGTCACGAGGGCTCCTTGATCTTCTCTCCACACGCTCAACACTTCGCTCTCTCTTTGGAGGTGATCTGGATTGACTGGAAGTTTATGAAATAAAGTTTAGTTAAAAAATAAAAAATAACATAAGCCTAAATGAAAATATAAAATAAGCCAAAAAATACAGCCCTCAAAGTAAAAGAGTGTTCACAAATCAAGAAAATACAATAATTGTGCCTTATTTACTTTCTGTACAATTCCAAAAGGCAAAACTTTGGAACTAACAAGAAAAATGCAGAGCAATAAAGATACGGCCAAAATGATTATAACAGAACTATGTAATATACTCAATAGAAAGGTCATTTGTGCATGTAGATGCATGTAAATAGGAAAAAACAAATGAGAGTCAAGTACTAAATAATGAAAATTTATCTATTAATTTCAACTTCCCATCATACTCTACTCAACATGCATGTCAAAAAATCAACTTGTTAAAACCATTATATTAAGAACTGACACTATTGTCTAAGGAATAGAAGTATAATGTGAATTCCTTAAAATTATAGCCACAGAAATGAAAATTCAAGAGAATAAGAATCTCATTACAATGTCTATTTCCTAATGACAATCAACACAACACTGTTCAGAAGGTAATCTGTGAAAGGGCAGAACTTCAGAAAATAAAGGGACGATTTAAATGTAATAAATAAGTAACAAACCTGTAACTACGGCCCCTGCTAGAACTACGACTTCGACTTCTGCCACGGTGAGGAGACGGTGAGCGGGAGTAACTCCGACCTCGTCTGCACCAGAACATTTCTTTCTGAGTAAACAATTGAAAGAAAACTATAAAATGGAAATACCTTGACGCTGCAAATGAAACAGGGGAAAGGTAGAAAGGCCTACGAGAAACATACTTTAGTTTCTTTGGACTATTCTGACAATTTCTTTCTATATGGCCTCGATCTCCACAGCGATAACACTTGTTCTTCCAGTCCCCAGCTTTACAATCTCGAGCCCAGTGGCCATCAATTCCGCAATTAAAACACCGCCCCGATCCAGGAGGAGGTCCTCTTCCAAGATATTCACGTGACCCACCACCAGTGGCACGTGGTCCCTGAAATGCAAGTCAGAACAATCTTAGCACAGAACTGATTAATCTTTTCTCCAATATGGCAATGTCAATCGGATATCTAAGTGAGGCTATTCAGAAAAATCAAGAAAACTGAGGAATGACCATACTCTTGAAAATTATACTGGAGTTGCAGGTCAAACGATGAAAACATGAACAATCCTTTATTCTGGCTGGCTCACCCATCAGTGTAGGAACCAAATAGAATTCCAATTTCATTTTTGCATTTAAACATATCTAATCTCAAATTTTCTGTTCTTCTTTTAAGAGGAAAAAATTACTTACAATTTTTAAGAATTCTCAATCTTCTTACATTCCCTTTTTAATTTTAATTCTATTTTTAAGATCACAAGCCAGGAAGTTGAACCAGTGTGCACACCAGTCCCTTTACAGTTTGAGCCGTGTTCTAAAACAGAGACTAAAATTATAATACTGAAAGCTGCATCAGGACCACCAACAGGTGAAAGAATACATAATTAATTGACCTTAATAATAAAGAAGCAACAAACACAGAATCCTGAGAAAAGCAGATATTCCATGCAACTTACCCCCTTGGCAAATTCCACTATGATACGACTTCCATCAACATCCCTACCATTTAAACTATATCTTGCATCGTCAGCATCTCGAGCATCACTGAATTCCTATTTTCAGCAGTGAAGAAAAACAATAACAAGGAGAAGCTCATACTTGCAAACGTAAATAATTTGTCAAAGGAAGCCATTAGCATATGACTTTGGGTACCAAAAATTCATGAGTAAAATTAAGTGAGGAGGTACGTACAATGAACGCAAAGTCATGCTTCATATCCACATCACGTACTCTGCGTAAACGGGTGCCAGAAACAGTAAGGCCATCATGACATAACTACCGAAGGGTTGATACTTCGCCCCCTCACAGATGAACAAAACACCACTTTGAGATTGTTGCCATTTCCATAAAAACACGCAATAACAATATAGAAAGTATCGCCAATGTCCCCTATACACTTTGAAAGAATAGCCACCAATTCCACCAAGGGAACCCTCTCACCATAGACCTCCAGGTTAGGCAAAAGCCAAGAAACCTTCAACAAGATCATTCAAGTTAAATCACTTGGACATGTGGAGGGGTGCAATGTTTTCACGCAGATATTAAAATGAACTTTGAATGTGAAGCACAAAGAATGGCTTTGCAAAGGCTTCATCATCCCCTACACACACCTCATCAATGTAGGTAAACCCTGGCAAGTATGCCAATGAGTACTACTCCAGTACTACATATGAAGGATCATAAACCCAAATTGACCATGACATAACTTGCAGAATGGTATGTGTTAGTATTCATTTACACACATAGACACAAGCATGCTCAATGAATGCTGAAGGATTTAGTCCATCGGTGTGTGTTCATAATTTCAAAAAGTAGAAAGGAACATGATTAATAAGAAGACTGAGTTAGCAAATACAATAACAAACAAAAGCGACGAACAACTGAGTTTAAAAAACATTATCTAAAACAAGTGCATTTGACTGATGTGTTCTGGAACTTGCTAGCCGTTATGCGGGAATTTAATCCATCACTTTTTATTACTACACTATTGTTGTTCAATCTCTAAATGAAAAGCTTTTTAATTACCTTCCATATCTACTAAAGATGTCCTCCAAATCACGTGCTCTTGTTCGTGAAGACAAACGACCAACATAGAGGCGGGTACTACTATGGCGGTCATCATACCGAGGCATCTTTCTGCAGCAAAAATATTAGTCCATTAACAACTATGATACATGTAAGTATTCCACGTACACTGTAGAATGCACTTTGCTAATCTCACTCTATTCATATAAAATGAATTAAGAAATAGCATCCTATGACTTATGGCACACAATAATTAAAAACTGATAAATTAGACAAAAATTGGACTTCATATATATGAAAAAAATTTATTCCACAATATCCATCCATAACATATTTATTATTAACACATGTCTTCTACTCATACATTTTTAGCATGTATTGCACAGACCATGGTCTAATAGTAGTAGTAATAGACTAGTAGTACAATAGTAGTAATGAAACAGATGCAATTACTAATCCAAAAATTTTGGAGACAATATAGGATATGATAACGGATTTTAAAAACACCCACAATATAGGATATGATAACGGATTTTAAAAACACAAATTAATCCATTTGACATCAAAACTCGCATACCAGAAACAAATTTAAAGCGTGCCAAAATAAAAGGGAGGTTTTATTTCATGTGATCCAGCTGTCCCCTCTACGAAAAAATCGCCCATGCAATTCTGCATTTTCAAACTTTCAAAATTTAGCCTCTCTCTTGCAGGAGTAACCCTGGAAAAGCTGATTCAAGGTCCGCAATCAACATAAATCTCATGTTTGGCCAGAGTGATAAAGAGAACTTTACACAGAATAAGAGTTTTTCATAAAACGCGCAAACCATAAAAAAACTCCATCTCACTTTACAATCACCACCACCCACAACTTGCCACCACCACAAACACCCTCCTCCACCCATCACTACGACCCCCACTAAATAATGGAATTGGGAAATTCTTTTTTTTTTTTTTATAATGGAATTGGAGAATTGAAATTTTCTTCTAATTCTAAGAAGTTCAGCCAAAAACAAGAAACTTTACAATTTTGACAGATACAGATTCTGAAATCTAAAATGCCGTCATTTCAAAATTCCTAAGGATTTGTCTAATTCCTCATCCAAACAAGAACATTTGTTGCAAATAAGAAAATATGCTCCCCAGATGCATGGACGAGAAACCCCTAAATCGAATAATACGGAACATGTAAAATCATGTATATACATATATATGCACCATTCGATATACAAACAGAATATCAAAATCGGAGAATTTTGCAGATTTGCTCAAACGATCGGAGAATTTTACAAAGAAAACGTTCAAAATCGAAGAGTTTCAACGAAGGAAGAACCCTAAAATTCACTGGTTCTCGCAATCGAGAAAACGAAAGGAAACGCACTCGTACCTGCAGTAAACGCGAGGAGGACGATAAACCCTAGATTTCGAAAACGAACATTTAGTCTCTCTGTCCTTTATTTATAGAGCCAGGAACGGGCTTCGACGGTGTAGATGCGTTAGCGTACATCAACGGCTCTCGTTAAAGGCCCATTGATCTTTTTAACACTGGCAGGTAAAAAAAAAAAAAAGCCTGATTAAAAACGCTTTCAGTATAATAGAAAGCGCTCTTAATACTACCGCTTTCACTAATTTTCATTTTTTTTTTTTTTTTTTTTCAACACACAACATAAGAAAACGGTAAGACCGTGTTTTATCTGTCAAGGATAATAAAATAAGAATAAAAAAACAATTCCCTCTTTTTTCCTCGTTTTCTACTTGCATGGTGCCGAGAAATAGTCGTCGTCATTCGTATCAAGCACACTTTGATATTCTTAAGAATCATCCCAAGGCTGAAGGCTTTAATAATTGTTCAAGTGTGTAAAATGTAAGGATTGTACGTACCTGATGAATGAATCTTCACCCTTGCATACTCTTGTTATTAACAATTTTAAATTAAAAAAAAATAAAAATGGAAGAGCAACAAAAATCCACATGGCAAATTGGCAAGTCACCCACCTTTGGGTAACCCAGTTGTTAAGGGCAAACTTGTGATTGTCTAGTTAGACACACGGTTTCGGATTCGATTCTCCACTAAGACAACCTAAGATTTAAGTGAAGGGCCATGGCGTTGGATTGCTGCGTTATTCTCTCCGAAGGTTTAAGGTTTCATAAATGGATTCAAAGGGTTCTGCTGTGGGATGGTTCCACCCTGATATATAAAAATTCAAAAATTAAAAAAAAAATTTGGCAAGTCACATGTTCTTGGTGGTTTATCCAAAATATTAATGTTATAATTATGAGTTGATTTTGGATATCTTATCCAACCAACATAAAAGTTACCATATACCGGGAACTACTAAAATACCTGCAAGGGCACCTTCCCAATTTTTTTTTTCAAATTTTGTATTGAAAAATTATAAAAAAAATATTCGTGTGAATTAGAATTAACATGTCCAGTGTGAATTAGTGAATGGAATTACCCTCCAAGGCAAAAGACTTTCCATGTACAAGGTGTCTAGTGCTGCCTAATGGCTCGTTGCCCCCAGAGTGGCTCACAATTTCAAGGTACCACCCCATTTTAATGGCGAAGAATAACTTTTGCATTGAGGGAGCTATTTGGGCACTATTCTGCATAAAGGTGGTTGTAAATGGCATAATTATCTCTCAAGCTGAAAAGTCATGATGCAACCTCAAAATGTAACTGGGGATTCCAATCCAAATAGATGGTGCAGGTGAGCAACTAAACCAACATGAAGGAAATGTTAAAATAGTCAACATGGCAATGCTTTATATGGGCACGACTCACGAGTAGGAAGCCAGGAAAAATTGTTAAACCTACTTATATTTTATACTAAATGCAGGACGACTCCAGGTTGACATATCCATTCACAACTTACACTAAATGGAGGGTCCATCAAATTAAGCAATAAAAATATTCAGGTGCAACTTGGTTCAACACTCCTAATAAATGATTACTAACTTAACTGAGAATGACTACAAACTGTAGTTATTTATCTGTAGCCTGAATCTGTAATTTCCCAAAACTATTTACATAGAATTTCCAGAGGCAGAGAATAATCCCCCATGTATTTTCCAAAATTGCATTAGGGAAAAAAAATAATAATAATTTCCATAAACTCAAGACTGCAAAATTGTAAGAGCATCGATACAAACATTGTCGCTTTGGTGTTAGCTTAATTTCATGAACCCACATGGCCACATGTATGCTGATTTCCCACAAGCACCTTAACATAAATTCCTGACTGCAGCTCTAACCGACTGCTCAAATATACTCACCTGTTTCTGATTCAAAACTAAGCTTCATTTCCCTGAATAGTTCTCAAACGACCAATCTCATCACTGATGGTACAGTTCGTTGTGGTTAAATTTACACAATAGTTCTTCAGCCATGCATAAGCAGATTTCAATACACGAAGCTCACCAGTGAGGAGATCTCGACTCATTTGCCTTCGAAGAGCAAGTTTTTCACTCATGGAGGGAGAATTGACAGGCCCCAATGACTGTAGAAACATGCAAGAAGCTTAAACACAAATAAAATGCTTAATATGAATGAGACAGGCAAGCTTCATTGCACATAAATGAGCACAGTGGCATATGTAAGGCTATGTCATGGTTCCAGAATGTGTGTGTGTGTGTGTGTGTGTAAGTTAGTGTTGATGTCTAAAACCAAATGAATGAAAAAGTTAAACTATCAGAAAGTCCGAATTACATGATATGGTAAAATAAATTATGAAGAAACCAGAGTAGAACTTTTCATAGGTAAGACACCTAGAAGTTCCAAGGAACATTGGTGCCAATAGAAAATAAAACTGATGCTCCCCTTGATTACTCAGAGTCCTTTGTAATCAGTGAGGTAAATTTGGCAGATCATTACCTTGATCGATGCATTATATTCCTCAATTAACTGAGTAACCCGTGAAAGCAAGATATGATGTGCTTGGATCTCTCTACTCTTATTCTTTAAAGGACATCGAGCCAGCCGGCCATCATTTTGTTCAGCTTCCATGGCCAAATCAATTAGTTCTGAATATAAAGTTAAAATCAAGAAATTATTTGCAGAGGCAAGCAATAACCAAGAAGTTTTAAGAGTTCAAAAAGAAATTAAACTACTTGCAATGAGAAAAATATGCTTGACACCTTCGGGAGAGGTGCAACACAGGACACGAGCAAATGCACGAAGTGATTGAGGAATTCCCCTCCCTTTTCCTCTAGCAGACCTTACTTCCCTATTTGTGAAAATGAAATATTAAAAACATGGAAAGTATATATTACATATACATTAAACAAGTCCAGTATATGGTTGGTCATACTTTAATCAAAACCAAAATAAATCAATAGTCATTATGTACTATATAAATTGACATCATATAAATTGAAAGATGAACATGGGGATTTTTTTCCCTTTGCATAATCCACTTGCCAATGAGACCAATACCTAACCACGTTACCCAACACAACTGTCAAGACCCCCACACCACTAAGCAATTGATCCTGCTTCCCTTCTCCCCTACCCTCCCACAAGAACTCTCTCTACACCCTCTCTATCTTATAGGTCACTTTGTTGGGAATCTTAAGAAGGGACAGATAATATATAGTATCAATAACAAACCTAACTAACATAAGCCTACCCCACCTAGAAAAATACGTCTTCTTTCACCCATATAATCTTTTACCCACTTTCTCAATAACCAGATCCTAGAAATTAGAAGACAAAGGATTGCCATCTAGGGGCATGCCAAGATATTTTCAAAGGCCACTCATCATGCTTTCATAAACAGGGTGTAGGCACTATGATGGTAACGGTAAAGGTGCAACAGGATGTGGGTATAACAATGATATGTAACGAGATGCATTCACCGCAGTCGTAATTTTTTTTATTTATTTTTAAACTTGCACAACATGCTCCAAACTTAGTGATACCCATTCTTTTAGACCGGAATCCTATATATTAATATTTCAAAGGAGTTTAATGAATTTTATTTAATCTAGAAACCTTTTTAAGTACGAGTAAAGCATTTTTATGATGTTTTTGCTTATAACTGCTAGGCTTTGCTAGCTTCTATATTACAAGTTAACAACAATTAGAGTTAAGCTATTTAACTTAAACATTAACAATGATCCTCACTACTGTTTCATCAAAAAATATATATATATATCCTCACTTACTGTTCTTGAAAGTTATCTTCTTGTTCTCCCCATCCCAGGCATGGAAAGACGTAGTTGAAGATCCCATAACAATTGTCTTCATGTTTTACTCAGTGCAGTGCACTGGTGGAGTCGTGGAGAAGCGTGGGGATGGAATTCCATAATTAGGAGGTTACTCAATGTATGATGATGAATAAGGTGGTGGTGCTTGTGGTGGGTAATAATCATAGGGTGGATAATTAGGTGGAGGCAGGTTGTACTGTGGCTGGTAACTCAAACTACCGCAAGGCCCACAACTACCCTAAAAGGATGAATCTCCAAGTCCAAGTCACCAAAACGATGCACATACCATGTGAGGAAGACTCTTAATGTTGATTCACATCGTGTGAGCCAGTTTCTCCTTGATCCACTCCAACCCCTAATACCACCCGCATGTCCTGGCCTCGAAGGCAAATGTGTAGGAGGCTCGGGAACGGTGCCTATTTCAACATGAGGTGGTATTCCTTCCATGCTGTAATCCCCTTAATAAGGGGAGAGTGGACGAGGGGGCCACTACCACCATCTTCTCCTCCCGTTTGGGTGCCCCCATTAAGGCCATCACCTTAGAAAGCGCTAGCTTCAAAGAATTTCAACTCTCTTTAGATTTTTTTACTTTCATTTTAGAGCTCGACCTTCCCCCTAATTCTCTGTAGTTTGTTATTCTCTTTAGCTTTTTTTTATTTTTTCTTTTTTTTTCCCTGTATCTAGTTCAAGTAGCTTTAAAAAGTTCAATATTAAATTTCATGGTGAATGGCATCTATGTTTAAATATAGAGAACCATGAACTAGTACCAACTTGATTGTGAAAGAATCCCAAGAAGAGTTGAAGCCATTGACATCCTTAACTGTTGGTGTACAATGCCTATGCAGAAGTTCCAACTTCATCGAGCAGAGAAGATCATGCTGGGGTATTTTTAGCTGAAGCTGAACCTGAAAGTAACTGATGTGATTAATAAACATATGGCCACAATTTAAAGTAGATAAAATAATCATCTAGCTACAAAGATAAAAAGAATGTAATTCTGATACTTCTTAAACTACAGGTAATACCATTATGTATATGCAAAGAAGGAAACAAATATAAAATATTCAACAAAGCAAACAAAGTCTGTCTTTCAAAGTCCATGTTTAACTCTTGTAAGTCTTATTTTTTATGAATAGTAAAGATAGTATTATAAACAGAAGGAGCAAAGCTCATGCACAGGGAGTATACAAGCAAAATACTATAAAGCTAATGAGATCAAAAAGTCCTGCAGGGGGGGTCCTGTTACAAAAATTGGTAGGGTCACCAAGGCAAAAAGACAGTCAACATGTGTAAATATCGACTGTACTGTGTTTTCCAAATTCCCAATAGTTCTTTTGTTTCTCTGTCCATAAGGACCAAAAAATGGTATGTGACAAGCTTCCACACCATTTGTATATGTCTTATGTACAAGGGTCAAGCCTTTTCTACTAATATATATCGTTACTTCATCAGGAAAAAAAGGCAAATGAAGTAAGCTACCAAGACTCAACTGCAGTTCTTTTTCTCTTCGTTTATTATTTAATATTATGGGGTTTTCAAGTAAATTTAAATTTCATCAAGCACCCCCCAATAATATATAAAGGTAACACATGAAAAATGCTATCTGAGCACAGTTTTGCCTCTGTAACATGTAGGCCCTGACTTCAGCTTTTTACTTCAGCTTTTTGTTAGCTTGATATACATTCTTGGCCCATTCTTTGACACCTTAAGCTTTTGGGGTTAAGTGGCAGTCTAACATAGTATCAGAGCTCTAGTTTGAGGAGGTCTAAGGTTCAAGTCTTGTTTACCTCCATTTGTGTTTGTTCCTTCATCAGTTTATTAGTTGGTTTGTCTGTCTGTACGTCTTTGGGTCTCTCCATATGTGGAAGGGATGCATGTGAGGTATATAAACATTGTTCACGGTTAAGTGGAAATCTAACAATATGCATATACATATATATGCATTAATATGCTTCAGCTGTCAGATATGTATTAGTATTTCTGGTAAATTTGTGCCCATCAAAATTTATTATTTGTTATATGCACATCAGCAGTTCAGCACACATAACATAATACATTACTTTAAGAGGGAATTAAATACAAGACCAAAAAAAAAAAAAGGGGGGGGGGGGGGGGGGGGGGAGAACTTCTATTGCCTTTATAAAGAGAATAAATTAAATCTACTATATATTTATCAGGGACAAAAAAGGAACCTAACCTGTCCTTAAAGTTGGTATTATTTTTAGTCATTAAAAACAAAGAACTAAAATAAGAAATAAATAAAGAACTGTCCTTTACATCATTTCCATAAGACTATAAAGAAAACTGTGAAAAGATTTCAGAAATTGTCTGAAGTTACTATTGTCACCAGTTTTGTGTTTTCTGCGTTCACCTGATTGCCAAGAGAGGCTAATGCATTATAACTTTTACACATGCAATTTATGGACAAAATATAGTAGTCTGTTCAAACAGACTTTGTCAGATAAAAATTACAAAAGAACAGTCCATTGCTTTACAACCTTCAGTGATAGAAAGAATCATACATACATACATATATATATATATATATATATTGATTGAAAAATAAAATTTGCGGGTATAATTTATCAAGGTTATATAAGAAGGTTCATACTCCAATAGTCCGTATGTCACAAAAGTCAAAGATTATGTTGGCAGAAAAATGAACAACTATAACGACCCTCACCCACCAAAAAGAATAATAACAATAGGAAATTGTGTCTAACAAGCCAATGGTTAATAGTGTGGCTGATGAGGTTAGGGAAGTAGAAGAAGGGAAAAATACTTCCAATAGGCAGAAATGTTATAATATAAACAACCAACACATAAATTACTCCAAACAAGATATCTTACATATAAGTGTCAGTCTCAAATTTAGGGCAGAGACATTTCAGTCATTCACAATGTAATTAAGTGCCACATGTACAACGGTGCAGGACCACTGATGGGACTAGGAAGAGCTTGGGAGCGGCCCTACTCCCAAGTTTGGGTGCGGTTTTGTCAGGTAAAGAGCTATTGACGAAGGGTGGCGATATTGCCACAGCTCCAAACACTGCTTCCACAGCAGTTAAAAATATATTTCACTGAATGGACCATTTTACACTTGCAACAAGATTCAAAACCAAATCTGTCCCCTCTTCTCATCCGTTGGGCTCCAATCACTCCATTTTTTTTCCAGCAGCCATGGCTCTTCATCCCCCACTCCCTAATGCTTAAACCCCACAAATTGGGTGTCACAATACTATCATGGGAAGGGTCCCAACAGCGAACAAAACATTAAAGAGAGAAGAAAATTTTGAAAAAGAAGAATCTGACATCTAATTGGTGCTCTTCTTCTCAACTGGTGGGAACGATGATGTGAGCCTATGGTGAGATGAGGGCTAGCAGCGAGATCCGAAGCCTCTCAACTACCCTTGTTGACGTCACAAACAGACCCTCTCTCACTATGGGAAAAGTACCGAAAACCCTCAACTCATCTATGGCAAATGGCAACGCCGATGGAGGCATCTAAGCTAGCTTGCCGGTGAGTTCTAGATCGGAAAAATGGAGCTCAACACCCATGGTCACATCATCTTCACCCTTGACTTACTTGGCCGTGGTGAAACCACGATCTTCCTGCCACACCCCATCGATGATGGGGTCCAGTCCTCTTTCTATCTCATAGAACTTGATGGGTTTTCAATTCTTCACAGATCTCATAGAACTTGATGGGTTTTCAATTCTTCACAGATGCGTGAGGGAGGGATAACAGAGCAAGGGTAAAATGGTCTATCAATTATTTATCTTTTTGTTTGCTGTGGAAGCAGTGTTTTGAGATGTGGCAATATTGCCACCCTTGAAGAATTCTATATCCCACAGCAGAAACAAAGAGGGGTAAGAGAAATTTATCACCTTATTTAAAGCCAACCCTCTTTTTGTATATCAATAGTGAGGCCTTTCTCAATGAAATTAGGCATCAGATCACTGATAATTGTGAAAGGCCCTACCAATTAATTTTATTTTATGAAGAATGAACTTATTAAATTATTAAATATATAAAGAACTACACAGGTTCAGAGCAACTAGGGAACTAGGTACAGGGTGAGCTAAAACCTCACCAACCCATAACTTGAGGTAGGGTGGGATATAGAATCCCATCTCTATCCCTACCCAATTTATGAGAAGCCCAATGGCATTCAAGGGCTAGGAAGGGCAGATAACGTGAACAATCTGTCCTATTGCCATATCTAGGCAGAACCCACCACTCAAGGGACAGCACCTAGAGGATTGCTTATGCCAGATGACCTACTTGAGTAGAACTCAAGTTTCCCAAATCCCAATCAATATGCTCCCATGAGAAGATATGCAGGCAACCAAATAGAATCTTCTACAAGTAGCTAAGCAATGATAACTTTTTATTGTGAACAAGAATAGAGCTATCTTTAGAACATTATAATACAAGAAATATAAGTTTTGTATAGTAGTAAAGATCCAAAGGACAGACTGGTTCTGCTACAAAAGAGTGAATATATATGTTGATCAAATATACAAGATTCATAAAAAGCATCATATGAACTATATCATACTTCAGCTCATGATAATAACATGTACCACCAAAACCCGAGACTTACCTGGTCATAAATGTTGTACGGAAGGGTAAACCCAAAGTCCAACAGGAGGGTAGCATTTGAAAATTTTCCATATCTTATTAGGACCTAAATAAATGCTTCAAGTGAACTACAGAATCAGAACTCAGAATAACCAATACTGCAATGCTATAAATATTACATGCTTACTGTGCATCACTATGTAAACATTTATAACATTAACTATGCGAACATTAATATATAGAACATAAATAATACAGCTATTATTTATATGGAGATTATACAGGACATGAAAGCATTTCAAATAAGGAACTTTCTAATGTTTTAAACCTAGAGTATAACTCAAAATCTACAATTTTTTCTCTCATCTTACATATTTACACAAAGTACCATAACTAAGTTGAAAGTGTCAGCATTTCACACAAGGGACATAGCAAAATAAAGTTTTTTGCTAAGATTGAAAGTGTCAACATTTCACACAAGTGACGTAGCAAAATAAAGTCTTTTGCTACCCCATGTGGCAATTTGCTACCTCACTTGGAGATGTGCACTCCAAGGCAGGTAACAAACATGAATTTTTCATTATTATTATTAAGTTTTGCTACTTTAAACATATTTAAACTTTGGAACATATTTAAGACCATTGGAACCAAAATAAAAAATTTATAGGCAATGTAGTTTCATTAATTAAAAAATAAAAATTTGAAAAAATATATATATTTTTTGGGTTATAAAATTTATTAAAATCCACAATTATTTTCAAAACAATTGAATATGAAACTTTTGAATTTAAATTTGAATAAAATATAACAAAAGGATAATAATTTGAAGAAATATTATTTTATTATTATTTTGGGTTATAAAGTTTATTATTTTAATCTACGATTATTTCCCAAAAAAAATCGAAACAGTGAGAATCGTGACCATTTGAAACATTTAAATTTAAATTTGAATAAATTATGAATAAAATACTTGTTTTACCACCCTTTTTTTTTTTTTGGTCCTTTACCTGTTATGACCATTTTATTTGTCTTTTACAAATTATGACTATTTATGACAGTCTGAATTCAAATTAAAAACCTTGTTTCTTTTCTCTATAAATTCAACCACTTCATCCCTCATTCTCACACACATTTCTTATTTCCACCAACTTCTAAATCCCATAACCTCTCTTCCACTTATCTTCTTCTCCATGGTAGACGATCTTTGGATGGAGAGCTTCTTGACGACTCTTAACTCCAGCTTATCTGGCAATGAGTTGGAGATGTCATGTTTGGATACCTCCCTTGGAGTACACATCTCCAAGCAAGGTAGCAAATTGCCGCAAGGGGTAGCAAAGGACACTTGCTACTTTATTTTGCTACATCCCTTAATGGTCCTCTATGCTACCACAAAAAACAACAATACCTCAGTGAATATATGCGATTCATCCATGTATATGCAAAATCAACATATATGCTAATAATATTAAGATATAGTAACATAAAACTTGAGCAATAAAGCACTATCTTCATTGGGTTGATTATTAGACTACAGAACACCAACCCTCAACGAACAAAATGCGAAAAAAGATACAAAGCATTTAGCTTATTTAATAGCACATAGTACTTATTCACATGCAATTCCTTTTACCACATGAACCCATTAATGTTTATATAGTGTTTACAAGGCTCAATTATTTTAACATGTTGGCACTTAAGTACTCCCTCCGTTCCATTTTGTTAATCACAATTTCCATTTAGAGATGTCCCAAAATGTTTGATCACTGTGAAAAGTCAAAGCAAAGAATAATTTTATTTTCCTAAAAGATCCTTTACTATATCTATAATTACAATTGTTATAGAATAAATTAAAATAAAGGTGGAGGATAAAATTGGAAAATTAAAGTTAAATGAGTGACATGGCAACACAATAAATTCCACTCCTTAATATGTGTGTTTAGTCAAAGGTGATCAAACAAAGTGGAATGGAGGGAGCATTCAATAAGGGTCTGACACATGGAACCACAAAATTTATGACGTGGCACTTGAAGGGAAGGCCAAGGAGGTTCAAAAAAAAATTATGTTCAAAGAAAGATAAGGCCCTGGGGCAGTACCCCCAGGGCACCATAACCTGGAGCCAGAGGCCTTCAAAGGGTAGATTTTTTCTTCTTTTTTTTCTTTTTTTTTTCTTTTTTTTTTTTTTTTTGTGGGGCTCGGGCTAGGCGTGGGGGGTTATTCTAAGGCAAGTTAGCCTCTATGAAACAAAGATCATTTTTAGGGACCCAAACTTGAGGCGACTTCATCCCTTGGGAATATCCTTACATTTCCTTGCGCCCGTCAACACCTGAACCAGCAGATGGCAGGATTTGGGGAGTCATAACCGGCACTCAGCGCTAGCCGAGGCCCTAGAACATGTTAATCAGTGCTACCCCCGGCCTATTCCTTGGGATGGCTTGCTAGTTCTTGGGATTAGTGGATGGAGCAACCGTCAATCGGGCTATTCCAGGGCAGTCTGCATCATACCTTGGTCACCTTATTTATTTATTTATTTTAATTTAGCTCACATCCCTGCAACTATGGAAGCCTAAAGGCCTTGTGAACAATAAGGGCTCCCATTGGCTTGGAGTTCACAGCCAACAGGGTACCACCCCCACCCAAAGAAGCCTTGAGCTCCCTCTACAAAGACCATCAATGGTCTATTTATGAACACAACAAGACATCAAGTTTACTGCCCATTGAATGTTCCACACCTCAAGGTTTCCCCCCTTACTTTCCTCTCTCTCCCTCTGCAGCATCCTCTGTCAACACCAACTCAAATAGAACTCAGTTCAGGGGAGTGTTAATATCAAATTTCTTCTTGCAAATAATTGCAACAAAACAAAGAGAACACCAGCCTACAAAAAAATTACACTAGACGAAGCTTTAACAATTGCAAAAAATAAAATAAGCTCAACCTGAATTGACTCTGGCAAGGATCTATAGTATAAGTCCACCAAGCAACAAAAGAATTTACCGATGTAGTGTCAGAAAATAGCACAAGGTCACCTCTTGTCACAATTTAAATTCTAGTAAGACAAATATACCAGCAAATGGTTTATTTTTTTTAGGAAAAAAAATTATATAAATAAAATTTCTCAAGAGAAAGTACAATGATGTAATAAAAAATTTAAAAAAACTAATAAAGTTGACCTGTTCACCAGGAGCATAATTACGATCAGCAATAACCTGCATAGATAGATTTAAAGAATTAGTTCTTGAGAAAATTTATCACCAATCATAACAAAGTAAATGCATAGGAGTATAGGACATTATTATTCATATATCCAAAATTAATAAAGCATGTCACTGAAAAAACTGCATTCATCAATATGATACTAAAAGTTTGATATGAACTGAAAAGTTGGTTCAAAAAAGATGTGGTATAAGAGATCTCTAGAGATTCTTTAAAGGATTCAACGGCTTCAGAAAAATAATAAATTGACTTCAGTGATTAGATTTAAAATGAATAAAGGAATGAGTTCTAGTACATGATCTAGCAAACAAGTAAATCTTCCCGCCGAAAATTTCCCGAAAACAAATTTTCAAACCATTCCCCACAAGGAATCTAGTTTGACTAGAAAAGAGGCCAATACCATGAGAAATGAACTTCAAGGGGCACCGATGACTCTCCCTATTTACCACCATAGTGTTCCAACCATTCACTTTAATGCCATACTTGCTTATGATAACTAAATGCCAAAGAGTCTCATGCTCAATCGGGAACCATCATAGCCATTTCCCACCAAGAGCCATATTTATAGATATCACACCCCCATATCAAGAGGCCAAGAGTACCTTTCTTCTTGGGGAGACACACCACCTCCCATCTAACTAGATGATATTTTTTGTCCCCCCCACTTCCTTCCCACACTTTCAATTTACAGTATGAGGAGACACAACCGCTTAAGAGAGCTGAAGACATTACTATGTTGAAAATCAAGGACTCAAAGCTTTAGCAAGGAAGGAAATAAAAACTCTTAACCCACAGGGTAATCCAAGAGGATCTGTTAAAGTGTGTGAGAAGTATTTGCCACCAACATATAAAGAATGAAGAAGAAACCAAAACCTGCACCAATAGTCATGGATCAAGCTTTAAAACACATGTGCACTTGAAGTACCTTTCTAACACAAGTATGATAATTTTTTCTCAAAAAAAAAAGAAGTTTCAATTTATCTTTTTTTCTTGCAAACTATCACAGGCGGTCAAAGTGCACACACATTTTATATATCATGTAGCATATGTATCACATTGTGTATCAAATGGTGTATTGTGAGATAAGTTCATGATGCTACACATAATGGTGATATCTATCTTAGATATAAAATGTATCATATGGTATGTATTCTCGTCTATTGTAACATGTAAGATACTAACAGCTATGAATATAAGTATACAAGTACATAACATAAGAGGGAAAACTGAACAACTATACTATTCTACCATTAAATTTCAGTAATCATATAAGGACACATAGCTGACGAAAGAGAGAGAGAGAGAGAGAGCAGGAGAGGATACCTCTGACCATTTTTTGTCTTCATCAGTCAACACATCTGTCTCTGAGACCCCATCATGATTTAGAAAATCTGCAAAAGGAATCTACAAAATACTAAATACCCTTCTTCACTACAAATGGAACAATGCATATTAATGATAATGAGATCATGATAATAGTGGTACCATAGATAAGCCCTTCATGCTTCCCCATGCTCGAGATCCAACTGTCAAATTCACAACAAAATTTCTCAGATCCATGGAATTACTGCAAATAGTGGAACAAAAAAAAAAAAAAAAAAAAAGACAACATTAAAACAAATATCAACAACCTAACAGAAAGGCATAAAAAATTCAAAACTAACAAATAAATAAATGAATTTTTGGCGAACACAGAACTATGGCCACGGACTAGCTTTGAGAAATCATATTAGATATAAAATACGCCATAGCATGGCGAAGTGCATGCAGTTCATCATCTTAAATATTAAGATGATTGAGACCAATTCACAACAGACTGCAACAAACAGGGACTTGTACAAACATGAACTCTGATACCATGTTATAAATACTACTTAACCCCAAAAGCTTAAGCTGTGAGGGAATGGGCCAACAATGTATATCAAAGCTAACAAAAAGCAACACATTGAACTCCAGAGAATTTAATTAGTGAGCCTCAAAACGGTAAACAATTCAAATAACATCTAATTCCAGTAAAGCTCAATTCCTTTATCCTTCTCCAAGGTTTTGTAATAAGTATGCAGGCACAATTATATGAACAAAACAGAAAAAACTATAAATATATAAACTGGATACGAGCAGTCTCAGAAAACATTAGTGAACGAAGTGCTACGGCTGCCACAAAGATCAGCAATATGCCAAATCACTGTCACTACTGGACACATAACACAAGGACTGACATATGCAAGGCCATAACAGGATTTGTATAAAGCTTTACGAAAGTAATTGATATTGTTTCAAGTGTCAACAATACGTATATGAACTAAAACCACCATAGATTCCAAAAATGGTCCATTTCAGAGGCCTGAACAGTACATTTCAGTGGTTGATTAGTTTGCACATGGTTCATTAGGTTTATTTCTCATTGATTTTTGGGGCTTGGGGGAGGGGCAAGAAGGCAAAAATTTTGTGGAATTGTGCTTTCTTGGCTGTCTTTTGGGGTGTTTGGATTGAAAGGAATGCAAGGATTTTTTAGGATCAAGAATCATCTTTGGATGATTTATGGGATAGAGTGCATTTTTTGGGTTCCTTTTGGGTTTCTTCCTCTAAGGAATGTGGTGGTGTTCCATTTTTTGTTTTGAAATCCAATTGGAGGGTTGTTTGTAGCCAGTTTAATAGGCTGCCTTTTATGATTTCTGTTTGTTTGTTTTTGGCTTTGGTGGACTTCTTGTCCCCCATTTGTAATCTTTCTTATTATCATTAATAATATCCTCTTTGTTGCTGTTCAAAAAAGATTAGTTTGCACATGGTACCACAACCAATAGGCTTTTTATATCTTGTTTGTAGAGACACTATAACTCTCCTCCTTGTAATTTTATTGTAAAAAGCATGTATGATCTATTGTCCACATTTTAAGTTTTCCCCCTTCTATGTTACTTTTATCTTCTTCCTCCTCTTTCTTCTTTTTCTTAACTCGAACCCAAATTCAAGATTTTATAAAGATTTACTAAATCCCAAATAGGAGCATTAGTTCAGCCATTACCAAATCCCTAAATTGGAAATCTAAGCTTGACCAAAGTACCAAAACAAAACCCTTAATTGGGGTTTACTTAGAGCTTTGCCCAAAATTGGTCTCCTGCTTGGGGTTTGAAAAGTGGCTCATAAAATACTAGTTTTGCGTAATTAGATTAACCAGGGTTTTCACTAAATGCCAATCTAGAAGCCCCTATCAAAAAAATAAGGGGCGAATTAATGCCGAGTCGAAATCCCCAAACTGGATTAATTTGCTGTGCATGGTTAGGTGTTTCAATTTACATATGTGACATGAATCCCCTAATTGGAACTTTGGTTAGTACTTAACACAATTTGGTTAGTCCTAATAAAATTCCCACATACTTTACAAAAATTAAAAAAATAAAATAAAATAAAGTAAATTCCCACGTAGGTATTAAAATTTGCATTAATCACATAATACCAATGTTCATTTACAATGTTTTAATGGACATTCTTGTTTCAATTTTTCTCATTCCTGTAATTTTTCAAGAGTTTTGGAGTTTCCAGTCATGGATTCTTTCTCTCTCATCTGATATATGAACTATAAGAGTTCACCAAGATGCATTTAGAATTCTAATCAAAACATAAAAGTGAGCAGTTCGGTAATAAATAAAGCTCAGGGATTGTACGGGCCATTAAAAGGAGCCTTGTCGATACCAGAGAGGCATCAACAGAGACATTCAATACCATGAACTGGTTTGCAAATTCGCATGCTCCGGTTTGGGAGATCTTTGATCCTGATATGTTGACTCCCAAATCACCAAGGAGTTTACTATTTGACAGGGACCTTGTGATCTCCAATGATGATATCATCACCAAGGAGAGCATAATCCCAGAATACGAGCCTAAGGTATACCCTATCTGCCGCAAGCCACACTACCACGTGGTGTGATAGAGTGAACAGGGGCCAAGACGAGTAGTAACCTAATGCTGACTGCAGACAAACATACCAACCCTCACATTATCAAACCAGGGAGGTAGAATGTATATAGAAATATAGAATTGCTTGCTAAGCATGTATCTATTAGTGCAGCTGCTAGTTATTGAGCTTGCCTGGTCTGATAAGGGAGCTCCCCTAGTAGCAGAAAACACACTAATATTACTACTTGAAACACACCAATTCCTCATAGCAGTTTAAGACAATCTAAAGTTCATTTGCTTACTACATAATTTCATAAAATTGTGGTGAGATAATGACACAGAAGTAGCTTCGAAGAAAAAATCAACAGACAACATCAAACATACGAAAATAAGTTCTATAATTCAAAAATGGAATAGCATCCAGCACATAATTGAGTAGAAGAAAACAGATCATAAGTACTACAAAATTTTCAAAATAAATTGTGTACCTACAGAATATGCATGTGCGAAATCCTTGAAAGTGGTATCTTCAAAAAAATTAGGAAAGCGATGAAGCACCTGAAACCATTAGCCATATTCTGTCATAATCATGAATCATATGAAAGTCTCCCAAGGAGAGGAGCATAAAAGATCATATTATATCTCACATAAAATCACCTAAAGAAAATATTTGACAAACATTATATTGAAGAAAATGCCCCCATAATATGCACATTAAAGTATTTGATGTTAAAATATTCTGAACTTATTCAACAATTTAGTTTGGTCAATCAAATATGAGAGATAATGAGAGATATTTTTGGTAGCACAGCATTCGGAAACTGATTTTCTCAAATGACACTGCAGTTTAATTATCCGATAAATAGTAGCTTTGAAGTCTGAAAAATACAAACCAGAAAACATGTTTGTCTCCTTAAGACATGAAAATCTTTGTTGAACTGAATACCCTTAAAAAATTATAGGCTTTAGATAAACAGAAAGACCCAACCGTTGAGAAAACAGTTATCAAAAATAATATTCCCACCTCTGCAACTTTATACTACCTGGAGTAACTTTAACTAGCCTCTCGGTGATATGAATAAAAAAAAGGAGCTAATATGAAGTTGAATTGAAATATACTTCTACCACGTGACCACCATTTGGAAATTACTTAGAGAAAGAGGGGATAAGAAGAGGAAGGAGACGCTAGAGAGAAAGAAAGATGAAATAACTAGAGCAAAACAAAACAACTACTTACTGGTCTAATTGCCAAAAAATCCTTTTCAATTTGAGCTTTTTGGTTAAGTGTTTCCTGATATGCAAGGCTTTGTCTTATCATCTCCAACTCGCCTTCGCTCCAGAATATCTACAGGGATGCAAACAAGATCCATGTGAAATATCCTGCAAAAAGTCCTTTCATTCAAGAAATGCTTACAAGTAAGAGTATTGAGATAAATTATGTTATATTAGATATATCTCAGGCCTATGAGATACTCAAGAATCACTATTACTAGCAGCCCCATTGTCATCCAAACAAGTTCAATTCATTAATAATACTCTCCAACCCTCACTCCATTAAAGCAGTGAGAAAAGACAAAGGAGGAAACTTAATAGCCCCCTCCATCCACAACTTACTGTCCGCCGAACGGAAACTACATGTTACTAATTTCTTATTCTTTTAGGGTATTGACTATTGCAATTCTAGTTTTCCTTATTTTCTACATGGTATCAAAGATGGAGGTCTTGTGCTCAAATCCCTAGAGGTGTGTTTCTAACTTGATGCTGCCGCAATAGTTTCTTCCCACAGAATTCTGTTTCTCGTGCAGAAGACATGCATCTGTGGGGATGTCAAAGGCCCTTTGATATACATTGTTCTCCCCTTTTCAACAGCTCCGGCTTTTATTTGAATTGGTAAGTTAACAATAGCAACAAGGAATTATTTCCATATGAATCTATACAAAATATTTAACATAGATCAACAAGAAAGGGGAAAAAAAAAAAACATTTACCGTGCTATGCATCTCCCCAGGCTGAGGAAGACGGCTGATATAAGGAGCCCATTCAGAAGCCTATATTGAGAAGAAGGGGGGGGAGGGGGGGGGGCATGAAGCTTTTTATTAGTTCTCCAAGATTTCCATATAAGCTCAAAATGGCGGCATGCAGGCCAACACACAATAAATTCTTTAAAGACATGCATGAAAAAAAATTTCACATATCCACAACTACTCATCAGTGAAGGTTAGCTATTCATATAAATTTGAAAACAAGAAAAGTAAATGATACCTGGCCCATTTTCTGCTCAACTAAAATGACCATAGCAAGCTTTGCAACATTCCCAACTTTATCACCTAATAAAGAATTAATTTCTGGAAGAGCATTATCTGGTGCTATTTGCTGCAGAATCAAGTAAGGAAATCGATGGGTATAGTTTAGAAACACAATTGTGAGATGCACCCTACAAGAGTCCAGCAAATATCATCAAGGGTACTATACCACACTATATGGGACCCTCAGTATGCAGTCTCCAGCTTGTATGGCCTTAGAAGCAAACAAAGACCTGCATTAAGGAAATTTATATACACAAACATATTAAATACTATTTTTCCATGCACATTATCCCCACACCCCCCCCCCCCCCGGCGGGGAAAAAAAAGAAAAGAAAAAAGGTCTCCAGTTTATTTGAAAATATTCTTGCAAGTTTCCTTCTTTCTTTTTTATTATTATTTTTTTATTTTTTCAAAGTAATAATATTCTTGTAAGTAATGACAGTTGATTCAAAGAATTAAAGGGCGTGATCCACATACAAGCAACATCATGCACAAAGCCAAACAAAATAAGGAAGGAGTTCATTCTCACAATATTAATAATAATAATAATAACAACAACAACAACAACAATAACAAAAAATAAATAAAACCAGACTGGCAAGCATGAAACACCAAAAATAAAAAATAAAAAATCAACCTAGATGACAAAAATGTCAAAATATGTCCTCCATATGCTTGATTACTCCCTACCATCGGAATAAATTAGGATCAAGTGAGATGATCAGGCAGTATAGCAACACATATTTTTTTTTAGCATATTTCATGGTATCAACTCCATGCACCTATGCCATGTTACACAACTGATCCCAAGCCCAAAGAAAGGAGGGTTGCAACAAGTAGATAGCCAGCATCAAGCTTGTAGTCAACCTTTTATGAAAACATGAATCTTGAAATCAAAGCATCCATGAAATCAAATCCAGTAGTCATAAAATCTTGTACTCAAAGGCAATAAGTCGAACCCTCTTGATAGTTGATACCCTTCACTGAGAATATGATAACAAGTTGCAGTTTCTTCACATGGTAAAAGTAAATGCTCGTAGAGATCAATCAAGCAAATTAACCAAGCATAGGGAATGTCCTAGGAAATCTTAAACCACTGTGCATTTATATTCCAATCAGTTAAACAATCCCCATTTCATCTGACATAACTCACATGTAATATTGCTAATGAAGCATAAATTTAGACTCCATACATTTTTGGAAAAAAATTAAAGGAATTTGGGGATAGGTCTTTCACTAGGTAGTCCACACGTCATTCTTCCGCTGTGCAAAATTCCAAAGCACATTGCCCATGTAACAATATCGTAGTGTATATCGCTTGTGAATCCACCAAATGTAGTCCACATGTCATTCTTCCGCTGTGCAAAATTCCAGAGCACATTGCCCATGTAACAATATCGTAGTGTATATCGCTTGTGAATCCACCAAATGTAGCTTCTTGTGAATCCACCAAGCATATCTTCGTCATTGTATTAGAAAATTTATCCAGCAAGATTTGCAAAACCATAATATAAGCTTTTGGTCTAGTCCAACAAAGCAGACAAATAAATTGGCATAATGCTTAAGAGTGAATCACATTTTCAACTTAATGTGAACTCATGCAAGGAAGCTTCATCCAGGAACCATTGCGTAATGGATCAGTATTTTTCCATCTGGTTTCCAAACTACTGACTGATGCCATTAAGATTAGTGCTGCTCAGAAGAGGAATTGTCCTTTAGTAAAAGTCATCCAAATAACTTCAACACCCACAATCAAATGTGTACCACCAGCACACATAGTGATCTTCCCAAACAGGAAATAGAGCATCAACTCGAAGTGACCTACAATTTTCTCAGCACTTGTTACAGAAATCAGGGTACTTCCTTAAATCCTTCACTTTATGTGAACCAATGACAATAAATTCTATATATCATAAACCTTGGGTTGCAAGACAATATCTGTAAGCCAGTCAAGGTGCTGTTCCACCCTAATAAAGATAACATATTGAAGCTTCTGCACCTTTTTCTCTATCATTTCCATGGATCAAGCTAGCCCAGGTGCTGTTACTCCCTAATGCAGCTGATGTGGTGAAGCTTCTACACCTCTTTCTCTATTTTTTCCATTAGTAGAGGCTGGAAGACAACGCAGTGAAGAAAGAAATTTGCTTTACACTATCTTGGATATAAGCTCCTTATTCAAGCCCAGTCATGTTGAATAAAGTAAAAATTTTACCCTACAACATATTTACTTCATTTGAACAAAGGCTTAATTTGCATTAAGGCTTCAATTTCCAAAAGTTCCCAAGAATAAGCGGTAAATTCTGTATAATACTTTGTTGGAACTTGGAACTGAACAAGTGGCACATTCACCCAAGCATGTCAATATGTTATGTCTACCCAAAAATACCAAATATCCCGAATCATTTCTGTGCTTTGGTACATACACAAATATTACACATTTACGCTCGATAAATACCATATATTAGTGCATCAACAATTTAGTGTGTAGGCAAACAACGTGCATTGATACCTTCAAAAACAGAGCTATCAATTCCAGTTTCGACTCCCCCAGAGGAGGGGGGAAGAAAAAAAACACCCTTACAAGCATGCTGAATAGATCATTTGAATTTTCAGAGTGCCTAAATTAATAAAATGCCTTTCAATCCAAGATGGGTTTCCAATATTTTTTTTAAAATCGTCAAAGTTTGAAACTTCATTGAAAATCAAGTACAAACTCAGGATTCTTATGGTGGACAATATAGGTTCATACATATTATAAGACGTGCTGACATAACATATATACACACATGTGCATAGAAGCATAGCAGATGCACAAAATCAGAAGCGACTTATATGCAGAAAAAGAAGTATAACACCTGCCGTAGGCAGATTTCCCAATTGAAAGCACTGACGAAATTTCAACACCAGCCTTCTGCTCCAACCATGGCAAAAAATCATCACACTCCTCATCCAACCAGTGCGTTGCCTAATGCAATAATGCAGCAACAGAATCAAACGAATTTCGCCATAAAATTAGTTGAAAATTAAAGGGATGCAACATTTTAAGATAAAATCCTAACCAAGTCTTGGCATTCAGAACACCGGAAAACAAGAACCCTTCATAAGGTTGCCGATAAAACTGAGGAAAATCGCAGAAAATTTATATATAAATAGTCTTGATTGAAACCGTTCTAGAGTCGCGCGTTATTTTCCTACGTTTTCTCGGCAACCAAACGGAGGAAAGGATGATATCTGACAATGAAGATCAACCAACTAAAATTGAGTTTGATCAAACCTTAGCTGAAGAAGATGATGTGATAAATCTGAGTCTGATGCAGAGACGACGGGATGTGGCGAGAAGCGGGCATTGAGACCACCAGAGGCTTGCGATTTGAAGCCCCAGTTGCATTGTTAGTGAGTTAGGGTTTTGGATTTGTGTCTTCTTGCGACGGCCTGTGATCGGATTGTGTTCACGGCGGACCCCTTCATCTAGATTCTAGATGGAACTGTTTGGCTGTGGAAAACCCATCACGGTGAACAGGTGGTGGTCGAGGGGATCTGTGAGCTGAAAAACCGGTTGACTCCTGCTTGACTGATCGAGTGGACACGGTGGCTGACTGAATGTTACCGTTATTACGCCCCGTTAAATGTTACCGTCGCTAAAATGGTCCATTCTGGGCCATTGCCCTCGGATAAAACCAGGGAAAGGAAACTGTTAGACTATTTTCGATATTTTATATGATTTGTCTATAAAGATTGAAAAAATTGGGAGGATGTTATGAAACAACCGGTACATAAAGTCATAAAGTGATTGTCGCAAAATCTATTATATATCGATACTACCTATAAAAAGATGAATGTAAGAAAAGCTTTTGATTGACTAATATATCTCTATTTTAATTTTTAAATATACAACTACTCACCCTTTTGCATATATAGGAAATATAGTAATATGGAAACTATAATTCTAAAACACATACCTTAATATATAAAACAGAAATAGGAATTTAAAGAAAACGGAAACTATAATTCCTATATGATAAATAGAAATACATAAAAATATGGAAACTATAATTCTAAAACACATACCTTAAAATATAAAATATAAAATATAAAAAAAATATAAAATGTTTATCTTTAAAAAATTTATGAAAAAAAATAAAATGTTTATGTATTTATTATTTTGTATAACTAATATTATTTAAAAATATTCATGTGCAACGCACATGTGCTATATCTAGTATACTAAAACGGATAAATGTTCTCCTGTAACTGTGCCACGCGTCACCTTCATTTTTTTTTTTTTTTTTTTTTTTTTTTTTTTGTTCAAATCACGTGCCTAATAGTCAACTTTTTCGAAAAATTACCTTCTGGTGATCCTTTTATAACTTAATACCAATAAAGGATATCAGCTGTCAACTTGCTACAAATTAACTATATACATGCGTGAAATGACTACTAATTTCTTTTTTTTCGTATTACATTGAAAGCTGAGCACTAAAACGTAATTTTTCCAAAAAGTTACTTTTAATGACTTTTGAGGAAATTGCTTTTTTAGTGACCACTTTCCATTTTAATACCAAACAAAAGTAATTTTCTATGAATTTGCTACAAATTGACTATATACGTGTTTCAAAATGATTACCACCTGACTTTGTCTGGTATTAATTTAAGAAGCGGTCATCAAAAAGTAATTTTCCCAACTTTTTTTTGTTGTTCACTGCTCTTTTTCATGTAAGTAAATTATCGCTTGGTATTCACCACATATCTCTTTGTTTTCATGTGAGAGAATCGAAAAACCTGCACTATATAATGTTTATCCCAAACTTTGTAAACTACCATATTTATTCATTTCTTTATACTTATTCATCTTCTCTCCCAAAAATTGAACGTAAAAAATTATAAATTGTTATAATAAGAAAAAGATATAGTTAGAGGAAAAAATGATTTTAAAAAAAATGACACATCGAAATCTTCAAATTCTCCATATCTGTATTCGGTGAAAAAAATATTATTTTAATCAAAATTCTTCAAATGGTTTATTACCAAAAATTGAAAAGATTTATATGTTCTTTTATCTTCTTCTCTTTCCCTCTTTGCTCCACCCATTCTCTCTCTCTCTAAACTTTTCTTTCTCCCTCTCTCACTTCCCAACTTAATAGCAAACAAAGAAAATTGGTAATCATTTTAAAACATGGATACAATCAATTTGTAGCAAGTTGATTGATAATATCCTTAACATGTGCCCTTAAGCTGCAATTGAGGAGATCATCCTTATATGGAAACAGTGAAAATGCATAGGGAATGGTACAAATTACTTACAAAACTATAAAAATGCTTAAAAAATTGTAAATACAGTTTTACCAAACAAAGGGTATCTCAAACTGTTAGGCCCAAACTAATCCCTCATGATGCATAAACTATCCGCAAATCTATGCATCCGATAATGAGGGAGCAAAAACACGATTTCGAGACTTGATTCCTAAGCCGTGGTTCCTTGCCATCTAAGCTACCATTGCGAGTGTGTATTATATATATATATATATATATATATATATAAGATGATGATGATCGGGTAAGCATGTGCTGATATAAATCATATCAATACTTGTATTAGGACTTGTACCTTATGCTTTAATGGGTTAAGGGATACATTGCGTTAATATAAGGGGTACAACCCCCAATGCATCATATCGATATAACTTATATCAACACGTACTGACCTGATCAGTGCTATATATATATATATATATATATATAAACGTAATTTTTTCAAAAAGTTACTTTTAGTAACTTTTGAGGAAATTGATTTTTCAGTAACCACTTTCTATTTTAATACCAAACAAAAGTTTTTTGAGGAAAAACTTTTTTTTGGTGTTCACTACTCTTTTTTCATGCAAGTAAATTGTCATTTGGTATTCATCATATATCTCTTTGTTTTTATGTGAGAGAATTGAAAAACCTATACTATACAATATTCATCCCAAACTTTGTAAACTATCATATTTATTCGTTTTATTTATACCTATTCATCTTCTCTCCAAAAAATTGAACGTATAAAGTTATAAATAGTCATTATAAGAAAGAGAGATAGTTAGAGGAAAAAATTATTATAAAAAAAAAAAAACATGTTGAAATCTTCAAATTCTCCCGATCTATCTTCGACAAAAAAAAATATATATTTTAATCAAATTCTTCAGATGGTTTATTACCTAAAATTAAAAAGATTTATATGTTCTCTTATCTTCTTTTCATTCCATCTTTGCTCCACCCATTCTCTTTCTCTCTCTCTAAACTTTTCTTTTTCCCTCTCTCACTTCCCAACTAAATAGCAAACAAAGGAAATTGGTAATCATTTTAAAACATGTATACAAATTTGTAGCAAGTTGATTGATAATATCCTTAACATGTGCCCTTAAGTTATAATTAAGAAAAGAATCATTATATGGAAACGGTGAAAATACACAGAAAATGATACAAATTACTTACAAAACTATAAAAGTGTTTAAAAAAATTATTCAAATACATTTTTACCAAATAAGGGATATCCCAAACCGTTAAGTCCCAAACTAATCCCACATGATGCATAAACCATTCGCAAGTCTATGCATCCGATAATGAGGAAACGAAGACACGAACTCGAAACTTGATTCCTGAGTCGTGATTTTTTGCCATCTAAACTACCATTACGAGTGTGTATTATATATCTATATATAAGATGATGATCGGGTAAGCATGTATTGATATAAATTATATCAATACTCGCATTGGGGGTTGTGCCTCATGCATTAATGGGTTAAGGGATACATTGCGCCAATATAAGGGATACAATCCCCAATACATGATACTGATATAACTTATATCAACACGTATTGATCTGATCAATGTTATATATATATATATATATATATATAATTTTTATTTTTCATAATATTTATTTTTACAAACTTCCCCCGTGCATTGCACGGGTTATAAACTAGTTGAGGATGCTAAAACCCAAGAGGGTTAACTCAGATCGTTTTGGGATGAGTCGTAAACTCTGCTATTCTAGATTTCATTATTCGCTGTGTTCCTTTAAGGAGCACTCTAAGAATTTATTTTTGAATACATCAGACCGATGTGGAGGAGTGCGCCCTTAAAATCGTCCAGAGAAGGATTAGTCAAGGTGCACGCAAGCTGGCCCGGACACCCTGACCGTCAAACCAAAAAAAGAAAAAATTGAGGATGCTAAGATGGATAAATTATTAAGTGGTATTATGCGGAAAGATGAAATAAAAATTATTACAATTGTGAAAAGGTGGGAGTGGCACCAATTGAATGGAAGATGAAGGATAGAACATTTAAGGTGGTTTTGGTTATGTCTCGTGATGACCTGTGAATGCACTTATATGTAAGAGTGACTTGATTCAAGTTTAAGACTTTTAAAAATTAAGAGGAATACCTAAAATAACATAGTTAGAAGTCATGGAAAAAGACGTGCATATATGGATTTAACAAAAGATATAACTCCGATAAAAATGAATGGTATAAAATGATTCACCTAATTGACTATGTGTGGGTATTGTAAATAAACAATAAATGACACATATAGTACGCCAAATCGGGCTTAGTTATGAAAGAGAATTGAAAAGTTTACTAATTATTAGGAGTCCACGGTGCTGCATGATCTATGCCTGCTTTAAGCACGAACTTAACATTCATGTCTGACATACAACTCGTCTTGAAAAGAATGAATGGCTAGTAGAGTTTTTCTTTGTATTGTCATGCTTCCAATTCTGAGAGTTATAGCGATGGCTCTTGAGAAAGTTACATGGAGAGAGAGAGAAAAAGGTTATGTGTGAGAGAATATGCAAAAGCATTAGCCAAAAATTTGTAGGATAATATTCTTATATAACTCACCAAAATCTCTCTTTTACTTTATCTTTTTTGTTACTGATATAACTTGCCAAAAATCTCACGTAGTAGAAGATGGACTCCATGTCTCACCCCCTTCAGGAGACATGGGTCTATCCAAATCCGAAATATGACTTGACCTTTGAATTATTCATAGTTATGATTAAGACTTGATTGAGTTTATTTGAGTCTAGTTGTATTTTGTAATTGAGTTTGACTCCTCTCCAATTTTCCAATTATCCAGTACTTGCCGATTTGTAGCTCTTATGGCACATCTTCTTCCTAACCATATTGTCATTCCTATAACTTAACAAGGATTTTTACCATATCTAGTGCCTGTTTGGATGAGATTCTGGGAGGCCCAAAATCTCTTCTGATGGCCCATAATCACTTTTAAGAGTGTTTGGATAAAAAATGAGAAAAGT
Source organism: Liquidambar formosana (assembly GCA_039720395.1). Classification (NCBI taxonomy): domain Eukaryota; kingdom Viridiplantae; phylum Streptophyta; class Magnoliopsida; order Saxifragales; family Altingiaceae; genus Liquidambar; species Liquidambar formosana. The sequence continues at coordinate 35,926,618 of CM077825.1, forward strand.
GATCGTAAGCCCAAAAGAGATTTTGAAGCCAATTTACTCAAGCTACCTCCCCCCTGATTCTGATTCAGCTTCTGATTTAGTTTCTGATTCTACTTCTGATTCTACTCTGAAGCTATCCCAAACAGACACCTAGACATTTAACGGAATGTGTTATAATGGAGTGAAAATTCAATGTAAAAACAAAGTTAGTTTTATCATTCTCATTACAACCTAAATTACCAAGTGAATTGAATTAAATCTTAATCCAAATGGAGTATTGAGAAAAAAACTCATCTATTCTATACTATATTTAGGAGTTATGCTTAAAAACCTCTTCCTCCAAAACTCTCTTCTCACCTTACTTCTGCCCACCAATATTTCTCCCCCTTCTTTTTATAGTAATTTTTTTCCATCCATGTTTTTTATTTTAAAATTTGAAATCCCCTCTTAAAATGTCATTAGTTGTCACTAAACATATAAATTACATTTTTTTTTTTCTTTTAGCCAATAAAGTATCTAGAATTTGCAATTCCCACTCATCACGCAAGTCCCTGCTAGTTTCCCCATAAAACCAAGTTAGACTTGTCCCTTTTATTACAACTCAAACCTATTGTAGTTTTATATATCTGTATTGCAAAAGGTTTGATGGAGTTACACAAGTGAATGGGCATTTACATAGTATTCGGATTCGGTGGGAGTGTTGAGGCCCAATCATAGATAAATCCTACAAAGTTTTGGAATCTCTTCGACGGTTAGGGATGCAACTCAGTTCGGGGAATTCCGAGGACTGGACTGTTCTGAGTAATTCTATTCAGTCCAAGATGAGACAAATAGTGTTCGTTCTGGGACTCAGGACTTTTTTTAAAAACCGAATTTTTTCGGGATGAGACTTGGTTTAGGGGATAAATCCTACAAAGGTTTGGAATCTCTTCAATAGTTAGGGATGCAACTTAGTTCGGGGATTTCCAAGGATCGGACTGTTCCGAGCAATTCGATTCAGTCAAAGACAGGACAAACAGTGTTCGGCTCGGGACTTGAGACCATTTTTTAAAAACCTAATTTTTTCTGGATGAAACTTGGTTTAGAGGTGTTCAGAACTGTCTTGTACTGAATTCCCGAATCGAGTACCGGTGATATATATATATATTATTTCGGAATATTTCCATTTTGAATTATAAGTAAGCATGGACAATTGGACTTATTAGTTTATTGTGCTATCACTGCTATGAATGAATCAATTAATTATAATTAATGATTATGTATTTATGATTTTGTGATTTTATATAGCCAATTTTGTGAAAGAACAGGTATATGTAAATCCTTAATGGTCAAGTGCAAATGTGCAATGAAGTAGCCCATTTTTGTGGCTAATCAAGCTAACAATATTTGATTGGAAGTAGTTATTTTTAATTTTTTTACTTAGGGAAAACAAACTAATAAATACCGAGAATCGGACCGTTCTGGACTGGTATTTTTCGGGACCATACGGGATGGGACAATATACAATTCGGTTCAGTTCAGTACCAATTTTAAGTCCCAAATTATTTCGGGACGGTTCAAAAATACCCCTATCTCAAACTATCCCGTACCGAGTTGCACCCCTGCTCTTCGTGACAAATTTCGAGTCTAAATAAAAAGATATTAGAATTAAGGATTAAATGTTTAAATATGATTTTTTATGATGGAATTGATTTTTTGATGGGTATTTTGAATATACTTTACCAAGTTACTTGGTTAGAAGGGATGACGATTTTGACCCACCCCATAAGAGCCCCGCCCCGCCCTGCCCTTATAGGGGTGGGTTTTTTTGAATTTTTTCGATTCTCGGTTTGGGTATGGGTTTTTTTTTTAAAATTTTTCATCGGGTGCGGTTTGGTTTTAATATTTGTTAGCCCTGACCTATAGAACCGAACCGATCCGTAGAAATGCCCCGCTCGGCTTGTCCTTTTACAATTTTACCCTTATATATATATATATATATAACCTATAACATCTATACTACCTATAAAAAGATGAATGTGAAAAAAACTTTTGATTGACTAATATACCCTTATTTTAATTTTTAAATACACAACTACCCACCCTTCTGCATATATAGGAAATATAACAATATGGAAATTATAATTCTAAAACACATACCTTAATATATAAAACACAAATAGGAATTCAAAGGAAACAGAAACTATAATTCCTTTTAAATACACAACTACCCACCCTTCTGCATATATAGGAAATATAGCAATATGGAAACTATAATTCTAAAACACATACCTTAATATAGGTTGCTTTTAACAATTCTCATGCATCATTATTCCATATTAATTAATACCCTTTCATTTCTATTTCCATACTTTGCCCCATTTTAACCCATTTAAACGCCCCAATTCTCGATCAGTTGCTTCATCTATTTTATTTCAATAATTCTATTAACGCGGCTGGTGGTGATGTTTTTTTTTAGACGTTTTAATGGAGATTCATACATGTGCATGTGCTTTAAAAATGGAGGTAAGGATCAGTCGCTTGCTTCTAATAGTTTTTTTTTTTTTTTTTTTGAGTGAATCTCCCCAATAAGATTCATGTAGGAGGGAATAAAGTTTTATTGAATCGAGTTCAGTTGAGTTTTCAATATCTCCACTGTGATTTAGAGAAAATTTGAAGCATAAGGTAAGTGATTTTTTTTCTTCTTTTTTGAGTGTCTAAGTGATTTTCTGTTGATTTATTTATGTAATTATGAATGCACCATGAACTTAAGTGTACTATCTCTTTTTGATACCAAAAAAAAAAAAAAGGTTTCAATTTCTTTGAGAGTTTTGAGTCTTGACTCTTTGTTGTAGGTTATATTATTAATTCTAGCTACGCTACATACTGATTGAAATGATCGATAAATAGGAAAAAAAAATTATCAATATAAAGTCAAAGATTACATAACATTCACCCAACCACGCACATAAATATATTTGAACTAAGAAACACATAAGTGTTCTATATATAATTAGAAATCTGAATAACTTAGCTAACTTTAAAAATTTAAATATGATAAAACAAAAGTTATTAGAACAAGGTGACTTATTTTACACGAGTTAAGTATCCTATTGATTTACAGACCTAAGAATAATATACAACCAATCAACCATAGGTCTCCCTTCTCCCTTCTACCCATATGTTTCTCCTATTTTCTCTATGCTTCTCCTCTTTTCTCCTTTTATTATACATTTAGTCTTAATTTACATTCTCCACATATTATCCAGTGGATCTCACAAATAATCAATGATGGTGATTCTTGGCATCTCCCCCCACTCCCCTCCCCCTCTTCTTTGTAGGCAGCATTAAAAACTATAAGCAAGTTTTGGGAACTACCCTTATTTTTTGTGGTTGTCTTTTATAATATTTATTGTTTATTATATAGGGGTTTTTCTTTTCTGTTTCTTGACTTTGTATTGAGTGGGCTTAGGCATAGATAGTTAGCATTCAGAATTTTAGAATTAAATACCAACATATTTAGTTTTATAATGCTTATTGAGTAACCGTCAACCAGTGCATCAGTTTGATATTAATTCTTTTTTCTTTTCTCTTATAAATTGAGTATTTAATCTTTCTCTTTTTCTTTCTTTACAGACTCAAAAACCCATCATAAAAAGGTACCATTTTTTTTTCTTTTCTAGATTCTTCGTTTTGATATGTTCAATATGTCTGTAATATAATCTTGGAGATTCTCCCTTCATAAGAGATTAATTTGCTTCATTTTTTGTACGTTACAATTTTTATATTTTATATAATATTTTAAGTATTTTTTTTTAGTGATTTGTTGAACAAAATATGTTTGTAAGAAATTATCATTGTTATGGTTATAAGTTATTGTTCCCTATAAATTTCACTATTTTTTTTTTTTTTTTTTTTTGTATATCATTTATAGGATCAATTATAGTCAATAATTTTGTTTCTTAAAATCTGTTATAGCATACCAGTTGTATAGTGGTTTTTTATCTTCTAGATCAATGAATTGTAAGTGTATCTTGATTTTTATCATTCTTTTAATTCAGTGATCATGGTCGTGCTTAAAATTGGATGACCAAAAGTGCATACAAATTTTAATTTGGTGGCCGATTTTTTATTTATTTATTATTTTCTCCATATTCTTAGAAAACTTCATTGTCTTAACAAAGGTTCTTCAAGTCTTTGTGTTATATCTTATAATATATATAGGAACATGTAACGTTATGCAAGTTTATGAATCTCCTTATAGTTGTATAGCCATCCTTCAAGCTTCTTTTTTTTCTTTTTTTTTTTTTTGCTCAAGTTCATTTGGATGTTATTTCAATATTGCATCTCGATCTTATTGGAATGAGAAATAAGTAAAATTAAAATAAATATTATTCTATCCAAACAGGAAAAGAAAAAAAATTTGTTACATAAGTGAAAAAAAATCACAATTTACAAATTTGAGTTATAGTGGAAGAATGATAAAAGGCAATGTGTGGAAACTAAAATTTGAGGAATTCTATCTAGAAGAAAACATTGTCACATGATAAAGTTTGGTAGTTATATGAATTAGAGTTGTACTGGGAGATGAACAATGAGTGAGTACAGAAATTTAAATTTGATTTAAAAATTATTTTTTACAACGCAAATATTGTCACGTGCAACGCACGTGTGCATCAACTAGTTAAGTCTAAAAACCCTAGCCGCCCACTCCACTCAAATCTCTTTCGGTCTCTCTCACTCTCTCCCTCATTCAGTCACTCTTTTCCTCCTCACACAGTCACTCTCTCCCTCCCTCATGTCGTTTCTCGCCGTCGTACTTCACCAGTGGCAGTTCACCACCGTCTCTCGTCGTTAACTCTATGGTTTCTCGCTTTCTCTCGCCAGATCTACACCAGATCTCTCTTGCCGTCTCTTGCCATCGACACCATGGTTCCTCGCTAGATCTACACCATATCTGTCTCACTGTCGGCACCGTGGAGTGTGGTTCCTCGCTTCTTCTCGACCAAATTTGCATGTTTATCTTATATATGTAAAAATTGGACTAAAATTTTTTTTTTTTTTGCTTGGGCGGGGCGGGGTGAGGATGGTTTTCCTAGAAAGCCATAGGGTCAGGGATAGTTCTTAGTCTTTTTGCCTCGTCGGATTTAAGAGTGGGTTTGGGCATACAATTTCAATGTTAGGGTTGGGATGATATATGGTCGACCCGTCCCATTGCCATTCCTACTTACCATACTGGCCCAAAACCCGCACCTTTACGCAGAGTTTAGATCCGAACCGAGTTTAAAGAAAACACAACCTCCGTCATAAAGAAACTGCAAATGAGGAGGGGAGTGGTTATTTCTTTTGCCATGTCATCGATCCGATTAAATTTCAGTTGCACCATCCGAGCCCTTCGCAAGAACATCGACGGCTGAAAACGCTCCTCCAGACCCCTGCACACGGATCGACCTCAACATGTCATAGATCAGCTCTCACTATAAATTTTTGAAAGACCCAAAATTCCCAGTACCATCAAGCCAAGCAATCTCTCTCTCTTTGCAGCCGAGAGCATCAGAGTCTCTGTGATTCAGGTTCCTCCTCTCTCTCTCTCTCTCTCTCTCTCTCTCTCTCTCTCTGCTGTATGCAGTTTCGTTTTCTCGTCATTTCCGCCTAAATTATGCTATATTGAAACTGAATTTGTGGTTTCATTTTGATTTCTGTGACTTATAGCAGCATTCAAAATCGCGTTTAGTTGCATTTTGCTTTGATTTTTCCATATTCAGTTTCTTTTGAAAATAGTTTTTCGTGCTGTTTGGTTGCCGAGAAAACACCAGAAAAATAATTAATACTCTGATGAATCATTGGCGTTTGTACTAGCAGTTGTGAGATTCCAGTTTTTTCTCTAATATTCCTACGCTTTCTCAGGAATCAAACAGATCATCAATAGCGTTTAATTTCCTTAAACATTCCCTGATTTGAGCTAGGATTTTAATTTCCTTCACCATTCACTGTTTGAATTCGGGTTTCTATTATTCAAAATTTTCATCCAAGCTCTCAATCAAACCCTAACAATTTCCTTACTTGTTTCTCCACAGTCAAATACTCTTTGACCGAAAATGTCGGGCCGTGGCAAGGGAGGCAAGGGACTAGGAAAGGGAGGAGCGAAGCGTCATCGCAAGGTCCTCCGCGACAACATCCAGGGCATTACGAAGCCTGCCATCAGGACGTCTGGCCCGTAGAGGAGGCGTGAAGCGTATCAGCGGTCTGATCTACGAGGAAACCCGTGGAGTCCTCAAGATCTTCCTCGAGAACGTGATCAGAGACGCCGTGACCTACACCGAGCATGCTCGCCGCAAGACCGTGACGGCCATGGACGTCGTCTATGCTCTCAAGAGGCAGGGAAGGACTCTGTACGGGTTCGGCGGTTAGGGTTTCGGCGATGCGAAAAGTCTTGCTCGCTGCCAAGAAGAAGGGATTAGGGTGTAGATGGGGATTTTAGGGTTTGTTTCTGGTTTTGCTGTCATTGTAATTAGTGGGGTTTTTTTTTTTTTCGGAACTGAAGTGGCCTTTAAGAGAAGGTTAGGTATCATCTTTCGCTGGTAAAGGTAGGGTTAGGTATCATCAGTGTAATGTAATTTGGGTTGGAAATGAACGGTGTTTGATTCAAATTCTTGTGTGGTTTGGATTTGGTTTGTGGTTTTTGCCTTTTGCACTCCTCGGAGGACTGGTAGAAGCAAAAAACGGATAATGGGCCTGAGTGGGTTCTGCAACGCAAACTCCAAAGCATTAGATTGGCTCTATACCCTTCACAGCATACTCTATTTCCCAAGCACCCTCTTTTTAACCTGGATGG